>JBAMMX010000017.1:17485406-18165406 GCA_037126225.1 Dillenia turbinata
GTCTGTAATGGATGGCTAACTTGCATTCCACACATATATTAAACAAAGTGGACAATGACATGAATGTCTGGTTGTTTTGAGAAAAAAGAATTTCCCACTTCTTCTCTAATCCTCATCTTCTCTCATTTCCTCTTCCATTTTTAGACCCGATCTGCAAATGGTGATGCCGGGTAAGAAAAAGATAAAAAGATAAAAGGCTACCACTTTAAGGATATAGAAACACCACCTTAGAGGATAGAGGTCAGGGTTAACTCACCACTCAATGGAAGCCACCAAAGAGATACAGTAGAAAATTTTCAGTAGGTATGAAAATGTTCTAGAAATTATCAAAATACTTCAATTATTTTTCTCCTAGAAACTGAAATATAAATGGATATCTTGGAACAACCCTCCAAGTATAAGAACTTGTAATAGACATTAATAAAAAAGTTGAAAATAGTTAAAATTCTTGAAAATCCATCTAAGAGTTTAAAATAACATAGAGAATGCAAATAGACACTTTTGGGTTTAGTCTCCCAATGTGTCTTGGAATTGAGTCAAAAATAAATTCTTTCACAGATTGGGCTCTAAGAAATAAGTCATTCTCTAGTTTTTCATACTAGTCTTTGGACACTCTTTGTGTCATGCTCCTCGGTTAAAAAGACTCTTCCCGAGTCTACTAGGCTTTCTTTAACTTCATAAGGAGATAAATCAGGGGAAACATTAAAAAGTATCGTAAATCTCATACTTAGCTTACTCGTAGGCTGGGAGTTCAATCTTATATGCATTATCTCTAATCTTTCTTAGTACTTTGAATGGTCCATCTCGCTCTCAGTTTCAATTTGCATACCGCACTCTTAGGAAACCTCTCTTTTCTGGGTATAACTAAACTAGATCACCTTCCTTTACAATTTAGCAATTTTCTCTGTATATTTGCTTCAATCCATGTATTTTTCATTTTGCTTCGCTAATCTTAATTCGAACACCTTGTCTAATCTCTTAATCTGTTTTGTTCTATCTTCTACATCACCACTAAAACTTTCAATTGTTGGAATGGGTGGCCAAATCCATAGAATTCGAGTGGATTTTTCCCATAAACAATTTCAAAAGGGCTACATCCAGTAGTCTGACTTGTAGATTGATTATAAGCAAATCTCACTTGTGATAATAACAAATCCCATGTCTTATGTTCTTCCCAATAAAACTTCGTAAAGATTTCAACGCCCTATTCACAACCGCTATGAGCAGTTTGTGGATGGCTAGTTGAGCTAAGTGCAATCTAGTACCAAGCTTCCTCACACAAAGTCCACCAAAAGGACTCAAAAACTTTCAATCCCTATCTGAAGTGATTGTTTTGGGGATTCCATCAAGTTTTACTACTTCACGAAAATATAAATCAACCACATGAGAAGTATCTAGAGTCTTGTTACAAGGAACAAAATGTGTCATCTTTGAAAATCTGTCAACAACTACCATGATAGAATCCTTGTGTGTTTGAGTCATTGGTAAGCCCAAAACGAAATCCATACTAATATGCTCCCAAGGATTATCTCGCCATAGGAAGAGGGGTGATGCAAACCCGTGTTTTGGCAACACACGGGTTCCCGCAACGCTTGATATGCCTTATAACATCACGTTCCACCTTAGGCCAAAAGAAATTTTGTTTCAAAAATACCAAAGTCCTGTCCCTGCCAAAATCCCAACAAGTCCACCATTGTGAGCTTCAAATAAAATAATCTCCTTCAATGAACATTCTAGGATACATAATTGATTTCCAACGAGAAAACCATCTTACAAAAAGAATGATTGAGAAGGACCATTGAACAATTAGCAAAGATTTTTTCAAAATATTCGAGTCCTCCTTGTAAAAGCTCCTTCGTCGTCGAATCCCACCACTTGGACATGCATTGAGGACAACAAATGATGTCTCTTACTCAAAGCATCAAGCAACAACATTCGAATACATTTGATGCTTTCGAACAAAAATATAAGATTGCGGAAATTCTACCCAAGAACATACCTGCTATTGAGTTTTTCGTCACATGAAGAAATTTCAAGCCTAATGATCCGAAAACGAGAACAAAGGGTTTAGGAAGCTCCGATGCCTTAAAACGCCTTAATAGCATAAAAATCCTTATCATAAGTTAAGTATTTCTGCGAGACTCATTAAGCTTCTCACTAAAAAATGCAATTGGTTTTCCTTCTTGGCTATGAAGCAAGCTCCAATTCCATTATTAGAAGCATCATTTCAACTTCAAAAGACTTTGTAGAAATGCGGGAGAGATAGGATAGGTGCGGTTACATTTCTGTCTTAATGAGCTCAAAGCTCTTCTACGCATCTTGGGTATATTTAAAAGCCTCCTTTCAAGCACTCAATAATTGGAGTAATAATAGTTCTGAAATTTTTGATAAAACGTACAGTAAAGAAGCAAGGCCATAGAAAACTCCGAATATAATAAAGAGTCCCGCACAAAGCCGGTAATAATTTCTTCCACTTTCTTTAGATCCATCTTCACTCCATAACTGGAAACAACACAGCCCATGAAAACAAGGTTATCGATGAGAAAGTCACACTTCTTTAGAATTGCCATAAAGCACGCTTTCTCAAAGTCCCAAACACCTTGTAGGTGCTATAAATGCTACTCTTTCTCTGGCCTATATCAGAATATCATCAAATAAATAACAACAAACTTGCCAATAAAAGGTTTGAAGACATGATTCAACAATAGCGTAAATATGCTACGAGCATTGGATAGGCTAAAAGGCATGTTCATTTACTCATGAAGACCATTTCTTATCTTAAAATCTGTCTTCCGCTCATCTCTTTCCCTTATTCTGATTTGATGGTAGCCACTTCTAAGATCAATTTTGGAAAGCACAGAAGCACCATGGAGTTGATCTAGAAGATCATCACCGAGGAATAGGAAATCTATATCTTACTAGTAATTTTATTAATAGCTCTACTATCTATGTAATTCTCCATGAAGTCATCCTTTTTTTTGGTACTAAAGAGCCAGACTAACATAAAGACTTTTGCTCTCACGTACTAAACTCTTGGACAAGAGTTCATCTACTTGCTTTTACAACTCCTTATCTCTGTTGGGCTCATTTTATATGTAGGTTTGTTAGAAATGGTAGCTATAAGGACAAAATCAATATAGTGTTGAATATTCCTCATTTGAAGAAGACTATTGGAATTTCTGGAAAGATATCCCTATGAGTCATCCAGCAAGGTTATAAACAATAGGAGGAATAACAATTTCTCCATCATATTCATGAAATACATTAGAATCATGGGCGGCATTTAGATATGCAACAAACTCTTGGACAACAAACGAAGCCCTCTCCTTTGGGGCGGTTTGGGAATAGCCTTAGGCTTAGATGGTCCTAAAACAACTCTCCTCCCATCTTTCACAAAGGAATAGTATTTTTATAACTATCATCCCGAAGTTCTCTTATCATATCACCATGGGCCACCAAATAACATATGACATGCATGCATAAGAATAACATCACACCAGCATTCATCATAGTATTTATATCCAATAGAAAATGAGAGGCACCTTTTCTTTACTTTCAACTCAAAATCATTGTGTATCCATTTTAGCTTGTGGGGTTGTGGATGTGGCTCTATTTTGAGTTGTAATTTCTCCTCCATAATAGTTGACACAACATTCTTCCAAGCACCACTATCAATGATCAAATCACAAACTTTGCCATAAGAGCTGCATCTAGTGTGGGAAATAATATAATAAAGTCAGTCATCATTTTCATGTTTCAGATAAAGACTCAAAACCTCACGAACCACTTGTAATTCTCCCTTATCGGCATTAGTATAACCTCATCTTCGCTTTCTGAATGATTTGGTTTATCTTCCAAAGCTTCATTTTCCACAATAGCGAAAGCCTTCCTATTTGGACATTCCTATAGCAACATGCCCATAACTTCGACATTTAAAACATTTTTGGAACTAGAATTTGAATTAGCAAATTGCTTACCACTATCCAATTAGATAAAGCCTTAAGTCGTGGGTTTGTGGATGAAACGGATTTAGAGGACGAGGAAGTCCCTTGGATTGAAAGAACTACTCTTTTATGTAGATTTAAATCTAGACTTTGAGGATGCCTTTGTTGTTTTCTACAATCACAAGAAGCTTCCTAACATCATTGAATGAATAGGGATGGCATATGCGAAGGCTGCATTTCCAATCCCTCATTTAGACCACCCAAATAGTGGGCTATGGTTTGTTCCTCGGTCCAACAACAGTCGCATTTCAGCAATAACAACTCAAAATCAATGGTATACTCTTCCACAGACAAGTTAATTTGTCTCAAATTTGTGAGGTTTAAGAAAATTATCTTGTCCGTAGTTTCCGGAAGGAATCTCTTCTTCAATTCCTTTTTCATTTTCTCCCACGTTTTGATCTTCCCCCTCTTCCTTTCACGATCTCTTACTTCTTCAAATTCTCCCCACCATAAAGAAGCATGTTTTTGAGTTTAAGGGCCACCAACTGTCACTTTTTGATCTCCTGGATAGTCTTTAAAATCAAAGATCCACTATAGAAGCATAATCAATCCAAAAATTCATATGGTTGCAATTTTCCTTCAAACTCTGGAATGTCTACTTTGACTTCCAGCCTTTGTTGTCTCTTGTAATTCTTTTGCTAATATGATGACTAGAAGAATCACTACTAGAGTCACTTTCTAAATATATGTCAAGTAAAAGGATAGAGATCTCTTTATTAATTAAAGAAACACCTTCCTTGGGTTTGAGATTGCTCAAGATGTGCCTCAAGATGTTGGATTTGTCTTCTTAATTCTTCAATCCTCAATGTCACAAAGGTCTCTTTCATGGGCTGGAGCTTTGTCTTGGGGACCACGAACACGGCCACGACCTCCTGCTATGGCTCGATACCAAACTTGATGTAAGAAAAATGATAAAATGGTAAAAGGCCACCACTTTATGGATACAGAGCACCACCTTAGAGATAGAGGTCGGGGTTAACTCACCACTTAATTGAAGCCATCAAAGAGATACCGAGTAGAAAATTTTTAAAGGCATAAAAATGCTCTAGAAATTACTTAACACTTAAATTATTTTTTTCCTAAAAACTGAAATATAAATAAATATCTTGGAACAACCCTCCAAGTATGGGAACTTGTAATGACATTAATAAAAAAGTTGAAAATAGTTAAATTCTTGAAAATTCATCTGGAGTTTTAAATCACATAGAGAATGCATATAAACACTTTGAGTTTAGTCTCCTCAATGTGAGTTGGAATTTGAGTCTATTTCACAGATTGGGCTCTAAGAAATAAGTCATTCTCTAGATTTTCATATTAGTCCTTGGACACTCCAGTGTCAAATGGGCAGCAGTATATCATTGGTTGTCTTCATTTTGATTGGCCTTTTCTTGCCGGGAAAAGTTACCAGTACATTAAACGCAAGCTGCAATTCACATGACCTGCAAGCCCTGGAACGTTTTTGGAGAGAAGTGGAAACGCTGATTGATCAAGGTTGGGGAAGTAACTCTTCTGACTGCTGTAAATGGGAAGGTATCAGATGTGAACTGGTTTCCTCCAGAGTTATTGGTTTGGAGCTTGTCCGTAAAAATTTGAAGGGAAAGCTTGCTGATTCCTTGTTTGGCTTGAACCAGCTGAGAGTGCTTAATCTCTCTCATAACTTATTCACAGGTGCTCTTCCTCCACAGCGAAACTTGGAAGTTCTTGACTTGAGCTACAACAATTTCTCCGGATTTTTTCCTTCTTTAATTGGAATACCTTCTCTCAGGTACTTAATCTAAAAATCAGCAAGCTGGTTTTGCTTTCTTCTTTATCCTGTTTCCGTTCAAACTTTCCTTTTTTACTATCTTCAGGCTGACTCAGTTGAATCTTCGAAGTAACATGCTTTCTGGGTCATTGAGCATTCAAATTGGTAGTCTCTCAAATCTAAGTCAGATTGGACATATCTTCCAATAACTTTTCGGGACCTCTCCCAAATGCTTTCCATAACCTCAGGAAGCTAGAACAATTCTCTGCCAGTTCAAACAATTTTGTTGGAGATTTGCCTGCATCCTTGTCCAATTCTCCAACACTTTCAGTCCTCAACTTGCATAAAAATTCTCTTTCTGGTACGGTTGATCTCAATTGTTCTGCAATGGTTAACTTGGAATCCATCAATCTTGGTTCCAATCAATTCAAAGGGGCAATTCCTGATAGTATTTCTACTTGTCCAAAGTTGAGTGTTATAAATTTCTCCCAAAACAACATCAGTGGCCAAATACCAGATAGAAAGAATCTCAAGAACCTTTCTTAGCTATCATTCTCGAGAAACAACCTTAGTAACTTATCAGCAGCACTGGAGCATTCTGCAGCACTGCAGAAACTTAACCAGCTTGGCTTTTACTCGGAACTTCCAAAATGAAATAATGCCTGATGATCCAAGTCTGAATTTCAAGAGTCTAAGCATTCTTGTCATTGCAAATTGTCCACTCACTGGCTCTATCCCAGCATGGCTGAGAGACTGCACCAAGTTGCAGCTGCTAGATTTGTCATGGAATAGTCTGAGTGGAATCATGCCGCTATGGTTTGGCGAGCTGAAATTCATTTTCTACTTGGACTTGTCATCCAACTCTCTCTCTGGGGACATCCCAACTAGCTTGACCATGCTTCAGAGTTTGATCTCATCAAAAGAGGCATCGATAGACTTCCCCTTCTACAGTCAGAGGTTGCAGTATAATCGGGTAGGGAGCTTTAGACCAACTCTGAATCTAAGCTACAATCTGCTAAGTGGACCAATATGGCCAGAGTTCGGAGAACTGAAGATGCTGCATGTCTTGGATTTGAGTAACAACCAATTGTCAGGACATATATCGGATAGCTTGTCCAATATGGGCAATATGGAAAACTTGGATCTGTCTCACAACAATCTCTCCGGAGAGATACCATTTTCATTGGTGAAGCTCAACTTCCTTTCAAAGTTTAGCGTGGCTTACAATCAGTTGTCTGGGATGATTCCTCGTGGAGGTCAGTTCCTTACAATTCCTGATTCCAGCTTTGAGGGTAATCGAGGTCTCTGTGATTCACTTTCTCCATCAGACAATTGTAGGGCTAAGTCAAATGAGAGACCTGACAAAGGAGGAGAAAGTTTTATAGGAGTTCCATTCGGATTTGGAGCTATTACAGGCTTTGTCATTACTGTCACAGTTTGCTTAATCTTTGCAGACTTAGTTCCCCCGACTAGAACCAGGATAAGAAGAAGAGGCAAAGCTACATATACAAAGCACTGAAGGCAATTTGCCAGATAGGAATCTTAGTTCAGCACAACTTCCTAGAACCATTTCTTTGGCTGGGGAGCGAGGGGACCAACGGTGGAATGTATGTTTTGCTAGATTACCAAGTTCATGTAAATAATTATTTATTTCCTACTAATTTTGTCCTCAGCATTTGTACTGCTACATAGAACAGAAATAATTAATGAATACGAGATAGAAAATACATGTTTAGTTCACGAAGACTGACGAAATAAAAAATTATCTTTGTCTCGAGAATTAAAACGGGTCAGATTTCTGTAACTTCTTTTTGAGGGGATATGGAGACGAAGAGAGAGACGGAAAATTTGATAACGGAAAATTTGATAATTTGTTCAAACTTTGCTGACGTGTATTTTCAAAAATTTTAAGGCAATCAAACGTTTGTGTATTATCAAACAATCAAAAATAAAATATCTACTTTACAAGTATAGAAACTCTCATCTATTATCAAGCAATCAAAAATAAAATATCTACTTTACAAAATATTAATTAGTATAGAGTGAATATGGTCATCTCCATAAGAAATAGTTGATTTACTTCTTTTAAAGAAAATAAAATAAAATAAAAATATGAGATTGAAATATTAACTAAACTAATTAAAATAAAAGTAAAGAAGTCGAAAGATAAAAATAAAAAATAATGAAAAATCAATTTTTTTAGTCAAAGAAATTATTTTTACCTTAATGTATTTGACTGATCATCGATGTAAAAAATTACCCAACATCTCGCAAATAAATTGGTTATACCAAGTTAAGTACCACAAAACAATCAATCTTTCCTTACTTTTTCGGTAATCAAGGTACCACCGTTAATTACTTTTCTAATCAAAAGACAACCCAAGAAACTCTTATTGGATTTAGTGTTTCGATAGCCTTACAATTTAGAGAAATCCAATTCTAATTAGCAAACACATAACGGTTTCATTTAAATTAGATTATTTAATCTCTTGGTTTGAGTTAAATCACTTGCGAGATATAAAACTATGTCAATTATCACTTTGTTAAAAACAAATAAATTTTACTGTTTTTAATTGACTATAGATTATTCTAAATTTATCAAATATAGACCTCTATTCAATAAATTTAAAACAATCATAAATATTAAGTCACTGAGATTAAATAAATACTTACAAAATATTGAGCTAATAATTTCATAATATTCTTTTACTAGAAAATAAAATTAAAATAAAAGTGAAAAATAAAAGAAAACTAATCAAAGGATTCATTACCCAATTTGATTTAATGTTACTATGGAGCAAGAGAATTGCTGGAACTACAAGGCCTCCGAGGACGTGACTTGTTGCCGTTGGAGATGTGGGGGCTGCTGCCCCCTGGGGTGGTTCTCCTTCTCCCTTTTGTGTAATGTCTTGTCGGAATGAATTACTTATTTTTTTTAAAAGAAATATTTCTAAATTCTAGAGAACTATAAAATAAAAAAAATTCCAATGATAAACAACTTAGTTGACTTGTCAAATAGATAACCTAACTAAAATAGAAAATTACAAAAATTAGATTTTTTTTTAATTTATATTCCTAAATATTAAGAATAAAATAATATTTTCAAAGTTTTCAATATTTTTAAATTAAGCTTTTTCCTTTCTTTTTTCTTTAAAAATCTTTTTCATCATTCATATCAATGACCATAAAATATAATAATTAGTATAATATTTATTTAAAAATAAAATAAAATAAACTATAATTATTATACTAATTTATATCCTATCGATCTCCAATGGCCCATACCCTTATAAGCCCAAGTTATCCTAGATTTGTGAAGGGTCTAAACTCTAGCTCTGCCCGAGGAGTCCAATGGACTTGTCGAACATAAAGCAAAGGACTCGAATGCTGGGCGGCTCAACTTATTCCAGTTATGATGGAAAAGATTCTAAATAAAATATCTACGTATTGATAATTATGTTTTATTTTTTCCCTTTAGATGATTTTGCCAAACATAGAATAACCTTTTCACTAATCATAAAATCCCCAACTTAACTTGGGATGAAAAAGATTACGCTAGGAAAACCCCTTCCTAAATTAAACTCGACAATATTCGAATTAAATTAATAGAAACATAATTCTAGACACCTATTGGTCCAACATGTATATATATATATATATATATATATATATATATATATATATATATATATATATATATATATATATCATTTCAAAACTTTTTAAATCCACCTCAAAAAGACCAAGATTTGTTTCATATACTCAATTTCATCCAATGATTCAAAATCCTTGTTTGCACCAAAGGTTCCAAATTCAAGTTTTGCCCTCACCCTGTGGTCTTTATAAAAATTAAAAAAAAAAAAAAAAATGACACCAACCAAAGAAAAAGAAAAATACCACCTAGAAAATGTTTGCAAGTTTGCGTGGTAAGCTTATGATACCCGTGCTTTCTTTCTCTTCTTTTCATTCCCATGAGGCTGACACCAGCTTTCTCCAATCTTAAGATAGTATTAAAAAATATTAAATGTCTGTTTGTCAGGACTTTTTTTTTTTATTTCTCTTTCCTTATAAGAAAAATCCCTACTGAATGAATTTTTTTTTCTTAAAAGTAACTTATTTTTTATGAATAAAAATTAAAAAAGTGATTGTTATGTAAAAGCCTCTGGGATGAGCTTTTATTTCTCCTTATTTTTTAAAACTCAGCTTTTTAGGAAGTATATATATTTTTTTAATTTCGTTTATATCATCACTTGAAAAATATGAAATTTCAAATATGTTCATATTATAAATTTATTTACTCTCATATCCCCTCTTTTTTTTATTTTTACTTTTTTACTTTTAATTTTTATCTTAATTTCAAAAGTTATGAAAAAGTTTATTTTTAAAAGTAAAATTATCAAATAATTTTTAATTTTATTTTAAAAATTATTAAATTTTTATTAAGAGAAGAAAAGTTAAAAATAAGCAATGCCAAACGGGTACTAAAGTTAACTTCGGCGAGTACCAAAATCAGGGAAATTTATAAGTTGGGAGAACGTTGCTTGTGTTGTGTGCTCAATCTTTTTGTTTAGTAATATTATAACTTCATTTATTATTATTATCCAAAATTAATAATAGAATTTACTAAATTTGACTTGGCTTGAATTGATTATATAACATAATTTTTTTATCAAGGGTGATACGATGAAAAGCCATTAGACTTGAAATTGAAATCCTCCAAGAATTCAAATTTGAATTTTTCTTCCCTTGTTTTTTAGGAAATCACTATGGAGAGTGGGAAAAGGAAAAAAAAAAAAAAAGTGAGGTTGAATTTTGATGTCTCAACTACAGATTAGTAGTCACAATCTACATAATCCAATAATTTTATATTTAAATTGTGACATAATAAAAAAAATTGAGATTAAATTTTGATCAAAATATGTCCATCAATTCAGATTAATCATAAAAAATCAATTCGATTGATACCTAAAATTTTTTTTTAAAAAAAAGATAAGAAATCCAAAACAGAATAGAAAGAATAGGGAGAGCAATTTGGATGTTTATGTTATTTTACAATTTTAAGTCTTTTTTCAACAAAATAATTATTAAAATTTTGGCTAAAATATTTATTTAAATTTTGTTTGGGAAAATCACAATTTACTTAATTTTATTCACCATTAAATTCAAAACAAAAGGCTGTCACATATATTTTAAATAATTAATAATCACAGCTCAATTTTTAGAAATTTTTAGATCGATTTATTATTATTAAAAAGAAAAAGAAAAAAGAATGATTCGTTCCATTTTTTCCTGGCATTTGGCAAGAAAGTCAAAACAGAAAATGTACTTGGACGGACAGATTCTTGGGAAGAGACGATATATCTCTTGTTTTTTCACTACCCTCGTCAAACCAATCAAATCAAGTATCATTTTGCGTTCGACTTCGACCCACTAGGAATTATTATCCGTTAGATCGAGTATACAGATCTCTAGGCAAAACGTTATCCTATCCTATGTGGACACGTCATGGTGGATCCCACAGCCACGGAATCGTATGTATGACTTGCCGTGTGCGGTTTTTAATTTGTGACGTCGACGATGGAGACGTAGATGCTCTGGTGGTCCCTCGTGTAGAGTATCGAGACTGGTTGGATACGATATCTTGTGGGCCAATGGGAGCATGCCACGTTTGTCGTTCGATGAAAACAAACGCCGGTGTTGTAACCGAAGCAACTTTTTTTTTTTTATTTTTTTAGAGAGGATGTTGTCTGACAAAAAAATATATATTTATATTCAGTGTTGTCTACTTAAGGTGATGTTGGGTCGGACAAGATAGAAAATGTCAGTCAGTGGTCTATTATTGTATCACCAATTTATTTTTTTTTCCTTTATAACAAAAAATAACAAAAAAATAAATAATCATCCTTGAATTCAATAATACCAAAAAAAAAAAAAAAAAAAAACTTCTTACTAAAGCGATACTCTATTTTATAATTAAAAAAATAAAAATAACTTTAATATAATTACTAATGATATTCTTTTATAAATCATAGAATTAATTATTTCAATAAGAGGAGATATCAACTTTATAACCATTAAATGTGTTCATAATAATAATTCATTTTAAAAATAGTATTTATTATGATCAAATATTTTACAATGAGAAGAAACCATCATAATTATACCTAGGGAAATAACAATGTTGATCATCTCTACCATTTTTTTTATTTGATTATTGATTTGCAAAAATTCGATTAATTTGATTTAAATGTTATAAGACTCAATTTAAGAGTTTATATAACAATAAAAAAGATATCATTTATTAGTGTAGATAGTATTTAGAAAAAAATTCATCTAATTACTAAATCATCTAATTAAGAGTAAAATATTTTATTTTTAAATTTTAATTTTAAATAGACATATATATGCACAAAGAAATAGGACTGTTTTATCAAATTAAAATGTGTTAAAATAATTATTTGAGAAAAAGGATGCACATGATAGAGGCAAGTACTCAAGTATGACTTAACTCACTTGCAGTTTTGGCAAATTGAAATAATCGTTTTAGTAGACCCACGGTAGTCGGTTGAGTAAATAAATCAGTCAATCTCTTAATCAAAGATATGAATTTGACTCATGATTTAGATATGGAGTAAACTATGTTAGAAGGACCTCTATCCTCTGAAAAGAGATCTCAAACGGATCAGTTTAAATTAATCGAAATGAAACCTCAAACATCGAACGGTCAAAAAAGTGTCTCATGTAGACAAAAAAAAAAATAACCGGTAGAACTATTAATAATTTTAAATTAATGGCATAATTAAACTCAACTTTTTTATATCAAAATTGTCATTATTTCATATGTATAATAATTTTTTTGCCTCAAAAAAATTCAATTTAATATTGAAAAAGAAATTTTAATTTGCTTTTTTTAACATAATAGAATTGATTCCATTGATGCTCATAATAATACAATTAAATAAAATATATAATTTTGTTATTTTTATTAAATTAGAGTTCAGACTCTATTTCTAAAATATGTTTTTTAAAAAATTAATAAGATAATTAAAAAATTAAATAGTCAAATATTGTTTACCTTTCAAAAATTTTAATTTCTATACATTTGAAATTATAATGTTAAATGCCGGTTTTATTTATTTTGCTTATTGTTATAAATTTTTAATTTCATAGTGGCTTCAAAAATGGAAATGACAAGGGAAAATAAAAAAGACAGATGACAGACGACAGAAGACGAATCTCTGGTGCAATCCAATCCTGACGATCTCTAGTCTTCCTCCTCCCGAACGAATTGCTCGTGATGTCAGCATCCTCTCTCTCTCACTCTCTCTCTCATCAATGAAGGTACTCTGGCTAGCGTCTGGTCAGCAAAGAAAGAGAGGAACCTAACCAAAAGCTCAAGATAAAGATCTTTCTTTCTGCTTTTCTTTCTCCCAAAGTACCGTTTCATGGTATAAAAAGGCCAGACATACCCCCACATTGCCAACTCGCACACCAAGCTAAACCCAGAAATAAGTAGACATCATCAAGGCAAAAAAAAAAAAAAAAATAGAGAGAGAGAGAGATGACTTTAGGATTTCGTAAATTTGTTGCTCTGTAACTCCTCTGTTTATTCATCAATGGCTGACATGTATGATGATATCTCAATTTTCCGCCACTCCCCATTTCTCCGTCCTCCTCCATTTTCCCTCTTCCTCTTCTCCAATGGCATCTTCTCATAATGACAGACAAATTTCATCCTCCAATTTCCCACAAACAGATATGATCTCTGCTGCTGCTTCTTCTTCATCTTCCTCTTTTTGTTTCCCGCTTCAATCAAGCGGAGCAAATCTCTCTTCTTCTGTTCATATTAACAATTTTTCTTCCGACTTCGATGCCTATGACTATGAAGATGAAACCGAGGTATACTCCAACGATTGACAAAATCCGACGTGCCATGTTTATTAGTACAATAAAAGATAAAGATTTTATTTAGATGATCAATAAAATTATGCGACAGATTTTATCATTTTTAGTTAATTGTTTAATAATAAATGAGATAGTGGTACAGGAGGGAGTAGAAATGCTGGTCGAAGAGACACCCGCGAAGCCGCGGAGTTCATCGAAGAGAACCAGAGCTGCAGAAGTTCATAATTTGTCTGAAAAGGTATTTTCAAGAAACATGATTTTAGTATAATTTTTGAATGTTAATTTGTTTTTCCCTAACAGTAGTGTTCGGGGACATGCAGAGGAGGAGGAGTAGGATAAATGAAAAGATGAAGGCATTGCAAAACCTAATTCCTAATTCTAACAAGGTGCATATACAGACATACGCGTGTCTGTGTGTTTGTGAACTAGATTTACATTGCATATAATACCATGTTGGTCTTTTGATGTTGGTGAGTTTTGACAGACTGATAAGGCTTCAATGCTTGATGAGGCAATTGAATACCTTAAGCAACTTCAGCTTCAAGTTCAGGTAGTTACCTACTCATGTTGTTCTTTTATATGAGAATGCATGATGCTTAAATTCAAATTAAACCTATTTCTAATCACATCACTCTGATTCATTAGAAATTCATTTTAGGATGGGTTGTGAGCAGTAGAAGTAGCTGATTGCTTGTTTAATGTATTGGTTGGATAATAAGGATGTTTATGAGCATAAAGCATACTTGTCCAAGTTACAATAAGGAATCCTATGGACCATGCGCGAACCTGTGACATAGCCGGACAGTGTGGTACAAGGACAGAACAAAGCTTTATCCCTATTTTAACTTATAATATTTCCGGAGTAGTGGGCTGATCCTAGAAGTGTCTTCGTAACATACGTAGTGTTTGATAGAATGAAGCACGATAATTTTGGAGAATTGAATTTTATTCATTTTTTCTTTAGCACTTGTGGAATTTACAAGTACATAAGATGGAATATTCTAAAATTATTCCTTAGCACGTTGAATCAATGGTGTTGAACAAGCTAAGATAGTGGTAAATCAATTCATGATAACCATGGAAGGAAAATGAGCTAACCTTATCTTCTGATACCTCTGGTATGTATTACAGAAAATCTCACTGCTAGTTCAGTGACGAGATCTTATCTTGCTCCTTTTGGACCTGCATCCAATGCTCTCTTTTTTTTTGGGTACCTTGGACACCGTCCGGGATTCAGGACTTTGCCCCGACTAATCTGGACTGACAAAGATCGATCTCCCACAAGGTGTCGAATGTCATGTTTAAAGGTACTCAACCCCACGTCCAGTTGAGCAATCCATGTTGGTGCATCCAATGCTCTCTGTTACTCGCACAGAATGAGCTAAGCGGAGGTTCTTTGTGTGATTAACTGCACGATCAATGATATACTCTTGTAGAAGACATAGCTACCAAAACTTCTTAGTATAACGCACCTTCCGAATTTTTGAAGGAGCAATTCACAGTGGTACCGTGATCAACTCCTCCTTGAATCCTCTTCCTCTTTGTTTTTCTTTGATGTTCACTTCGTTCAAGAAAGTAGGTTGGTTCTAAAAGTTTTTTTTTTTTTTTTTTGGGGGGGGGGTTTCCAAGAGAATAGAACCCTCTTTATGATTTATTGATCAAGTGGATGATTTCATTTTTGCTGTAGAAGGGGATGTAATGCACTACCTCGAGAATAATTTCTTTTATCATTTTGCTAAATGAGCAAATGCCCATTTGCATACTTAGAAAGGGCATGAAGTTGCCATCTAGCCTAATTTATGTTTGTCATCTCTTTGCATACTAGATGCTATCAATGAGCAACGGATTAAGTTTGCACCCAATGTGCCAGCCGGGACTTAGGCAGCCTATTCAACCCTCACAGACAAGAATGGCTTATAGCGAAAGAAATCAACTGCCCTTGCATGCGAATGTGTCTAACATAAACCAAGTTTCACAGTCACAATCTTTGTTCAGTCTTCCAAGCCAATATGGTCTATCAGAAAATTCAACAATTCCTAGTTTGTTGGGTGTCATCAATCCTAAAACTCTATTCGAGTTGGAAGCATCTCTTCAGGCCGAGCTTGAACCATTACAAATTCATTCGGCATCTAAGGTATGTTGAGAACGAACAAGTAAATTACTTAAAACACTTGGAGAGTTTATTTGAAATGAATAACTTTTTGAATTTCTTGCCGGAAAATGAAGGAAAAATGCAGTGAGATTAGCTTGCCTCATCAACAATCAGGTATGACTCATGCCCACTAAAGTCCCGCACTATTTTCAATTTACCCTCAAGCCCAGTTTGGATCCCTCTGCACTTTTGGGAAATCTCCTGAGAGAAGACCCTTCCAAAAGAGTAAAAGGATCGAACGTGGGCCTGAGTCGAAGATGTTTGTGGTCTCATATGTATGTTTATGTTGGGCCCAGAGATTAAAATGGGGGCTGTTGGTACAGTGCCCATTCCATGTAACGCACCATCAACCAATGCAAAGGGTTGCGGTTCTCTGCAATCATGCATCCTAGGCATAGATCAATCCAAAGAAGTGCTCCTGAAGAACATCGAATCTAGTCAAATCCTTCTCCAACATTCGAACAGGTGCCATATTCATTTATTTCACCGATAAAATATGTTGCATCTCATGCCATTTAATCTTGATTCCTTACAGCGTTCATGAAGGGGCTATTGCAGCCAAAGCAATTGCAAAGATGGGACCTGAATTTTGAAGATTGCAGTAAAAAAGAAATCAATGACGGCGTGCAGCTGCTTCTATACTTCCACACAAGTATAACTAACGAGGTATCATTCAAGGCTTATACAAGATAAGACTATGGGATGGAGGACTGGTTTGTACCATGCTAACTGTTCTATTGGCCTGCTAAAGTCCTCTTGTTAGAACAGTGTTCATTGATTGTTTCTCTTCCTCAATACCCTTTTTCCCTCTCTCTCTCTGAACTTGAAACTCTTACGTTGGTAAGAATGACTCACCTTGTATTGCCATAGAGCAAGATGATTTCCAGATATAATTTTTTTTTTTTTTATTCCTTTTGTTTTCCTTCTTATTTTCTCCTAAATTGAATTACTATAATTAATCAGCCCTCTAACCAAAAGAGAAAAAAGTAATTCATCACCCACTTCATCAATTCTTGTGACTTTTAAAAGTCATGATGGATTTATTACCCAGGTGACGGAATCTTCAACCATGAGCATTGAAAGCATAATAGTTATTAAAAGTCATAAGGATTATTACAAAGTAATCACAGTCACAGGGCAACTATCCTGAAGCCCGAACTGACAAAGTTAAAGTAACCATACAAGTAAACAACACCTTGAAGGCTTGGTCAGTCAATTGTTTCAACCTAAAATGCAAGCACAAAAGACAGAACCAGCTCTCTTACTCTGAACTGGTTTCAGCATTCTCTTTCATTATAAAACCCTTTAAAAACCAATGTCTGTGGGTGTAATAAACAAATACTAAATTCTATTAATCAAAATCTCAATTTTAAGTTTTGAAAATTATAAAAAAAAAAAAAGGTGTCACAGTGCTAATCCCTGTATGAAACTCGAATCTGATTAATTAAGTAATCTTATATCAAGTAATCCCATATTGGTTCTTTAAGCACCAAATAAAACCCTTTAGAAGCCTCGCAATTGCATGCAAGTGTAGAAACTTTTTTGGGGGTTTTTACCCAAACAGGATTTTTTTAAAAAAAAATTAAATTTACTTTAGAAAAATCGCGATTTTGAAGTTGCTATTCTCGCTACTTCATTTTTTGATTTTTCAAATTTTAATTAATTTTCAAAAAAAAGGAGACAAAAGCGCTATTCTGTATTGCACTGGGATCTCGCTTTCAAAATGACCCACCCACGACCTCTCTCCCTCAGATCTCTCTCTCTATCACTCGCCCTCTGCCTCCCCTTCTTGCAAACTTCCTTGCAGATCTCTCTCTCCGAGACATGTACAGAAATAGCCGTATTTTTTTTTTTAAAATTTTAAAACAAAAGAAATTCATAAAATAACTCTTATATCTCGCATGTTGAAGGCATGAAGCGACATATTTAGTCGTAATTTTAATATGTGACGTGTATTTGTCGCATATTCAACATACAATATATTTGTTGCTCTTAATTCTGAACACTTCTCTTCTTCCTCCCTCTTTCTTTTCTTCTCCTCTCTTCTCCCTTCTCTCCTATGACAAATTCTAACCTTTCAACGACGACTGTGGAAGAGTATTTGAATAAGCTGAAAGGGTTGAAGAAATCCAACCCTAACCCTAGTCTCGTCAAACACATGAGAAACCCTAACCTAAAACAGAATATGTTACGTCTTGAAGATACGATATATATATATGTCGTATGTTAAAGACGCGACATATCCTGTTACATTTTCGACCGTTATTTTTAAAATTTTTTTTTTCATGTATTATTTTAATTTTTTTATTTCTAAAGGTAAATCTGTATATGTCTTCTCTCTCCTCCCCCTTTGCGGATTTCCTACGTTAATAGGTCAGGCAGTTTTTTTTTACCTATCCATTTTTCTATTCCTGTTTACACACTCTCTCCTTCAATCTCTCACTCTTCCTGTCCCTCGAATTAAAAACAGTGTCATATTTTTTAGGGTTTTAGTGACCGTGAGTGGATGGGATCCCACTTAGGAGAAAAATAGTTTATTTTCTCATGAATATAAGAATGGAATTAGGTTAGAAAGGGCATGGATAGGGTTTCTGATAGGGTTGGGGCTATGCTTAAGATGTTCGAGGAAATGCTCCATAGAGATTTGGTTTCATGGTCCTCGATAACTTCGTGTCTTGTGGATAATGGGTTTGCTTTCCAAGCCTTGGATACATTTCCGCAGTTGCAGGTTGATGGACACAGTATGCCGGAGAGGGTTAGGGTTGAGAGACTTTGTGAGAGACTCACAACGGAAGAAAGAAAGAATGGGGCGTGAGGGCTGGTAAGCTACCTCGAAAGCGAGGTGCAAGGCCGCACTTTTGAATTTATTAATTAATTTATTTTTATTTTTGAAAATTACTTAAAAATATAAAAAAAATGAAATCTACATCAGAATGAAAAGAAAAACAATCCGATTTCAATAAATTTAATTAAAAAAAAACCCCTATTTTGGTTTTAAAAAAAAAAAACCCAAATTTCTTGCAGTCAGATGGGTGAAATCGACCAAATTGGACTTATGTCCTTCCACCTAAAATTTTATTTATTTTTTCCTAAGTTAATTTTAGTATTAAATTACTTGATGGCCAGACGGCTGTAGTGTTACATAATGGTTCTAATCACACGACTCCGTCACTCGGGTCTTATACGGTATATTTGAGAGTTTTGAAGAGAAAAAAAAAAAAGAAGAAAAATTGTAATTTCTTTTCATCTTATTTAAAATTTTTATGAAAGAAATAAAAAGAAATAAAATTAATTAGAAATAAAAAATTTTACTTTTAACTTTTAAAATGTATTTTTACAATATAAAAAATATTTAATTTTAATATTTTCTCTCTCCTTCATTTCTTTTTATTTTTGGGAAAGAAAACACTCACAAAAGAAAGAAAAATTATAATTTTCTCTCGTAATCTTTTTTTTTTTCTCTAAATCTTTTTATCCAAACAATCTGTTTGTGATCCCATCTTATGAGTTTTATTCGAGAAATGTGAGATTAAACGAGGACAAAATTAAGTAATTATTTTAATGTAAAAATAATTAATATAATAATATTTTAAATCTGATAGAAATATTATTTTAATTATAAAATTTATTTTTTTTGAATTGCTTTAATTAAAGAATATTATAAATTAATAAATAAGATAACTCAGGAAATTGAAGTTTTTCAAATACCACAAAGAAATAAGGCACAATATCACGAGAGAGATGTATCATCAATTGAGCACGGAGAAAATACTAACAGTGTACTGTGTATAAGAAAACATTAAATTTGATACATTACAGTTTTATCATCTATGGATATTAAACTATGATCCGTTTGGGAAAATAAACTACATGACCGTAAGAGTTTATCTGATGCACAAAATACTCATAAATTTAGTGTGATAGTAGAGAGAGAGTTGACGTATATGTATGTAATTTTTCTCTTACATTTTATGAAAAAACTATTTTCATATCTCAAATTCATGATTTCGAGATCACTAAAAGAATAACTCCACTTCTGATCAATTTTAAAATTGACTAACAAATATTTTATTATCATAAATCAAAACAAATTATCTATCATTAAAACTCAATTACTTAAACGAATTATCATATTATCACATATCAAAAAATTAATATAAAAATATTAAATTACCTTGACACAGGTGTAAAACTTACAATGGAATGATGGAAAAAAATAAAGAAACCACGTTTACATAACACAAATCAATATTAAAGTCGTCAAATGATAAGTAGAGTTACTTAACACTTATAAATACAAACAAATAAAATAGTATTTCTTAATCTTTACTTTTAGCAAGGTTTGATTGATCAAACATCATACAAAATCGCAGATTTCTAATCCGATTTGAACATCTGACCAAAACAAAGATTCTCCCTCGCTCTCTCTCTCTTCCAAACTCTTTCACTTTCTTTTTTTTTTTAAGTATAAAAAAATATAAATAAATAAAATCGAATAAAAAAAATGATAGAAATAAAAAGATTTTATCGTTTGAATTATCTTTAAGGGACAACTCTTTCGCTTTCTTTCTCTCTATCCAAGGGAATTAGGTTCCCCTATTCATCTCTTCCTTCTCCCTCCCTCTCCCTATATGTTAAGGCAAGGGGAGTTTGATTCTGCATCGAGGGGCAATAGAGCTCCAATTATTTTTTTGTTCTCTCTCTTTCTCACTTCTTTTTCCCCCTCTCTCTCACACTTCTAACTCTATCCTTCTCTCTTTGTCCATTGTTCATTTCGTTTCAGGAGTTGTATGCCTTGAATGCTTAACAATACCCATTTATTTATAGGTATGATTTTGCATTTAAGGTGGAATTCGACAATGGTGATCAAACCAAGCAAGTGAAAAAATCTTGACGACTGCTGGGTGATCAAATGCTAGATATGTACAATTTAGTTCATTTAGTAGTGGTTTGCAGATTTGTGTCATGCATGTTAAATAATTATTTTTAACACACTCAAAAACGGAAGGAACCCGAGGTGGAATGGAATAGCAACCCACCGTAATTCAACATCGAGGAATTAACACGTGTACACAGAAACGAAGTCCAAAATTTATTAAAAAATTAAATACAAAAATGAAACGCCAAGGGAACAGATATTATAAATTTTTGGATAACAAATATTATTGTAAAAGAATTAATATATAATTTTTTAAGAGTTTTACCGGTAATTTTAGTGATTTTTAAAAGTATTTCTGAACATTTTTCAGAAATATCACAATTTATATTTTTATTGATATTTCATTTTATGTTTAGCAGTATTATTTTAAAATTTTTTTAAATCATCGGTATCTAATAATTATATTAGATTCAATTAAATTTGGATTTAGTCGAGTTGAATTCTTAAGTGATAAATTTTTCATGACTGTTTTTATCATATAGAAGTCGAATTCGAAATTTTATTTAAAATATATCAGTAGATACAACCAACTAAACACTTTTAACTTTTTTTAATAAATATAGCTGAAACTTGGATGCTATAAAATTTTTTCTTCTCAAATTTCAAAGGGGCCGTTACGCGGGGGGACTTTCGCCACCACAGACATGCCTGTGTCCATTCCTTTGGTTTGATTCAAAAGCCTATCACGAGA
The DNA here is from genome assembly GCA_037126225.1 of Dillenia turbinata. Lineage (NCBI taxonomy): Eukaryota > Viridiplantae > Streptophyta > Magnoliopsida > Dilleniales > Dilleniaceae > Dillenia > Dillenia turbinata. The sequence goes on from JBAMMX010000017.1 coordinate 17,506,842, forward strand.
CTAGAATTTAGAATGGACTGCATATATTTTCAAAATTGACCATTTTTGTCACCGGCGTGTACGACCAGCTTACGAACAACCATACAGGCGCAAAGAACACGAAAAACACAATAAATAAACATTATTTCTATCGAAACAAAAGTGAAACATGTTTTTTTTTTGGGGGATAAATTATTATATTTCCAGCTGCCACGCTATAGAATCAAAACGACCTCTTATTAGAGTAAAAGACTTTGCATGTATTGCCAAGAGAGATCGAACAGTAAAAGAAAAAAAAAACAAACAAATAAATAAATAAATAAGCATGTTACAAACATCTTTCCCGGGTTGCCTAGGAGTCACAAACCCAACCATAATAGTCCCTTCCATAAATGAAATTCTTTACTTGTCCAGTAATTCTCATGTATTATGTCTTTGTATTATATATAAATTTATATATAGAACAGAAATATCAATTTATTTTTTGTAAAAAGAAAATATGCAAAAATAAATGTTAAACAAATTCATGCATTGTTATGTTACCATCGTAATAGTTTTTCAATATTGGGTACTTTTTATGGCAAAATCATCTGGGGCTAGAAATATAATTGATCCAGAACTTAGATTTGTACTCCTCTTTTAAATTTCATAAAAAAAAAATGGAATCTCTTGATCAAATGTCTAAATGTCTTCAAAGGAGAATGATTTTTATCATATATATATTTTTTTCTCGAGGTCCAATCAAAGACTCGTGGACTTAGAGTCACATAGAAGGATGACCATTTTTTATAACTACTAAATAAATCAGAATAATTACTATAATTTTAATTTACTCTTTTAAAAAAACTATGAAATATATTAATCAGTAAATATATGTTATATATAACTAAATTTATAAATTTATATATAACTTGTGTAAATTTAGATACTACGTACATAAACATGAGAACCCGAAAATTAAGTTTTTGCCATTGATGTCTCCATAAGCAATGAAGATTTCCATCACAGTTGTTATAATGGCCAAACAGCAACACATGCTGCCCCATGTGATTACTTCTCTTCACTCAAAAATTTTTATCGCATGCTGCCCAAAAAAATTTTGATCCCACTAAAAAACCAAATTTAAAAAAAAAAGAAAAAGAAAAAAGGGAGAGGAAGAAGAAGAAGATGACGACAAAAGATAAGCTATACCCACTTTATATTTTTATTTTTTTCCTTTTGGCTGTTTCCTGGTTTATTGGAAAGGGACATGAAATTATAATCAAGAAATTACGTCTAGGTTCAGCATACCCTTATTTCAGTTTTTTTGTCTGAAAATGGAAAATGAAAACAACTATTACTTTTTTTTCCCCAAGTAATGCACGACTCTTCGAGAGACATTGGGTTAGGGGCCGAGTTTCTGTCTGATTCCAACAAGACTAAGTGCTATAAGACCCACATTCAGTCCCAGTGCAAATCCAATCAATCCCCATCTTCTTGTACCTTAGGATTTGTTTCATGATGAGCCCTATTTAGTATCCAAAATGTGTGACTGAAAAATTTTTAGTATCTCTTACTTATAATACCCTAAAGGGATAATTATTCGCAGATTATAAATTTTGTAACTTTTGACCCAAAAAAAAAAAACTATTTTATCATTACAATTTTGATAACTAAAATAGTAAATTTTTTATCATAATAAATTCTCATTCAATTCATTTTTTTAGTAGATTACTCAATTCTTACCCAATTACACATTCCCTATCAAATAGAGATCAAGTTGGCATAATAAAAATGACATTAAATCCTTTAATCAAGAGTCAGATTCAAATTTTGAGAATAGAAAAAACTACGTTACGAGAGTTTTTCTTTTAAAGAGAGTTCGACAATAGATCAATCTGAATTAATCAGAATATAATTCCGGATATCTATAGATTAAAGAAAAAAAAATCACCATCAAAGGAGGACAACATCCTCTACCTATGACTCCTCTTAGGTTAACTCAATTTGATGATCTACTTTCTTTTCCCCACCTTCTTTTCCATTTTTTTTAATTTATTTTGTCAAAAAATTGATTAATATAATTAATTTGAGTTGGACAAACCTAACAAAATCTGCTTAACATAATATTCAAAATTATGAATTAATTACAAAGTCGGACTTAAGGTCTCCATCAGAAAAAAGTTCATTGTCTTATTAATGAAATGTCGCGTTGCATTTGCATATTAGGGGTAAGAGAATCAGTTCTCCTTGTACTCCTTGGATCACGGCAGGCATTAGAGCCAAAATTGTCATGCAATTGCAAACACAATATATATATATATATATATATATATATATATATATATATATATATATATATATATAATATTTGTATTTTAGGCCGTTGGCGATAATTTTTCATATTAATTAATTCTCCAAATGTTTTTTTTTTTTTTTTGGTTTTATAATGTTGTAATTTAAACATGAAATGAATGCCCCCGTAATTTCACTAAAGTTGAGGGTTGGATTGGTAGTCCTGAATTTTTTTTTTTTAAATATAAAAAGACTCAAACTCGAAATCATTATAAGAAAAAGAGAAGACGATATCAGTTGAATTATAAATTATTAATATTGATAATCGTAATTATAATAATAATTTTTGTCGAGATCAAATGACTAAATCAACATTCTATTAAATCATTGTTATTAATATTCTTAACTAGTTTACTAAGTAACATATCCTACACACATTGTGTATGCTTCACTTAATATCGAAGACTATAGTTATACCCGAATACGTTTACATTGCCGAAGCTTTTGAGAAAGGATATGCTCATGGCAATATTTGGAAAAAATTTTGAAATCAACTGCATATATTACATTTTTTATACAAAAATTTGGTTTTCATTTATTTAATATTTTTATTTAAAGATTTTATTTTACTTGAAAAATATTACAATAATTGGATCGAACAATTTTAGAAGATTTCAGGTAAAATCAATTTATGTTAATTTATTTTTAATTAAAATGTAAAGGTCTTAATAAGAATATATTTTGTAAGTAAAACTTTAATTTTTTTTATAAAATAGATTTAAATAATTGTTATAATACATCTAATTTAAATTCAATTAACTTTAATTTTCCCAAACGGAGCAAACAACTTCCGAAATATTTGATTTTAATTTATTTAAGGGCGATGAATTCAATGAATATCAAACCCGAGAATGTATTATAATTTAATGTGATAATATATATATAAATATTTTGTATAAATATATATATATATATATATAAAAGAAAAAATAAAAATAGGTGGTGTACAGTACACGGAACCTGGACCGGACTGTTGAAATGTGGCGCTTAGACTGCCCAACCGGACCAAAAGACCGCGAGTCGGTGAGTCTCTCTCTCTCTACCTCTGTTCTCCAATTCGATTTTGCTCCATTCTCTCTCTCTTTCGAAATTGTCCGACTATTATTCCTCGAAGCCTTTCGTGTTTAACGGTCCTCTCTTTCTAGATGACGTGAACATCAATCAAAGTTTTTTTTTTTTTTTTTTTGAATTTTCACATGGCCTTTCTCTGCGTTGTCTTCACGTCTTGTTCAACTATAAATTGGCTTGCATAGTTAAATAGAAAAAAGACACAATTTTGTAAACCCTAGAATTTTTTTCTTTCTTAGAGAGAGAGATGGATATGGAAGTGGCAGCAAATGGTTCAACTGTCGAGATTCAGCGTCTCGTTATTGATGAACCAACCAATCCAATGGTTACCCCCATGCTTACTGACCTTTATCAATTCACCATGGCTTATGCTTACTGGAAAGCCGGCAAGCATGATGAACGTGCCGTGTGAGTCTCTCTCTCTCTCTCTTCACTTTCTTAATTCAATTTTCGATTGTTTGGGGTTCTTGTGTTTTGAGTAGATATTGATTTTTTTATGGAAGCATTTGAATTTTGAATGTTGGGTTTGTGGTGTTAATTCATTGTGGAATATGTTCTATTTTAGTAATACTTTGATGTTCAATTGTTTCATGTGGAGTGGGACTTGGGAGGTGGAGTCTCTTTTGTGTTTCTTTTGCCATCTTTCTGAAGGAATTAACCCTTATTTGTATTCTAGTAAGCAACCTCTAAGCCTATGTTGCATGGACACATATACAAACATTGGACTCAACAGAACACAAACGTCGTATGGTCTGAGGTTGAAATTGCTTTGGGATGTTCTGAGCCTGCGCATAGTCTTTGCTAGTGTGCCGGTGGTGCACAAGTTGTGGGTCATTGCATGTGCCTCACGGTGCATAAGTTGCACTGCAATAGGAAGTGGATCAGAGGGAGAGAAGGGGAGAGTCATTAGGAATTCTGCTAAGACAATTTTTTAGTTTACTAGTTTAACGTGTATAGGAACTAAGGTTATGCTAGATTTTGCCACCAGCTTTTACTACATATAGAAAGAATCAGTCCCTTTATCTCAATCAACCGAGAGAATTCCTGAATTGCTTTGTATATAGAGCATTCTATTCATAATGAAATAGTAATGCAGCTGTTCTTTTATGCAATTCCTTCTAATTCTTGTGTTTTGTGGGCAATTGAAGCAATTAGTTGTTGGGAAAAATGAACTTCAGCAAGAAGACGTGAGATTGTGAATTGGTCAAGAATGTGTTAGTTTAGCTTGTAAACAAATGAACTTCATAAATCATTATCCATGTAAAGTGACTCCAGTGAGCTAAAGTGATAGTTATCTGCACTAAACCTTTTGGAAAATTAAATTCCTCGGTTGTTTTAAGGATTGAAATTTATCAATTGCACATGTTGTTTGCTCTATTTAAGTGTCCTGTTTAAGTAGAAGAAGCAACTTGGGCTTTGGTAAATTAGTTGAATAATAATTTATGGTTTGAGGAACTTGCAGTATTTTATGCATTTTCCAAATAATTGAAGAGTGTAACATGTAAAATTACCCAATTTAAAGGCAAATTATTGTCACAAAGCTAAGTTATATGTGTTCCTTACCTTAGCCTTTTTTCCTTTTCTTTTTAATGTAATTTATTTAAGTTAAGGAGCTGCATTTGTTGTGTGTGGGTGTGTGTGTGTGTGGGGGGGGGGTGGGTGTGTGTGTGGGGGGGGTATGTCTTTACCAAGTTGCTTCTAATGTTAAGAGCTGTTTGTTAGTATGATGTGATTAATGATTACTATACTGGATTATTGAATTTTGTTCCTCCCCCCCCTTGAAGGAGTTCCTTATTTCAGTTATTAACATATTTCAGGTTTGACTTGTATTTTCGGAGGAACCCATTTGGTGGTGAATACACGATATTTGCTGGTTTAGAAGAATGCATAAGGTTCATTGCTAACTTCAAGATCACAGAGGAGGATATCTCTTTTCTCCGTTATGCATTGCCGAGTACATGTGAAGTAAGGCATTTTACTGATTAATATAATATTAGTGGTTTTTAATATCTCCAATAGATGTCTTCTTGTTAAGTAAAGCTGCAATGTAGATCTTTATATTACGGATTAATATTTAACAACCAGTGAAATTTTATGAAGTACATGATCTAGAATGTCATTGGTGGTGTCTGGGGACCATTGTCTTAATGAATTAAAAAAAGAAGTTAGTTTTGTGAAGAGGATTTATCGCTTAATATGTTCAATGATGTATTATAACATTTCCATTTGGCATGTTGTTCATAGCAGCTATTCACATTTTGACTAGAGGCAGCAGCAAAACTCACCCGGTGAACAAAATGCTTCCCGACTTAGTGCGGGGTAGGGGAAAGGTGGACGTATATGAATACAGCCTTATCTTTGCATTTTGCAAAGAGGTTGTTTCTACGTCTCAAACCCGTGACCTTGAAGTCACCAAAGGAACGTAACATTTTGACTAGAGGCACGAATAATATTTGATGATCAATTGGTTAAGTTACATATTGAGCTTTCTAATCGGTGTGTGCTTGCCTGTGTTTTTTCATACTCTATTTTTGAGAGTTTGATGCAATGAATGGCATTTCCACTGGGACAAAATCAGTTTTATAAATTGCGACAACTTGGCAGGGATACTCTTAGGACTTCGTTTATGTTATAATGTTGTTTGGCTGTTAACATTGACTTGGTTTTATTGATATATAGGATGGCTTCTTCAAGTATCTTAGAGGGGTTGATTGTTCTGATGTGAAAGTTTATGCAATCGCGGAGGGATCAGTTGTGTTCCCGAAGGTACCCTTGTTAAGAGTTGAAGGGCCAATATCTGTGAGTATCATCAAACTACCTATTTTTCCTCAATTTGTTATATGCAAGTCATGCTTTTTCTTTCTGTATTTTTATCGTATTTTTTTGGTATCTAATAACTATCTTTGTTCCAAAACTCACTTGCATCATTCAAATACTCATTTTGTTTCTTTTGATATCTCAGATTGTTCAACTTCTGGAAACTCCATTTCTTAATCTTGTCAATTATGCATCGTTAGTGGCAACAAATGCCGCAAGGCATCGATTTGTTGCTGGGAAGTCAAAAGTTCTTCTTGAGTTTGGTCTTCGGAGGGCACAGGTTGTTGATTTTCACATTAGCTCTTGATGCAGGAGCTTGCTTGTCTATTTCAATATCTGAAAACCTTTTCTATATCGTAGGGGCCTGATGGTGGAATAAGTGCATCTAAATACTGCTATCTTGGAGGTTTTGATGCAACTAGGTATTTATAACTCTTGAATAATTGTAGAGTATTTAGATGAATAATACAATGCAATTATTTTTATAACATTGTCTGTGCCTGGTATAAATTAACTGGTTTTTATTTTTTTATTTTTATTTTTTTTGTGATGTCTTAGCAATGTTGCAGCTGGGAGATTGTTTGGAATTCCAATTCGAGGGACTCATTCGCATGCTTTTGTTAGCTCTTTCATGGTATGCTCCTATTAGCAGTAAAGTATGTGATAGACATGATTAAATTTGTTTCTTCCCAAGCAAGATGATGAGTGACTCATATCTTCAGCATTACAATACTAAAGATCATGTTGCAAGCTTTCTCTGGGGTGATTTCACGGCCAAGCCTTTTTTCCTACCTAAAAGTCTTGGTTTCGGTTTTTAGAAGCAACCTCCACATAAAAGAAGGTGTAGCTGTCTATTGCCTATCTGGATTCCTTATGCTTAGTGAGATGCTTTAAGCATAAAGGGACCCTTATGCTTATGTAGCTGCCAATTCGACTATGTATTGTCACCTTCACGTGTAGGTTCTGCTGAGATCTAGACTATCTAAAATCTAAATCTTCTTTTAAACATTGAAGTCCTTGGTTATAGAACAATGCCTCCAATTCGATTGCGTATTGTCACCTTCATGTATGGGTCCCAGTGATCATCTAGACTCTCTCAAATCTAAATCTTCTTCTGAATCATTGAAGCCCCTGGTTATAGAATAATGCCTCCAATTTTACTGCATGTTGTCACGTATCCATTTGAGTGGCTTATAAGGAACCTTGGCTAGATCTTGTGATTTCTGTTCCTCATTTGGGGGTGGGGGAGGGGAGCTTACATATGGTTGGATGCTCAGTTTGCAGTGTTGAATCTGGGGCTTTTGGAGTGGGAGGAGCCATATTAATTTCTTTTCATTTGCCTGGTTGCTTTTTATTGGTTCTGGCAATGTGGTTCTCATCTTTTGCACTCTATGTTATACCAACACTTCTAGAAATGAACCATGTCTTTGGACATGACTATAACTTACAATAGCATGAATTTTGTATGCATCACTTTGTCTATATTATGTCATGTGCCATATCTATGTGTGTGCCCTTATTTTAAAGATTCAGGAACATTTTATGACCAATTGTGCTTCATCATTCACATAGTTAAGAAAGTTCAAATTGAAAAAGTTTGTAGCTTAATTAGACTTCTAATCATAAATGGGTGGTTGGATAGAAAGGTGCAGGATTGGTTATCTGTAGTTCCTATTTGAGAGCATATAAAAGTATGCTAAAATGGTTGAGCATGTGAGATAAAGGCTGAGAGATGTACCTTTTACTGTTAGTACTGAAGTTGTTACCTTTCTCTGCATTTTTTTAAGTCCTTCAGAACATGATTTTTCTCCTTGCTTCAAATGTATGCAGACAGATGCAAAAAAAAAAAAAAAAAAGACCTTTTTCTAATTTACCAAGTGTTGTACAGAGCCCTGATGAGATCATTGAGAAATCACTTCGAAGCTCTGATGGTTCAAGTACTTGTGAGGATTTTGTTAGCTTGGTACAGACATGGTTAAGCAAGATTGAGGTATTGTGGATAGTGAATGTATCAAATAGAATCTTCAATGTGTGTTGAACACTTTATGCAAGTTGGCACAAAATTTATTATCTTAACTGCAAACATATCTGTCACTGTGGCTCTAACTGTTGAAATGGTTGGGTTTTACCAGGTTAGTTATCTTAATTGTTTCTAGATTTTTCAGTTTCAGTTGTAATGCTTATAGAACTTGATTAAGTTGAACTTGAATGCAGTGGTTACCATCATTACGTGGCATTTTCAGTGAGACAAACCAAAGTGAGTTGGCAGCTTTCACTTCGTATGCCTTGGCATTCCCCAGTAGTTTTCTAGCCCTTGTTGACACTTACGATGTAAGTAAATGTTTGGCAGCTATTTTCCTGCATATAATAGAGCAATGGTGTTTGATTTAGTTTATTTTGGGCAGCTTACTTACAATATCTTGTAAAATCTCCCTACTCTAATGATGTAGATATAGTTCCTGAGTATCCAAGAAGCATGGATGCAGATATCCATATGGTGTTCGACATGCCATTGGCATGAATACCGGCGATAGGGTGAATTTCCAAAAACTAGGATAGGGCTTAATTGATTAAATTTTATTATTTTAATCTATAATTAAGTCTTGGTTAGAAATTTATAATTCTAATATTTAAAACTGGTTACTAATGGGATATGACAAGTAGGAATAACAACTATCCTTTTCTCATTCACATAGTGAATAACCAATGAGTAAATAAAAATATTATACTTGTTGTTAGTGAATAAAATGGTCACAAAGCGGTTCGTGTGAAGCATCCATCAAGTATATGCCAGCTATCCAAGAAGAATCCGATACTTGAAAAACAATTAAAAATGGATATTGCCATGTGGAGTATCCGACACATATCCAGATATTATCTGTCGAGTGTTGTATCCATACATATACAACTTCCATTTTGAAGTACATATGCTTGCTTGAATATTGATTATCCTAGATAACTATTGAAAACTTATTGAATGGTTTTTGAATCTTGTATATTGTGTTGTGGCTTTTAAATCAACCAAACAGTACAAGTTGCGGAGGGCTATGTTGAAGTGAAGGTGTATGTTTTTCACGTGTCCCAGAGACTGAAAAAACCTCAATTTTAACTTCTTTCTCCCTCAATTTACATAATGTTTAATTGGAACTCACAACTCCCACCCAACACCCCCGGTCCTTCCAAAAATTTAGAAGGAAGAAGATTGAAGTTTCTATTTTTGAGTTCAAATCGTTTAATCACTTGGATCCGGATATCACTTGATAAGCTTTCATATTTATCTGTTGTTGCATCAATCTGATTGCTTTGTCTCTCCTCTTCCCTCCCCTTTTTCAAAGTAATGGTAGACTTGATGGCCTTAACAGGTTTTAAAGAGTGGAGTACCTAATTTCTGTGCAGTTGCTTTGGCACTCAGTGATTTGGGGTATGTCCATTCTCCAACTTAAGATTTGACGCTTTAATCTGACAAAATGACTTGTTTTCTGCAGTCATGATAAATTCTTAATCTTCTCCTTTACACCATTAATGCTCTGTGAAACGTACAAATATATTCAGCATACCTGGAATCTAATATAAAATATTTTTTTTGTATATTTCTAGTGGGATTATGCATATAGTAATAATGAGGATAATGGCGATATTAGAGGTTAGTTTTTCATTATTAACCATGTTGTAACAGTGTGCCATTCAAAACACTTGATCTTAAGGAGGGACGGAAAGGAAAAGAAACTCAAAACTAGGAATGTTGCAAATGGTTTCTTCTTTAGAAAATCTTACCTGGTGTCGAGTTTGTTCAACATCTCTTCATATATCAGTTTCACTTTTAGAAACATTTTAGCTTTCAATTGTGGAATTTTTGTTTTATACTTTGCAGTTACAAAGCAATTGGTATCAGATTAGACTCTGGGGATTTAGCTTATTTTTCTTGTGAGGCTCGGAAGTTCTTCAGAGAAATTGAGAAGGAATTTGGCGTGCCCGGTTTTGGAAAGTTGAGTATTACTGCTAGTAATGACCTGAATGAGGAAACTTTAGATGCTCTAAACAAACAGGTAATACCTAGAAAGAGGATTTTTCTGAATAATATTTGTTTATATGTTGTATAACTTTTCATTTGTAAAATAACATTTTAAAGAGAACTCTGCCGCTGATGCCATGCTTGTGTATGCTTAATTAAGTTATCTGCAGAATTTTTTCTTGTGTTCTCTTTGGATGTCATCTCTAGCTTCTTGCATATGAGTTGATCTGATTCTAATTTTCTTTTATCCCCTTTTAGCTAAATTTGTATGCTACATATGTATTAGGCAGGATAGTTTGCCCATTTGTTAAATATCAACTTGCCCATGTCTTGTGACCTATTTTTGTTTGGCTTGGGTCTACTGTTTTATTACTCTCATGACACTAATTGCTGTTTTGGCTAGACTTTGTCAATGGTCATTTTTGTGGTATGGTAGAGGAGTTTTAGGAGAGAGTGCCATCCCAATGAGCTTGTGTGTGTGTCCGGATACAAGGGTGTTAATGGTAATTGTGATGTATCTACATGTCACTAGAAAGCATAGCTATAACCACTTAACTAAGACAGCTCTTTCAAACTTGGTAGGTAGTTAACATTTACACATTACGGTTCCATCCATGCCTTGGGAATTACATTGGTGAGGTTCTCTTCATTTCCTTCTTATAATTAAATAATTGTAAACAATAGAAATGGGAACCTTTGGCTTGATCTTTTACGGACTTTTAAAAGATGCCAAGATGGTGCACACTAGAGTATGAAAAGTCAAATGCTAGTTAAAGAACTGGATTTGTTAGAATTGAATGTCACATTTACATTTAATCGCCTTGAAGTGGACTTAGCAGCCCATACCTCTGATCCAGGGACATTTTATTCTTCTAAGAGCACGGCTTCCTTTACATGTGCCCCAAAATCCCTTTGGTGATCAGCACTATTTTGTCTTTTTATGCCCAGTTGTACCTTTATGCAGTCTCTCTCCATGCACTTCATGAAATCCTTCTTGCTGTTGGCATTGGAGGAAAATAGGCTTGCAGTCATCAATGAGTTCTTCCCCAACCTAGATTCCATTGGCAATCAAACGTCTCTAGTTCTCTACAGTGGAAAATAACTAAAATGATTGGGTACTTGCATGAACATTCGGTCTTTCTGAAACTGTAATTATCGGATTGTAGGAGATGGCTAAATTTTTCATTTTTATGTTCATAAAGGTTGACAGGTGGTACCTTTTTTCAATCCACTGGCATTTTTCTGTCAGTCTGCAAATTTATCTTGGAAGAATTTCTAATTGGCAGGCAGACAAAGGGACAGAATTTCTGGTTTTGAAACTTTATAATAGAGCAAAGTTTTTTCGTGCAGGGTCATGAAATTGATGCATTTGGAATTGGAACGTATGTGGTCACATGCTATGCTCAAGCAGCTTTAGGTTGTGTTTTCAAACTTGTCGAGATAAATAATCAGCCCCGAATTAAGCTTTCTGAAGATGTTTCAAAGGTCTGAACGTTCCTTAAGAAATTTTAGCTGGCATTCTTTCATCCTCTAGATAGATCTCATTATTGTATTCCTTTCTTTTTCTTTAATTGGGTTTTGGTGGTGGGTTTTCAGGTTTCCATCCCATGTAAAAAGCGATGTTATAGACTGTATGGAAGAGAAGGCTACCCCCTGGTAGACATAATGACGGGGGAAAATGAACCACCTCCAAAGGTATGTGCTTGACAGTGTACTCCAGATTTCCTTTCATATATCTCCTAAAAATTCCATCCTTTTTCTATTCACTGTTCCTGTCAGATTAAAGGCTGCCACTATTATGTGATTAATTCCCATTTGGTCTGCATGTTTACAAGTTCAACTCCAAGGTTCTTTTTCTTTCAATTAGCCAGGGGTTTGCCTTTATTGTTATAATAAAGAAGCCAAAAACTACATGCCAAGCCCCATTAAAGAAGCCCATTATACTTGATTGTATTGGATAAATGGACTATGCATCTTACGGTAAAGATGAGTTTTGTTGATTTGAGAATGTTAGGGGGGATGAGTGAAGGAAATATGATATTTCTGATAGTTCGTAGTAGTTGAAGATTAGGTTTAGTCCCACATATGACACAAAATGAGAAAAAATAGACTCAGAAGGTTTGGCCATGTGCCAGAAAGACCATCTATTACCAATAAGAGAAACATTAGAAGAGATGACAGGGAATGGTTTAACTATTTTCCTAATTATTGGCCTGTTCAAAAAGCTGACTAACTAGTCTGGGGCATAATGCATAGTAGAGCAAGTTAATAAATTTCTTAAGTTAGCTTGAAAGTCAAAATTGTGTTACTTGTCCCCTAGAGGTAATTCAGTTATGTGCAAAGAAAACTAATAGATAAACTATGGGGACCAAACCAAGGCATGGCCGCACTAGTGATAGGATAACAGAAGGAAAGAAATTGGATGTAGTGAGTCACACTCATCTTATAGATCTGGCCGGAAGGAAAATCATGTTGGGAGGTAAAAGAAAGACATCAAGCAATGCTAAATGCTATACCTACAAACCTGAACACATACACATAGACATAGACGTACTAATGTGCCCCGGTCAGATAGTCTGCTTTTTTCTTTTTCCTTATTTTACTCTAGCCAATTTGATACTGTATATTGCAGATAGAATGTGAATGTTTCTTCCCATAAGCATGTGATGGATGAGAGAGAGAGAGCACATTGACCTCGTGAACCTCGTGAGGACAGATCTTCAAACTATGGTTTGAGGACAAACATAGTACTGTATTGTTAATTATTATTAGTCCTGAATCGCCAACAGTGCGCTGCTTCTTGATATCCTAGTTCAGTTCTGAAGTTCTCAATATTTATAACATCACAAGCTTCTTTAATTAGATGTGATAACTTACTCCAATATTTATTATATCTTTATTTGCAGGTAGGAGAAAGATTACTTTGTCGCCACCCTTTCAATGAATCCAAGAGAGCATATGTGGTGCCACAATTTGTTGAAGAGCTACTGAAGTGTTATTGGCCAGGGACCCCAGGTGATTATTTTAGATATGTGCTTAATTTGTTTCGGGATAGTACTTTTGAAGGAAAAGGATGGTGAAATGCAGTTTTTTTTTTTTTTTTTTTGGGGGGGGGGAATTTAAGAAAGAACAGAATGTTGCACAAAGTTGGATTTGTTTTCTTTCCATCGAATGAAGTTCTCGTTCTCTTATGTTATCTCTTGAACAGAATGCTGGATTTTATTGAAATTCTCAATTTACCATTGTCTACATTACTAAAGTAAATCAACCTCATTTTGCATATCTTTTGCTTGTGAAGATAAACCAAGAGAGGAGCTGCCAGCTCTTCATAAGATCAGAGAGCGTTGCATGAACCAGCTGGAGCAGATGAGACCTGACCATATGAGGAGATTAAATCCAACACCTTATAAGGTACGATAAATAGATCTTGGAAGTATGTCTTTTACCACGTCACATATTCTACCACGTCCATTTTATGTGACACTGCATTGTATGCAAAGCAGGTGAGCGTGAGCGCCAAGTTGTATGACTTTATTCATTTTCTGTGGCTCAATGAAGCGCCTGTCGGGGAGTTGCAATAGTTGTAACACTAAGAAAGAAATGTATGGGACAGCATACAGGATTGGAGGCAAGTAATGAATCCAATGTGGTTTGGAGGAGCTTTTCAGTAGTAGTTTTTGGCCATGATGCATTTATGCTCGATTACACCTTGAGCACGAGGAACTATTTTTTTTTCCTTTTATATTCATACTGAATTTAGTGGCAAAACCAGCGTCTTCAAGTATATTTAAAAAAGTGTTCAAAATAACTCTTTGATTTTTAATGTTAAAAAAATATTTATCCTTTACATGTTAGCCTTATGTGGTTTATACTAGGAAGAATTTTGTTATTTATAACCTATTCTCGAACTCGACTTGCCATTGGATACTTAAATTCCTTTTTCAATGTACTGCTGAACAAAATTCTTGAGTAGACTCCTCTAGTCAACGTGATGTTATATGGAGGCTATGAGGTGGATTTCAGCTCATGTAGTTAACTCGAATGATTTCATGATATCCTTTCTTAAAAGTTCAGGCCTCTTCTATTATATTTGACTAAAACTGAATAAAAAAGACCAAATTTCACTAATTAATTGAACTAAAATTCCCCACACCCTTTTGGATTCTTTGGTGAAAATAATAATATAGAATTATGTCTAAGCAAGTGAAATCCTTTGTACTCAAATTTTTTCAACCTTCTTTCGGGCTCTAACAATAAAGCCTATTCAAAAGCTTGTCTGTACAACTTTGGTAGCCATAACGATAGCTATTTTTTTTTTTTTAATCATGTGACAATTATGATTGTTGATTATGATGTTAAGTCCCAACGAGACAGTTTGATGATCATAATTTCTCTTCTTCAACTCCGTAATTCAAGGTTCAAATATCGTATAATAATAAAAAATCATATTTTAAATTAGAATAATAAAGACAATAATCAGAATCTTAATCTCAAAATTTAGGGTTAGTCGTGAGAGACAAATATAAGATATTTAAAAAAAAAAAACACACTGCACTAGACTTATAATACGAGAAATAATAATTTAACTTACTCTAATTTCTTTATATTATTCATTTCTGTTCAAAATCATTTTTTCAGTTAATTTTTTAATTATTATATTTTTACGAATACATTATATCTATATTTTTAATGATTTATCTCGTTGTTTGACTAAATCTCTTATATTTAAATCAAAAGTTGCCCCTTTTTTTTTCCTCCTCCCTTTCTCCCTCTTTATTCTTTCTTCCATCGTTTCTCTCTTCCTTCCTCCAACCCCTCCAACATCCCAGTCACCATCACCACCACGATCAGACCCTTTTTTTCTCCTAGTCTTCTTCCTCTTTTTTATTGCTTCTCTCTTTTTTTCCTCGAGCGCCTCTTGGATTCTCATCACTATCACCCACACCAGACTTGCTTAAACCGACCAGTTCTTTCAGTCGCTAAAATTGGAGCCTCCATCATCCTTCTTCTGTTCAGTCCATCGACCACAAATCATAAGGAAATTGAAAATCCGGTGATTGACATGGTTAAAACTGTAATTCAGTAGGCATTGTTGAAATTTTAATCCAAATTTTGATTTCACTGATTAATCTGGTGACAGTTTCGATTTAAATTTGGTTAATTTTTATTTCTTTTGATTTTGTTGATTTTCAATTTTCAATTTTCTATTCGTAGACAATAAAAAGCAAAAAGCAAAAAACAAGAAAGCAAAAGGAAGATAGGGTGAAAAGGTGGGAAGCAACAAGATGAAATATATATACATATATATATATATATATATATATATACATATATATATATATACATATATATATACATATATATATATATACATATATATATACATATATATATACATATATATATATATACATATATATATATATATATATATATATATATATATATATTAAAATCACACTTTAACAAAACTGTTTTGATTGTCAAGTGTTTAAAATAATTTGGTATTAAGTTTAACGTTGCAACTTATGTTAGTTAACGCTGGCCTTATCTCTAATCTTGCAACCAGAAGCTAATCTTAATTACAAATAGTTTGATATTAACTCCAAAAAAAGAATTTTACCCACAAAATTCATAATTTTGTGTTACCATAATCTAGGTGAACAAATCATCTTTGGAGCTTTTTGGAAAAGTTGCATTGAACCATGCATTACACGCAATTGATTACCCACATGCACACGGAGAGAGAGAGAGAGCACGCACCACCAGAATTTTTAATCAAGTTTCAATTTTGAAACTTGAGAATAAAAAGAACCATATCAATTGAATCATTTTTTAAATAAAATTTCCACAGATACTCGAATCAGATTAATTGAAATATAATTTCGAATATCGTTGATAAATTAAAAAAAAAAATAGAGAAAGAGCACCAGCATACCATGAAGACACCAACATACTATGGGTCAAAGAGCAGCTAGCAATTATAACCCGATTGGTAACACGTACAAGAAAGAAGGCATAAAAAGAATAAACGAATAATTATAATAGGGTTCAAAAGTTCAATGTTACATTCAGCAAAATTTCAACTCATACAACCAGGTCACCGAGCTTCACCCATCCATATGAACACCGGTCCCTGAGTTTTCGAACTATTGATGCTGCCAAATCAACTGCAGGTCGAATTCTGGCCAGCTTTGTTTCTAGTTGTATTCTAGTACTTATCTCCATCTGCTTTCCAAATGACAGAGCAAAAATTAAAAGCTATCTCCAAGTATCAACTTCTTAGGCTGAATATGACAACTTATGGAAGGTGAAAACAAAAAAACAAAAAAAAAAAAACCCACCTTTTCTATGCAGTGTACAGTGTCCAGGAGATGGCAAAAATAAGTGAGCTGCTTATACAGATCTGCTTCAGTGTACTAGAGAACGTACAGTTCAAATACATCTCAGTCATTTTTCACATAAACTCGAAAAATGGAATTGGAGTTCAAGGCAAGAGACAGTCATGACTACCTTCCGGACAAGATGTCCACTGCAGCGAGGATAGTTTGGACAAACCGTTCCTCTCTCGGAGTCGCCAATAACTCTCAAATTCATACTCCTCGTGGTGTAGTTGCAAGATTCATCATCACACTGCAAAGTTAAAATCAGGCCCTAGTCAGATTAGACTACCATGATGTCAGTTCAAAAATTTTGTCAAGCTTTTCCCAGAAATATGGCAGAAGTGGGTACCATCATGGAGCCCTTGTAGTACAATGAGATGAAGCCATCCACTTGCCGTTTTACCTGGAATGATAAATGACTCAATTAAGCAAAACTTCTAAATAAAATTAATGTACATGTGCTTACATGCCTGAATAAATTGTTTCTCAAGTCAAGCCAGTATATGTTGGTGCAAGAATTGTCCCCAAGTATCCAAGTTAATGACGCATATATGAGGAAAAACTCTTGGTTTAACCCCTTTCATGATGATTAGGCCATCATTAAAGACGTGTGACATGGGCTGGCATGGGGCCATCACCATTTACAACTCTGCACCCTACAATTTATGTTTTAGAGGCAACATCAATTGGTTGAAATTTAAGTCTTTCATCAATTTTGTGGGAGAGAGAACCACACGCTAGGTCCTACATCCAACTTCCATTAAGCATTAAACTTCTGAAATGAGTAATTAGAAAGTGTAATTAGATTATCAATTAGATTATATAAATAATCGAACATATAGATAAAAGCCAGCTAAGCCCAAACTAGCAACCCAGCACCATCCATTAAAAGATTATCTAGTGTTTCCGGCTGCCACAGAAATTGAGTTACCTGGTTGGCTATTGATGCAGGAGACAGTTTACACCCATCTCCTTCATCTGGACATTTAGGGCACCGAAATCTTTGCCAAAAATTGCAGGTGGAATCCTCTGTTTGTAATGCAGTTGGCTTTTCATTTGTAGATGGATGTATGGAACTAAACACAGATGGGCACTCAAAAGTACCAGAGCAGCTACGGCATGACAAAACCAAAGGCTCACATCCACGAAACCTGCAATTCAGTATGTATTTTGTAACATTTCTTCTAATTACATCATCAACAGATGGCTAACTAAATGTGGATTGAGTTACTAAGGAAAATGATAACCTTAAACATCAGTAAAGAGCAGGTGAAGGTAACTGAAAAGGAAGAGATATATACTGTAAAAGCACCAAAAACTAAAATGGAGAAGAAAATGTTAGAATGATAAATAAGCAAGAAAGGTTTCAATTGAGTTTGGCATCATCAAAGCTATCAAATCATAAACTCATGATGCATGCAAAATAAATAGAAACGAGATGATAAGGACAGCACAAACATTCTCAGAAGGAAAGATTACCTTTCCTCATCGTCCACGGCTGACAAGAGCCCACTAGAAGGGTCATTTCCAACAGCTTCGCTTGATTTTTGGAACTACGAATGTAGTTGTTTTACAGTGTTAGCCACACGATCAAAAGATTTAATACTTCGTGTAAAGTTATAAGCTTTAAACATTACCTTAGATGAGTCAAGCCCCAAACAGTCAGCTAATCGTGAAGGGCTAGTCCCTTGAATTGAAGCACAGAGACGTGAAACCACAGGATGAATCTGCTCAAAGAAAACAACCTCTAAATTAGCCAAAGAACAGAGGCAATATGGGTCAACGCCATCCAATTGTGTCAATGGCATTAGAAGTGCCAGGGGGGAGGGGGTTTGGAGAGAGAAGACCTGTTGTGATAAATAATAATCGATGTCAATCATCCATTTTCCATGGTCTCTTTTTAACTCATCAGGATGTCTGGCCCTCTGAGCAAACCCGGTGGAACTACCTGCACTTGCTCCCTGTCCTCCCAACAATTGCACAATGAATGTTTAAGACAATTGTGGCATCTAAAATGTGCTAGAGCTTACCAACTAATGCAGAAACAGACAGCAGACCTGTTCACAGCAGATGACATAAGGAACTGTATCACCAGCAGAGCAACCAGTAGTGTAACCACTTTGCTTCAATCTCAAAGCCACCTGACCAAAGGTTCAAGCACCATCTCAGAGGATACGTATGGCAAACAATCAAAATGAGATTAAAACTTTCCATAGGACTGACTTGAACATGTGGTTGATTTTTGCCATCAGGGTAGGCTTCAGGAGGTTTGCTCAATGTCTTTGTGATAACATACTTCTCCAGCACCACTTCACCGTTCCTCATATCCTCCTGTACCTGTCGGGTGTGAAAGCATGGAGGTTATAATTACTGTTAATATGATAAATAATTTTACAGTTGAAATGCTTTATTTTTTATTATGTTGGAGTACTGAATATATAAATTTACATAACTTTTTAAGTTGGTTAACTGAAACCACTAATCTTTCATTGGAATCATATGCAAAATCAAAAGGATTTTAGCTTAATTAATTAAAATTTAGAAGACTTCCATTACTAGAAGTATGGAAAACAGAACTTTTGACATTCATATGGTCGACTGCAAGCTATACACAAGGTCTTAAACTTCAAAGCAGAAATATCTCTCATATGAGCCTATCCACAGATGTTAGACACCCTTATTGCAAGTTTGAATTGGGTGGACTTTGAAGGAAAAGAATAAGACCAAAAGAAGAGAGAAATACACAGATGCCCCTTCAGTTCTGTTAAATCCAAATCCCTAAGCTTTAAGGACCAAGGCCTGCCCATTTGGCCACAACTTCTACGCTGATGATTACAGAATGAGAAAAATGTAGCACAATAAAACATCAAATTTTGACTTTATTGTGCTACTTGCTCTGGTGCCATGGAGCAAGTGCCTAATAAACTACAGAATCACCTTCATAAGAGAGCTATGTATTGATTCAACAACATCCTCACATGACCTGCAAAATGAGATGCATCAACATTATTAGATATGGACAAGTAATACAGGGATTCTCTTTTAACTGACAGCTGATCAAACACAAAGGATAATAAGCATACCCTCCAGACAAGATTTGACTTAGGCAGAAGTCGCCCAATTCCTTTGATAATAAACTCCAGTCACGACGGACCATGTCTAGTCCCTTGCGCTCAATAACCTGCAATTATAACAGTCATTGACCTAGTTACATCACATCACTTATGTAGGTTGCAAAAATAAAAAGGAGAATAACAAGATTCTTACCTCATAGGATACCCCATCCTTGAACTGCACCTTGACTGCTGCATATTTCTTTTTCTTCAGAAGAAGCATTCTCTTGTACAACCCATCAAGATCAATTTCTAAACACTTATACTTTTTGTTGACCTGAACAGAAAGAAGGCCAAGTAGGTCAGTCAAACATATATACCAGCAAAGAAAATCTGTTAAAAAAAATGCATGTCTTAAGTCCAAGTGTACATGTGTCTCTCTACCAACCAAAAAAATTCCAGACTCTACCCTGTTATCAATTTGGATAGCTTTTGTATTCACAGGTTTTGTTGGGCGTTTGAATCTGTAGGTGGGGGTGTTTGAGGGTGGTTTCCTGTGAAGCCCAGGAATACTAACCAACATCCTGAACATACTGTTTACAGAACTACATCCTAACAAGATGAACTTTTTAGCAGGAAATAGTGTGTTATCAAGATCTCACCTCTTGAATGACTTTCCCCGCAATCAACTTTGCTTTTGCAGCATCATCAAGTCCACTATATATCATAATTGAATCCGTATCCCCATAGATCACCTGGTAGAAGAAAGTAAAGCACCAAGAGTTGATCATTCCAGCTTAAGTAATAACAAGAAAACATCATCATTAATTGAATCTCTATATAAAATTAACCTCTAAGTTCAAATTGTTCTGTACAAGATCTACAGTACTTTGAAGGATCTCCCTCCCCTAAAAAAAGACAATGCAGATATTGGCGTTAATATTGCATGTACTTCAATTATGAC
Organism: Dillenia turbinata; assembly: GCA_037126225.1. Taxonomy (NCBI): domain Eukaryota; kingdom Viridiplantae; phylum Streptophyta; class Magnoliopsida; order Dilleniales; family Dilleniaceae; genus Dillenia; species Dillenia turbinata. Next base: position 17,527,452 of record JBAMMX010000017.1, read on the forward strand.
ATTTTTATAAGTTGAAGCAACAGAAAGCATATAAGAAAAAGCATCACAATTCTCTTACTTGTTGTGTAATAAGTTCCGCAAGTGGCTTTGCATAAAATCTTGAATTGGAAAAACCCAAGCATCCATACATACTGAAGTACAAGTGAAACCGAGCCAATAGAATTCCATTACAATGGTGAGCAAGAACTATAAAATGTCGTAGTGGATGAAGACATATTTGGCAACAACATTAAATAGTAACATGTTTGCTGTGAGTTTCAGTGCTTGCTGCGAGTTTCAGTGCTTGCTGCTGGATATCAAACTGCTGAGCCTTCAGTCCAGAGGCTGTCTTTAGCCATGACTTAACCATCTGCCTCCTGTGAACAAGGTTTTTGAGCAACTGCAAGGATTTTATCAGTAAAAATTTCATGTGTACTTTTTTGGAAGCAAATTTTAGAGTGAAAATGGAGCAGCAATTTGTTAAACAGGCTTCTGAGCAACTACAAGGATACTCTCGAAACATTTAAAAATTTTTCCTAGTTAGACTACAAATAGGTCATATATCCGCTGCAGCCAAATTTTTAGAGCTACAATAAAAACATTGTTCAACATGTATGTACCTCAGGTAGAATTCCTGTCTTGTTACTAGATGGTAAACTTGGAGCCATGCCATCTGGAGGTCTAACTACTGTTGTAAAGCATATATTGTACTCCTGCAAAATAATAACAACAACAACAACAATAATGATAATGACAAATAAAGAAATAAATAAATAAATAAATAAGGCATAAGTCAGATAAATATGGAATTCAAAATGCTTCCTCAAAGGTTGGAAAAATGAAGGTGCAATTTACCTGAATGATAGAAGGGTAGAGACTGTTGAAGTCCAACAGTAATATATACTTGTCATATAGACCCTTCTTGGGTTCCAAAACCAATCCGCCTGAGTATTCAGGACCCCTTTTCCCTTTGCCATGCTTATTGTGCATGGATTCTGTCTCCAAACATTCATCCTCTGTCTCCAAATCATCAGCATTTGTCCCATCAGCACCATAATTCCCTTTCCTTTTTGGTAATTTAGTTTCCTTCGCAGAAGAGGAAAGCTTGTCTGGGACAATATACTTCTTCGCATGAAATGCATGCAACAAGAGAAATTCCACCCTCTGAGCCCTGGCACCCTGACAACATTTACAGTGGTAATGCACCACTAAAGTTGCAGTATTGTTGTGTCAACAAATACATATAAATTAATGTTCAACTTACTTGAAGAGTTCTGCCCCAGAGATTACCACTGATGTTTGTTAGTTGACGTGTGAGGGGAAGGACACTTAAATGAAACATGAGCTCCAATGATAACCATGCATCTGTCTCACCATATTCAATCTATACACAGATGTAAGTACATGAGAAAACAACAAAAGTAAATCAATTATATATATATATATATATACACGCACTCTGGCAAGCTCGAACAACTGCCTCAATTGAGTAGTTTTCAGTCTCTCATTTATCCAGACAAACTCTATCTCTAACTGATCACAGACTTGATCTACGAGATGGCTTTGGAAGAAATATAACAATGCCAACATTCCAAGTACTAGGTTGGTTATAGCCACTATTAGCAAATTGTGCTCCCCTTTAATTCCGTTGGTCCTGCTACAAATAGTGCATTCCTATGGTCCCTAGTCTGCCAGCCATAATATCGGCCTAAAAGTTGTATTATATTCACACTGATACACATAATAATCATAAAAGTGAGCATAAGAACCTACAAGTTTCATAAGTGATTCAGATGTTTGAAACATAGCAGGAATGTCATGTGGAGTGATCTCTTGGCGGTCCTTGTTCAGCTGAGTCTTTGCAAGTTGCGTCAAAGAATAACTAACCTGGAGGAACAAGGCTAATTAAACCATAAGAGAAATTGGAAACTACCTCATGCTATGCAGGATCAGCAATGCAGTATACCTCCTTTAAAAGGTCACGTGAACACAAATAAGTATCGCATAAGAGCCGACCCGCAATGCAGGACATGATCCCAGGGCTTGCACCAGACCCAAAAATCGTGCTTGCTTTTGTAAGTTTAGGCATTACAGAACGCTTCAAGCGCCCAATCTTGGACCACATGCTGCTTGGGACTCTGCAAACCTGCATTCAATTAGAAAGGTGCAAAAGCATTAATAACAGTTCAATATGCCAGTAAACATGGAAATTACAACCCTGAACTTCAACCCAAGGAAAATGGACAAGACAGATAAAATTTAAAATCCCTTATTAATTAATTTGGACACGTTTAACTGTTGGATTTTGTTCATTTTTACAACACTTGAAAAGAAGCTCTATAATTTCAGAAGTCAGTAGTGCATTCAAAATATCAGCACACATATTGTGACTGCTATTAGTGAAATTTCGTGGTGACGACAAAAATCTTCGTGGCATCCTGTTGATTTACAAGACTGCATTTTCTGCACAACTTCAGTTCTACCTGGCTTTCAGAAAAAAAATCTGAGCATGGTGACAACAAAAAATCATAATAAAGAAAACACTGGATAAATTTTATGGCTTGTGCTGCTGCAGCACCCAACTTTTTGCAGCCGCTTTCTTACCTGAGCTCTGTGAAGAAGAACGTCTAGATCAAACCCAGAAACATTATGTCCAACAAGGATATCACTATCCAATTTGTGCAATTCAATCATCAATCTATTCAACAGTGCTCGTTCACTACAAGATGCATACCCAAAAAAAAAAAGCAAGTAACGAATAGAATTAGATGACATTTCCACTGTCTAATGCTGCATTGCATGTTGTTAACAAAATTAGGAGATAAAAGTACATAAGTATGAAAATTTTGGCAAAAGACAAGAACCTGCTTTCAAAGCTGACTACATTTGATCCTGCCTTTGCAATTCTATCAGCTGCCTCTTTTGCAAATCCCATTGGAAATATTCCTCCTTCAAGCTTACGCACAACTGAAAAATGGGTAAGGACTCCAACTCTCTTCCATTCTGATGCTGGCATGGGAATGTCAATCTGAAAGACCCCGCAGTAGCTTATTTAGGATGCCGCTATCATTTGAGTTGGAAAAATAACACTTGGGGGGTGCATGTCTAAGGAAGCCATGAAGTAGTTATACTGCTAGCTGAGCAAAATCTATGCTCGATGAGTCCATGACTTTGGAGCATTTCTTTCTTATATGCCTCACTGTTTTTATTGTGTCGTTTCAGGTATAGCAAAGGAGAGCCTGGGCATAAGTCGTTGTCGGTTTGCCCAAGGGCTCCTTCGACTTTACACAACTGAAATTAAAATAGGTGAAAGGGCGAGTGGGCTACTAAAGACATAGAGAAAGAACCTTGATTATTCCAAGAAAAATGCAACCGTTCTTCCATGGCAAATCAACATCCTTTGCATGACTAATTGTTGTGCATGAAACAAGTTTGCCATATCACATCTAGTCCCCTGAACCCAAAAGCATAAACAAGAAACTGGAACACTCCTTTCCTGCACATATAGAACTAAACATCACTCCTGTTCCCCCCCCCCCCACCCACCAACCCCCTCCCCCAAAAAGGCAAGAAAGGAGAAAGGTTCCTAGCCTGAGGCTCTACAGATTTACTCTGTCTCACTCTCAAAACTCCACAAGAAAAGTAAAAGTGAGTAAAACAAAAAATTCCAGTTGAGATGTAAGTTTGCCTAAGAGCAGACCTTATGCTGCCAGAGTTCCCGCCTGCATAAAAGTTCTCCCCCCCCCCCCAAAAAAAAAAGAACATTAACACCCTGTAACACTTTTTAGAGATGGGGTGCAGGAGGCGCATGTGGCCATATGTTGAAATCAGGAAAAGACTCACAAAATGAAGCATGACTGATTAGATTTAATCGGTAAGACATAATAATAAATATACAATGAGCATTGGAACAGAAACCAAACGGATTAGTACTCTTAAAAAGGTCGGTCGAACAAAATAAAAATAAAATACCCTCCACAGAGAACAAATTGTTCAGAACATACCTTGGTCTTATGACAACAAATAAGAGAAGCAGCAACAATCTCATTTACATTCTGCTTTTCATTGATAACAGTTTTCAGATTTATAGCTGTAACAACCACTGGAGGAACCTCAGCTGCACTCTTTGAAGAAGATGAATCTCTTATGTCCTTTGGACTGTCAACTATAACCTCAAATTTGCACCAGCTTATCTGACCAAGATTTCACACTAAGCGATTAAAAATGGAAGCAGAATTATGTAACGTGGACTCAAAGCAGTCCTGGTTTTGTAAGCTATAAATCTCACCCTTTGAGAAGTGCTACTGCTAGTGAATTTAGAAATTGACAGCCAGGAGGGCCCCTTTATTTTCCTTTTGACAAGAAAAAGTTCCAGTGCACTGCATATATGTAGCCAGTCGGTTTCCTCCCACAAAAATGTGTGATGATTCTCTTACTGATCACAACCAATTCAACTGATACTATAGCACCAGACAGGACATTTATGATATGTGCAGATAAATAGCTTTTTATAGTTGCGGTGTTAAACAATAACAGGACCACTGATGCTAAGCCTAAAAGTCACACATATCTACAAAACTTGTTAGTTATAGATGGTAAAAGCTACAACAAGACCAGAAGGAAAAATAAATGCAGAAATTAACACAGCCTCCATTTTGAGTCAAATTAAAGTTTGATTAATAAAAAATGCAGAGTTAGAAATGAGAAATAAGGACAAAAAGAAAATATCCTCGATGAGTGAAGAAATAAAAAATTAGAATCAAATTCACTTTCATAGTCTACTAGTCTAATAGTCTGAACTGGCATGATCTTCAGTTTAGCAGCAGATGACTGTGTAATACATGTGAAAATATATGCAGATGACCATAAAGATAGCTCATCTCCCCCCCCAAAAGTGTGAAGTTTATGGTTTTATCTGATTTTTCAATGGATGTTACATGGCTCTCCTTAGTAGTATATTGACTGAATTAAAGCAAGAATATTGGTATCAATAGAATAGGAGGATCAAGTTCTATCAACCTAGCAGATTGGATAATTTACAAAAACATGCACCAGAACCAGAATCCCCAATTCTTTGAAGGGGCCTATGGGTTGTTGGGGGACTAAAAGAATGAGATATCTGGACTCTTTGCCACGCCATTGGCTGGAAACCCCTCCCCCAAACCGAAGACAAAGAAGTTCTATCTCAACTTAGATGGAAAAACACCAGGTCCAAGTTCCTTGTTTTAACAACTACACTGTAGGTATGTGCAAATCACAGTGCAACAATCACTTACCCTATGTATTCTCAGAAAATCATAACCGATCGGGATATTTAACTTGGAAGAGAAATTAAAAAAAAAAAATCCAAAATCATATGATTACTTAATTCACCTTCCTTTCTTCCTCCATTAGAATGCGAATGATTGGCAAGACGTGACAGCATACCTCAAATCTAGAAATTCTAAACACAGTCACACACTAGAATCCCTCTATTAAGATAAACTGCTTATGTATCATTATAAATAGATTGGAATGTGTGTTAAGCCAATGATGTGCAAGCTTATTCTTTAAGTATCCTGCATAAAAGAAAGAGAGACACTAGAAAAGCTCATAAAAAGAGTGGCAACAAATAAGAGATCCATGGGATAAAATTCTTGACACATTCATCTCTCACATGTACCCGCAATTAGTTCCTAGTAAAGTGCCAAAAGTTTCTCCTTGAAGATCTGAAGGAAGGGCAGGATCCTGAAATGCAAAGAAACAATTTTTTCGATAGAACAATGGAAAGCAGATTAGATCACAGTTGTTCCCCCCCTATATCCGGCCCCAAAGACCCGTGGGATTTTAATATTTTTCCATTATCCTCTATTGAATGTAATAGTAAGATCAAATTATGCGCTTAATACCTTGAAGGGATAATTGATCTTCAAGACATAATTCTCTCCTGTCGGTATGTCAGATCTTTCAAATGCATAGCTTCTCTGTGCACATGCTCACAGACAAAGGAATAACCAGCCAAGTGAGATAGAAATACATCATCCTAATAAAAACCAGACATTAGACCTAAAGATGCATAAACAAGAGTATAGAAGTAAAAGTTGCAACTTTCAGCTCATCAGAGTCGTTGAAACAACAAACCTTTACAGGTGTCATGCTAAAAGTTGAAACATTGAGGTCCACCAGTTTCTTTGCTATCTCATTCTTTAGTCCTGATGCCACATCCTGAGAAAAAAATCCATCAGTGTATTGACAACTGGATGAGAGACGTATAGAAGCAAAATGATACCTGCAGCTTTGTACGGAAAGCTGTGGGAGTGATTTGGGACTCTTCAACATCTTTTTCAAGCTTTGTGATCAGATCATTATGAAAAATAGAACTATTTGGGATTGCATATACACATCTCTGCATATTTTTCACCACTACACAGCAGCTGTAAAATGTACTTCCAGCCTTGACCTTAAATAGTGTCACAGAAGTCAATCGCAATAAACAAGTAAACAAACAAGAAAGGAATATCTGAATCAGCAAAAATGTCCCACTAAACTGGTAAACTAATCCGAGGAAGATTCCAAGTGCATCACATCAATCAGTAAATAGGAGCTATAAAAAAGTCTGAGCAGTTGAGGTTTGTCCATAAGTTTCATGATAACCGCTATGAAACCGCATCATATGAAGCCATGCAACAACTCTGATACATATATTTACCACTTTGATCTTGATGATTTAGGCATCAACATTTTACAATTTTTAAACCATTTATATTTAATACATTAAATGCTACGTGATCGCTGGAAATATTGCCAAGGCTGAAGCGTCCATCAAAAGAATGCAAAATACTTCACAGAATAGAGTTTATTACACATTGATAATTAAAATTTATGACCCAATGAAAATCCAATAGCAGAATGTATTTCTCAATTGCATTAACAACCGAAAATGGTCCTTCCTAGTAAAAAGTTCACATGTGCTGGGTTAATTATCTAAAACATGAGACGCATTGCCACAATAACCATGGCACATTAAATATAAGTAGCCACAACCATATTATGGATCATACTTATAGTATATTGCCTGCTAGACTAATTCTAAGCCAAGGAGAGATATACTAACATAATTATAGTGCAAGCCTGCATCAATGCAGTTTATTTGCAGTGTCCGTCTCAATGTTGGTTCAGAAATGCTTGCCCTGTTTGTGACTTTCCTGCTTTTATGTTCTCCTAGCTAAATTAACCCCCATACCAAGAAACTAAAGGATAATCAAAATTAAGACAAATCAACCATTTGCCTTGTCAAGTAGATAATACATGCAGGAAAACAATGATCAAGAATCACATTGCCCTAAAAAAATAAAAGCCAGCTAATGTACCTTGCCAAAAAGATAAAGGGTGCCCATGTTATTGCCATAAAATTCCTCGTGTGCATCAATTATATAAAAAGGCAGCGACCCATCAGAATCCAAAACAAAATCGACCTTCTCCTCACCATATGAACTAGCATTTTGCTTAGTCACACCAGAATCAACACTTCCATTCCCTCCATTCATCACAGCTTGCCATCCTGCAGTTGCACTCAATGCAGGATCCTGCTTTTCCTCCATGATCTTGGCATTAAGAACACGACTTTCCTCCTTCCTCTCTTTTACCTCCTCTGTTTTTGCGGCCACTTCAGCCTCAGCCTCAGCCTCAGCCTCAGCTTCTTTTGATTCCACAGTCTGCTCATTAACCGCACCAGAATCTGAATTTCTCTCAACTTCTAATTCCATTGATTGTTGTTCTTTTACGTCAACTGAATCAACACTCTCCCTCTGAATAACCCTATGCTCTTCATGTCTAACATAAAAATCAGCAGCTAAACTAGGGTTAGGGTTTCCCTCTCTCTTAACAATTGAATTCCCAACCAAATTCCCTTGAACTCTCCTTCTTCTCTCTCTATCAGCCTCATCAGGCGCAAACTCAGCAATCACATCATCGACAATGCTATCAGACAAACCCTCACGATTCTTCTTAAAAACCGAAGAAGTAAACAAATTAGAAATTCTCTGCTTACCCATTAGAGCAGCAGCCTGAGAGAGAACAGAGGGCTTCTTTGGCGGCGGATCCTTCTTCTTCTCCACTGGTTTCTTCTTCCTCGGCTTCTCCAATTCGCCGTCGGATTCATCGGAAGACGGAGGGAGACCACCCTGAGTCCAGTCCTCCTCCTGACCTTCGTCGCCGTAGCCGAGAGTGTCGTTGTCGTCGACGATGAAATTGCCATATTCTTCACGGCGTTTGGCGACTAGGACGTTGTAGTCGTCTTCGTCGACGATGTCATAGATCGAATCTTCGATTTTGATTTGGGGCTCGGATCTCCGGTTTCCGCTTCGGAGTGCTTTCAGGCGTTCTAGGGCTTCGGCTCGCGATGTTGAGGCGACTCCTCTGCTTCGTCGCCGGCTGGCAACTATTGGTTGCTCGTCGTCTGCCATTTTACCCTATCTCTCTCGTCACTGTTCGCTTTCGCTCTCTCTCCAGGTTTTCGAGCGATGGAAATGGGAAAAGATGTTGGAAATGGCGCGAAAAGGTGTGATTTGCGCGGGGATTGCCGTACTTGCTTCGCTCTTAGCATCGTGTCCAAGTCATATGGGCATCAGTGTTTGGCCCATTTGTTTGGATGGACTAAAGTCCATTGCTCAAACCGGGGCCCTCGCCGAACGGGTTATGGCCTACTTATTACACTCTCGGTCTTTTTTTTTTCTTGTTATAATTTTTTTTTCTCCGTCCACTGTCTTAAGTTTCACCCTGACTAATCCAGATCGACTTACTATTAAACTCTTTTTTAGAAAAGTCTTTCACATGATTTTTTTCGTACCCATGAGAAGTCGAACTCATGATCATGATTAGAAAAATTCAACTTCCTTTCAACTGAGTCAACCAATATTGATTGTTACACTTAGAGTTAGAACCCAAGACTATCGAGTTGCAAGAAAATATTGTGATCATTAAATTATTTAATTTTTTTCTATATAAAATATAATTAAATGAGATCGAATAAAAAAATTGATAAAAGTAAAACTATCTTGAGGACACTTTCTCTCTCCACATTTTTTTCTTAATGTATTAAACAATTTCAAAATTAAATTGTTTAGAAATGATTGGCTCACTTCTATAGATAGATCACGTATTTGTACTGGTTAGAAGGTTTTTTTTTTCAAAGTTATAGAAATCAAATCCATCCGGTTCAAATAGTATCTTATATATTTATTTAATTTACATAACATGACCCGTTACTCATATGTTAAGAATTTAATAACATAGGCATGAATAGTTTGTGTCTCCAGAGAAGAGAGGCTAAATGCTAAAGTCATTTCATAATTACACTAAAATTTTTTTTGAATATATATATATATATATATTGTATTTAATCATCGATATTTAAAAATTCGATTAATTCGATTTAAATAATTGTGAAACCCAATTTAAAAATTATCTCTCTTAACATCTGCTTTATATAATAAATTAGTGGCTAAAATTTCTTGCCTTTAAATAACAACTCTGATAATAATCATCTTCAAATCAAATGCATTTCACGTACAAAATATGGGAATATTTTAGGAAAAAATGTAAATTTTTTTTCAAGACTCGAGAAGCAATTATTAATCGAACAAATAACAACAAAAGAAATGAAACAAGTTTAATAATCCAAAATCTACCTACCATCACCCCCACATTAATATTCTTTCCGACAAGCAAACCATAATAGCTTTATCAATATTTTATAATTCTAATGGTGATAGAATATTAAATTTTATTTATTAAAATTTTATAATCGAGTATTGAAAATAAGAAAACAAATATTTTGAGAGTTAACCCTTAAATTAAATCCAACAACTATTCGAATCGAATTAGTCAAATTTTTAGATACTTCATTTTTATATATATTGAGAAAAAAAAAAAAAAAACACCTGGAATGGCTTTCCCTTGTAGCATATGAAGCTCTCATATTAGTTAATTGCCCACAGATGCCATCATTGAAACCAACAACTTAATCCCTCGGATCCAAATCCCTAAAGGGGCTCATTAGGCTCCTTAAAACTTTTTTCTTTTCTTTTTACAGTTATATCCTTATATTTGAAGAAATTATGAAATACATAAACAATTATTCGTGGTTTTGTAAATTTTGAAAGTTAATTTTTTTAGACATAAAATATTCATATATACAAATTATATCCGGCATAAAATTATTGGATTATTGAAGAACAAAGAACTAAGATATGAATATATTTCCTATGATTCTCAAAACCAAGTAGAGAATATGGGATATAATTTCATGAATTTTTATATTCAAGAGGTTCCATAAACAAGGTTGAAAATGCATTTCATTGACCCCTTCAGCAAAAAAAAAAAAAAAACCTCTCGAATTATTTGGAGAGCAAGGGCAAAACTTAAAATTTTTTATAGCAAAAAATTCAATTCTAGAAATACGAAAAATTCAATTGTTGATCATGAGAAATTTGACATAATTTTGATATAAGGTTGAATAGATTGATAATTTTTAATTCATTGGTTGTGAGAAGTAAAAAAATATATATATTATTTGAATATATTGCATTGAATTCAAAAACGAGTATCGAAATCCAAAATAATTTAATATATATAATTTTTTTTTCTATTTACAGAGTAAAAATAGGAAGGTGCAATTAACATTCTTATTATTCTTCTAAGAAAATGACACAAGATTTGTGGAAAAAATTAGCATAAGTGATCATTTTGTGATTTTTGTGTTTATAATACTAATTATTTACATTAATTATCAATTAACAAATTTAAAAAAAAAATTGTGTGGGGAGAGGGGAACTCGCACCTATGAAATGGATGGATGGAATGAATAAAACAACCCTGCTGAATAGACAGAGGAGTTAATTTGGGATGAGCAATAGCTCAAGTATAAACCTCTGTCTCACTTGTTTGGTAAACAAATTAATGCATTTGGAATGCTATATACAAAATCGAAACAAATCAAATTCAAAAAATATAAAAAAAAAATTAAAATTTATCTTAATTTGGAACTGAAGTACAACCCAAATACTAAATGGGTATAAGATCCCACACTTGTAGTATATTTTTGAGTTTTATTGAATTTGTAATGAGATTTCACTTTCTGGGTATCAAAGTTAATCATGATTATCTTGCGGGAGATGTCTAAAAGGACAAAAAAAAAAAAAAAAAAAAAAAAAAAAGGTAGTCATCTATCATATAAATGGTTATTTATTCAAAGAAAGAGAAACAGCTATGGTGTTATTTATTACAAGGAGTTGCCAAAAATATTGGGGTGGGTGTTTGTTTCTAATGAGTAGTACAAAATGTATACAGGTAGGTAGGCAATAATTATGAGGTTGAAATTGTTCGGATGGAATTATGGTTTACCTTCTGTGAAAAATATTAAATTCTTATATTAATTATTTAGATTTGAATTTTGATAATGATAAAAATAATATTAAAAATATTTTTTTGAATGAAGATCTGATAATAGTTCAGTATATATTAGTTAAAGTGAAATTTTAGAAATTAAGTGATCGATCTAATTCAATACACTAAAAAAATTATTTGGAAGGATCAAGAAAAGAAAGTATAAATAAAAGAGAAAGATCAAGAGGAAGAAAACAAAGAAAATTATATTGCAGCTTTATGGAAGCCACATTTGATTTCTCAGTAATTATATGCTTTTAATATCTGTGTGACATCTTTGGGTGCTTCATTAAATTTGCAAGTGCAAGCTCCATCTGTCCTTAATCTTCTTTTTTTGGGGTTAAAAGAATATGGGACTCCTTCATATAAAAGAGCAAAAGATAAAAAAAAGGGGTGAAATCTGATTAATAATAAGAAATAAATAATTATCTGCATTTTGGTTGAATTTTAAAACGTTATAAACAAACAATTGAATATTGGTCAAACTAGCTAATAATCCTCGACCCGAGTGAAATCGTAATTCGGATTTATTGATGTTATGTCATATTATTAAAATTTACAAAGAATGAGGATGAGACGTGGCAAACAGTAAAGATGACACGCTGCAAAAGCAACTAACTTTACAACCTTGATGGCAAATTTACAGCCTCACTCGCACAGGTTCGCGGACAACTCTTTGTAAAGGGCAGTGGGAAAAGAGCCAATCCTCCACTTCCATGAGTCCCAATCTTGACAGCTGCAATTCCAAATTTTTCTTCCTCACTCATCATCCCAACCTCTCTCTCACTCTCTCTCTCTCTCTTATATATATAAATATATATATATATATGTATATATATGTTGGATGACATTGATGATGAACTCCACTCACTCGTCACCCTTTGAAACAAAAAGGGTATTCTTAATTCTTACCGATTAATCCAATGTCAGACCACAAAACCTCCGGTACTATGACTGACCAGCTCTCAAAACAAACCTCAATTTTTGGTCTTAGGTTGTGGGTTGTTCTTGGTGTTGGTGTTGGTGCTGCTTTCGTTCTTGTTCTCTTCCTCATCTCTCTCTGGCTCGCCTCAAAAAGCCACAACAGCAGCACAAAAAGAAAAATCAACAGACTCAATTCTCAAAACCCCACAATCCCAACTGTCTCAAAGGAGATTCAAGTGATTAAAACTGACAATGTTGGAACAAATAACACCAAAGTTCAGCCAAACCCATGTCAAGAATCAGACACTTTTTCAGGAAATGATAGGCAAGCTTTGCTTTTTATGCCTCCAGAAGAGGAGAGCCCAATTGGGTATAACAGAATTCACATTGGGATCGGTAAAGATCATAGGATTTCCTATCCTGAGAGGTTTAATAGATCTTCACATGGAAGTGGGGAGTCTAGGTCAAATGAACTGGTTTCTATTGTTGTTCCTGAGGTTTCACATTTGGGTTGGGGTCATTGGTATACTCTAAGAGAGCTTGAGGCTTCAACCAATGGTTTTGCTAATGGGAATGTGATTGGTGAAGGTGGGTATGGGATTGTTTACTATGGTCTTATGGAGGACAACACTCAAGTTGCTGTCAAGAACTTGCTCAACAATAGGTACTTTCTTAGACTCCTTTCTATTTTTGTTTGGTTTTATAAGTTTATTGGTTCTGAATTTGGTTAGCATACTTTGAGGATTCTAGGGTTTAGAAACTAAGATTAAGCCATTTTATGAGACCATTTGACCATCCTATGGAAGTGAAATTATGCCTTCTGAATGGAAATGTCCAAGAAGCTTTGTTGGGCGGTTTTTGGCCTCTAATTTGATTGCTGTCAAAAACACGCTCTATTTATCTCATCTTGCTGTGATAATATGACTGAGAATTGAAGTGAATACAACCTCAGGGGACAGGCTGAGAGGGAGTTTAGAGTTGAAGTCGAGGCAATTGGAAGAGTTCGGCACAAGAATCTTGTGAGATTGCTAGGCTATTGTGTCGAAGGAGCTCATAGGTTCTATCTTTTACCTATTCTCTCTCCTTAATATGGAAATTTAGTCCTTGATAATTGATAATGCTCGTTAACAATTTTGTCTCAACGTTTGTTTATTTTTCAAAACTTCGAGTTCATTTTATGATTTGAGGTTGTTATGTTTCAGAATGCTTGTTTATGAATATGTCGATAATGGGAATTTAGAACAGTGGCTTCATGGAGAGATAGGACCTCGGAGTCCTCTTACATGGGAGATTCGAATGAATATTATCCTTGGAACTGCTAAAGGGTATTTGTGTAACACATGTTGAAGTGCATTTTTTTCATGTTGACAGTTAGGGCCTTGTGAACTTTATGGCTGATCAATCAGAACTAATATTACTAAATGTAAATCATTGATGCAGGCTAGCATACCTTCATGAGGGTCTGGAACCAAAAGTCGTTCATCGTGATATAAAATCCAGCAACATCTTACTGGATAAGCATTGGAATCCCAAAGTTTCTGATTTTGGCCTCGCCAAGTTGCTAGGATCAGATAGCAGCTATATCACAACTCGAGTGATGGGAACATTTGGGTATATGCCAAAATGTAGAAAATTCTTGTGTTTTGGATGTTTTTTGCGCACGTACAAAAGAGGCACTAACCAATTCTTTCCCTTTTTCTAGTTATGTAGCTCCTGAATATGCCAGTACAGGCATGCTGAATGAAAGGAGTGATGTTTATAGTTTTGGAATTTTAATTATGGAAATTATTTCTGGGAGGAGCCCAGTTGATTACAGCCGGCCTTCGGAAGAGGTATACAAGATTACCTCTTGAATGTATTGAGGAGCAAAAACTTATATATTTCTTTCTTTTATTTGATCACATGCATTTGACATGAAATCTGGACTTTCAGGTGAATTTAATCGACTGGCTTAAGAAGATGGTTGCGAACAGAAACCCAGTGGGAGTTTTGGATCTAAAGATTCCTGAAAAACCATCTTCAAGAGCATTGAAGCGTGCCCTTCTGGTAGCCTTGCGTTGTGTGGACCCAAATGCTCAAAAGCGGCCTAAAATGGGGCATGTTGTTCACATGCTTGAAACTGAGGAGTCTCCCTTCAAAGATGTAAGCAACCTGCCTAACACATTTAGATCAGGTTAAGCTCTTACTCTCCATGTGCAAAGTGGTTGAGGTAGGATATCACTAGATTGGCCTTCAGCAGCAAACCCTAATCAATGTATATGATATCTGGAACCATTAGGTTTTATTGGAAACATAATTCCATCCACCTCTGCAGAACCTGATTATAGGTTGATTTTCAGTATTCACTGGATAAGATCCTAAATCATAATGCTATTGGAATGTGGGTGTTCTTTTTCTTTGTTTGCTTCCCAAAAACTGAAGGTGCAGATTAGTAGTACCATTTCTGATAAATGTGACAATACTGGTCCCCAATACCTATTTGCCATTGCATCTTACCTATCCTTATTTTGTCTCAACCCGTTTGCTTTGATATGTGCTGCTACATAAACTGCATTGGGGATATGTGTCTTGATGCAAGCTGTGGGGTCAGGATGAAGAAGGTTGCCATTTGTATGTTTGTGTTGTCAATAAGATTCCTAAAATTTGGTGCTTTGTTTTAGGACCGAAGAGCTGGACCTGACCCACGGCGAGCACATCATGACAAGCCACCAGTTGATGGCTTGAAAAAGATGCCTACAACAGAACCAAGTGATCATGATGGGCATGACTGTGGCTACCTTGTGGATAGGCAGCAAAAATTGCCAAGATGAGCAATACCATAGTGTAAAACCGCCTAAGATCATGTAACAAGTGAATTAGTAAATCTTCTATTGCCTTGATCTAATAATTAAGGTAATGTGGAAGATTGTGTACCCAAGAAAAGTAAATATTGTCCTCAAATGTGGCTTTCCGCAAGTGCTAAGCTATGTCAGTCCCAGTTTTGCTGCCTGCAGCCTCCAATTCTTCCATCAGTGATTATATACATATACAGTATCAGTCCCAAAAGGAGCTATGTAGCATAATTCTGTATTTATTAATTTCTTGCTGCATTGTTGTTGTGAACTTGATTGGTATAAAAGAACGGCAAGAGATGTTTTCTGTCATGAGCATCTCTTTTTCCCCTGGTAGAAATATTTTAGCATGATTGAACTGGAGTTGGATGATAACGTTGCTTATATCTTACGAGTACGGAATTCTCTCCATATTCATGATTCATGAAAGCACTACACATGTTTGTCAAATTATTGACATCAACCGGCAGCTGGTTAATTGAAAAGGGACTAGGACTTGCAGTCACAATAAGTGGGGCTAGGTCATAATTTTCTTTCTTTTTTTTGGGGGGGGGGGGTCCTAACGTAACATGGCTCATAAGTCCATGCTTAATCATAGGGAGATCTAGCTGTGACTTGAAAGACAGCTTCACAGCTCCGGCAGTATAAGTGCTTGGGACTCCAATTGATGAGGGGGTTTACTTGCTGGTCCAGCCCCTTGTGAGGTCTCCTTGTGGTTGTGGAGGGCTCCATGTTGCCTTCTGGTTTTTGGCTTTCTGCCCCAAGAACGGGAAGAAAATTGAAGGGCCCACAAGAGGCATCTGTAATCTGGAAAAGTTTTAGGAAAGTGTTTTTGTTTGATTTTGACTTTGTGTGAAAGTGAGTGATCTTGGAACTTAGTGAATGCAACTTGAATCTTGGCCTTTTCACTTTATAGATATGCATTTTTATTTTGAAGCCTATTACGGGTGACTCTAATCAATGTTACATGAAGCGAAAAAGGCCAAAGCATGATTACGTTCACCCTCTTCCTATTCTACATTAAATCAGGGATCACTTTATATACTGAATAAGTTCTTTTTATATTTATATGAATTTATAATCCTGCTCCTGAATTCAAACTTGATAGCTATAATATAATAATTCTCCATTAAAAGTGAAAAAAAAGTTGAAAGAGAAGCATAACCTTAAAAACAAATATAAGAAGAGTCAAACATTTTTGCTTTTTCATGATTTTACGATATGAAAAATAAGTTATGCTTTTCATCATCGTTATATTGGCCTTAATTTAATTGGGTATGTGTCATATGCTTAGTGGCTGTTGCATATAATATAATTAAATATTGTTGCACAAAAACTAAGTTCTGAATTTGAATCTATGAATCCGTCTGTGAAAGTATTGCTTCGGATCTTCCAAAATTATCAAAAGTATTATGGTTATTTGACATTTTTGTGAGATTTTTACATGGTTTTTCGAAATGATAATAATTATGAGTTAAACCGAATAATTTACAATATATAAAAACGTTTTTTGTGACAAAAAATAGTAATAGCTTCGTATTTTATACTAAATGACAGAGACAAAATAAGACTTCATAGTATCTAGACAAAATTAAGATTATTTTGACCAATGATTAGCTTTTTTTTTTTTCAGGCTTTTTTGCATATTAATTTACCAATGCCCAAGAAATTCTTTTAATTTTAAGTACACTTTTGTGAATTGGATCCTCAAAACAACACCAACAAGTTGTAATACTACAAGGAATGCTCTCATTCCAACAATCTCAATCAGCATAGGTTGAAATTTTGAAGCAAAAGAAACATGTTGGGTCCAAAACCACATGTGACAGAGGATGCTAATTATGACGAATGGTATGGTTAAAGCTAAATAAATCATTAGACAACTCACATGGCTTAAAAGGCCACGTTGAGGCAAATGCACATGAGCACTCATTTTTTTGCTTTATGCTTGATAGCTCTCGTTCATTGGGGACCCTTTTGCTTCCTAATCCACAAATAATGTGCATTTTGCTTCCTGTTATAGAACAACTATTGCTCAACATTTTGGTAGCTTTCTGGTAGAATTGCGGGGATATACTGACCCAACAAATGAACTTTGTGGTGTTTATCGGTGATTAGACTGCTCAAGACCTAGTTCATGTTTAGATCATGCAAGAAGACATAATCATTTAAGTGTGCATGACTTTGCCCTGTTTTTATTGCTACCGGCAGTGCTTGGCAAACAGGATTGAATGAAGAACATTATAATGCATTTCATGATGTGAATCTATGGGTATAGAAATCCTAAAACTTACAAATAAGTTAATTTAGCTTAAAAATCATTTCAACGAATTATTTAAACCGGTGGAATTAAAAATGTCAACCCTTACTCTAAAGGAGGAAAAACCTAATATATATGACCTTAGATCCGTTTCTCACTAGCACAAGAATATTGGTATAAAGATGGAATGAATAACGTCACAATCTAGATGATTCGAAATCTAGATTGATAAATCAAAGAACTAAACAAAACTCCTATCTTGAATAAGTTTAAAAGTTCTCAAAAAAAAAAAAGACGTGTGAAGAAACCTCACAATTTTATTAATTCTCTCAAAAGTTGTTTTTTACACAATGTGTAATGGTTTATTTATAGGTTAAAGGTAAAAACTAAATTGGCAACTAAAAATTTAGTAACTCCTAAATAATTAAAAAAAATAGGAAACTAAAATATAAACTATAAAGAAAAATTAGAAAACTAAATAAACTAAACTATTTTGACTAAGTTTTACTGTTATTTTTCTTTATTTTTGTCATTCCTTGGTTTTGGGTAGTTTTAGACTCTTTATTTTTTCAATTGGGCTTGTATGAGTATAATTAAGTCATCTTTTAGTTCTTCATTCATTTGGGCTCAAATTTTTTGTTGTAAAATCATCTGAATTAAGTTATTCAGTACTTTTTTGAATCTTTTAACTTGAGTCTTTGTCATCGACCCAACTGGAATTTCAGTTGGATTTTGTGAATTCCTTGCAATCTTGATAAACTTATCGTTTCCCTTCTTGAGAAGGATTTGTCCCCAAATCATCATCTATATCAAAAGGACTCAAGTCAGTAATATTGAAAGTAGTACTAACATTATACTCACCTAGTAAATCAAGTCTGTAAGCATTGTTGTTGATCCGTTCTAGCACTTGAAAAGGACCATCTCTCCGGGGTAATAATTTAGAACATCTTTGTGCCAAAAATCTTTCTTTTTGCATATGTAACCAAACTCAATCACCGGATTCAAAAATTAGCTTGTGACATCCCTTGTTCGCTTGCTTGATATATTGCTCGGTTCTCTTCTTTATGTTAAACTGTACTTTCTCATGAAGTTGTTTCATAAATTCTGTCTCTTTCTTACCATCTAAATTCACTTGCTCAAAAATAGGTAAAGATAATAAATCCAAAGGAGTTAAAAGATTAAAACTATAAACAATTTAAAACGTTAAGAACTTGGTAGTAGAGTGAACAGTACGATTATATGCAAACTCAATATATGGCAAACATTCTTCTCAAGTTTTAATATTTTTACTAATGACAGCTCTCAACAAAGTGGATAAGGTTTTGTTGACTACTTTTGTTTGACCATCAGTTTAACGATGACAAGTTGTTGAAAATAAAAGTTTCGTTCCTAACTTTTCTCATAATGTCTTCTAAAAGTAACTCAAAAACTTAGCATCTCAATCTGAAAAGATTGTTCTAGGCATCCCATATAACCTTACAATTTCCCTAAAGAATAAATTCGCAATATAAGAAGTATCATCAGACTTATGACAAGGAATAAAATGAATTATCTTAGAAAATCGATTTACAACCACAAAGATCGAATCTCATCAATATCTACTCCTAGGTAAATCTAAAACAAAATCCATCGAAATGTCAATTCAAGGTGAACTAGGAACAGGTAGGGGTGTGTAAAGACCATTAGGTTGAACCCTAGATTTAGCTTACCTACAGGTAATACATCTACCACAAAATCTCTCAACATCTCACTTCATGTGTGATCAATAAAAGTGTTCCTGTAAAATAGCCAAGGTTTTGGCGATTCTAAAATGTCCCATTAACCCTCAACTATGAGATTCTCGAACTAACAAATCTCTCAATGAACAATTTGATACGCATAACTTATTTTTTCTAAACAAAAAGTTCTCATTCCTATAAAACTTACACTCTGCAGATTTTTCACAAACATTATAAATTTCTCTAAAATCGTGGTTTTCATGATAAAGTTTCTTAATATGCTCAAAACCAATAAATTTAGCATCAAGAGTAGAGATTAAGGCATACCTGCATGAAAGTTCATCCGCGACCACATTCTCCTTATCTTGTTTATATCGAATGACATAAGAAAAAGTTTCGATGAATTCCATCTATCAAGCATGTCTCTCATTCAACTTATGTTGACTTTTCAAATGTTTCAATGATTCATGATCCGTATGGATCACAAATTCTTTCGGGCACAAATAGTGTTGTAATGTCTCCAAAACTCGAACCAATGCGTATAATTCTTTGTCATAGGTAGGATAGTTAAGTGCAACCCCACTTAATTTCTCGCTAAAGTATGCAAGTGGTCTTTCATCCTGCATAAGAACAGCGCCTATACCTACACCAGAAATATCACATTCAATTTCAAATGTTTTAGAAAAATTAGATAAAATAAGTAAATGAGTATGAGTAAGTTTATGTTTAATAAATTGAAATGCCTTTTATTACTCTTCACTCCATTTGAATGCAATGTTCTTATTGATGATTTGTGTCAGCGGTGCAGCGATGGTGCTAAAATCTTTCACGAACTTTCTATAAAAATTAGCAAATCCAAAAAAACTTCTAACATCACCGATACTGGAGGGGGTTGACCAATCTTGGATGACTTTAATTTTTTCATCGTCAACCTCAATTTCGTTATCACTCGCAACAAAAGCTAGAAAAACAAACTTATCGGTGCAGAAAGTACAATTTTTAAGGTTAGTATATAACATTTCCTTTCTAGACACATCCAAAACCGAATATAAATATGAAATATGATCATGCAAACTTTTACTATAAATCAGAATATCATCAAAGTAAACAACTAAGAATTTACCAATGAAAGCACGTAAAACATGATTCATTAAGCGTATGAATATACTAGGAGCATTGGTTAATCCAAAAGGCATGACTAACCACTTATATAATCCATATTTACTTTTAAATGCTATTTTCCATTCATTTCCTTCTTTCATTCGTATTTGATAATATCCACTCTTAAGGTCAATTTTAGAAAACACACAGACACCATATAATTCATCTAACATGTCATATAATCTAGAAACAAAGTGTCGATATCTTACCATTATATTGTTGATGGCTCGGCAATCAACACATATCCTCCATGTCTCATCTTTCTTATGCACTAAAATCATCGGAATTGCGCATAGACTCATGCTTTCTCTCACATATCATTTTTCCATTAACCCTTTGATTTGCTTTTGTAGCTCATTCACCTCTTCTGGATTGTTTCTATATGCTGGACGATTTGAATTGATGCACCAGGAACAAAATCGATTTGATGTTCAATTCCTTGGTTCGGTGGCAATCCTTGGGGTAGATTTTCGGGAAATACATTTTCGAATTCCTACAAAAGAGAAATAACAGGGCAAAGAAGGGCTAAGTTGGTCAGTGTTTCAAAGGGATTCATTATACATAAGTACAATCATTAGCCGTTTTGAGAGCATCGCTCGCTTAAACTCACTTGTTTTGACATAGAAATTCCTTTATTTTCTCTCGAATTTTACCTCATTGGCCAAACTTTTCTCTCTTTTTTCTTCCTCACCAAATTAAGCCTTTCTTTCTTCTTTTCTCTCTTTTTTCTCTTCTCTCAACTCATTTTGATCTCTCTGTTTCTTTTGTTCACTTAATTTTTGCAATCTCACTCGATCTTCATAGATTTGTGTTGGTGTCATCGGAATCAGAGTGATTTTCGTTGATTGAACATGAATGAACACTTGTTGGTAAAGCCGTCATGTTGTACATGTTGATCAAATTGTCAAGGCCTTCCTAACAAAATATGCCCAGCCTGCATTGGCACCACATCACATAACACCTCATCCTCATATTTCCCAATTCAGAATAGCACAACAATTTGCTTTGTAACTCTCATTTCTCCACTATCATTCAACCATTGTAGTTTGTATGGTTGTGAATATTTAGTGGTTGGCAAATTTAGCCTTTCTACTAAAGTCGTACTCCAACATTAGTAAAACTACTATTTTCAATAATTAGAATACATATCTTATCTTTCACATGGCAACGAGGGTGAAAGATATTCTCTCGTTGTACTTATTTTTCATCTCCTCTGACTTGTAAGCTTAAAACTCGACACGTAACTAGTATTAATATCTCACAGTGTTCAGCCTCTACTCCTCATCTCCAATGGTGGTATCTTCCAATGGTGGCAAACAATCAATGTCATCTTCATATTCGGACTCGATTGCACCATTTTCCTGAATCACCATAACTCGCTTGTTTGGACATTGGTTAGCTATATGTCCCCTTCCTTGACACCTGAAGCGTTTAATCTCACTAGAACGAGTTGAAGTGGAGACTGCCTTATCTTGAGAAGTTGTGGTGGAGACAGTTGGTTTGTGTTCAGATTTAACTTTGGAGGTGACTAAATTTTCTTCTTTTTTTGGATAGCTCATTCTCCAAGATGTTATACTCAGAATCTGTGAGGCTGGTCTTAGCCGTGTGCTGCCTCTCTTGAGCTGCCTCTCAACCTTGATTGTCGTATTTACTAAATCCTTCAACTCCACATAATGATGAAACTCGATTTTGTTGACAATCGCTCAATTTAAACCATTCAAAAATCTAGCCATTATCGCTTCTCTATCTTCTTTCATATTGACCCTAATCATAGCCATCTCCATCTCTTTGTAATACTCGTCTACGCTTTGGTTACCTTGGTGGAGACTCTGCAACTTGAGATATAAATTCCTATAGTAATGACTTGGCACAAATCGTCGTCTCATCACTCTCTTCATCTCATCCCAAGTTTCAATAGATCGATCCCTGTTCCACCTTCTATTGATGCACAACCGATCCTATCATACAATTGTATAATCAGTAAACTCAATAACAGTCAGTTTTACCTTCTTTAATTCGGAATAGTTATGACAATCAAAAACCAACTCAATCTTCTTTTCCTATTCAACATATGCTTCGGGATCACTTTTATCTTTAAACGACGGAATTTTCATCTTGATACTACTTAAGTTATTGTCTACCCGATTTATAACTTCTTTATCCCGATCCAGTCTCCTATGACTACCCACTGATAACCTATCAAACTCTTCCTCTAACCCATTCCCTTCAAACTCATCTACAATTTCAGTTTCCCTTTAATGAAACATATTCCTTCTTGAGAGGTTCGACCCTATTGATGGTTGTCCCTTTTGCAATCCCTCTTCTACCCTTTCTAACCTTTCATGTATAAAATCTAACTTCTTTTTTATCATCCGTCTCATCTCCACTATAAATGCTTGTAGTTGTAGATTCGGCCCAACGTATGGTTAAACCTCTTCACTTGTGTTATTTTTTTTATTTTAAGACATGATTGGAATCTGCAAGACAATGTTAGAATAAAATAGGAAAGAATTTCACCACACTCCCTCACGTGTTTCACTCAAAAATAATGATTCACTCAAATTCACTCGTGTTTCAATATTTGAATTTGGTTTTAATATTTAATGAATTCTCTCTTGCCTTTTACCACTCCTCTTAATTTAGTCAAATTCTTTATTGAACTCAAAAATTCAACTTAAGAATAATTGTCGTGTGAAATTCAAAAACTTATATGAAAAAAATATTAATAAGAGGCACAAAGAAAGAAAGATCAAGAAAAAAAATGAGAAATAAGGAAAGTTACAAATTTGGAAAAATTTTAATCTAAGAGAAAACAAATAAGAGATGGAACAAATAAGAAGGAAAGAAAATAAGGAAAGAGATCGAGAATGAAAAACAATTATAGAAAGTTTTGAATTTAGAAAAGTGCACAAATAAGAAAATATTTTAAATTAAACAAAAAAATTTAGAAAATTCTAATTAAAATTTGGTAATAAAACTTTAGACTTGTCAAATTTGAACAAAATCACAAAAAAAAAGAATTATTAATTTTGTAAAATTTGAAAACTGTCCCTTTTTTTTTCACGACTTCTTTTTTTTGTGGGCCTTTTTTTTGCCTCTTTTTTTTTTTCATGACCTCTTTTTTTTTTGCCCTTCCCCTTTTTTTTGCCTCTTTTTTTTTGCCCTTCTTTTTTTTGTATGACATTTTTTTTAATGGCCTCTTTTTTTTTTAACTATGGCAGCACAAAATAAAAAATGAAATACACTAAAATCAAGAAATAAACCAATGAATGAAGAATTTTGGTCAAGATGATGAATCAAGATTGGAATTAGAGTTTTACGATACAAACAAAAACAAAAGAAAGAAAAATAAAATAAAATAAGAATAATTTGAAGAAAAAAAAAACCTGAATTAACTCTGATACCAATTGATGTGAACCCGACAGGTATAGAAACCCTAGAATCTACGAACAAATTAATTTAACCTAAAAATCGTCTCAACGAATTATTTGAACCGGTGGAATTAAAAATCTCAACTCTTACTCTAAAAGAGGAAGAATCTAAAATATATAATTTTAGATCCGTTTCTCACTAGAACAAAAAATTTGGTATAAAGTTGGAATGAATGACGCCACAATCTAGGTGGTTCGAAGTCTAAATTGATAAGTCAAAGAACTAAACAAGACTTCTATCTTGAATAAGTTCAAAAGTTCTCAAAAGAACAAGACGTGTGAAAAAATCTCACAATTTTATTAATTTTCTCAAAAGTTATTTTTTAGACAATGTGTAATGGTCTATTTATACGTTAAAGATAAATAATAAATTGACAACTAAAAATTTAGTAATTCTTAAAAAATTAAAAAAAAAAGAAACTAAAATATAAATTATAAAAAAGAATTAGGAAACTAAATAAACCAAACTTTTTGATCAAGTTTTGCTGTTATTTTTCTTCATTTTCGTCATTCCTTGGTTTTGGATATTTTGGATAATTTATTCTTCTAATTAGACTTATATGAACATAATTAAGACCCCTTTTGGTTCTTCATTTGAATTCAAATTTCTTATTATAAAATCTTTTGAATTAAGTTATTCACTATTTTTTTGAATCTTTTAACTTGAGTATTTGTTACTGATCCAATTAAAATTTGAGTTGGATTTTATGAATTCCTTACGATTATGATGATCTCATCATTTTCCCCTCCCAAAAAAAAAGAAAAGAAAAAAAGGATGCATCCCAAAATATTTGAACAAATTTGAGAGTACGGGGGCCAAATTGCTGAGTTGATAAGATTCAGGTTTTAATTCCCAAATCTTGTACAAGTTTATTATGTGTGCTTTTTTGGTACGATATCAATTCAGTTGGAATTATTGTTAAAGGAAAAAGTTCTTTAAGTATAATTTTTTTTATTCTTAAATTTAAACTCGAGTCTTGATAAAAAAATTTAATATTTTTTTTATTAAATCAATTATCTATTGATTATTATTATATATGCTTGTACGTTGGTTGAGATTGTAAAATCACTTATAATAATAGTCTTTTATGCACAAGTTTTCATGAAATAAAATTACATTTTACTGACAAATGGTTGATTGCCAACTCGGTTACTTTTACCATAACAAATATCATTAGTGTAAACTTTATTATATAAGGTTAGATTGAAGCCTCAGTCTTGCTGCTCTACTAGGTATGGAGCTCATAACTATGGCTTGAAAATTTTGGTAGTCTTTAATTTGGTGGGACTACATGATACTCTGAATGGATGAAAAGACCTACCTAGACCACACCTTTAAATGGATTTTCTGGTACATTGAAACCTGTTCCTTTCTGGCTTTTCTTGAATGCAGAGAGAGAGAGAGAGAGAGAGAGGCGTGTGAAAACAAGAATTTCCAACGAAATCAGGGATCATCTGCGGAAGGTTTCTGGGATCAATTGAGTGGGGCATGTTAGATTAGATCAGCGATCTCGAAAGGAATCGTATGTAGGTGTGAATTTCCTCCTACCATAAATCTCTTAGACCTTTGGAGGTGAAGCAGATTTGAAAGGTATTCATTCACACCTCAAAAATGCACCCCTTCCCCCCCCCCCACCCCCTCCAAAAAGAGATGACACACTCCCCTATCTTTTTGTTAATTTCCTCTTAAGTCAAGGGAAAAGACAAAAAATAAAAATGGACAAAGAAAATACCCTCGTTATATACCCTCTTAAGTCAAGAGAAAAGCATCTTATCTCTCTCTCTCTTGAACCCTTTGTAATTCATGTGTTCATTCAATTTCAATCTTTCTCACCTTCTCTCTCTCTGTCTCCATATATATTATATGCAATTTTTAAAAATTTTTTAATCTTTGAATTTATTAATATTGAGAAATTGATAATACATTAATTAATTTATGATTGATAAAAACTTAATTATCTTTTTTTTTGTATTATTGTGGTCATTTTTTATTTAAAAAAAATATAGCTTTTGAAACTATTAAAACTTTTCATTGTAATCTTTTTTGCATTTTTTTTGTTCTGACCCACAAGAAAATAATTCAAGCTCTGTCCCTGTCATCATGGTATCTTTGAAAAAAAAAAAGGAATAACTATAATAACAAACGAGTCATAGACATCATGGTTAATCACCACATTTCTAGTCACCGTCTACTATTCATGAAACAACGAAATTGCCTGCTTCCCGTATAAATTGAAATAAAATCTTAAATCAATCAAATTCAACCTCAACATACAGATGAAAATTGTTTGTAACAACTGCAACATTCCTATCTTATGCCATAAAAAAATGCAATGGGGCAGGAACTATGCTAAGCCCCTAGTTTGAATAACATGATGTGCCTTGTATGTTCTCTAAACGTGTAATTTCATGCAGTCCAAAAAGATATATAGGAATGATATGCCACGCAAAATTGGGGGCGACTATGATCATAATGAGGAAACTAGAACAGTCAAAGTTGCTCCTACTAGCCACCACAGGGTAAGCGATCCGCTATTTGCAAAGGCTATACTTGGTTGACTTGAGCTTGGCTGGGAAATTGCTGATGGTGGTGGAGGAGAAAGCACAGGCACATCGCATGTGCCAAATGTTGCATTTGCCTGTCCATTATAACATAGCAAAAATGGATCAAGCCGAAGCTTTGGCATATCGTCTATATAAAGAGAATCCTTGAATGTGATTTATCTACACTTGGAAGGGAATTTAGATAAGTGGATCAGGTATTATTCTTGGAACAACCACTCCAAATTCATATCGTCACGCATTTGATCTTGTGTATATTTTAAGGCAACTAATTAGATTTCAAAGGGGGAAAAAAAAAAGCTTTATATGAACTTTGCCTTATCAGCCATGATAATGACCATTGCTGAATCTAAAATTTCTAAAGACAAAACAGATATCTCTTTTCCTCTGTGTAATCTAACCGCCCAGCATAATCAATGGGACAGCTAAAAGTGATGCTATAGCATATTATAGTCAACAGATCTCAATGAACACAATAGGATTTATGGCTACACAAAGCGTTGAGGATAGTTCTAGATCTGGTCCAAGAAGAACTATTATAGCAGATTTATTGAAACCATTGAATTTGGAATATGGTGAGTGTTTTCAACTACTTAGAAGTTTAGCAGGCGAGCAGAAACATAATTATGAGACTCTGGAAATCAAACCTTGCAATAGGAAATGCTATCACAGCCACAGGTTAGATGACCGTTTGCTTCATCTACTGCTTCTGGGGCTCCTCCTCCATCACTCTTCTGCAACAAGAAAGCAACAATATTCAGTATATAATAGTGTACAGTCTACAGGTTTTCTTCTTCTTCATTGAGTAGAAAAAAAATATGCATTTGAATGTTAGTACCGGTCGAATACATTTGAATACCTGATAATAATCAACAGCAATGAAGTTTGGCCACCTTTTTCCAGCAGCTTGATAACAGGTATCCATCATGCTAATCAATGAAGCAGAATTATCTGCACAGGCCTCTGTTGCATTTGGATTATCAGGAAAGTAATTTTGAAGAACAAGTGACATAGTTGTGTTGTTCATAAAAGAAGACTCTGAACGATTTGGACATTGGCCAGCAACCATTCCTTTATCACCATCTGCAATTTGATCCCACATCAAAACAAGATTAACAAGTAAATCTAGAATTTGAATATTCAAACTAGTGCGAATCTAGTCCTAGTTAATTGGTCGGGCTTCAAATTAATGATCCTTCAAGTAAGTAAGGTTGCACCTTAGCCAAAAAACCTTCACTAACATTTTTAATCATCAGCTAGATGCTTCAGAGGAATTGTTGTAGAAATAGGACTCACATTGATTTTCCACTACATACCGCCATTGATAAGCAATTCCTTCACTAGCCTCTTTTGATGCAATGGAGGTAAAGACAATCAAACGCTGGTTCTGCTTGACCATATCATCTACAGTTGGCCAATCTCCACCATCATTAGGCATCTGAGAGACAGGAAACCAGTATGTACGGAGACCTGATTCCTTGAACAAATTTGTAAGACCATTTGTTGTTTGCACATAGTCTTCAATAAAGATGGTGACAATCTCTGATGGGTTTGCCTCCAGAAAAGCTTGAATTTCTTTCAGAACATTGATAGCAGGTTGCTGAAGTGTGACGAATAAGATCTATTCAATAAGCATGGCAGATCAAGTATGCATGGTAAATATTTACAAGTGTAATCAGTAAAGCACTTACAAATGCGGTGAAGTTGTAACATTTTCCTCCAAAGGAATGACATAGCCAGATATCATTCTCGAAATCATACATATCTAGCATTAGCCCTCGGACACCATTCTACAGGGTTAAATAGAAGATCAGATTTCAAATGGCAGTTAGTTGAGTCATGTAAGGGATTATAGGTCATTGCAGTGCAGCATGTTAATTGACTGTCAAAATGTTATGAGCTTACTCTTTACCATACTAAGTGATGAATTTTCAAATTCTAATCATAACCAACCAACAGAAATTTACAGACCAGAGAAGGGAAACTGGTGAGTAACTAAAACTAGCAAAGCCCTAAGAATGAATTGAGAAGAATTAAATGCAGAAGTCAATAAATAAAAAAGGAGATGGAATCTATCACTAAAACATTTCTTTTAAAGCTTTATCTATAATGAAAAAAAATTTTAAAAAAAAATTTTAAAAAAAATTTTAAAAAAAATTGTAGGCATATGAAAGAGGTCATAGTCAACATACAAACAGCTCATTCTTTGTGAAGAAGCTTCATTGATTCAATTAGGTGATGCTAGAATGCTTAATAATCAATCCAATCCAAGTATACCTAACCCAAATGAGGAAGACATATCACACACACACACACACTCTCACACACTCTGACACACTCACATCTACATATATTATGTGCCTATGCTTATAGACAACTGCTATTTTCACATGCCATGCTCGCATGCCATACAGCTCGTTCTTTGTGAAGAAGCATTAATGATTTGATTAGGTGATGCTAGAATGCTTAATAATCAATCCAATCCAAGTACACCTAACCCAAATGAGGTAGACATATTACGCGCGCGCGTGCCCACACACACACACACACACACATATATATTATGTCTATATGTGTATATACAACTGCTATTTTTCACATGCCCTGCTCGCATGCTACCATATGATATATCTAGACACACCAATCCTTAAATCCTCTACCGTGAACACCTATAGGGTAAGCCTAATAATAATATGTCTCAAGTTTTATTGGTCTTCAAAACAGTTAGAAACCTAAAATCTAGAGGACAAGCTCGGACATAGTTTTCTATCAGCTTGTATACCCATCCTCTTCTTCATATGAAATGCGAGAATAATGGTATGATATATAAATTTACAAAATGAACACCGCCAACGATTTGCATTGTAAACTATTTTTGGCATTTGTTACTCCACAAAATCATGATTTAAGTGTTTTCTCTATCTTTATTAAGTGTTGGAAATTCAATATTATTACAAAAATCAAATGACTTAAAAATCAAATAAAGCGAGACCTGCATAGCATCAGACAGTCAAATTCGAAAGATTTTTTTTTTTTTTTTCTTTTTGATGATATGGACCCTATAAAAAATTTTTGATATATTTGATTATTGTACTCGTTTGTTCCATGTAAGATTACTCTAGTAAATTTAGCCATTTTCTTTAAATGTCAGCAAAACCAATTCAATGCTCCTATTTTTGAATTAAACTATCATATACCCTTCTAAATTAAGATGAACAAACTGAAATTTTTGTTTCCATGTAATAAAATTACCAAATTAACCCTCGAAACAAGAAAGAACATTACACACATGAAAAAAATAAAATAAAATAAAAAATTAGGGCGAGGAAAGGAGAGGAGAGAATGGAAAACGTACATTGAGCTGATTAGTAACGGAATCTTCCTGATTCGCCGGAGCGAGAATAACCGATCCCGTCTCCGATTGCGCTCCCGAGAGTGCGTACGAATTGTGCGTCGTTAACCATGTGTACTTATTGAATGGTAGTCCTGTCACCTGTTCTTCGATCACAGAGAGAGAGAGAGAGAGAGAGATTTTAATCACAATTGAAATGAAGTAATTTTGAAAGATTGAATTGGAGTGGAAATTACCTTAGAAGTAGGATTGGTAGGTTGGATTCGAACGCATCGCGGTCGAGTGTTGCCATTGAAAGCGCAGGTTTCGCAGCTTAGGCCGGTTTCGCAATCTGAGTTCGCCGAACATGTTTCCCCGATCTGTGAGAGAGTTGATAGATTAGAGAGAGAGAGGAGTGAGAGAGAGAGAATGACGAACGAACCGTGAGAGCGGAGGTGAAAGAGAAGAAAAACAGAGCGAAGAAGATGATTTGAAACTTGACCGCCTGCGGGGGAGAGAGAGAGAGTTATGAGTTTTGCTGTATCAAATAAGAGGAAAAGCAAGAAAATGAAATGTGATCGATTGATTGATCAGATTACATGCCTTCATCTTAGGGCGAGGAGAGAACGAGAGGAGTCTGGCTTCTCTCTCTCTCTCTCTCTCTCTCTCTCTCCTCTCTGTGAAAAGGGTCACCTAAAAGGTTTGAATGGAAATGTCGGACCAAAAAGGGCCGACGCAAAGGAGACCTCGAGGGGGCCGTTTCGTTTCAAATACTTCACTTCATTATTTCAACCTTGACGACTCTTTCATCTGTTTCCACCCTTTTTTATGTCAAAAATCGAATTTATTTCTACTTTCTACCAACATATGCTTTTTTCACAATTAGTTATTAAATTAAATTCAACTTCTAAAAAAATTTAACCACTTATTTAGCTATAGTTTGGTTGAGTAAAAAATAAAAGAAAAAGAAGAGAAAAAATAAAAATAAAGAAGAAAATATAGAAAGAAATATAATCACTTTTTCTCCTTTTAAAAAATCATTTTCGTACTAAAGTAGACAAAAATGAAAAGAGATGAGATTTTTGGATAAATTTGTCTTTACCCTTCCTTTACATTTACGAAATTATCCGATTTTTTTTATTTCAATTTTATTTAATATAAACTAATAAAATTTATTTTTTTTCATCAATTTTATTAAAAAAATCATTTTTTCTAATTTTATTTTTTACCTTTTTTTTTATATTAATATTCTAATTTTATTTAATATAAAATAATAATGAAAATAATTTATAAAAATAAGAAAAATATATTAAATAACTATTTTTTAAAAAAAATTATATTTTTAGAAAAATATTTTAAATTAAAAAATAAAAAAATATATATGATAAAAAATATTAAAAATATTATTTTACAATGATATAATAGTAAAATTTATGATATTTTTTTCACTTTTCATTTCAATCGTTCAAAAAAAGTATCACTTATTTTATTTCTTTCTATTTTTACCAAATAAAAATAAAAAAAAACAATTTACTTTCATAAGATAAGATAAAGTAAATTTCCCTTTCTCCTCCCCCTCTCCCTCTCCCCCTCCCCCGACCAAATTTACCCTAAAAGTCTAAACCCAATGATAGCCTTGGTCCACAACGTGTGGGCGGAGCTAGCATCCTCGAGGCCATATCATGGTTTTTTTTTTTTTTTTTTTTTTTTTTTTACTTGATATATTTAAAAATTTAACTAATTTGATTTGATTAATTATAAATTTAACTTAAAAATTAATTTTTTTAACACTTATTTTTTATTTTCAATACTCAAATTTAATATTTTAATTAAAAAAATCTTATATTCTACCGCCGGATCTAAGATCTTCATAGCAAAGACTGGATTGCATTGGATTGAATTAAGCACCCATTACCGATAAAAAAGAAATGGAAACTTCTCTTCATTGTTGAATTCATTAATGAGCAAGTGTTTAAAACAAAAAACAAAAATGTGGCAATTAGGTAGGTGGGAATTCAGGGGAATTTTCAAATAATGAAACTCAAAGGTATATCTCGAGAGAATTTGGAAATTTCTCCTTTTTTATTAATTTTCAACATGTACGAAATCTTAATTGAAAGGTTGGGCTTTCTAGATAAAATGCAAAGAAGGAAACTTCCTTTGCGTAAAAGAATTTGTAGTTTGCCTTTCCAAATGATTATCTAAGTATTTTGAAATTCTTACTTATAATAAAAAATATTAAACTTAATCCTTTACTCTCTCTTTTTCCACAAAAAAAGTTTATTAAATTAAAAAAATGATAATTAAGTGCATTTTCCTAAATAATTTTTTGTATAGTTAAAAGATGGGCTCCCCTTGGTAAATGCCTGGTAACGTTACAAGTAAAAGGAAGTTAAATAGAATAAATGAAGGGTATTAGGAAGTAGTGAGGGAGAATTTGGAAGAGAGAGAGAGAAGAAGAAGAAATGGTTCAAATTTTTAACCAGGGTAGTTTAGTTAGGATTAAAAGTGAAAGAAAAATAGGATGAAAAATAAAAGTGGAGTGTAATTTTTTTTTTTTTAAGAAATTATTTTCATTTAAAAATAGACGAAAATGGAAAAAAATAAAATTTTTAGACAAATTTATCATTGTCCTTCTTTAACATTTACGAAGTTATTCATTTTTTTATTTCAATTTTATTTATTATAAATTAATAAAATCTAATTTTCTTCATCAATTTTAATAGAAAAATTATTTTTTCTAATTTTATTTTTTATCTTCTTTTATATTAATATTATAATTTTATTTAATATAAAATAATAATAAAAATAATTTATAAAATAAGAAAAATATATTAAATAATATTTTTTTAGAAAAATATTATATTTTTAGAAAAATATTTTAAATTAAAAAATAAAAAAAAAATGAGGTAAGAAATATTAAAACTATTATTTCATAAAGGTATAATTGTAAAATTGATAGTATTTTCTTTTATTTTTCATTCTAACCAAATAAAAAAAAAATATCACTCATTTTCTTCTATTCTATCCCTATCAAATAAAAATAAAAAAATGAAATAAATCTCTTATTTTCCTCCCCTCGAACCAACCTCAACTAAAGGGAGATGGCATGTCTAATTTGGGCACAAACCAACTTCCAATTTAAATAATAATTATAGTCCCCAACCGCATACTAACCAAAACAACTAACCCCCGACCCTATTTTCCTCCGAAATAGGCAACAAAAAATTAGTCCAAAAAAAAAAAAAACCAACTATGCATGCGGAGTAGAGAGAAGAACTCAAGACCACTACTTTTTTTTTTCCCCTTCACCACCAATATACAGATCCGGTTGGAACGAGAGCTTATTTAGGACGATTTTATGATTGTTTTAACTAATATTTTTTATTTTTAAATTTTAAATTTAATTAAAAATCTAATATTTTATCTTAAAAAAAAAAGGCCATGACACATCCAACCTCATGGATAGATCCCCGGGGGCACACCCATCTGAACACCGATCGACACTGAAGTGGTCCTAATCGGAATCAAAATGTCGACACATAGACAGCACCAACATCGGGGCTGAACCCTCACACGTCAATCCACATGCCCCAGCGCAAAAAAGAGGGCAATCATCGTCAAGGAGGATTATTTGATGCTGTTTCGGGCCCAAAGACTTTGTGGGCGATCATCGTTCTCAGAAGCGACTTGTCATTACATAGTACAGACAACATACATAGCATTATGGCAAAAAATGATCTGATAGAAGTCTAGAAGGAAATGTCATTCGGAAGCGACTTCGAATTTGTATTGCCTAGCAAAGGGGATAGAGCGAGTCTTGCCCCCAAGGGTTGCGTCCCAATGTATAAACAGTGCTTGAAATATAGTTTGAAGATTCCATATACGGGCTCACTGATAGAGATCTTGAGGTATTAGAACATTCACCCTTCACTGCTCATTCCAAGTGCTTGGCGATTTGTGATTGCCCTAATTTCCTTGTTAGGGTTTTTCTGTATTCGTTTCGACCTGGAGATTTTAAGGGCTTTGTTTTCCTTGGAATGATATAGCTCCAAAGGATCCACTCACGGTTGTTATAAACTTCAGACTCGTTGGGAGTCTCACTGGAAATTTTTTTATAGTGAGTCTCAAGATAAGTATTGGGTGCAAAAGTTTTTCTTCATCAGATTTCTGAATAGGGATCTTCTTCCTATATTTTTGGATGCTAACCAGGTGCCCCTTTTGAACAAGAAAGTCCCACCACTTCTTTGTTACTCCCGTTTTTTGTGTGTTGTGGCCTGTTAATGTGAGACTAGTTGTAAGAGTTTGTGGGTGGATAGTTTGGTGAGAGACGACATGTTGATTCCATCCGGTTTTCTCATGGATTGGTCAAGCCAAATCACCAAACCCCTTTTGTTGGAACAACATGGAAAAAACTTGGTCGACACTGTGCTGGACATTGATGCATGTCTTCTTGATGAAATATCTACTGAGCGGGAAATGAGGTCTTATACAAAGAGGAAGGCGATTGATACTCCCCTGAGTTCCGACGGAAAAAATCTAAGACTAGGGTGCCCAATCCACCTGTTGGGGAAGAAGAACAAGCCGAATCTGGAGAGCATATGCTGTCCCACGAGCATTCTAAAACAGGAGGGGGTCATCTAGTCGTCGAGGCCTTCGATGCGTCTACCGAGGTTGGAGAAGGAAGCGATTCCGACGAAGGATTTTTCGAAATGACTGAGAACGTTCCAGTTCAAGATCCGCAAAGATCGAAAGGGTCTCTGGTGACGTAACCTTCTGTTTCCATTCCGAAAGAAGTTTCGGGACAGTTCCTTCAGGAGTCTCAGTGTCTTTTGGTCGATGTACCAGACGACTATTGCGATTTTCCACCTATTTTGATTGGAGAATGACAGAATTCCGAAGAAGGATTAGTGACGGTCTTCATGGGGGGCCACAATTTCAATCTTGTTGATCCACAGGAAGGGTTATAGTTGGCTGAGCGTTTCCAGCTTCCTTCGAAATCCGCCCTCCAAAAGATGCCTCTCAAATGTACCGACAGGGTCATCCAATCTCTTTGCCTTACAGTAAGTATTTTCTTTGTGCGAGTTGAAGTCTGATCTTTACTGTCTCGTGATTCTGACCGTCTTGTCTTTTTTCCAGACCTCTGCCCTAGCTGAGTTTCAGAGAAATTTGAGGGCAGAGGGGGATGAGCAATTTTCTTGCATGAGTGACCAAGTGTTAGCGCTGTAGGACGCTTTAAAAAACCAAGAGAAAACCATTGGAGAGATCAAAGACAGGCAGATCAAGCGCATTCGGGAAGACCTCGCTTCGGTTCAAGCTCATTGTAAGGAATTGGAAATGGAGGCATGCGCCCTGAAAGCGCGGCTAACAACCGCTGAAACGTTAGCTCGTTTACAGGAAGAGTCCCTTCGAAGGGCCGAACAAGAGATAACTGATCTCAAGGTTTCTGCTGCCAAAGATGCTGTCGTCCTCCAACTTTTTCAGCGTAAGTTGTATAAGCGCCTAAAATGCGCTGAAGAGATTTTTCGAGAGATTAGTCGGTACGTAACTCTGCCCCCTCTTGAAGGATCAGCGGATTCGGACTCCGCTCCTGTTATTTCTTGTGCCCATTCTGTTTTTTTGTAATTTTGTGGAATGAGGACTTTTTACTCCATGAATCATTGAAATGTAATAATCATCAAGGAACTTCTGATATTTTGCTAGCCAATCGAGGTCGGGGGAATCTCCTCTGATGATGTGCTCGTTCTGGTGTGTTATTGAAAGCTCTTGGAATTAGAGTTGCTTCGGCCTGTTCTTAGGAGATTGGTTCAGAGATGTTTTTTCAAAAGGCCCGGGCGACTGAGGCCCTTCGACCGATTAGAGGCTTTATGAGGTAGGGCCGTTTCCGCCTGTTCAGCGAGTTTTATCCCTTATTAGTGATATATTCGTTCGGAAGATCTGGACGACTGAGACTCTCCGGTCGATTAGAGACTTTAGGAGTTAGGGTCGTGTCCGCCCGTTCGGGGAATTCCATCCCTTATTAGCGACACATTCGTTCGAAAGATCTAGATGACTGAGACCCTCCAATCGATTTGAGACTTTAGGAGTTAGGGTCGTGTCCGCCCATTCGGGGAGTTCAATCTCTTATTAGCGACACATTCGTTTGGAAGATCTGGGAGACTGAGACCCTCCGGTCAATTAGAGATTTTAGGAGTTAGGGCCGTGTCCACCTGTTCGGGGAGTTTTATCCCTTATTAGCGACACATTCGTTCGGAAGATTTGAACGACTGAGATCCTCCGGTCGATTAGAGACTTTAGGAGTTAGGACCGTGTCCGCCCGTTCGGGGAGTTCCATCCCTTATTAGCGACACATTCGTTCGAAAGATTTAGATGAATGAGACTCTCCTGTCGATTAGAGACTTTAGGAGTTAGAGCCGTGTCTACCCGTTTGGGGAGTTCTATCCCTTATTAGCGCCATATTCGTTCGAAAGATCTGGGCGACTGAGACCCTCCGGTCGATTAGAGACTTTAGGAGTTAGGGTCGTGTCCGCTCGTTCGGGGAGTTTCATCCCTTATTAGCGACACATTCGTTCGTAAGATCTGAACGACTGAGACCCTTCGGTCGATTAAAGACTTTAGGAATTAGGGTCGTGTCCGCCCGTTCAGAGAGTATTTTCTTAGAAGGTAATTTGAAGTCTCAGACCACTCACGGTTAATAAGTAGTAGCAAATATCAAAATTTTCATTAGAGGAAGAGTGTCGGGAAGTCCGGGTTATATGCTGGACAGATGCTAACGGGAACATAAGGCTCGTGCCAGGCATTTTCGTTGTGAACTTGGAGGATCACCCCTCTTGGTTCCTCGCGTGATCGTCTGGGATCTGGCTTATTAAGCGGCTCATTCTCCCTTGGTGCGTCACGCCTGTTGGGAGAAGGCATGTTTCTTCATTTTAGACTGATGAACTTCTGTAGTTTTCCGCTGCGGACCAAGAATTCCAGTTCATCCTTGAGTCTTTTACACTCATCGGTCATGCGGTCGTAGTTCCTATGGAAATGACAATATTTAGATTTTTCCTTTTAGGATCATCTTCCTTCAGATGAGGGGGCTATCTGACATATGATTTGTTTTTTATTTGATACAAAACCCGACTTGGGGTTTCGCTCAGTGGGGTGTAGATGCAGAACCTTTGTGAAGGTGGAGTTCTTTGTTTGCCTCTTTTCGGGGAACGCCGGCGTGGTGACCGACTGCGTTCTTTTCTGTTATGGCGGCCTTTTTGCTGATCGAAGACTTCTGCTTCTTCAGCAGCAATATATTTCTCCGCTCGGGAGTAAAATTCTTAGATGGATGTTGGAGGTTTCTTTGTGATGGAGACCTTCATATCAGAAGAGCGCAGGTCCGTTAGGAGCGTGGTCAAAACGATGTTATGGTCTAGTTTAGAGACTTTCAGCATTTCTGTCTTAAATCTATCCATGAAGTTTCTGAGAGGTTTCTCTTTCTATTGATGTAATGATAAGAAGGATGTAAATTTTCGTTTAGCCCCTCGACTGATTACAAAGTGGGTCTCAAATTATTGTCGAAATTGTGTAAAACTCTTGATACTGAGCGGGGAAAGAGAATTGAACTATGCTAGGGCATTACCCTTAAGAGTGGTAGGGAAGTGTTTACATATCGCGACATCCGAGAGGTCTCTAGAGACCATCATTGTTATGAAATGGGCGGAATGGTCGCGGGGGTCATTTTTCCTGTCATACCGCTCCATTAGAGGCAGAAAGATATCTCCTGGCGTTGATTCTGACAAGATCTTTGCATCAAATGACGATTCGCTTAGAGAGCGTTGGGGATCTTCCCTATCCTTTACGCCTACTCTTTTTAGCTCAGTAGTCACGAGCTGTTCAATCTGTGTTTTTAGGTCCTGAGGGTCGTATTGAGAGGCCGCTGATGGTTTCGGGAATTCTCGTCCAGGGGGTTATTTATATTCGGATTCTGCAGCAGATAAGTGGTCATCCGGCCTAAGGGCTCGACTGAGTCCTTCTAACTGTTTACTCATTCTTTGGATTCCAGAAACCAATCTTTCCATTTGGGGCTGGTCTGCCTATTCTGGTCCTGAGGCTATGATTTGTTGTTCTTGATTTGTATGTCGCGGAATTAACTCCAGATGCGACGGTCGGGAAGAAAGCACAGGATTATGAATTGGAGAATTCGTCACTAGGGGAACGGTAGGTTCAGCGGGCATAGGGATGTGCCATCCTACAACAAGGGTGGTTTTAGAAGACACTCTAGTCCTTGGAGGCATGGTTATCGAAATGACCGAAACTTCTCTAATCTGTTTCCCACGAACGGCGTCAATCTGATGGAGGTGGGTTATGACTCCACAGATACCGACTCCTTATTGACTCGAACAGTAGCCGTCAATGGGTGGATACACCTGCAAGAACTGCCGAAGGGTGCTTCGGTGGGGAGACTCTGACGCTCAAGTTAGTAGAGAGCAGTTTTCGATTAAAAAAAAAACAGACTGAGAGTTGAGGGAAGGTTGTTACCTGTGGTCAGTGTGCCCCTTGTGTTAGGTTTAGAGAGCTTACCTTATTCTGAAAGTTTTTAGAATCGCTTATACCACTGAGAGACGTGCGCCGCTGAGGAACTTCTACCTTACCTTCATTATCAAGCTGATTCGAGAATCACGGGGGTCAATATTCTGAATTGATCACGATCCTCATTTATTGGCAAAACTTCCATATTCAGGAGGGATGCTTTCCTAATCTGGAAGATCCAAGATTTACTGTTATGGAATAGGAGACTGAAGTTAAGGAAATTCTGACATTCCTTTAGAATCATTTGGAGTGATGCGCACTGTTCGATCACTCGAACAATAAGGGGCCTTTGAGACTTGTCCGGTTAGAGCGCTGACATTGGATTAATTGATCGAGGTGATTGAGGCCCCATCGTTCGGTAGATACGGGCGACTAAGGCCCTATTGTTCGGGAGACCCAAGCGACTGAGACCCCTCGGTCAATCATCTGGGCGACTATGACCCTTCGATAGATTGTCATGATGATCGTTAGATATCGGTCTGTAGGTGCCCTTCGTGGACTCTTTTGAGAATTGACTCTTTTGGTTTGGATTTTTGGGTCACGTCCCATCACATGCCACAATTAAGCTACGAAGGAATTCCAATCGGGTTGCAACTCTCAAAATAGAGGGAGAATGGTGCTCAGAAGAGGACAAGCTCAAGAATCAAATTTGTCATTATTTTGCTGATCTTGTCGCGGGAAGAAGATCAGAAACTCCCAACTGCAGACTTAACAGATGGATTCAGAAAATTAGGACAGGGGATCATGAATCCCTTATAAGGAATGTTAACGAGAAAGAGGTAGAGCAGTCTTCACCATGCAGGGTATGAAAGCTTTGGGGCCGGATGGAGTGCAATCTTTTTTTTTTTTTCCAAAAATTTTGGGAAATAGTTAAAGGTAAGATTTGTAGCTTTGTCAATAAAGGTTTCATGGATGAATACTTTTGCCCGGATATTGCCAAAGCCCAAATGATTTTGATCCCAAAACAAAAAAGACGTGAGAAACTAACTGACTTCCGCCCTACATGCCTCCTAAACACTTCCTTCAAAATTCTCAGCAAGATTATTGTGCAAAGGCTCAGACCGAATCTTGGATAATATTGTGGCCCTCCAGGAGATTGTCCACTCCATTAACCACTCCAAAAGCAAAAAGTACAGTATGATCTAAAAATTCAACCTTCAAAAAGTTTATGATAGTGTGAGTTGAGAGTATTTAGCAATGATCATGATGGACATGAATATGCCGATCAAGCTGGTCAAGTTGATTATGTTTGCTATCTCGAATGGTGAAACTTCCATCATTTGGAATGGTGAAACTCTCCCTTCAATAAAAACAGTGAGAGGATTAAGGCAAGAAGATCCCCTTTCTCCATGTCTCTTTATTTTAGTTATGGAAAGATTAGCGTATATGGTTGAGAAGAAAGTGAGAAAAGGAGTTTGGAAGGCCATAAAAGTCACTAGGAAAGGGCCTAATATATCATATTTATTCTTCGCTGATGACTTGCTATTGTTTGCTGAAGCCAAACATTTGAACTTTAGTAACATCATGTGTTGTTTAAAGGAGTTCTCCCAAAAAAGTGGACTCTGTGTGAACGCCTCAAAAACTAAGCTTTGGGTATCCCCCAGGGCGCCAATGACTCTCAAAAACTCCCTAGAAGCTTGCATCAACTTTTCCCGTACTAATGATTTAGGAAAGTATCTAGGAGTGTCAGTTATTCATGGAAAGGTTGGAAAGAATTTTCATGTGCAAGTGATCGAAAAAATTCAAAACAAGTTTTGTAGTTGGAAGGCTAACTTGTTGAGCACGGTAGGGAGAAGGACTCTCATTCGATCCGTCACTGCTACCATCCCCCTCTATACCATGCAATCGGCTTGGCTGTCAAGTGAGATTTGTAAGAAAATGGATAAGATAAAATAGGAATTTCCTTTGAGGCAGTTCGGAGGGTGAGAAAGCTCATTTGGTCAACTGGGAAAGAGTGTGCAATCCCAAAAAAGAGGGTGGCTTGGGGTTGAGAACAATGAGAGAATGCAACAAGGCTTTGCTTGCAAAATTGGGATGGCAAGTTTTGAAGGGAGAGAAAGCGTTGTGGTGTGAGATCTTGCGAAACAAGTACTTAAAGGGGAAGAGTCTGTTGGAGCAATACAGGAGGAGGGGAAGCTCAGCCATGTGGAGAGGAATCCTCAATAGTAGGGATTGTCTTGAGAAGGGTTTAAAGTGGAGATTAGGGGATGGAAGAAGCGTAAGCTTTTGGTATGATAGGTGGGTCGGAGAAGATAAGCTGATAGATCATGCTACAATTCCTCATACCCTGTGTAACAAGGAAATAAAGGTGGAGCAGTTCATTGATGAGGAAAGAGAATGGAAGTTAGAGGAGATTAATGTATTCCTGCCAAGAGATAAAGTAGAGGAAATAAGAGGTATTATGATTCCCAGAGAGGAAGGAAAAGAAGATACCATCTATTGGAGTGGCAACAAAGATGGAGAGTTTGTTGCCTCGGCTTATTGGATGCAGAGAGCTTCTAGTAACGACCAGACCAATAGAAGAGAGGATTGGAAACGGCTTTGGAAAGCTAAATGGCCGGAAAGGGTGAAGCTTTTCTTTTGGTTAGTTTCTTTGGGTAAGATCATGACAAATGTGGAGAAAAGAAGAAGAGGAATAACAGATGAGGGGAGATGTCCGATCTGCAAAAAAGAGGAGGAGACAACAATTCATGCTCTAAGGGACTGCACTAATGCTAGAAGAATTTGGATGCTGGTTGATAAGGATATAGAAGGCTACCAATGATTTTGGGAAGAGGATCTTGAGACGTGGTTAAAAGAGGGAATCAACAAGAATTATAAACTAGGTTGTGAGGAGGGGGACCTGGCCTTCATGGCTATTGCCCGGATGATTTGCAAGGAAAGATTTAATATCATCCATCAAAGAGAAGTGAAGAATCCCTATACGGTAGCTAATTTGGCCCTGAGCATGGCCAAAAACTGTAGTAGGAAGGCAGGCCTGAAGCTGCAATGCAGAAGAACCAGTAGAGATACTTGGTCTTGTCCTTAAGAAGGAGTGATCAAGCTTAACACAGATGGGGTTGTAAGTAAAATAAATGGAAAAGCCAGTGCTGGAGGGGTCTTCAAAGATAGCAAGGGTAATTGGTTAAGTAGCTTCAGTGTCAATATTGGAGTGACCAACCCGGTGACAGCAGAGCTTTGCGGTTTAAGAGAGGGGTTGCGGCTAGCCAAGGTGAAAAACATGAAGAATATAGTGATAGAAATGGACTCGGAAGTGCTAGTTAAGGCGCTAACTAAGGGAACTAATGAAAACCATCCGCTGGAGCTGCTGCCGTAGGATTGCAAGAGGTGGATGAGTGAGGTGAATTCTATAGCATAAAGCATGTGCATAGGGAAGCTAATGGTGTTGCTGACTTGCTTGCTAAAATGGGGCAAGAAGCAGAGCCGGGCCTTCATGAGGTTAATGATCCCCCTGCGGAAATCACTAATGTGATCATCTTGGAAGCTAAAAATTGTGAGGCAGCGGGCACCTAGTTGGGTGCTCTGGTTGCCTGGTTTTGTTTCTCCCTTGTCTTGTAGCCTTGTTTATCCAAAAAAAAAAAAAAACCCAAAATTTCAAGATGAAGACCAATGGTGCAGTAAAATTACATTCAATTAAAATTTTTAAATACCAAAATTTTTAATATTTTCATGTTTTCAAGTTTTAAGGAGAAACGTGCTAAAATATTTCCATATCAATTGATTTACTTTTTAGCCTTCAGTTTAGCTCTTTAGCAATATAAAATATATTCTTTTTGATTTTCAATTAAAAATTATAAATACCCAATTTTTTAAAAGTTTTCATTTATTCAATTCTATAATTTTGTGTTCTAATTTTAAATATATATATTAAATATCTAAAAAAAAAATTAAAACTAACATAGAAAGAGATATAGGACAATAGGGTAAATATTTAGAGTAGTTTTCATCTACAAATGGTAAGAATTAAGTGGCTTATAATACCAACGATGTGATACCTAGTTAGCTAGCCTAAACGTTAATCCTCTCTTAACCTTTCCTTTTTCCATTGCAACAGAAGGTTTCTAGATTTTCCTTTTCCCTAAGTGTTGGAATTTTTTTTTCCTTTATTTGAATGGGGAGCAATATATACCTCCTTTCTAGAAAATATCATTGAAAATTTTAAAAAAATTGATTTAATAATGTCATTAAAATTTTTAAAAATTTTATTTATTGCTTAAAAATTATAATCTTTCTCTCTTTCAGCGTCCTACCTGGATATTGTATTTTGCCTCTACTTCAAGAGATGCATTCATTGGGAAAAAAATTTGGGTATAAGATCAAAGTTTGATTTGGTTAATCTCCACAAAATCTTACTTATGCTTCTGCACAAATGTTCAGTCGCATCTGTGTACAAGTCCTGCCATTAATCGCTTCAAGGTGTTGCCATGTTTCTTGCATCCTCATCCCATGAGACAAACATTAAGTCGACAATAAACAAGTCACAGATCGACAGCTAATAAACAGTCTCTCAAACGGAACCTTCCTTACCTTGCAACGGATGACTTCCAAAAAAAAATATGAACAAAACACTGATCCACGACATGGGCATGGGCAGTGTCCTGCGTCACTCTTTCTTTTATATATATATATATTTGGTTTAGTAGCTAAGCCACCACCCAATATCTTTCGACTAATCAGTATCGACATACTATCGGATCCATTTTTAGAGGACTCTTAATAATATCTTTTCCATTCCTAAAAAGATTCAAACCCAAACACTTAATTAAAAGTTACAATATCGTTCTTATTATATCGATCAACCATTGGTATCACTTTTCTTATATTCCATCCTACAAAGAGATCAGATTCACACCCACCCCTCATCGAATCAGCCGATCCAAAGCAGAGAAAAATTAACATGACCTAATTTGCTAATATTGGACAAATTTCGGTTGTCTCGAGAGATTTCTACATAATAAGTAAAATTTTTGTAACTGGCGTAAAATTCGTATTATCAAATTAAAAGGATAAATAGTTTTATTTTGAATTACTTTTAATTTTTTT
The DNA here is from genome assembly GCA_037126225.1 of Dillenia turbinata. Lineage (NCBI taxonomy): Eukaryota > Viridiplantae > Streptophyta > Magnoliopsida > Dilleniales > Dilleniaceae > Dillenia > Dillenia turbinata. The sequence continues at coordinate 17,570,681 of JBAMMX010000017.1, forward strand.
TTTCAAAAAAGGGGATTTGATTAGTTACGTTAGTGCAACGTGTAACATTCAAATCTTTCAAACAAAAATAATTTTAAAATAATGATGATACAACGGATGAAATCGCTGAATCAAAGATATTTTTAAAATTATGAAAAACTTAGAATTGATTAATTTTGAAAATCTAAAATTAGGAATTTGCATTAAAGGGCATAAAAAGTTAAACAACTTAGGGGCATTTGGTTCGTACTTAGAAATCAGAATTAGAATCAGAATAAAAAATCTTAAAGATTGGAATCGAAATCAAAATCTGATTCCCATTATTTGGTTCAAATTCTAGAATGAATATGATTACCATTGTTGATATTTGGTTTATATATTTTTTGGAATGAAAATAATATAATTATCAATTTTGGTTTTAATAAAAAATATTTTTGGTGATTCTTAATTTTAAGTCTATTAATAATGAAATAAACAAATTAAATAATAAATAAATTAAATCTAACCAAATAATAAATTCTAAAAATAATTTAATTTATAACCTAAATTATAAAATAAAAAAGATTAAAAATTAAAAATTGCCAATTTATAATCCAAACAAGAAATATAAAATAATTCTAAAATGTTAATGAGGGCTAAATGAATATCATATATTAATATAATAAATGGTGAATTTGGGAAATTATTACAATATATGGTGAATTTGGATTGGGAAATTCAGAATTTGAAACAGGACAGTGACCCGTGGCTTCCAATTTCATGAATGAAATTCAGGCATGGGATTGGGAAATTTAAAAATTGGGAAGTCGAATCTGAGGGTAGATGGCTTCCAATCTCAGGAATGAAATTCAGTATATGGCTTCCAATTTTAGTCGATGGTAGGGTATGGTGACTCGCCTGAGACGAGGACTAATGGCGTGGTTGATGGGAACAAGCAACGACGGTGGTGAATTTGGATGACTGAACTTGACGGCGGGGACAGATGGCGAAGTCGAATCGAGGGAAGGCGGAGATGTCAACGGTAAAGAAGGCGATGACGAAGACAGAGAAGTCAATGGAATTGATGATGACTGAAGGCGGTACAATCAACTGCGAACAGAGAACGGTGAACGACAAATAGCGAAGGTGAAGCAACTAATGAAGATGGAATGGAAGCAACCAAGGGAGAGAAGAGAGTGAAAGTGAGAAATGGGTTTGGACAGAGAGAGAGAGAGACAAGAGACTTTGGATTTGAGAGAAGGGTTTCGATCGAAACTTATCGTTTTACTTAGGTTTCACAAGAGCTATATAATCTAAGGGCTCCATTTCTATTTCTTTATTTCTATTCCCTTAAACCAAACAAGTCATATGAATGTCAATCTCATTTCTCATTTCCATTCCCTTTTATCAAACACCACCTTCCCTTAGTGATACTCCTAGATCATCATAACAAATTTTAATCATTTTGATTTAATTATAATTATTATTAAAGAAAAATAAATTAGACAAGACAGCAAGTAAATCAAATTCCTTGGTTACAATTAAGACTCGAGCCCGTGCTCGACTACTTGAGCTCAAACGATCGCGGTGATAAACATCATTTCTCACTTCAATTCCTCTCTCTCTTCTCTCTCTTCACATACACCAAAAATATGAATAAAAAACCAGTCCAGCACAATATGGTTTTGTCATAGATCTCATTTCCTTCAACCCAGCAAAAAATAAAATACTGACCCACCTGCTATCAAAACATAGTCCCCTCTCTCTCTCTCTCTCTCCCCCCCCCCAAACAATGCACGCCAAGACAGACTCAGAAGTTACAAGCATAGCGCTCTCGTCCCCCAGTAGATCTCCAAAGAGACCAGTCTACTATGTCCAGAGCCCCTCACGTGACTCCCACGATGGCGAAAAAACCACAATCACAGCCACAACTTCGTTCCACTCAACCCCTGTTTTGAGCCCAACAGGCTCTCCACACCATTCTCAGTCCTCTTTGGGCCGTCACTCTTCTTCTACGCGCTTTTCAGGGTCTCTGAAACCTGGAGGGTCTAGGAAGATTGAGAGCAATGGAAGACATAATAGGGATAAGTATTCGAGGAAAACAGAGTTTACTGCAATTGAAGAAGAGGGGTTGCTTCTTGATGATGATGAGAACAGAGGAATTCCTAGGAGGTGTTATTTTCTGGCTTTTATTGTTGGGTTTTTTGTTTTATTTTCCTTTTTCGCTTTGGTCTTGTGGGGTGCCAGTCGGAATCAGAAGCCTAAGATCACTCTGAAGGTAAATCTCTCTCTCTCTCTCTCTGTGATCATTAGGATTTTTGTTTTTATTCGAAATGATAAATGATGCATTTTTATCAAATGGGTATTGTTTTAATTTCTCATAGTATCACATTTAATCAAAATTTAGATTAGGAGAGGCAAATATTGTATGTCATCTAATTCATTAATTTATTTAGGACTTGGGAGATGATAACAGAATGCATTTTCACGAGATGGGTATTGTTTGGATTTAGTAGAAAATCACATCAAATTTGATTAATTTCTGAATTGGGCAGCACAAAGCTTGTTTGGTTTTCCATTTTTGTTTTTTCTCATTAGAGATTTATATAAAGAAAAATGACAATTTTGAAAAAATGGGTGTTGCTAGAATTTTACATATTATACTAATGTTAAATTTATTCATAGAATAACATAATATCATTTTGTATAAGGGGTGTAATAACACACACACACACACACACACACACACACACATATATAGACACTCTGAAATGGGATTTTTGCAGAGCATCACATTTGATCAATTCTCAATCCAAGCGGGAACAGATTTCTCAGGAGTAGCTACAGACATGGTTTCTACAAATGCAACAGCGAAGCTCATATATCGTAACACTGGCACATTTTTTGGTGTCCACATCACATCAACACCTGTGGATCTCTCCTTTTCCCAGCTTGTTGTTGGCTCTGGAACTGTAAGTTTCAACTCCCTCATCTCAAAATTTTCACTCATTTCATTAGTTTCAATCGCAAATCAGTTCCTAATTTTAATTAAAATTAAAATTTTGGGTTTTGTAGATTAAGAATTTTTATCAAGGGAGGAAAAGTCAGAGATCAATCACTGTATCACTGACCGGGAATAATGTTCCATTGTATGGAGGAGGATCAAGCTTGAGCAGTGTTGGTGGAGTAGTGACTGCACCAGTGCCATTGACACTGAATTTCATGGTGAGATCAAGAGCTTATGTTTTGGGAAAACTCGTCAAACCTAAGTTTTATAAAAAGGTTGAGTGTAATGTTGTTTTGGACCCTAAGAAGATGAATGTGGCTATTCCTTTGAAGAATTGTACCTATCAGTAGTTTCACACAGTTTACGCGAGAGAGAGAGAGAGAGAGAGAGATACATTTGAATAATTTTAATTTTTCTTTCTTTTGAGGTTTTGTTTGTTCAATAGAATAATTTATTGAAAGAAAAAGGGGGGAGCCAGCTTGCCTCATGTGAATGGTGTCTGCATGAAGTAGAAAGTTGACTAGAACATTTAAAAATAAACTAAAATTAGGGAAAAGAATATTAAAGTTGGTCATGTTGAATGGTGGGAATTGATTTTTTTCTTTTTATTTATCTCACCGGTATCCGTAAAATTTGACTAATTCTGTTCAAACAGTTATGTGATTCAATTAAGGAATTGTCTCTATTTTTTCATTTTTACACTCAAACTCGAAATTTTACTTTAAGAGTTTGGTGTCCCGTAACAATGAGAATTGATGCAGAATTGTTGAAAGAGACGGAAAACAAATAGGAAAGAGGGACTCAATGGCACTAAAGACCTTTCTCTCCTTAAACATCCGGTTCACGCAATTTCCAGGGGAGTTTGCTGTCAATGTATTTATTAACCCTAATGAAGTGATAAGCCCAATATCCTATTTATTCACAACACTTGCTAATTCAGGAGCTGACCCATCATTTTTAAGGGTCTGAAAATCATAAATGCGTATAGAAATTGGGCATCGGCCCAAAAAAGAAAGCACCATTAGCCAGGGATCTAAAACCAGTGCTCTGTGAAATATGGCTGCGTAATCCTCTTTTCTTGTTCTCCTTCTTGCTCGGTTGCTTTTTACAATTTTCTTATGCCTTGGTAAGGGTAAGGGTAATGCTTCAACAAAATGAGATTGTTGAATTCTTCTAAAACTATTAATGAACTGAGCCGTTTGTAGAGGAACAAAATTAAAATCATACCTATCAATTCCTATAATAATGGATTATTGTTTTCCATATTATAAGTTTATTAATTATATGTTTTTCAGTGATTAATAACTTACAATTTAAAACAAAACTGTTGTAAATTTAATATTATTCCTTTGTAAGTAGGTACATGTAAAAGTACCCTTTTTTTATTATTTTCTTAACATCTTTTTTATGATAGGGGCATTTTCTAATTTGTGTAAACTAGAGAAAGTGTTTTGCATATTTACTTCTATAAACATTGACAAATATCTGTAGGATATTTTCACCCAAAAAAAAAAAAAATTCTGTAGGATTGGAAAATATAGGCTTTAAGCTAATGAGTTATAACTCAATCGGTATTGTCCCCTTTTCTCTTTCTCTTATAAGGATCTCGAGTTTAACCCTCCTTACATACAAGGTCTCAATGGGCCGATCTGTGTGGTATGGATCAATCACTGGCCCAACAAAATTTGGGCCTCCTCAGCTGAAAGGGGCCAAAATTGAGCCCCCAGAGTTTGTGGGGGTGTTGAAAAAGTTTTTGGATCAAGTGCCCAACAATGAATCAGCCATACCAGATGAATGAAAAGTCCACTCTAATATTCATGGGACATGAAATGCCAAGTTTGACCGGTTTGTCTCGTTTCTTCAGAGGTCAGAGCATATGTCACTTCCATTTAGCGGTCAAGTGTGAATTGAACATGCCATCAAATAAAATTATGGGGCAGCTGCAGTCTCTTGGAATGTGGGCAGAGAAAGAGAGAGAGATCAACGGTCCTTCAACCTTCTTCTCCTCTCTGTCTGTAAGCGAGGCATTCGGTTGAACCAATGGAGAAGCCATTTTTGAATGATGATAGATATATAGCTCATTTCTATTTAGTACCCTGAAAATTTCGTCATTTTAAATGACAGGCCTTCTCTATCTCTCTCTCTCTCCCTCCCTCCTTTCTTTTGGCTCCTTCTCAGGGTGCCGGCTAGGACAAATTTATCTTTAAACCTCAATATATTATCTCCTTGTTTATAAAGAAAAGAATAATGTTTAAAGTAAAGGCACGAGAAAAGCCTATTCTCCAAGGCTGAAATGTGACTGTTGTGAAGTACTGGCATTGGTCAACCTCTTAATCAAATTGTTCAAATCTGCTTGTTAGAACTATTAAAGAAATTTGAATATAATTTTAATACTATATTAAGAAAAAGAAACAATATAAAATATGAAAGCCAACCATTCCATTTGCTTTAAATAAAATATTACAAAAGACATGATTTATATATAAAAAAACCCGGTATTATAAATATAATCAAATATTTTCAAAATCAAATCAACTATTCTTTTATTTTAATATATAATATTTTTAATAATTGATTTTATTTGATACATGATATTTTATTTAATAATTGAATTTTTTAATATTTTTTTAGAGGACGAATCTTAGTATAATAACAGAGTTGTTTTTTTAGTAATTTCGAGATCACAGGCTCAAACCGTGGAAATAATCTCTTTGCAAAAAATGCAAGAGAAAGACTGTATATATATATGTCCACTTTTCTTCTATTTCTGCACTAAGTCACAAAGTATTTTGTACATCAGATGAAATCTTTTTATCATATAAACTATTGACACTCATTTTGGGACCCAAAAAAAAAGAAAAAATTATCACTTGGGAGTATTTTCTAAGTATTGAACATCCCCTCGTTTCAAAATTCATGTGCAGGGACCTATTTAATTTGGAATGAGTTTTAGTATTAATTAATTACATCTCCCATGATAAGAGTAAGAATCTCTCAAATCTGAACCATGAAGACATGGTCTGGAATCTGAACAATTCAATCTTTTCTACTTTTTCCCCAATTGTCACTATCCTTTTGATTCAATTGAGAAACCAAAATAAAGAACTCAAATCAATCCAATTTATTATGCATTGATCATCATAAATTGTGATCACATCAGTTGACTAGGTTCATGAAAAGAACTAAACCAATATTTTAGATGCAATTTGGCAAAACTAAAAAAAGCAAAAGCAAAAAATTCAAATATTTACGGTTGCATATAGTCTCGTTTTAGCTTAGCAAATTCGAATGCTAATGATTTCAGTTTGTTCTGTAATTGTATGAAAAGAGTTAACATTCTTATATAACTATAGTCCCGATTAACAAAATTCTATAATTATCGATTGGTATTTGAAATCATGTTTCGATTAATCTAATTCGAATATTGTTGGGAATAATTTAGGAAGGAGATATCTCGATCTAATCATTTTTTTACATAAATTTTAAATTTAAAATTTGATTAAAAAATTTAATACTCTTACTCATTAAGCTTACTATGCATTGGTTGTTGCTTATCATCTCGGGTGATTGTCAAGTTATTATGCGTGATAGTTTTGGTTTGTAATGTTGGACACCATACTTTAATCTTCATTATCATGCTCAAAACAAAAAGGTGGAATATAAATATTTAAATTATGTTTCTGTCCCATTTTCTGTGCAGTGATCATTTTCATTTAGAAGAATATGAAGGAAAAAAAAAATGCATTTCTATGTTGCTTGAGCTCTAAATAATTCCCACATTTTTCTTTATGACATGAAATGGGGTGATGTTGGCAGAGAAAAATGAAGGAAAAATATTGTATATTGAACCATAATTAATTCAAGCATTTTCTTCTGTTTTTTCTTTTTTTTTTTCAATTTATTTATTTATTTTTTCTTAGGGTAGTGATCATGTTGATTTAGAAAAATGAAATACACTGCAACACAACTTCTTTTCTTTTTTTTTTAAGTTTTCACTGACTGGTGTATGGTTTTATTTAACTAATCTGGTTCGAGTACTGTGAAATCTATTGAGAGGTTGGCTATTTCAAATCTTTTTTCTCTATTTTTAGAACACAAATTTAAAATTTTTTGTTAAGCAAGTAGAATATTTAATCATTCAATTCAAAAGAATTTGATACCACTACACAACTATATCATACATGGAATGGCCAACAATTTGCATATGCCTTTGCATTTATTACCTTGGATCTCATCTAACTTTCCTTTTCATTGCCAAAGGTACCATTTAGAGAATCTGAGATACTCATTAAATTCAGATAGTGTGATTTAAAAAAAAAAAATGTATTTACAAAGTTTATTTATTTTTCGTAAAAATATTTTACTTTAGTTAACAAATATTATAAGCCAAAAATTAAGAATAAATAAATCAAATTAATACAAGTTTAAATGTGGTATATATGCACTTGGTATATAATTATTTAATTCTCAGTATCTTAGAATAAATCGAGAAATTTATTATCAAACTTATCACTACATCCTTCAATTTTAAAAAAAAAAATTATATTCTTATATAAACAAAATCAAATTTGATTGCCTCCATTTATTTGAAAAAAATGATGGACGGAGAAATAAAACATCATTTAAAACGATAATCAATCTCGAAAAAACTTAATAGTTTCAAAGTTCTGTGAAATGGGAGAGTACTATTCTTCAAAACTAGCACAATTGTATTCTAAAACAAGCACAATTTGATATGGTAGGATCGATACCGGTGATTTATTAAAAAAATTTATTTAAGTCTGCAAATCGCATTAACCTTTTCAACTGTATAATAATGCCTCAAAAAATATATTGGCTCAATCAAAATCCTTAAAAAAAAAAAGAAAAAAAACTAACTAGATTAATCCTAAAATAAATTTTCGCCATGTTTCTAAAATTAATCCTTATTTACAAATCAAAGAATCATAAACCTACTTTTGACCCCCCAAAATTGGATCGGGACCGGCCGATCTAACTACAAAAACTGGACTCCTCTTTTTTCTGCAAACCACAATCTTCTACTGACCATATAGTTTCCCAGCCACCCGACAACGACCATGTGGGTTCCTCTCCCGCCAACTGCCGGAGTCTCTCCGCCGGTGATAATTCAGATTCCGGCGAGAATAGGGAGAAAGAGAAATTGCATTGAGACGGCGTCGTTTCGGTTGAGTTGGAAACAGAGTCCGGAAAATCAAAAAGACTTCTCGGAGATATTGTGGGCTGGTCATCACCCTTTGATGAAACTGTGTCATCTTGGGCAAACAAGTCGTCGGCCACGAATGGATGTGTCAAGAGCATCTTAGCCGTCCATCTTTTGACAGGGTCGATTATAAAACACTTCATTAAAAAATCCTGACCGTCAGATGACAAATCAGATGGGACTTCCGGCAATTCTTCACCCAACCCAATTTTTAAGAGTAGTGAACACACGTCAGACTCCGGCGACCACTTCCACGTGGGCCTTCCGGCGACCATCTCCACCACCGCACACCCCAAAGCCCAAATATCCGACGCTGATTCCTGTTCGCGTCCACATAGGATCTCTGGGGACATATACAGAGGAGTGCCTCTCATCTGACACCCACTTGTCTCTCTCTTCCCCGTCGCCAAACCAAAATCGGCGATCTTAATGTCGTCGTTTTGCCCGTCACAACAGAGCAAGATATTCTGCAACTTAATATCACAGTGAACAAAACCCTTTTCGTGAATATAACAGAGACCCTTCAAAATCGACCTCGTGTATCTTCTGACATCACTTTCCGGCAACATGCCGGAAACTTTAACCTTGTCAGCTAAACTGCCACCGGAAGCGTATTCCAAGAACAGATTGTAATTCTTCTTTCCGTTTCGTTCTTCAATTTCGTCTCCCAAACACTTGATTACGTGAGGAGAATCTTGAAGTTGATCAAGTACCAACTTCTCGTTCTGTAAAGAAGCAGAGTCTGAAAACTTCGACGTCTTGACGGCCATTAAGGAAGGAAATTCTCCAGAATTATTTTTGGGTTTTGCTATATTAACCACTCCGAAACTTCCTCTTCCGATTGCGCTTCCTTTTATCCACTCCATGATTCTGATCAAATCCCTTACTTCCTCTGTTTCTGCACTCTGTTTCTTCTATTTGTATAACTGTTTTGATCAAAACCCTTAATTCTTTCTGGACTCTGTTTCTTCCGTTTAAATAACTAAGCGGAGAATAGAAATAGAAACAGAAGTATTCTCTCTCTCTCCCTTATTTGTTGCTAATTTGTGTTTGCTTGAGAGACGCGACTTGAAAGTCTTTCGAGACGCGTTTGTTCTGTATAGACAGATTCGGTTTCTCGCTATTTATAGTTTCTAATTTTTTGATTTTTATTTTAAAATAAAAAAATTGAGATATTTTTTTTCGTTGCAAATAAAATATTTAGAGCACGTGATAGTTGGGGAAATTTCATTGTTCTCCATTTATTTTTTTAATTCTTATTTTTTGGGTCAGATATACTATGCCTTTGAATTCGCAAACGTGGTTGGTATGGTTGTGGAACATGGGATTTTTTTTCCTTCAAAAAATAATAAAAAAATTAGATTTTTCACTAAAACCCATGCGGATTTTTCTCTTCCCCGAATTCAATTTGACGATTTTGCCCTTATTTGTTGCGAGAAATTTCGTTTGCCGGCTACCAATGACATCACCTTACTTCAGCCTAAAGCGATGTATCTGTTGGCTCATTCTTCTTTTGCCGACCCTTCTAGGTTTTATTATTTTCTTTCCATTTTTATTACTTTAAAAATTATTTTCTTTTATTTTTTTCAAAATTTGGAGGCAATTTTTACTAATTCTACGTATTAACCTGGTAATAACTCGTACGATGAAAGTAACCTAGTATTTCCAAATTAGTATTTGGAAACAAATAGGTACAATGCTTATGCAAAGTTTCCTATAAGAGGTGATTGTCTAGAAGTGTCAAACTTGGGGGGGGGGGGGGGAGGGGAATCACCTTGTATGAATAGACACTTCAAACCTGGGAGAATTTATATTTTGGGGTAATTTCGATGAGGGAAACATTGTACAAAACAATGATCCATTGTAACTACGGAATCACACAAGTTAATGATTTTTCTTTTGGGGGTAAATTTCATGGAATATTCCTCTCAATTTGCAGATCTTTCTGGATTAGTTTCCAGCTTATCTAAATGCTCCTCGTGGAAGGAATGAGAAGGAAGCCCTTTGATTGGTTCCTTTCATGGGGAAAAAAAACTACGCAAAAATTTTGAGATTGTATCTTTAGAAACATTTTTTTTTTTTTGTTGAAATTTTCTATTGCTTCGCTAATAAAACTTTTTTTTTTAATCAATTAGGCCCTTTGAAGTGGGTTGCATTGCTTTTGGACATGAAAAAATTAGCAATTGCTCATCAATTATATATTAGTAACTTCATGGAGCATGCTTAATGGCTTACAGCCCATGGCTCAGATTTCTAATTGGAATTACTAAATATTGAATTTTAAATTTTGAGCAGAAAAAGTATGTCTTCTTGAACTGAATTTTTTAATGTTTTTATTTTTTGGGTTTTCATTTATTGATATTTGGGTTTTATCTAATTAATCCGATCCGAATACTGTAGGACAATTGATTTAGGATTTTAATTTAATATTCAATATTCAATATCCAAGAAGAGAACTGGGGGGCCATTGATTTAATATTCAATATTCCAAGAACAGATTGTAATTCTTCTTTCCGTTTGGCATGAAAATTGATTTAGGTGCTCGAGATCTCTAATTAGAACTACAGAATATTGAATATTAAAATTTTCTCCAAATTTGTTAATTAAACTATTGATGCAAACATTCTAATTAATCTACCTCCGATACAAAAGTGAGTGATATCTTAGGTGAAACATACATTGTCTCCAACACAATGAGCAATCCTCGTACGTATGCTCAAAATTTCTAATTAGAATTACTAAATCTCAAATATCAAAATTTTCTTTAAATTTGTTTTAATTAATCTACCGGCACCAAAGTTTTCCTCCCACACGAGAGAGAGAGAGAGAGAGAGAGAGAGATCTTAGGTGAAACAAACATCATCTCCAAAAGTATGGAATCGCAATCATGAATTGTCAATTTCTCCGTCCTTCAATTTTTAAATTAAAAATTTAAAGATAAAAAAAATTATGTAGAGAAAGTCATCCTCTAAATAAAATTTCTACAGGTGATTGAATTAAATTAATCAGAATATGACTTTAGATACTAATAGTGTGATACCAAAAGAGAAAGAAAGAGAGGAAGCATATGATTCCCATTAATTTGGGCAATCATTTGGTTTTGATTAAATCAATTGCTTCTAATTTAGTACACACACAAGAGAGCCAGTGTGAACTTTAACATAACAACCTCCAAAGGAAAAATGAAAAAAATAATAAAAACATTTAACACGTTCACATCCCTCATGCTGCTTTCTTTAATGAAAAAGAAAAAACCATGTGCACAACCACGTTGCTTGAATTTAGCTCACATGACTTGAATTCATCAAATAATCCTATTCCATTAATTTTTTTTTTTTTTTTTTAAAGAGAGTAAAAGTTCAGTTCTTAAAATTTCGCCAAACGTTGGTGAAAGAAAACCTTATTATTGATTGAAATTATTTATAAAAATAAATCTTGAATTGATTGGTCGGAAAATGGTTTCAAATTGGCTACAACGTGGTGGCAATACGATAATTTGCCTACGTGAAATACACTAATTATAATTTAAATTGTATCAATTAGTTCTTTAAATATAATAATTGCCCCTTAATTTTTTACTCTTTTGTCCATAAAGCCGATTATTATTCTTTTTTCCTAATCCCAAATGGCATGCAAAATCTTAGGAATCCAAGCAGTAACATAGTATCTATTTTCTATTTAGATATGCTCGAATGTTTCCTTCTCGTGAATGGGATGCATATAACTCTAGGTCTGTAAAGAATAAATGCATAACATGGATTTACTCATTAGATTATTTTTTTTTAAAAAAAAGGGAAATCTTTTTTCCACAATCAAAAAATGGACTTTTAGCGACGGATAACTATACGTTGCTAATTACTAATAGAATTGTGATGGAACGATTAGCAATAGAAAAATCCGTCAGAAAAAATTTCGTCGCTACTCCGTTGCCAAAATTAGCGACTGGATTATTTCCGTCAGTAACTCGTCGCTAAAACTTGAAAAAAAAAATTTGGACAGATTAGCGATGGAAAAATTCATCGTTAAAAATTTCATCACTAATCCGTCGCTAAAATTTGAATGAAATTTTTTGTACAAATTAGAGACAGAAAAATCCGTCGAAAAAAATTTCATCCGTAATCCATCGCTAAAACTTTAAAAAAAAAATTGTATTTTTTATTAATTATAATTTTGTGTTTTTATTACTTATAATTTTATATTTTTATTAAATATTAAATTATGGTATTGTTTTTTTATGAAATATAATTCTGTGTTTTTATTAAATATAATTTTGTATCTTGTATTTTCATTAAATTAGGGTATTGCTTTTTTATTAAATATAATTTTATATTTTTATTAAATATAATTTTGTATTTTTATTTAATATAATTTTGTATTTTTATTAAATATAATTTTGTATTTTGTATTTTTATTAAATTAGGGTTTTTTTTTATTAAATATTTTTTTTGCTTTTATTAAATATAATTTTGTATTTTTATTAAATATAATTTTGTGTTTTTATTAAATATAATTTTGTATTTTTATTAAATATAATTTTGTTTTTTTTATTAAATGTAATTTTATATTTTGTATTTTTATTAAATTAGGGTATTTTTTTATTAAATATAATTTTATATTTTTATTAAATATAATTTTTTGCTTTTATTAAATATAATTTTGTATTTTTTTAAATATAATTTTGTGTTTTTATTAAATACAATTTCGTATTTTTATTAAATGTAATTTTTTATTTTGTATTTTTATTAAATTAAGGTATTGTTTTTTTATTAAATATAATTTTATGTTTTTATTAAATATAATTTTGTTTTTCTATTAAATATGATTTTTTTTTATAAAATTAGGGTATTGTATTTTTATTAAATATAGTTTTGTGTTTTTATTAAATATAATTTTCTATTTTCTATTTTTATCAAATTATGGTTTTTTTTTATTAAATATAATATTGTATTTTTATTAAATTATGATATTGTGTTTTAAATGGTGAGAGTAAGATAAAAAGTAAAGAAGTAAAAAAAAAAGAAATAATACATAAGTCATTGTGACATAGTGGTTAAGATAACTCAAATTATGTTTAAGAATTCAAATTCGAATCTAAGTGAGAGCATTTTTTCAACAAATTAAAGCAGGGGTGCGGCATGGGCGGGGTATGGGTGACAGTCCGTGAGCGTGCACTGGTGGGCATGGGATGCGGCCCGTGTGCGTGCACTGGCGGGCATGGGATGCGGCCCGTGTGCGTGCACTGGCGGGCATGGGCAGCACCTGTGCGTGTGTGCGGGCGGTCGTGAGCGGACATGGGCAGCGTTGTGTGAACGTGCGCGGGTGGGCATAGGCATGGGCGTGCGGGCGCATGCGGTTATGGCGCATGACTTTCAACGACAGAAAAAATTCCGTCGCTGATATATTTTCACACTTTTTAAATTACCGACGGATTAGTGACGGATTTTTTAGCGACGAAATTTTTTCCATCACTAATCCGTCACTAAATTTTTCAACGGAAATATTTCCGTCGCTAAATTTAGCGATGTAACTTTTAGTGACGGAAATTCTATCGCTAATTTTTCGTCACTAAAAGTCTTTAGTGACTGAATATGGAATATCAGCGATGGATTTCGTCGCTGATATCCCTTTTTCTATTAGTGTTCTCTTATCGGGTTGTCGACATTTTTAATGTAAAATGATTTTTGATAGATATTGAAAACTGTATAAGAAGGAATGGGATTAAACGAAACTTTGTTGTTCGACTGAAAACATAAATCCAATTAAAATCTATTATGTTAATTCTCACATCAATTGATTCAAGTTTTTGGATGTAACATATAGACATTGATAATCTTATGCATTTATTACCAAATTTTAAGATTGAAATTTATGATTTGTATAAATAATTTTCTCAAAATACAATAGTTATAATCAAACAAAATATTTAATAATGGATGGAAATTTTCTTTTTTCCTTTTTTAGAAAAATCAAAGTCTAGAAGAGATAGAATGCTACACCTATGCTTCACTCTTTGTGTAAGCAATATATATATATAGATATATATATGTATATATGTATATATGTATATATGTATATATGTATATATGTATATATGTATATATATATATGTATATATGTATATATATGTATATATGTATATATGTATATATATGTATATATGTATATATGTATATATGTATACAAATTATTGGGCAAATTTGACTTTGGAAATGATTCTATAGCATTAGGATAAGCTTCAAAGATCGTAGTCGGTGACTCTTCCGATTTCAGATGGTTATTACCTCTCTCTCTCTCTCTCTTTCGGCTAGAAAGTGTAAAATAGTGGTAGCAACAGAATGGAGGAACAATCAATGAACCAAAAGAAAGTGACATATAACAAGAGATGAGAAGGAACATATATTATTGATAATATTTCATTCTTGGGGTATTTAATATTATCTTTGATAGTGATCTCCATGCTGTGGCCTCCTATAATGGGGGCCCCCCAAACTTAATAGGGCCCAAAATTTTCCTAAAACAGAATGAATTAGATACAGGCATAGATCATGGTTTTTGGTCATGGCGAGGGGCTGCAAGCTGAGGGGAAAATCACATGTTGGCACGTTCTACATAACAAAAACAATTTTACAAATTTTTCAGGGTCGCGACATGGCCCATGTTTGTGGCCTTGGGACCCAACTAGTCTCTCTCCATTCATTATTGTGGCCTTGGACCCAACTACTCTCTCTCTCAATTTATTTAAAAATGATTCTTTTAATATAATATTTTTCATATATAAATTTAAAATTTAAAATTTAATTAAAAAAATTAATATTAATATTTTATTTTACTATATTAACTCTGTTGATACAATTTGATCCCCTCCCTCCCCGTCTCTCTCCTCATGGGATATTCTATTCGTGGTTGTTCTTTTTTTAAGGGTATATATAGACACAATTAATTACAGTTAAAGATTTATAATTCTCATGGGTGAAGAAGGCGTGGAAAAGAAGACAAAGGCGTTGGGGCAGCCGGGGCTCCCATTCCAAGTACCAAGACTGTTGCGTGACTCACGTGCTCTTGGACTTGATAGTGCTGCGGAAGTTGTTTTGGTGATGAAAGACTGACCGGTCAGTCGGTGCATGCACCACCAAACTCTCTCTCTCTCTCTCTATCTCGGATTGGGCTTTGCCTTCTCCGCATCAGTTAAAGGCGGCCGCGGCTCAACAGGCTGCAGTTTCATGCATGGTATGACGTTTGAGTCGTTGTTGGGCCCACCAACTTTTCCATCCGATCCTTTTGCAATTTGCTACATTAACCTAAGTTGGTTGAACGCCGACGCAATCCCAATGCATCTCATCTAAACAATTCCTTTCTCATTCTCTCTCACTTCCCCTCACCCCCCACCACTTTTGATCCACCTTGATCTTATTTGACTTTAATTTTCTTTTCTTCATTTTGTAAATTGTTATATCAACTATCTTATAAATTCACTTTTTAATTCAAATTAATACATAATACATTTAATATATGGTGTTTGAATGATTTAAATGTTTACGAACTATGAACAGTTAAAGTGAATTAGAAATAAATTAAAATTCTTATGATTTATTAGAATTAATAAAATAAGAATGAAATTTAAAAATAAAATCACAAAATTATTGAATTTTTAAAATTTAAGTGAACATATAAATTTCTAAAATTCATTTCTAACGTATTTGGATTCAAATCAATTTCAACTTTCGAATCCAAATCAAGCATCCTTAGTCGACTCAAATCCAACTCAGCCTTATAGTACTTTATGTTTGAGTGATTAAATGGGACCGATTGCAAATCGGGTAGTAATATTTTTATGTGGTTCAAATCAAACTTAGCCTAACAATTTAATTTTCAAATACGCTATTAAATAATAAAAAATCAGCAGATAGAAAGAAGGATTTATTCTTAAACTTTATCTTATTATTCTTTCTCTTTATGAATATAATATTTATTTTACTTAAAATATTTTTAATATATTAAAAATTTAATAATACTTTGATTTTCAAGATTCGAATTAATATTTTAATTAAAAGAATATAATATTATGTCACTATATACAAACACTTGACTATGGATAACACCTTGGATGTTCTATAAGGAGGCATATGTTAATTTGCCTAAAATTGGCATAATAGTTTTTCTAGACTTCTCCTTCTAACTTACAAAGAGACGGGATACAAATATATTTTCTATAATGCTACTTTGGCCACGTTTTTTTTTTTTTTTCAAGTATCAAACATCATAACCCAAATTTATTTTTTTTTCTTTATGACAATTTTCAACCAAAAGGTATCAAAATTGATGATTTAATTGGACAGATCACTAAGAATCGAAATAATTGTCACTATTGCATTATTTGAAATTACACAAATACTAACAAATATGGATTTTGTCAATTTATAATTATTCAAGGCTGGCGATGTGGACAGGGATCTTATATTTCTATGATCTTCTTAAAATCATATAGCATATTCTATGAATGGTCCTGAAAATTATGAGAAAAATCTAAAAAATCATTTTGAGTAGTGCTGAAATTGACTCAAAAAATCCCAAGGACATTATAAACACATGACTCTTTTTTTTTTTTTTTGGGGGAGGGGGTGGGAAATAGACAACAAGTAGGAAGTTTCCATCTTTGATTTTGTGGGTGAAAACCTTCTATTCTGTATTATGGGAGGGTCCTACACCAACTCGGGCTCTGCCCTTCTGTGAACTTTAGTCCTCGGGTGACCCTTCTCATTCTGATCTCCCATGATTTTCTCCTCCTTCAATGGATCTTTTTTTCCCCCCTTTTCGAACAATTTTGGAAATATCAAATACCTTAATAAAATCTCGACAATAGCTTTATTTACTTCAAACAGAAGCAAAACCAAAATTTTATATAGATATATATGTATATGTATATAAAAAACAAAACTTGACATATTTTTTAAGTTATAATTTTAGGAAATAAGAATTAAAATTTTTAAGAAACAAATCATAATAGGGTTATAATTTATGGAATTAGATACTCTCTGGCCCTCTCCTATATTGATCGACCTCAAAATTTGAAATTAAAATTCAATTTGTTACTATTTAGTTCTAATTTAAGTTAATTTCTCTAAATTCTGATTTAATTTTCCTTTGATGAAAAAAATGATTTTCCTTTATGAGGCAATCTTTGAGCAGCTAAACAAATAAAAATAATAAATAATAAATGGTTTTCAAAAAAACTTTTTTTTTTTTTTAAATAAAAGCAAAAAATCCAGTTTGTGGTAGGAATGAGATACTCTTTGTGAAGTAACTTAATTTGGTTTATATATTTAGTTGTGTCAGATTTAGGTCCGAAAAATTGACATGTTTAGTTAAGCAGGTTTGATCTTTCCTTTTTATTAGGTTAGTATTTATAATTAAATATATATATTATTAAAATAAAATTTACATTAATAGTTAAAATTTATTTATAAATTTAACCTAATAGATTAATAAAATATATCAAAATTTATTAAATTTATAAACTAGCCAAACTAAATATATTTTTTGACCTTTTATTTCCCTTCAGCCGAACTGATGATTAGTTTGGTTGGGATAAAAAACGAAAGGAAAAGAGAAGGGGAAGTAAAAGTGAAAGAAAATAAGACTTTTTAATTGTTTGCTAAGAAAGCAAATGCAGATATAAAGTAAAAATGAGATGTAATCTCTCTCTTTCCCTCTTAAGAAATCATTTCCATCCCAAAATGGACAGAATATAAGAAAATAAATTTTTTAGATAAATTTGTCATTGTCCTTTTTTTATATTTATGAAATTATCTGATATTTTTTTTATATTTCAATTTTATTTAATATATAGTAACAAAATTTAATTTCCTTAATCAATTTTATTAGAGAATTTTTTTTTTCTAATTTTACTTTTTTTTACATTAATATTCTAATTTTATTTAATATAAAATAATAATAAAAATAATTTATAAAAAATAAGAAATATATATTAAATAACTATTTTAAAAAAATTATATTTTTAAAAATATTTTAAATTAAAAAAATAGAAAAAATACATGATATAAAATATTAAAAATATTATTTTACAAAGTTATAATAATAAATAAGATGATTTTTTTTTTCATTTTTTATTTTAACTAAACAAAAAGGGTATCACTCATTTTTTTTAATTTTTATTCCTATTAAACAAAAATAAAAAATATATATTCACGCGATAAAATAAATTTTTTCCTTCCCTCCCATTACAAACTAAACTTATCATAAAGCTAATAACTAGGAGTGATGTGTTAGGATTTTGTGTGGTTGCGTTCTTCCCCCAACAAATTGAAAATTGGAAGTGAAGAGCAGAACTGAAAATATGATAATCGTTGTAAAATACCCAGTGGAGAATTGGGCCCCACCCAAGTGCCTGGAGGGAGGAACTGTATGTAATAATTCGACTGTAGAGAGTGGTAAAAAGATATAGAGAGAGATAGAAATTGAAGAGAAAGAGAGAGAAAGGGGTTTAGAGAGAGAAAGACTAGAGAGAGATAAAGAGAGAATACAAGAGAAAGAAAGAGATATTTCATTGCATATTATTTCATTCCATGTCATTACATGTATTAGATATTACATTTATACTAATTCTACTAACTAATTCTACTAACCATTTAACCAATTCATCTAACTACTAACTAATCTTGTTAACTACTAACTAATATTTCTAACTATGATTAACTATTAACCAATTATAATTATTACAATTCTTCCCTCCTTGAAGACATTCTTGTCCTTAAGAATAGAAAATAAAGAATTGAAATTTGAATCCACGAATTTTGAACCAAAATTTGCATTTGTATTGAAAGATAAGATGATGAAGACGAACCATAGATGTGACTTGAGTTGTCGAGAGAGTAGTGAGAGCAAAATAGAGATGAGAGAACTTGATAAAGATTTTTCTTGAATTTCTTTTCGGTGAAAAAATTTGTTTGATGAACAATGGAAGTTCAATCTTTGAAACTAAACCATCAATAACTTCTTTCTTGGATAATGGAAGTTTAATCTTTGAAGATTTTGGCAAGAATCAACCATCAACAACTTCTTTTTGGGACAATAGAAATTCAATATTTGAAAATTTTGACAAGAACCCACCATCAACAATTTCTTGTTTTTCTATGGAATTTGGTATTGTTTCCTCATCCATTTGGTTTGTTTTGTTGCTATCCAAATTCTTCTCATTTTTTTGCTCATTTTCCACCGATCTTGTTTCAATAGGGGTGGATTTGATAGAAGACTTATACATTTCTACATAATCTTCGGACTTGTCTTTGAATACAAACTTTATGATGGTAATGAAGGCGTCATCCATTCTTGCCAAAGATTTTTTTTTTATTATTTTTCGGTCTAATTCTTTCATTTTTCGTTCCCATTGGAGACGGTCTTCTTTAATCTTGGCTTCATACCCAATTTCTTCCACCATTTTTTCAAGATTCATCAAGGAACGTAGGTTCTGGTACTAATTTGTAACAATCCTATTATAGAGAGTGGTAAAAAGATATAGAGAGATAGAAATTGAAGAGAAAGAGAGAGAAAGGGGTTTAGAGAGAGAAAGACTAGAGAGAGATAGAGAGAGAAAGAGAGAATAAAAGAGATAGAAAGAGATATTTTATTGCATATTATTTCGTTTTATGCCATTACATATATTGGATATTATATTTATATTAATTCTACTAACTATTAACCAATTTATCTAACTACTAACTAATTTTATTAACTATTGATTAATATTTCTAACTATAATTAATTATTAATTGATTATAGTTGTTACACTGTAGTGGTCTTGTAACCGAACCCGACTGCAGCAATTGATTTTGCCTTTTGTTTTTCCATTGATTTGAAGGAACTAATCAATGCATGATTGTCAAAATCTTACCAAATTAATTGATAAGGAGTCGTAACTCTATTCTCTCTCTCTCTCCCCCCCTTACATTTCTATAAAATAATAAAAATTTAAAATCTAATATATATAATTATTATATCATTTTTTCACATAGTAAAAAGTTTTTTCTTTATCCTTAATATCTATTATCTATTAATTATATAGACAGAATGTTAGATTTTTACATAACAAAACTCCCTAAAGATTATAATTTTTTTTTTTTTTTTTTTTTTTGGTTTCTTCTTTTGACAGTGACTTTCCAAGATTTGAGCTAGCATTTGAAAGCATGATTTTTATTTGGTAGATGTGAAAGAGCGTCTAAGAAGCTCTTCGTGCGGTTGAGAAGTCAAAACTCGGATTGGTTGACGATGACGCCTGTGGATGTGTGTGAACTGTGAATTCTTGGGATTATTCCCACACCTGTACGTATTCCATGTACCCAGAAACCCAATGAAAAAAAAACATTTTTTTTAATAATTAATTTCCCCTTTCAATTCAACCCTAGTCTTAATCTTGAACAAAGGCAATTTTATACGGATGAAACTTCTACCCTCTTTGCATTGCATCATGGATGACAACATGGACTAGTCCCGGGGTGACGCAATGACTTACGTTTTAACTCAAATGCGTTGGGTAGAAGTCTCAAGCAACCTAAATAGATCACCTCTATGGAATGGAATCGGGATTTTTAGGGTTTTGTTTAAATTAGTGTAATATAGGGTGTTTAAATTTTTAATTAAAAATAATTTAATAAATATTAATATGATATTGATGTAATATTGATATAATCGATTAAATCACACTATTAAAAAATAATTTAAATTTATATTTTATTCCTCGACAAGCTAAGTATCCACGTTCGATTTAACATATTTAGAGGAGCAGGCGAATTAAAAAAAAAGGGGTAAATTCTATCATGCATAACTCGAATACTTATTGGCAGCGGGAGCAAAAAGGAAATGTTAAGACATTGTTCCTGATGGGACAAGATTTCAGAATCGCATTTGGTGGGCCAGTGCTAGAAAGGCCCATGTTGAAGGTCCATGAAGAACAATTACCAGTCGAGATTTAAATACAACCATCAGTCGAAGGGTCTCAGTCGCCCAGATCTCTTGAATCATAGGGTCTTAGTTGCTCAACCAACCTATTGCAAATCGGTTGACGAAATTAATCACTCCGATCGGGCATCTAATCGACCGCCCCTCAACTGAAAAAGTCCAGAGGACCTCTCATCGGTTAAGCGACCGATTGATAGCTAACGGTTATAATGATCTAAAATGAATATCAAAGTACTCCAACAACTCCCGTCTCTTACTAAAAACAACACTTTGAAATCTTTGCACTTAGGGAATGAATCTTTCCTTGATTTCGGTAATTTTCCAAAAAGATGAGGATCGCAATCAATTCGAAATATGAAATCCCTAATATCTCCGGATCAGCCTGATAAAGAAAGTAGGGTTGGAACATCGCAGCCGCGTCCAACTCAAAAAGGTATAAAATAACTTAAAACTCTCCACAACAAGTACGCTCTCTGGGCCTTACACTCTTGGCACATTATTTACAGGGAACGACTTTCCCTCAACTCTCAGTTTAGTTTTCCTTTTCATATGAAAACCACTCTTTCTGACTTGAATGTCGGAATCTCCCTGTCGGAACACCATCCGGTAGTTTTTGCATGTGTCACATCCCTTCGGCAGCAACCACTCAGGTCAGCAAGGAGTCGGTATCTGTGGAGCCAAAACTCACCTCCAACAGATTAACGCGAGTAGCTTCTATTATCTTGACAACCATGCCTCTAAGAACTAAAGCATCCTTAAAAGCCACCCCTCTTGTCGAAGGGCGTACTACCACACTTTCTGAGGCCACTTCTCCTGCGGCACCTGATCATCCTACCCATGATCAAGCGGCCTCCTTTGGCCCACTTCGTCAAGAACAGGCCTTACAACCCGCTGTCCCTGTCCAACCAATTGTGGCCCCTATTCTAGAGCGAGTCAGCCGCCCCCAGATGGAGAGGTTGGAGTCCAAAATCTAGAATATGAGCAAACAATTTGAGGACTTTAGCCACGCCCTCAAGCCGAAACTCAATCCTCTGTTGGGGGATCTAGGCGTCCCCAGTGACAGCCGTCACTTCACGTCGTGAAGCATCCGAAAACTCCAAACTAGTCCCCGATAATTTTTGAAAGCAGATTGAGCAACTGGTTACCGATGAACTTAGGCGGGCCAACCCCCAGGGAGACCAAATCCCCTCTTACTCCCACACTTCACCATTTGACCCTAAGATCTCCTCAGAGTCTATGCCTCGCAACGTGTTTCTACCCCCATGGAGAGATACAGTGGGACAACGGATCCCCGGGACTACGTGACCCATTTCGTAACCGTGATGAGCTCTAAAGACATGTCCGATGCGACCATGTGCATGCATTTTCCCACCACTCTTTCGAGAAACGCACTTACCTGATTCAATTCTCTCCTACCATTGAGTATAAAGACTTTCTCTCAACTACGCGAGCAGTTAGAGTCAGACTTCGTAATAAACAGGGGAGTCAAGAGGAAATCCACAACCTTATTATCGCTGCACCAAAAGAAAGAGGAATCCCTAAGGGATTTCCTGGAAAGGTTCAAGGCGGAGATGATGAGCCTCCCTTCTTTGAACCATTAGATTGTACTAGTCACGCTATTAACAGACCTACGACCTTCCGGTATAAAGGTGTCAATTACGAAGAAACCTCATTCTACCATCTAGGAGTTTTATTTTCTTGCTGAAAAGTATATTACTGTCGAGAACGCTGAAGCATCCGATCACAGGAAAGAACAATATGTTTGAAAAGAATGAAATTAGTCACCTCAGAGGTCTCTGCCCCGAAGGAATCGGGCAAAACCCCCTCCTCCAAGGAGGTACAATAACTACATCCCACTGAACGAGACTCCCGGCCAGCTCTTAGCTTTCAGTAGAGACAATCCGTATGTCCGATAGCCCCCACGATCGACTGAAGATGACTCCAACAAGGACAGAACAAAGTATTGTCACTTTCACCATAACTATGGTCACACGACGGACGATTATAAGAAGTTAAAAGACAAACTAGAGTTCCTAGTGCGTGAATGAAGGCTACAGGAGTTCATCATCAGGAGGGAAAGAGTTTCCCCCGCTGATTACTGACGCGAACTGCCACGACGTGACTAGATGGAGGAGCGCCAAACTGCCCGACCCCCGACTGACAAAAGGGATGGGGTGATACTCCAGGTCCGTAACGAACCAACAGAAGAAAAGGCTAGATGCCTGATCACGTCAATCTTCTATTACCTGAAGGCAATTCCCCCTACACCACAAGAAATCCTAATGGCGAGTGCCGACAAATGACAAAGGGAAAAGAGGTCTGTCATCAGTTTTACCTATGAGGATCCAATTGGAGTCGACCCAAGTCGGCATGCTCCCCTTGTGATAATTGCCAAGATCGGACAATTCAAAATTAAAAGGATTTTTATCGATCAAGGAGTTGACTGTAATCTCTTATATCGGGATGTTTTTGGACGAATGAGGTTTACTTCTACTGATCTTTAGCCCCATACAGGCCCAGTTAAGGGGTTTTCAAGTGAATGGATATATCCCAAGGGTATTGTCATGATGGATGTTAGATACTGATCGATAAATACTTTTTGTGAATCTTTTAAAAATTGATTTTTTTGATTTGAATTTTGGATCACATTACATCAGAGCGAAAAATTCCTTTCTTCTTAAAAAACTAAATGTCAAATGGTGGCAGTGAGGCTACCGCAGCCATTCGATTTGATTTATCAAATGGCAAGAGCAACTGCCGCTGCCATTTGATGAAGCAAAACTACTGCCATCGGATTTGTCAGATGACAGCAGCAAAGCCGCCCACTGCTATTTGTTAAATCAATTTTTGGAATCAAAACCGAATCCGGTAGGTTTCACTTATAAGTGTGGCTTTTATTTTATTTTCATATATATATATATATTTTCGTTCGAGGTCGCTTAGTTTAACCGTTTATGTTCAAATATCATATTATCTATTAATATAAATTAAAATCAAATTTAATGTTCCAACTTATAAAATTGTTTTAGAGGCACCCATTTGTCCTTTTGTTCTCTCTATATTTTTTTTAATTATAGAGCAATTAAAGAAAAATTATAACTATTAAACTATTTTTTTTTAAATTGTCATTTTGTTCTCTTTCATGTTAATATTTCAAATTTTGTTCTCTTTCATGTTAATATTTCAACTTATCCACGTTAATTTCAACTTAAATTCTAAAACTTAGGTGAACAGCCCTTGTTCTTTGTTTATGTTAATTAGACTAAAGTCACATTTAATTTGTGAGATCATCTAGGCAGAACCACAAAAATAATACTTTTCTATAACATGGATCGTTCAAATCATCAAGTTCATGAATAGAACCAGAAATCAATTTCAATATGAATATAAAGTAGTAATAAATTGCTCTAGCTGTAGCCATAGGAGAAAACCAATGCCAGTCTCTTTCAATTTGCTACATGAACCTAAGTTGGTTGAACCCCGACGCAATCCCAATTCATCTCATCTAAACGATTCCTTTCTCATTCTCTTTCACTCCCCCTTCCCTCCCCCCCCCCCCCACTTTTGATCCACCTTGATCTTATTCGACTTTAATTTTCTTTTTCTCAATTTTGTAAATTGTCAAATCAACTATCTTCCAAATTCACATTTTAGTTCATAATTAATACATAATAAATTTAATATATGATGTTTGTATGATTTAAATATTCATGGAACGCTTAGTTCAAATGAATCAGAATTGAATCGAAATTTTTATGATTTATTAAAATTAATAGAATGAGAATGAAATTTAGAAATAAAATCTCAAAATTATTGAATTTTTAAAATTTAAGTCAACTTATGAATTTCTAAAATTCAATTTCGATTTTTGAATCCAAATCAAGCATCCTTAGTCTACTCAAATCCAACTTAGCCTAATGGTACTTTATGTTTGACTGACTAAATGGGACCAATTGCAAATTGGTTAGTAATATTTTTATATGGTTCAAATCAAAATTAGCCTAACAAATTTAATTTTCAAATACGCTATTAAATAATAAAAACTCAACAGATATAAAGAATGATTTATTCTTAAAATTTATTTGATTATTCTTTTTCTTTATGAATATAATATTTATTTTACATATAATATTTTTAATACATTAAAAATTTAATTATACTTTTAAAAGATATATAACATGTTTATCCGTAATAAACTATACCATTATTGAAAAAACTTTAATATCTCCTAATTTCTAAACAATGAGTCCCAGATTAGTAAGTTTTATTGAAGTCATATGCACAATTTAGTTTAAAATTGACGAAATATATTACATTATGTTTGATTCAGTATTAAATTAAATAAAAAAGAATATATATTATATATATGTATAAATAGTACTTGACCACCAATATCTGAATTATTTGATTAATTCGATTCGAGTATTGTAGGACTTGATTTAGGAACAGACTCTTTTGGTATATATTTTTTGATTTCCAATATTCGAATTAATATTTTGATTAAGAAAGTTTAATATTATGTGATTGTATACAAACACTTAGACTATGGATAACACCTCGGATGTTCTATAAGGTGGCATATGTTAATTTGCCTAAAATTGGCATAATAGTTTTTCTAGACTTCTCCTTCTAACTTACAAAGAGACGGGATACAAATATATTTTCTATAATGCTACTTTGGCCACGTTTTTTTTTTTTTCAAGTATCAAACATCATAACCCAATTTATTTTTTTTTTCTTTATGACAATTTTCAACCAAAAGGTATCAAAATTGATGATTTAATTGGACAGATCACTAAGAATCGAAATAAATTGTCACTATTGCATTATTTGAAATTACACAAATACTAACAAATATGGATTTTGTCAATTTATAATTATTCAAGGCTGGCGATGTGGACAGGGATCTTATATTTCTATGATCTTCTTAAAATCATATAGCATATTCTATGAATGGTCCTGAAAATTATGAGAAAAATCTAAAAAATCATTTTGAGTAGTGCTGAAGTTGACTCAAAAAATCCCAAGGACATTATAAACACATGACTCTTTTTTTTTTTTTTTTGGGAGGGGGTGGGAAATAGACAACAAGTAGGAAGTTTCCATCTTTGATTTTGTGGGTGAAAACCTTCTATTCTGTATTCTGGGAGGGTCCTACACCAACTCGGGCTCTGCCCTTGTGTGAACTTTAGTCCTCGGGTGACCTTCATTGGTGGTCCGCTCTAGATTCTCATTTTGATCTCCCATGATTTTCTCCTCCTTCAATGGATCTTTCCCCCCCCCCCCCCCCATTTTCAAACAATTTTGGAAATATCAAATACCTTAATAAAATCTCGACAATAGCTTTATTTACTTCAAACAGAAGCAAAACCAAAAATTTATATATATATATATATATATATATATATATATATATATATATGTATATGTATATATAAAACAAAACTTGACCTAATTTTTAAGTTTTAATTTTAGGAAATAAGAATTAAAATTTTTAAGAAACAAATCATAATAGGGTTATAATTTATGGAATTAGATACTCTGTGCCCCTCTCCTATATTGATCGACCTCAAAATTTAAAATTAAAATTCAATTTGTTACTATTTAGTTAGCTAATTTAAGTTAATTTCTCTAAATTCTGATTTAATTTTCCCTTGATGAAAAAAATGATTTTCCTTTATAAGGCAATCCTTGAGCAGCTAAACAAATAAAAATCAAAAATAATAAATGGTTTTCAAAAAACCTTTTTTTTTTTTTTTTTTTTTTTTTTAAATAAAAGCAAAAAGTCCAGTTTGTGGTAGGAATGAGATACTCTTTGTGAAGTAACATAATCTGGCTTATATATTTAATTGAGTCAGATTTGGGTCCGAAGGATTGACATGTTTAGTTAAGCAGGTCTGATCTTTCCTTTATATTAGGTTAGTCTGTATAATTAAATATATATATTATTAAAATAAAATTTACATTAATAGTTAAAAATTATTTATAAATTTAACCTAATAGATTAATAAAATATATCAAAATTTATAAACTTGCCAAATTAAATATATTTTTTGACCTATTATAGCCCATCAGCCAAACTAAAGCTACTAACTCGGAGCGATGTGTTAGGATTTTTTGTGGTTGGGTTCTCCCCAAGGGTGTTATAACACTCAGTAAACGTCGCTGGCACTATCAGGTTAAAACTCAACTCAAGCTTGAATAGTTTAGTATTGCGTTTGAGGTCAAACCTAATTGTGTCAGTTTGAAGGTTCGAAGAGTCATCTGAAATTAATAAATTATATTTTTTAAAATAATTTTTATATATAAAATTATGTTTATAGATATATAGTTTTGAATATATCATCCGAGATAGATTAATTAAGAAATATTACTTGACGATACGATCCAATGACACTTTAAGCTTAAACTCTAATTCAAGAAATATAATTTCAATGAGTTGAAACTCAAGTTAGAGTTTGTTTAATCAATACTCAAGCCAAACTTGAATATTAATATTATTTAATTTGATTCAAATATTATAACAACTCAGTTCAAACCCAACAAATTGAAAACGACAAGTGAAGTGGAGAATTGAAAATATGATAACCGTTGTAAAATACCAAGCGGGGAATTGGGCCCCACCCAAGTGCTTGGAGGGACGAACTGTAGTGGTCTTGTAACCGAACCTGACTGACTTGACCTCATATCGCAGCCATTGATTTTGCATTTTGTTTTTCCATTGACTTGAATGAAATAATCAATGCATGATTCTCAAAAACTCACCAAATTATCAAATGATAAAGAGTCGTAATTATTATATGTATTAATATAATATTAATATTATTATATCATTCTTTCACGAAATAAAAGGTTTTTTCTTTACCCTCAATATCTATTATCTATTAATATAATATTAATATAATATCTATATGATGTTGTATTACTAAAAATATAATATAATATAATTTATCTTTTAATATTTTTAGTTTATTCATTAATTGTATAAATAAAATATTGAATCTTTACATAACAAAACTCTTTTTATACCTACTTTTATCATACATATAATTTAAAATTAAAACTTTATTAAAAAAATATCAATATCGAATCATTAGATCAATTAAGTATTGGTGTCTCTTATCTTATCAGTATAATTTAGTTTGAACTTATGATTGTTGGAATTAGAAATCATGTGGGAATAGAATATGTTTAGTAGATAAGGGTAATCTCTAAAAATTAGAATTTCTTTTTTTTGGTTTCTTTTTCTGACATTGACTTTCCAAAATTTGAGCTAGCATTTGAATGCATGAATTTTATTTGGTAGATGGGAAAGGGCGTGTAAGAAGCCCTACATGCGGTTGAGAAGTCAAAACTCGGATTGGTTGACGATGACGCTGGTGGACGTGTGTGAATGCTAGAGATCATTCCCACACCTGTACGTATTCCATGTACCCAGAAACCCAATGAAAAAAAAAAAAAACATTTTTTTAAATAATTAATTTCCCTTTTCAATTCAACCTGGTCTTAATCTTGAACAAAGGCAATTTTTATACGGATGAAACTTCTATTCTCCTTACGTTGCATCATGGATGACAACATGGACTGGCCTCAGAGTGACGCAATGACTTACGTTTTAACTCAAATGCGTTGGGTAGAAGTCTCATGCAAGCCTAAACAGATCACCTCTATGGAATGGAATTGGCATTTTTATGGTTTTGTTTAAATTATTGTAATACAGGGTGTTTAAATTTTTAATTAAGAATAATTTAATAAATATTAATATGATATTGACATAATATTGATATAGTCGGTTAAATCTCATTATTAAAAAATAATTTAAATTTATATTTTGTTCCTCGACAAGCTTAGCATTGAGGTTGGATTTAACATATTTAGAGGAGCAGGCGAATTAAAAAAAAAGGGTAAATTCTATCATGCATGCGAATTAAAAAAAAAAGGGTAAATTCAATCATGCATAACTCGAATACTTATTGGCAGCTGGAGGAAAAAGGAAATGTTAAGACATTGTTCCAAACTTCAGCTAATGTCTGCTCCGTAGGGCGTCTCCTGGGGTGTGCCGGAAGCTGGGACATCCCCTCTCTCTCTCTCTCTCTCTCTCTCTCTCTCTCCACCAAGGTGTTTGCTTACATATTTGTTGGTTGACTTTTTGATTTGACTTTTGATATGAGCCAAACCACTCTTCGTGATTAATTTATCGAGTCAACGGCGCCATCCTAGTATGTACTGGAACTTTTCCTAGAGAACATAAAATATGAAGACTTTATCCAAAAGGGTCCTCTTTAACGCGTGCCTCTTGAGCGACCTTTCAAGCCATTAATGACTTCAGTTGAGGAGAGGAGAGATCCCCGTAAGAAGACTTGCATCCAAGCATTCATTTTCTTAGCTCATTTCAAATATTCTAGATTGATTGACTACAAAGTCATTCAAACATTTTTATATGCCTAAATATTTTATTTTTAAGTTACAAAAATAATTTTTTTTTCTTATCGGAGCAATTTTTTTATTTTAAGTGTGAGGGCAATTTTTTTTTTATATGGAGGTAAATATTTATTTAATATATAAAATTTAATATATATATATATATATATATATATATATATATTTTAGTGGGGGCAATTGCCCCCACACTCTTCAATGTGGCTCCGCCACTGCTTCCATGTAAAGTAGTCCACCTAAATTCAATAAATTATACTATATTAAAGTTGAGGAAATTTTGTAATTTATAAAAATTTATTCCCCAAATAACTAGATACAAATCTTTTAGCCATTCATGAAATTCAATTAAATATTTATTTTTTAATTCTAATTTAATTGATATTAACGAGATTTAAAAGTTATTTTTTTTTGCTATTATATTGATTCTAAACTACATTGCCCTTCTAACTGGTGTCGATATTATATGATCGGATGTTCTCGAAGCGACATATATTATTATACGATTTCACGAACCAACCATGTCCCGATCTGGGCTTTCTATCAAAATTGTATAACCAAATACATAACACAATTCTCTCTCTATCTCTCTCTAGGTGTGTAAAAAAGTGGGACATAGGACTAAACGAGAAAGAAAGTAACCGAATTAACATGGTATTCAAATCTCGGGTCCGGCCAGGCAGGGCCAGTAAGTGGTTTTCGGACTGGGCCTTCTAATCTTTAGAAAAGGCTAATTGCGTTGTGAATTGGGTTTCTGTAACAACATAACTAAGCAATGCTGAACAATTTAAATGCAACGGCTAGGGACAGAGCTAACTGAAGTAACTGAAGACTGCTGGGAAGTTGTGGGAGTCGAGACTAATTTAACAAACAAACCAACAGCCCATCCATCAATGGTAAAAACAAATTGATAGTTAGATAACTGAATCATAGAAGTGTATAAAAGAGAAAGAAAGAAAGAAGGACAGGTGTTATTGCTCATTGTGCTCAATTCTCTCTCTCTCTCTCTCATTCTCTCTTTCTTCTCTACCTTCATTCTCCCCAATTCTGAACATTTCACATAAATGGAACTTCTCTTTCCTACCCTATTCAACTTTCATTCATTGACATCTTGATATTCTGTTCTGTCTTGGCTCAGGAACTAAACAACGCAGTGGCTTTGCCCTATCTGTAGCTGGGGTCGTAACAAATTTGGTTTCAAAGCTTCGAATCCTTAAGCCATACTCAGAAAATCAATGGCGGAAGGAACTTATCAAAAGACATTCAAAGAACAATTGCGAAAGTGTGAAGCTTGAATGCATGAGTGGTTTCAAGAGGCAAAAGAACATCAATCGCAAGTTGACCAACAATTAGTAGTAATTCATCAAGAAATGAAAGAACAAACACAGAGATGGGAAGCGCAAACAGCCATCACTAATGAACGATTCTGTGCCATCATGAAACTATTAAATAAAGACAAACATGACGATTCAGAGATCGAAAGGATGACAAAATCACCCATTCTACCCATGCCTAACAAAGGAAGGATCAGAGGGGATACGGGATTATCATCCATCAAGAAGGACACTCATCATTGAGGGTTTTCATCCAATTACCCAAGGATTGAACTTCCCATGGGGACAACCTGCGATTTTGACTAAGAAAGTGCAATAAGTTTCTTACCATCCAACAATTACTTGTACATACCTGGGTAGAAGCGATCGAAATGTATTTAGACGGGAAGATTGAGATATGGTTTCAAGGCTTGAAACGAGTTAAAAATGAGATCAGTTGAGAAGAGTTTTCCCATCTCCTTTGTTAACGTTTTGAATTAAAGGGTGTTAGGAATGAAGTGGAGGAGTTCAATAAGTCGCAACAAGTTGGAACTATGGCAGAGTACCAAGAAAAGTTTTAGGAGTTGTGGTCTATTATGTTGTACAAGAATCTTACCCTGACTGAGGATTACTTCATATCAAGTTTCATCAGTGGGGTTAAGGATGAGATTAAGCCCATGCTTCGTATGCTTAAACCTAATACTTTACTTCAAGCTTTTGAGATAGCAAATCTCTAAGAACAATCCTTAGAACTCACTAGGCAAAAGAAAATCAACTGGAGCAAGAACTTGGATTTGGAGGAAGCAAGATCAAAAGGGAATAGCACCAACTGCAGAATCAACATAACAAAAAATAAAGAATAGACAAATGAAGGAGTGTCAGTTGACAAAACAACTAAAATCACTGCACAAGAGCTGCATTACAGAAGGTTCAATAATCTCTATTATAAGTGTGGAGAAAAATATACATCAGGCTATCACTACAAATTTAGAATCTTAAACCTATCGGTAGTAGCAAAGGAAATGGAACGAGAACCAACTGAAAATTTGGCACAAGCATCAGGTGAGGCCTATGATATTCCTTTGTGTGTTTTATCCAATTCTTTAAAGTGGAAGACTATATTGCTACAAGGAAATATAGGAAAAATACAAATTACCATACTAGTAGATACTAGGAGTTCAAATAGCTACCTGAGCCAAAGGTTGGTAGATGTACTCAATCGGAAACACGAAAATGATGAACTCATACATACTATCTTAGCGGAAGGGAGTAAGTTAACTAGTTATGCACAAGTAAAAAGAATATATATATTTATATATGACACTTGACCACCGATATCTGGGTTATATGATTAATCCGATTCGAGTATTGTAGGGTTTAATTTAGAGACGGACTCTTTCGGTATCTATTTTTTCATTTCCAAAATTCGAACTAATATTTTGATTAAGAGAATTTAATATTATATCACAAAATACAAACACCTGAATATGGATAATACCTTGTATGTTCTATAAGGAGGCATATGTTAATTTGCCTAAAATTGGCATAATGATTTGCAAAGTGTTCCAACTTTTTGTCTCGCTAAAACTACTAATGCATTTTTCTTTACTTTTGGGCTGAAGAAACTATGCAACCGGTGTCACATCCTGAACTCTTCAATCGTACTCATAGGTGTGATAAAGGGAAAGGGCAATACGTTGATAGGAAATCTGAAGCAGTTAGTGTAAGCCTCAATCTTTTTTAAGTTATTATATATAAGTCTTGTATATTTATAATGTAATTATCTATCGTTGATGTAGGGCAAGTACAAGCAATTACTTGAGGAGAAATATGGATCAGATAGCACTTCTATGCTAGACTTTGATGCCAGATCATGGTGTGAGGTGACTGGGGATAGAATGAAGCGACGTTTATATGGTTTCGACGAGAGAATTGATGACATGTCTTCAATGAATTCCTCAGGTGCGACTTCCTCTCCATGCATGACTTCGTTGCAGATGTACACTAAGGAGGAGGTGGATAAAATGATGGATGAAATGCGAAGATCAATGTGAAGTCAAATGCTATTTTCGCCATTTTTTTTCTATAATGCTATTTTGGCCATTTTTTTTTTTTTTAAATTTTCAAGTATCAAACATCATAACCCAAATTTCTTACTTTTCTTTATGACAATTTTCAACCGAAAGGTATCAAAATTGATGATTTAATTGGACGGACCCCTAAGAATCGAAATAATTGTCACTATTGCATTATTTGAAATTACACAAATACTAACAAATATGGATTTTGTCAATTTATAATTATTCAAGGCTGGCGATGTGGACAGGGATCTTATATTTCTATGATCTTCTTAAAATCATATAGCATATTCTATGAATGGTCCTGAAAATTATGAGAAAAATCTAAAAAATCATTTTGAGTAGTGCTGGAATTGACTCAAAAAATCCCAAAGACATTATAAACACATGACTCTTTTTTTTTTTTTTTTTGGGAGGGGCTGGGAAATAGACAACAAGTAGGAAGTTTCCATCATTGATTGTAGGTGAAAACCTTCTATTCTCACTACAACATTAAAACCATTTGCTGACGGTCATTTTTATTATCAGTGAGTTTTAGTAAGGACATTTTATGATATATAAAGATGCTTTTGATGAAATTATCAAGAAATATATATATTTTCTCACGGTATAAAATTATCCATCGGGAGAAGTTATTAAAGATAGTAAAATCATTTGTAAAAAGTGATGTTTAAATTTGATAACTATTACTTGTGGTCAGTAAATGTAGTAGTATTTAGAGACGATTTTAAAATAATCTCTATATAACTCTTTTTTAGTATCTACTTAACAATACCGTTTGCATAAATTCTTTATCTATACTAACAAATATATTTTACCATCTGTAAATATCATGTATCATTTGAACGGTTATCACTTGTCGTCAATAGAAGTGACAACTTTAGTAATAGTTTAGAAAGAGTCCCTATATGAGTCTTTTTTATTGACGGCCTAAACCATTTCATCTACATAAGTCTATATCTATGTTAACTATATATTGCACCGTTTGTAAAGGAAATGTTCAATTAGGACAATTATTAGTTGTCGTCACACTATTACTATATAATAGTAGCAATATTATGTTGTAATTTTATAATAAATTATGATAAGATCACGATAACTAATAGTAAAATAGTGGTAAATAAAATTGTGATAAGTTTAGAATAACTAATAATATAGTAGTAATATAGTGGTAATTTAAATTATGATAAGTTTAAGGTAACTAATAGTAATATAGTGATAAATTAAATTGTGGGAAGTTTACTATAATTAGTAGTAATTAGTAGTAATATAACGGTAACTTAAATTGTGGAAAGTTTCTGATAATTAATAGCAATATAGTGGTAATTAATAGTAATATAGTAGTAAATTAAATTGTAATAAGTTTATGATAACTAATAGTAATATAGTAATATAATGATAACTTAAAACATATAAACATATAAACATTTATTTCTTTGCTTAAAACACATAGATAAATAAAAAGATTGTCTTAAAATTTTAAAAAAAAAATAGTTTTTTTTCCTCAATCCTACCTCCTTTTACTGGCATTCAATTTATTCAAAATTTTTTTGATAATTTTAAATTTATGATTTTTCCATTCATCGGAAATTATACTATCATCATTAAGTAAGGTTAGATTCTATGATTTTTCTATTTTTCTCATTTTTTTCATTTTTTTTGCCAAAAAAAATTATCAAAAATTTATTTTAAAATTTTCTTTGCCTTTTACAAATAATTGATATTTTACAATATTAAATTAAAATAAAAATATTTATAAAATCTTAAATTAAATATTAAATGATTTATATAAAATGTGGTAAGTGAGTGGTAAGTGAGTAGTAATTGTAGTTGAGATATTATTATACATTGGAGTTGCGATATTTAATGGTAAAATTATGATAACAAGTGGTAAGTGATGGTAAAATTATGATAACTAGTGGTAAGTCGCGGTCTACCACCTGTTATCACTATATTATCACTAGTTATCACATACTTATCACAAGTTATCTTAATATTAATTATCAATATTATAATTAATTATCAATATTAGTAATTTAAATAATGTAACATGATATTTAATATTAGTAATTACATAAAATTAATAATTATTAATATAACAATTGTTACATAATATAATGTTACAATGCAACATTATAACAATTCATTGACCATCACAATTGTTATAAATGTAATGATATTATATTACATAAGGCAGTGTTATAATATGAAATTATGATAATTTATTGATCAATTGAACATTATGACCAATTGTTATATAATATAATATTACAACATGATATTATGATATTATAAAGTAATTTAATGATACAATTAACTTTATGTTACATAAGCTAATTAATTATCAATATTAGTAATTTAAATAATTTAAATAATGTTATATGTATACAAAATTAATAATTACATAAAATGAATAATGAAAAAAGTATGAAAAAAAAAGTGTGTAATGAAAAAACAGGTAGATAAAGAATAAAAGTATGAAAAAAAATGGCGGGGAAATTTATAGGAAGTCAAAAGACAGAAAAATAACAAGTTTTGATTTTTTTTTTTTTTGTGAAAATTAGGTGGCCAAATTACTAAAGTCAAATATATTATTAAAATAGTTTTCGTGATAAATGTGACGTTTTTAGGGACTATTTGAAAATAGCCTCTATATGTGCCATTGACTATGATAAGATAATTTGGATAAGTGGTGTGGGTTATTATAGTCTCCATATATTGTTAAAATTTTAAAAAATATATATTAGTTTTTTTCTTCAATCCTACCTCGCATTAAAATTAAAATATTTATAATCCCATTATTTACAATATTAAAATTAATTTATTCAATATTAAATTAATATTAAAATAGGTAAAAAAAAAAACAGGTGTAAAAATAAAAGAACAAAAAAAAAAAAAAAAAAAAAAAACAAGAAGTGCGGTCTTCCATGCCATTGTTAGGCCGCGCCTGTTATTGTTTTTTGTGTTTTATTTTTTATTTTTTAACTCTTTTTTTAACTTTCTTTAATTTTTTTAACTCTCTCTCTCTCTCTCTCCCTCCCTCCCCCCCATCTCTCTTTTCCTGTTACACTCCTTTTTTTTTTTTTTTTTTTTACTTTCTTTATTTTTTTTTAACTCTCTATTTTTTTAACACATTATTTTCTATTTTTCCTTTCTATTTTTTTAAAAGTATATCCTTTCTTTTTTTTTGAACTCTCTTTTATTTTTTTCCTCTTATTTAAAACATATAAACAAATCAAAATTAAATACACAAATAAAAAAAATTTCTAAATTTTTTTTTTTGTAATATTAATTTTATGATTTTTCCATTTTGCTTCCAATTCAATTTATACAAAATTTTTTAGAATATTAATTTTATGATTTTTCTATTTTTTATTGTTCTATGATTCTTCATTTTTTTCTATTTTCTTTTCTTTTGTTGAAAAAAATTTATCAAAAATTTATTTTAATATTTTTGTTTTGCCTTTTTAAAAAATAATTGATTATTTACAATATTAAATTAAAATTAAAATAATTGATGATATAATTTTAAATTGAAATAGTGTGATTATGTGATACGGTGATATGTCTATTTTAGAATTAACTCCAACCGTTGGATAAAATATCAAATTTGGATTGACTACGTGGCATGTGTGAGTTTTTGAACAAGTTAAAACTAAAACTAAAAGACAGGTAAAATAAAAGTGGGCGGAAGATAAAATTTTAAAAAAAGACGAGTTTTGAAATTATTTATGAAAATAAGGCGGTGAATATCTCTTAAAAGTATCAAAACTCTTTCATTCAGTCAAAAACTCTCCTCTCCTCCCCAATCTCTCAAAATCAATGGAAAAAAATATCACTCACAAATATAGTTTCAACAAAAACTTTAATTCAATCAAAATCAATACTATATTTTCAGTATTAGATCTATCCAATACTCTCACTCAAACTCACTAAAACTCTCTACAACATATATTCAGAATAACTTTGAAAAGTTTCATCACTCCGTTGAGATAAGCATCTAATTCGGTCTAATGAACTCCAACCATTGAAAATGTTATGCAGACTTAAAAATAAAAATAAGGTAATTACATTTTTTTCCTTTACTCCTAATTTGACCAAAAACCACATACTTCCCTGAGTCATGGGAAGAATAATTTTATTATTTATTATATCCTAGATGTAGTGTGTTTATTTTTTTTTTTAAGTTGTTAATTTGTTGCTAATATATTAATCTTATATGTATTTTTTTTCTTTATCATTAATATCTCGTATTATAATAATGCTTATTTTTGGATTGTTATCTTGGGTTAAGATTTGTAATAGTGGTGAATGATATATTGATGGTGAATTTGTATTGTAATAAACAAAGTGAATAAATGAGTAATATTTTCTAACGGTTCCTAAAACGTATTAATCGATAATAACAAGTAGTAACATTTCCTAATAGTAGTAACCAATGAAAAAGGTAGTAATCAGATAGTAATAGTAATTAAATAGTAACCGACGATACAATATAATAACTTTATTTACTGATCAATAATAAAAATAACTTTTCTTAACACTTGTGTAATCGACGATATAAGACAACATTTCTTAATATTTTGTCTAACTGACAATAAAAGGCACTATATTTTTTTAACACTTGTGGTAATCGATGATACAAAACAGTAACTTATAGTAATATATATGGTAACCGACGATACAAAATAGTAACTTATATTAACATATGTAATAATCGACGATACAAAATATAATATTTCTTAACATTTGTGTAACCGATAATAAAAGACTATAATTTTTACCGATATTTTTCAAACCAATGATAAAAATAATAACTTTTCCTTACACTTTTAGTAACTAATCATAAAAGGATATACCTTTATCAACGATCTTTTAATTGTCAGTATATACGTTGAACATACTCCAACGATTACAAGAATTGTCGGGATGGACTTATCCTAACTGATGTATAACCAACAAAAGTCTCATTCATTAGAGAATGTTCTGTCAATGGTTTTTCAAATACTGCAAACGGTTTTTGTCTGTCCTTATATGACATTTGTTTTGCAGTGTCTGTATTTTGGGAGGGTCCTCCAACTAGGGCTCTGCCCTTGTGTGAACTATAGTCCTCGGGTGACCCTTCATTGGTGATCCACTCTAGATTCTCATTCTGATCTCCCATGATTTTCTCCTCCTTCAATGATCTTTTTTTTTTTCCCTCCCTTTTCAAACAATTTTGGAAATATCAAATACCATAATAAAATCTCGACAATAGCTTTATTTACTTCAAACGGAAGCAAAACCAAATATATATATATGTTTATGTATATATAAAACAAAACTTGACATATTTTTTAAGTTATAATTTTAGGAAATAAGAATTAAAATTTTTATTATCTCGTTTATGTTTCTTGTCTGTTTTGTGTTCTATATAAGATGTCTTATCCGATTCATAGGAGCCAATAGAGTAGTTTTGGATTTATAATTTAAGTTAATTTCTCTAAATTCTGATTTAATTTTCCTTTGATGAAAAAAATGATTTTCCTTTATGAGGCAATCCTTGAGCAGCTAAACAAATAAAAATCAAAAATAATAAATGGTTTTCAAAAAATCTTTTTTTTTTTTTAAATAAAAGCAAAAAGTCCAGTTTGTGGTAGGAATGAGACACTCTTTGTGAAGTAACTTAATCTGGCTTATATATTTAATTGAGTCAGATTTGGGTCCGAAGAATTGACATATTTAGTTAAGCAGGTCTGATCTTTCCTTTTTATTAGGTTAATCAGTATAATTAAATATATATATTATTAAAATAAAATTTACATTAATAGTTAAAATTTAATTATAAATTTAACCTAATAGATTAATAAAATATATTAATATTTATTAAATTTATAAACAAGCCAAACTAAATATATTTTTTGACCTAATAGAGCCCATCAGCCGAACTAAAGCTACCAACTCAGAGTGATGTGTTAGGATTTTTTGTGGTTTGGTTCTCCTCAAGGTGTTATAACACTCGGATAATGGGTCAAAACTTAACTCGAACTCAAATAGTTTAGTATCGAGTTTGAGATTGAACCTAACTGTGTCGATTTTGAAGACTCAAAGAGTTATCCGAAATTAATAAATTATATTTTTTTAAAATAATTTTTACATATAAAATTATATTTATAGAAATAAGGTTTTGAATATATCATCCCACATGGATTAATTAAGTGGAGGGAGGAACTGTAGTGGTCTTGTAACCGAACCTGACTGGCTTGACCTCATATCACAGCCATTGATTTTGCCTCTTGTTTTTCCATTGACTTGAAGGAACAAATCAATGCATGATTCTCAAAATCTCACCAAATTAAATGATAAAGAGTCGTAACTCTACTCTCTCTCTCTCCCCCCCCCCCTTTGATTTGTTTAAAATAATAAAAATTTAAAATCTAATAAATAAATATGTAATTATGATATCATTCTTTCACGTGGTAGAAGGTTTTTTTCTTTACCCTCAATATCTATTATCTATTAATATAATATCTATAAGATTTTACATCAGTAAAAGTATAATATAATACAATTTATCTTTTAATGATTTTAGTTTATTCATTAACTGTATAAATAGAATATTGAATCTTTACAAAATAAAACTCTCTTTACACTTATTTTTGTCATGCATAACATTTAAAATTAAAATTTTATTAAAATAATATCAATATCGAATCATTAGATTAATTAAGTATTGGTTTCTCTTATCTTATCGGTATAATTTAGTTTGAACTTATAATTGTTAGGAATTAGAAATCATGTGGGAATTTGTTTAGTAGATAAGGGGTAATCTCTAAAAATTAGAATTTCTTTTTTTTTTTTTGTTTCTTTTTTTGACATTGACTTTCCAAAATTTGAGCTAGCATTTGAATGCATGGATTTTATTTGGTAGATGGGAAAGGGAGTGTAAGAGGCTCTTCGTGCGGTTGAGAAGTCAAAACTCGGATCGGTTGACGATGACGGTGGTGGACGTGTGTGAATGCTAGAGATCATTTCCACACCTGTACATATTCTATGTACCCAGAAACCCAATGGAAAAAACAATTTTTTTTAATAATTAATTTCCCCTTTCACTTCAACCTTGTCTTAATCTTGAACAAGGGCAATTTTTATACGGATGAAACTTCTATTCTCCTTACGTTGATGACAACATGGACGGGACTAGCCCCAGAGTGACGCAATGACTTACGTTTTAACTCAAATGCGTCGAGTAGAAGTCTCAGGCAGCCCAAATAGATCACCTCTATAGAATGGAATTGGGATTTTTAGGCTTTTGCTTAAATTAGTGTAAGACAGGGTGTTTAAATTTTTAATTAAAAATAATTTAATAAATATTAATATGATAGTGACGTGATATTAATATAATAGGTTAAACCCCATTATTAAAAAATAATTTAAATTTATATTTTGTTCCTCGACAAGCTTAACATTGACGTTGGATTTATCGATATTTGGTGGCGTAGTTGGAAGGGAACTTTAACTACTTAACCATGATCGGGAATTTGAATTACCATGAAAACCTAAAAGTCGACATTGAGAGACCTCCCGTCATAAAGAGTCTGACAGCAAGTCGATCCGGATTAATCGAAATGAAAACTCAGATATCGGATGGTGGCCAAATAAAGATAAAAAAAAAAAGAAAAAATTGACCTTGGATTTGACATATTTAGAGGGGCAGGCGAAAACTTATTAAAAAGGGGTAGCTGGGACATCCTCTTGAAAACTTATTGGCAGCTGGAGCAAAAAGAAAATGTTAAGACATAGTTCCAAACTTCAGCTTATGTCTGCTCCGTAGGGCGTCTCCTGGGGTGTGTCGGAAGCTGGGACATCCTCTCTCTCTTTCCACCAAGGTGTTTGACTTACATATTTGTTGGTTGACTTTTTGATTTGACTTTTGATATGACCCAAACCATTCTTCATGATCAATATATCGAGTCAACGGTGCCATCCTAGTATGTACTAGAATTTTTCCTAGAGAACATAAATACGAGGACTTTATCCAAAAGGGGCCTCTTTAACGCGTGCCTCTTGAGCTACTTTTCAAGCCATTATTGACTTCAGTTGAGGTGACGAGAGATCCCCGTAAGAAGACTTGCATCCAAGCATTCATTTTCTTAGCCCATTTCAAATATTCTAGATTGATGGACTACAAAGTCATTCAAATTTGGGCACTCTAGCACCATATCCATATCATATATTTCTACGTTATTGACATTTTGATTGTTAATCCTTTTTTGAGGTCAAAAGGATAAAAATGGGTGTTAACACCATTTTATCTATGTAATTTTTTTTTATATCACGATTTGAATTCGGAATCACTAGATTTACAAATGAAGATTGTGACTATTAAACTGTTTTTTTAAAGATATTTTATCTATATAATTGTAAGCGTGTTCTTTCTCTAATTTAGATCTTCCGCTAAGGGAAGGGTGGGCATGGAGTGCTCTTCCCCCCTCTAAAATTAAAATTAAAAAAAGGAAAATTTTTACGTATAAAATTTTCAAAATATTAAAATTAAAATGTTATTTGCCTCACAAAAGGTATATTCTTAATCTCTTCAAAATTATAACTATAAATGCATGTCATATCTTATGATTTAGTTAATTTTTTGAATTTGCCCCCCAGTTTAAAACAAAATTGCAATTAAAAACAAATTTATAATCACAATTCTGCCAAACTATTTACGTGTAAAGAAGTTAACTACGATTTCATTGAAGGAGGGTTTATAGCGGGTCGTCTATTTTTTTTTTTTGTACAAGAGAATACAATCAAATGGAATTAAATTATAAAAGAGAATATGGAAGCGAGGGACTCTACTGCTTAACCTGTCGGTCATCTAATAGTACACAAACTCAAAAACTTTTGGTTAGTGATGTATATGATTTTTTCATTAGAGTAACTTTAAATCCCTAGTGCTACATTCTTCCGTGCAAAGCAGTCCACCTAAATTCTATAAATTTTACTACATTAAAATTGAGGAAATTTTGTAATCTATAAAAAGTTATTCCTCAAATAACTCGATACAAATATTTTAGCCATCCATGAAATTCAATAAAATATTAATTTTTTAGTTCTTATTCAATTAATATTAACGAGATTTAAAAGTTATTTTTTGTGCTATTATATTGATTCTAAACTACACTGCCCTGCTAACTGGAGTCGATATTATATGATCGGATGTCCCCGAAGGGACATATATTATTATATGATTTCACACATAGCACAATTCTCTCTCTCTCTCTGTGTAAAAAAGTTGGACTTAGGAGTAAAGGAGGAAAAAAGTAACCAGATTTACATGTTATTCAAATATCGGGCCGGGCCTGGGAGGGCCAGTAAGTATCCCAAATTAATCTGATTTCCCGACTGGGCCTTCTAACCTTTAGAAAGGCTAATTGTGCTGTGAATTGGGTTTCCCAGACAAAACCTGGACCGCTAAACAACTGTCGTCACAATCCGGTCAACCATGTAATGAGGAATGGGCAAAAACCCAAGGCAATGATCGGTCAAGCAGGTTCACCCGAGTCATGTAAGAAGAGTTTGGCCACATCATCCACAAATACGAGACCCTTTTGGACTCAATATTGGATAATCAGGTAAATAGCCGCATCAGCATCGGCACATCAAGAGGACTGAAGAGA
Organism: Dillenia turbinata; assembly: GCA_037126225.1. NCBI lineage: Eukaryota > Viridiplantae > Streptophyta > Magnoliopsida > Dilleniales > Dilleniaceae > Dillenia > Dillenia turbinata. The sequence continues at coordinate 17,613,322 of JBAMMX010000017.1, forward strand.
GAACAAACCAGAAGTTTGCTCAGAACAGCCCCATTAGGCTATAATCCACTTTGGACTTTTGAACAGCCCAACAATGGGCCTTGGGGTTGGGGTTTAAGAAAGTTGTAAAGTTATGATGGCGCCATTTGACTATTTCACCACCTTGCCTTAAAAAGATTGTGAGATAAATCGTAGATATGGACATGGTTCAGATTGGACCTTGAAATGGGATCATATCAAATCATAATTAACGACTAAAAAACCATTGACTGATTTGCAATTTTAAAACTGTGTCTACAAAGTTTAGAATAGATTCGAATTCTTCATTTTAAAAAATCGAAAACCACCATTTTGAACCGCTAACTCCTTTTCAAAAAATTAAATGTCAAATGGTAGCAGTGAAGCTACCTACCGCTACCATTTGATTTGATTTATTATTGGCTCTACCAATGAGTTATAATTTAATTCATACTATTTTTCTCGTAAAGATCTTGACTTTGAATCTCTTTACGTAACTAAAAGAAATGGCAACAACTACTGCCACTGCCATTTGATTTGTCAAAATAGCAGCAACAAAGCCGCCCACTACCATTTGATAAATCAATTTTTGGAATCAAAATCGAATCTGAAACGAGGATTGTTTAGAACCGGAACCGGAACCGGAACTGCCCCCTTTATTCCAATTCCTCTAAAACCCAAAACCAGCCATTCTAAAACGGGGACCATGTTTAAATACAAGCGCTCAGAACAAGGTTCAAAGGCCCCAATCAGACCAAGATTAACCTTCTATTTGGTTTGGCATAAGTGGTGAAGGAAAGAGAAGCAATCCCCCCAGCTTCTTGTCTGGTTTGAAAATGAAGGGAAGAAGAGAATGGAAAGAAGAAAAAGGTGGTCATTTTTCCACGACCCACAACCACAGAATGTAATCAAGCACCGACTTGAAAGGAAATGAATGGATGGATTTCGTTATGTAAGAACGAGAGAAATGAGTATAATTTTGCTTTTCACCGTCTTCTTTCTGTCAAGCCAAAAACAGATGCAGGACTGCTTTTTCTTTCACATTAACCTTCACTTCTCCCTTCTCTGACACCACAAATATGGGGAAAGTCAAAACATCTGTTCACACACGCCCCTTAAATATGAAATTTATCGTTTTAACTGCACTAATACTTGAAGATACAAAAGCAAAAGCATTACCTCCTTCCAGAAGCTTAAAACTTTTGAAGTGGATACTAATTACGCAAGCCATAAGATGGTACGTCCCGAGTTCAAGCCATACTAAGCCACCTTTCATCCTGTTTAAATAATTAATAATTTATACTTTCACTAGCTTAACTTTTGAAAACGATGCTAGTTATACAAAATATAAGATAATTTATACTTCATACTTTCCTTTTTCTTCTTTTGGCCGAAAGGAACATGGAATAAAGCAGCCAACCCACCTTATGCAACACAAATAGAACCCTTCAGAAGCAGGCACAATGGTCCTCTTGTTCTAAGTAAACCTTCCAAGAAAAGAGGAACAAAAAGGGAAGAATAATCCTAGAGGATTTTATGAACACGAGGTTCATAAAATTGTAAAGGCCAGGATCATTAGCACCAAAAATAAAAAGGCCAGGATCATCCCATCCATATTCCATCCGATTCCAATCACCAGATCTCAATCAAATAACAAAGAATGCCGAGATGGAATAACAAACCAATCCAAATAGATTGGAAGAAACAAACTAAAAAAGCTAGAACTTCAGGCGGAATCATTCCAAATGTGTTAAACCTTTGGGATCAGCTAATATTTTGACCCAAGTCTCATTTGATCATTTGCATGACTTTAGCTTCCAAACTCAAGTTGATCTCTACAATACCATTTTGAGTTCGAGGGGATATTAAATAATATAAAATTAATTAGAATATTCCCTGTTATAAACCTAGAATATTCTAGAACAATCTTCTCTTTGGTATCAACTATACAAAAGTCTCACACGAGATATTCTAAATATTCTTATATCACTTAACATTCCCATTCTTTTATTGCCAAACCAAATATGGGACTGGACCTAGTTAGGTTTTAAGGAAAATTAGAGAAGAACCAAAAATCCCAGTTAGGTTTTAAGGAAAACAAGGCAAGAATGAAAAATTGGAGGAAGACAATCATCTCCTCATGCAGCGCAATGGATGGAAATGGGTTGAATCCATATTTCACCATTTTTCCTTTTGCTGAAGAATTGATAAAGAAGATAAAAAGGAAAAACTTGTGGAAGAATAAATGCTTTACTTTCCCCTTGTCTTGAGCCAAATCAAAGAGAAGAAAGAAATTTATCATTCCATTCTGTCCTCTACCACAATTTCATTCTCTTTTCTGTGATGGACTTGGATGGTCAAAAGCAAAGCTCCACCCACCAACTTGTCCATCTAGCAACATCATGAGCACCACCTTTTGTGCCTTAGGGTCCATAAACCAAAACAACACCCAGGTGTGCCTTCTGTCATGACATGGCAACTTGATGGTTTAGTCAAGGGGCGTGACTTAGCAAAACTCCCACCTCTCCCCCCCTCTTTCTGGTAGATAATGTGACTCAATCACGCAGCGGAAGCAAACAACAATAAATTTTTGAAACCGTAAAACAATGAGTTTGCAGAATACCTCAATCGGTGATGTAGAAAAAACTCCGGAAACTGTCAACTCTAATCACAAACAATTTGTAATCGAGATGATAGTCACGAATAACAAACTATCAACATTCCAACCCTTAACTCGATGATTTTGATGATTTTGAGACGAAAGAAAAAACCCTCAAAAATCACTACCATTCTACTCAACAATGGTGATAATATTTTCTCTCAAAAGAATTGTTCTCTCCAAGAATTCTTCTTAATCCTCAATGGGTTAATGTTCAATTGTTATTCAAATTCCAACTCACGTAAGAAGAAAATAGGGAGAGTTATTAGAATATGGGATAACCGGGTTAACCATTATCCCTATTTTAAATTTTAAAAATTCAGTTTTTTCTTTGGTAAAACTGTCCAACGTGGACATTTACCAATACTTTCTTCATTGAATAGAAAAGAGAGTCAATGTTCATCCGATCAGAAGTTAGGAACAACTATTTCTATATAACTTAGTGTGTTCACTTCTAGTAAAGGTGTCGCGGGGTTTTGTTTCTTCCTTGAGAGAGAGAGAGGTCTATTTTTCTTCTTTTTTTAGATCCAGCCTCTTCAGCGGAGGAGGTCCCCGTCGCCCTCAATTTCCTCTCTTAGTGTGCTTCACTGGTGTTAGCAGGGGCCTTGGTGAGTAATTTATTGAGAAAATTTTTTCTTTTCCTCAATTCAAACCACTTTAATTTGGTAGAAGTTTGAATATCATCCACTCTTTGTTATTGACTATCAGAGTTTTGTATCCTGAAGGATCTGATGAGTAACTATTTTCTAGTTTTGCAGGGGCAAGTTCCATGGATTTATCCTCACATTACAGGTTTCCGCATAAACATTTTTATCTTGATTTGTGACTTGTTTATTTGCTTAATTGGTTTTTCAGTCCAATTCTAATTTTAATTGCACTAAAAGGGAAAATTTTAATTGTCACATATTACCCCTAATTTTTCCCAAACAAATCAAACATCAACCTTTAAGTACCTTAAATTTTACGATTAAAATGACAAATCCCCTTCAAAGGCCTAATGAAATTCATGACAATGACAAATAGAGCTTTTTCTAGATACTAAAATCTGCTAATCACAAGCCGAAACATTCCTAACAATCCAGTTGCCAATGTTCAAGTTTTAGAATTTCAATTCAACTACCTTCAACAGCATCTTCTTTTCCCTGCTTTGATCACATACATTCAATCATTTTCCATCAACGCAAAAAGGGCACCTAAATCTCCAATCAAATGCCCAAAACCCAAGTCATAATTACACCAAACCACATGAACAGCAATTTATAAAAAAATAAAAATAAAAAAAAATTACTCAGTACAGCACCATATAGAATTTAGACACATAGATACAACAACGGACACTACATCTCGGCTTGAAACCATCGCACAAATGGTAACATTAAAAACTCTGAAAACAGATCCGCTAAAATCTCGACACCCACCAAGCAATGCATCAATATCACACACCAAACCCACAAAAAAAACTCGTAGACAGCATCGGACGTCTCTATATACTTTGAACGGACGTCTCTATATACTTTGAACAAAACAAAAATTTTTAAGAAGAAACCCAATAAATTTTAGAGAGAGAAAATAAGATCTAACCCATCATTTCATCGTCTGCAACGAGTGATTGTTGAGCATCCACGAGTGTAAGGATTAGCAGGGTCTCTAGCACTGTAACAGTTGTGAGTGTAATAAGATCTGCCGGAGCGTGGAGGACATGGAATGCGATTCGCCAAGAGTGCACCGTAGGAAATGTAGTACCGCGTCGCACGCCAAAACAGAGATCTACGAGGATCCTCAATTTCGTCAGAGTCGTCGAATTCTATCTTCTCAACGACGTCGTCGTCGGTGAGGAGAGAGAGAGAACTGGTAGTGATTGGCCATTCGAGTGCGTCTGATATAAAGGGAAAGCTCGCTTCATCAACTTGAGCCTGAATGGAAGCAATGGAGATGAGCAGAGCGAAGAGAATGAGAAGTTTTGGGACAAATTGAGACCACATTGTTATAGAGAGAGATTTAGAGGGTTTGTGAATCTGGGTTTTCTCTCTCGTTCGTCTTCAACTTGGTCCGTATGTAATTAAAGGAAAGAGAGAGACTGACTGGGAGCAAGTTGTCACATGTGACTGTTTAGGTCATGAGGCGTTACAGCTGTGATTGGCTCAGTCATCAATGACAAGACAATAGTGCTTGTGTGCAGTGTGTACTGCTCTTTCTTCTTCTCTCTCTCTCTCTCTCTCTCTCTCTCGTGATTGAGGAGAGCGTTTTTGTGCTGTGATGGGGTTGTAACCAATGGCAAAAGCATTTTCAATGATTTGATACGGGATGGTTTATACTTTTATGAACCGCGTGGAAATAACAGTGAAGAGTAAAAAGCACCGCCTAGAAGTGTGGGCCCGGTCGGCAAAGCGCCGGCAGGTTCGGCGGTTTTGTCCGTGGGAATATCATAATTGCATCTCCAGACATCTGTTAACGCAGCATTTAATGATTAGAGCACCGGACGCGGTAAAAATAGGACAAATCAGAAAAAGTAAAATAAAAATTTTTTAAATGCATAAAAAATTAATAAACTAATTTATCAAGATTTCTATTTCCATGTCTGTTTTTATTATTCTTCAAAAAAATTCTAAAAATTTGATTTATTTTTATCATTTTTATCAATCAAATATAACAACTTCTATTATCTGTATTTTATTTCGTATATCATTTCAAAATTTATATTTTTAATTTATATATATTTAGATTTGAGTAATATTATTTAGTGGTGTGAGTAAAAACTAAAAATCCCTTAGCCATCGGTGTCACCAAGAGTTCGAATTCAATTTTTTTATTTTAATGGATATATGAATAAGAGTAGAGTTGTGATAGAGTTTTCATTATTATATGATTTAATTATTTTTGAAGCAAAAATATATTGCTTGAAGGTGGTAATTTTAATAAAATACAGATTTTGCATATTTTATGGATATGGTATACAAAATTATTTATCATTTCTTTAATATCAATTTAATATTACCATGTTATTAATATATCATTTTAGACATGTTAATTTATAGAATATTTTTATATCATACACAATTAAACTTGTTGGAGTTGTATTTGGTTCCACAGATAATGGTTGTGCTAACTTAAATAAGATGACTGGTTGTCAATCGATCTTGGTTAGTGAAATCATAAAAAAATCATCGAAAAGTATTCCAGTGAGTGAGATTCTGATATTCAAGTTAGAGAATAGTTTTCGAAAAATAAAATAGATTCAAAGAGAGTTTTGTTATACTTTTATGTGTTATATGTAAATTCTGAGAGCGTACATTGCCTGTTAATTTAACGATGTATATATCGTTTTCGTGTTTGGGTTTCGTATGCATTTAGAGCATTACAACCCTAGTTTTTTAATGGAGGTGTCCCGATATTCTCGGATACTAAACAAAATTTTAAGAAATTCGGAATCTTACCAATTGGGGAAGTTCCAGTTCATTAGGGGATTACTTTCTTTATCAATGAGGAATCAAAGATTTCCTTCCTTGTTACGAGAGGTTACTCCCGTGTCTCACGGAAAGATGAATATCATTCCAAGTTAATTGAATATTAAATACCGAGAAGATTCAAGAGCCGATCAGACAGCTACTGAGAAGGGTCTGGTTGGTATTCACTGAGAGGACAAGGCATGTCCCGTATAAATGATGTGCTTCATCATGTTTTCGCACATTTCGTATGCTGGGCCTTGGGCTTATGTCTCGCACTAATGGACTTTTAGACCATACTCTATCATTTGTCCCCAACTCCTTGTGTCGTTTTAGGAAAAACGACATAAGAGTAAGTTTAAATATCACCATTTGAAAGGTCATGAAGGCATTAGTGGAGATAACCATCAAATAAATAACCACTGAATAAATGCTACATGAGAAGTTGGAGAGTTAAAACTCCTCATTCATTATACTTGTCTTTCATTGGGACGTTTTAGTTGCCTATAGTCGTAAAGATCATGTCTCCATTATTATAAATGAAGGAGGAGATTTTAATACCTTTCTAAAGTGATTTTGATTGTCTAAAAATGACTTTACGAGTTTCTTTTGTTAAGAGTTGGGGCTTTTCAAAGACAGCTTGAATATGATTTTGGAATAACAAAACCCGATATGTTGGTGGACTTCTATCGGTGCAAGGTTCCATAGAGTTAGCGCTTTTCAGAAATAGTTTGAATATGGTTTTTGAACAACAAAACCTGGTATGTTAGAGGACTTCTGTCGATACAAGGTTCTATAAAAATGGGACTGCTGATACAAAAGTCCATCATGATGTTCGAGATTCTAGAGTTATGGTGGAATCTGTTGGAATTCCTCGAGGATGCTGGCTTTGGGTATAGAGAGATCTTAACTTGGACAAGAGAAATTTTTGTTAATAGTAGAAACTCTCTTTTCAAGGTCAGAATCATCATCCAGTCCTTGCGTGCAACAGGTGACTGAGGATTCTTCCTCAGCCTTTTTCGGGTCCGACGACAAGAAGAGTTGGGAGATTGGAGGAGGCCAAACGATGGAGAAGGTGTAAAACTTGATGTATCTTTTTTTTTTTTTTTCTCTTTTTGGCCATTTTTTGCCCTTCTCAAAGTCCTCTCAGCCTCTCTTGTAAAATTTTTGTAATTTTTCCTCTAATTGTATGATATCTCTTTTGCCATATACGGAACTTTGTACTTTTCATTTCGTTTGTATATGCTCTATCTTGTAATAATATTGGTAAATAAATTTATTGTCTTTCCTTCTTGAAAATTGTACTGCATGTCTGTTTTGTACCTATAATGTGAAACATAATAATACTTTTGCGCATATTTGAATCGTTCAACTGGCACTTTCATTAATGTGCTCAATGTTTGTTAACTTGTTATAAGATTAAAAGCACGGCACGTGTCTACCCGACGGGGAGTTACATCCCTCATTGTTAACAAGCTATGTTTGATAAGACATTCGATCATAAGAGTTCAAATGATAGGATGGGTTGTGTCTATCCATCAGGGAGATGTATCCCTTATTAACGATATGCTACATTTATAGAATATTTAATCAAAAGAGTTTAAACGATAAGAATGAGTCGTGTCTACCCGTCAGAGAGATGCATCCCTTATTAAGACACTCTACGTTCAGTAGGATATTCAATCGAGAGAGTTCAAATGATAAAATGGATTATGTTTACCCGTTGGGGAGATGCATCCCTTATTGCTGACACGCTATGTTCGGTATAGATATAGAATCAAATCAGGCAGTAGATAGGTCAGTGTGGCAAGATAGAGGACCATAGAGGTCTTGCTTGACTATTTGGCTAGATACGGGATAGAGCGGGTTTCCACAAGATAGTGATAATCATCATTGATAGTAGATGCGCAAGTATTTAGAGTTCCAAGTCTTGGGCACGATTGAGCTATCTAGGCAATTGAGACGATATGTCCCTGGTCGAACTTCTGAACGTATCCAATAAAGTCCTTCTCAATTGGGTGCTAGTTTCCCATGGTTAAGGTTGTCCAGTGGCCTCTACTTTCTTTAATACTAGATTATCGGGTTTAAACGTTCTAGTTCTGAACTGCCTGTTGTTGTATCGCGCTATCTGTTATTGATAAACTACCATTTGAATAGATGCGATTTCTTGAAGCTGGGGAAGCAAGTATAACCATTCGTGTAATCCTAGCTCATTCCACTCGTGCTCATATTGATCTACTTGAAGCAAATGGATGTCGATTTTCACTGGTATCATTGCTTTACAGTTGTAAGTTAAACCAAATGACATTTCTCTCGTTACCCTTAGGGGCATTGTTATGTAGGCCCAGAGGATGCTCTAAAGCTCCTTTGCCCAACGGCTTTTAGCTTCATCCAATGTAGCCTTCAATTCTTATAGGATTGTTCGGTTTATTACTTTGGTGAAGCCATTGGTCTAAGGATATGTGACGGGGGTGAAATGATGTTGAATTTCCAACCTACTGCAGAAGTTTTGAAAATTTTTGTTGTCAAACTATTTGTCGTTGTCGGTAACCAGAACTTGAGGTATGCCGAATCTGATGATAATAGACGTCTATACGAAATTCTGCATCTTGCCGATAGTGATTTAGGCTAACGGTTTGGTTTCTACCCACTTGGTGAAATAGTTGACGGCCACAACTACAAACTTCTGGTGGGAATGGCTCGAGAATGTCTATTCCCTATTGTACAAATGGTCACAAACTTGCTATCGGGTTGAACTCGGTAGAGGGCTGGCGAGGTACGATGAAAAATATTAACACTTGTTACATCGTTTGATATAACTATTCACATCAGTCTTCACAGTGGGCGAATAATATCTTTGTCGAAGAGCCTTGTTCGCTAGGTTTTAAGCGCCTAGGTGATCCTCTCGTGAATTTTACTGAGCATGTAATTCCCTTCCTCGGGTGTCAGGTATTTCAAGTAAAGATGAATATAGGACTTTTGGTAAAGATCCCCAATGATAATAGTGTAGTGAGCGGCCTTACGCCTTAACTTAATGGTTTCTGAGGGTGAGCTCAGTAGTTACTTATGCTTCAAATAGGCCTCTATGGGATCTTTTCAGCTTGGTGAACTATCCACCGATAAGATCTACCCGGGTTCGTTAACACTTGGATATGACAGATTCTCTATATAAACTGTTCGGTCGGTTGCTATCGAGTCAGAGTTAGTTAGTTTTGAGAGAGTGTCAGCTCGTGCATTTTTCGATCAAGGGATATGTGGTATGTCCACCTTGTCAAATTTGTCAATCGATTCTTGTAATTTGTTCATATACTTTGCCATCGTTATTTCCTTAGTTTCATAGAGCCCTTTAGTCTACTTGACAACTAGTTGGTTGTCGGTGAAGACCCGTATCTTTTGGGCTCCTAATGAGGCTACGATCCATAGTCTGGCTAAAAGAGCTTCATACTCGGACTGAAAGTTAGTCACTTTGAAATCGAAACGAAGGAAGTATTTGGTTTTGAAATTCTCTAGTTTCATAAGAATGAGTTTAGCTCTTCTTCTTGAGGAGTTCGACAACCTATCTACATGGAGGGTCTATTCGGGCAAAGAGCATTCTTCTTGGTCATCGGTAGGGGCTTATTCAAAGGGTGTTGGAAATATACATTCGAGGATGAAGTCGGCGAGGGTTTGGCCCTTGATTGCTACTCTCGATTGGTATTTGATATCGAATTCATCTAATCCGATACTCCACTTAATGAATAGATCTAAGGTGTCCTTTAGGAGCTGATTAGTCAATACCAGGATTATGTGGACTTGGAAGTAAGGTCAGAGGCGTTTGATGGTTATGATTAGGGCAAAAGTTACCTTCTCGATAGGTCGGTAATTAACTTCAGACTTTTGAAGTATGCGGTTGACGTAGTTCACTAACTTCTGCATAGTATACTCCTGCTTTATAAGGACAAAGCAAAGTGTTCGGTTAGAAATATAGAAATAAAGATAGAATTTCCACCAAGAATAGGTCGGGAAATAAGTGAGGGCATAGCGAGGTACTTCTTGAGCCGCTCGAACACTATTTGGCACTCCGTTGTCCATATAAACCCCCAAGATTCCTTTAAAGTATCATAGAATGGCTTATACCTATCCTACACTTTCAACATAAACCAGTTTAGGTTGCGATTCTCCACATGAAGCGTTACATTTCCTTTATTGTCCTCGGTGGTGTTATGTCCAATATAGTTTGTATCTTCTCTGGATTCATTTCGATCCCCAATTGGTAATTAAGAAACCTAAGAACCTTCCAAAAGTGATTCCGAAGATACACTTTGTCGGATTCAGCTTCATATTGTAACGTTTCAGCATTTCGAATATTTCTTCCAAATCTGCCACATGGTCTTTAGCATTGGCACTTTTGATGAGTATGTCGTCAAAATAGGCCTCTACATTCCTGCTGAGCTATTCATTAAAGACCTTGTTAATTAATCGCTGAAAGGTAGCTCTAGCATTTTTTAGGTCGAACGACATGACCTTATAATAGTAGGTGCCGAACTCTGTGATAAAATTTGTCTTTTCTTCGTTTTTAGGGGCCATGTGTATTTGATTGTAGCCTGAGTAGACATCCATAAAATTTAGGAGTTGGTGGCCTGATGAATTGTCTACCAGTTTATCAATATTTAGGAATGGATAGTTATCCTTCTGGTATGTCTTGTTAAAGTTTGTAAAGTCTGCACACATCCTCTATTTGCTGTTAGTCTTTTTTACTATAACTACATTAGCTAACCATTCTGGGTAGTTTACTTCTCGAATAAACCCTGCAACTAGAAGCTTCTGGACCTCCTCTTACATTGTGCATTGTCATTCCAGTGTGAATACCCTTTTCTTCTAATTGACGGGCTTCCGACTTGTATCTACAGTTAGTTTATGGACAATTATCGAAGGATGAATACTTGGCATGTCTTCCAAGGAACATGCAAAAACCTTTGAATTTCATCAAAGATAATCCACGATTGCATTCTGGATGGGCGTTGTTAGGTGGGCCTCGACCTAGACTATTGGGCTGGGTACATCTATGATGAGAACTTCGATTACCTCATCTCTGAGCTGAGGTTTGGATTGATGTTCGATATTATCTCTTAGCTCTAGTGTTTCTACGGAAAGAACTTCTTTCTCACCTCTGACGATGGGGACAATTGACGGGATGATGTCACCATGAAGCGTTGCGACCCCTAAGGGTGTTCTGAATTTAATCTTCATATGTCTAGCGCTCGATAATATTTCGAGACCATCCAAACTAGGACGATCTAAGATGGCATCGTAGGGGGACGTGAGTTTTACCACATGGAAAGTGATTTTGGTAGTAGCATGGTAAGGAGGGGTTCCTAAAGTTACAATGTTACACCCCGATCCGTTGGTCCTGACACGTGACAGCTGTCGCATTACCCTAAAATATGTATGAGTCCTAATCCTATTCCAAGGTACCACAAAACATTTAAAATTTCAGACAAAACCATAGGCCAGCCTGACCACTCAATCTCATTCGATACATAAAACAAGTCAAAATCATTGAAAAGCAATTTTCAAGTGAACTTCATAAAAAGAAAATTGAAGGTCCTTAATGAAGGATATACAATTTCCATCAAAATTAAAATACAAGTTTAACTGAATTTTCAAGTAAGTTTTATACATAAATGTTCTCCTTGGATCCATCTATTAATACCTCAAACCTGAAACAGAGTCTATACCAAAAAGTAATCTTTGACAATGATCTTCCCAAAATTCAACACTAAACAACCATAAGTTTCAACTAAGCTTTCTCTGGAAAGATAAAAGGAGGATGTGTGAATATATACAATACCTAGTGATTGTATAACATGTTATGACAGTGAATGAAAGATGACTGCGGATGTGTTAAACTATTATCTCAAAATTCATTATCATAGAGCTCATAAAATTCAAGGTTCATCTTCAAACATCAAATTCTCAAATAAAAGTCATTAAATCATAATATACAAGTCATATGCATCCAAATATGTCAATATGTTTTCCAAAAATCCAGGGGTTACCAAAAATCATAGTTCTCCACAATGGTCTACCATGAATAAAGGCGGAACCGTTAAGAGTTTTCATACTTGTTTCGATTCACAAAATACCTTAACCTTGGTATTGGCTCGAACCTCCCCTAGGGTGTTACAGGATAGTCCGAAGGGAGGATTTCAAAGGAACCTCTCAAGTGCAGCTACCTTTTCAGTCAAATAAATGTCTAATTATGTTGTCCGTCAGTCTCTGTATCGTGGAGGGAATGACTATAGCCATTAATCATGTATACAACACCATTTCACAATTATTACAACATATATCAAAGTGTACTAATAATTATTGAAACACTTTTTAAGTCATGAATTCAATGTCAACATGTTCCATATAGATCAATTAACACGGCACATTAGTTTCAATTTAACACATAGATACATATTTCATTTCAGATCCCCTTTTGGAACATTCCACAATCATTAAGTAATTTGAAAACCAGTTTTGAAAGTATTTATAACATCAAACGAAATATTTTTTCACTTAAAATTATAAGCATGTATCCACTCACTTTTTGGGGGGATAATCACTCCCAATTCAATCCATAATGATGTTCAATCTCTATTTGAATCCAAATGTCTTACACTTAAGATAATAAATATCCATTACTCACTTGTGAAACTAGGGTTAATTCGGTTTTTTTCTTCAACCTATGACAAACCCTAATTTCTAAAATTTTACAAATCTATGTCCTAACTCCATCAATCACACACTAATTACAATTATATGCCATTATCGTTCTCAATGTTTTCCAAATCTCAACATTCATAACCCTAGACCTAAAACCCCCAAAATTTCACATTTTCACAAATCACAACCTAAATCTTAAAATCAAGTAATGATAGCTCAAATCCAAGATAAGAGAAAAGTATTACCTTTATTTGTGTCGTCGATTTCGTCTCCAAGTCGAAACACCTCAAAACCTTAGGTCTTCTCTTACTAGAAAACCTAGTTCTCTTTCTTGGATTGATCTTCTTTGTGCTCCTTTGAGAGTTTGGATGCCCCAACCTATGGTTTTGGAAGAGGTTTGGTCGATTTCAAGGGAGAAATAGAGAGTGAGAGTAAGAGATGAAGGGAGAAAGTGAGAGGGAGGGAGTAAGAGAAGTTGAGAGATGGGAGAGAATAAATTTAAGGTTTTGTTCAAGCCTTTTTATTCTAAAAGGTAAAGTTACCATCTTGCCCTTTGCGACTTAAGAGTTTAGTGAGGTTGGTTGTCATTTTTTATCATTTTGCACCTTTAAAACAATAGAAGTTCGATTGGGCAAGCCAACCTACACCATGGACAAGTCAACCCGTGGGTTCCAAATTCACCTAGATAAGTCGACTTGTTTGTGAACAAGTTAACCTCGAGTTCAGAAGTCTAAGCCTTAAGTTGACTTGAATCCTAGACAAGTTGACCTAAGGAATACAGAACCCAATGTTAAAATGAAGCAAGTTGACGTGACCCTGGGATAAGTTGACTTGACTTCATTGCAACCCAAGTGTTAAGTCAACTCAGACCTAGAACAAGTTGACCTGTGAATTCTAAGCCTTAGAAGCTTACTCTGCAGATGCACCAAGTTGACTTACCAGCCACACAAGTCGATCTATCAAAACCAAACCTCAGAATCTTAGTCTGTAAGCTAGCCAAGTTGACTTGCCAGTGACACAAGTTGACCTGTACCCTCGACATAAACCTATAAGTCGATCCAGACATTAACGAGTGGACTTGTCTCTCATATTTCCTAAGCATAAGTCGACCCAGTAAGAAAAATAAGTTGACTTGGAAATTCTAAATCTCAGAAAAACAATAAATTTAGCCAATATAACTCCAAGAGAAATTCACGAGCTTCTTCTTTCGATACATCATCAAAACTAATATAAGTCCATATCCTTTCGGAATTACATAAAAGAACAAAAATTGAAAATTCAAATATCGAATTTTCGGTGTTACATACAACAAGTGAGATGGTAACTTCTAGATATATACATTCATTGGCGATCATTTTATGGATTTGTCAGAGGGTTGAAGATGAGATGGGTTGAAACCCTTTCGCCAGAAGGCCTCCCAAAAGAAGAAATCTTGACTTGCTCTTTGATTAATAAGGGTCCTTTAACAAGGTAGGACCCTATTTCTACAGCGATGATCAATGAGTCATTTCGATTGGTGTCGACTCCTATCAAATCATTGTTATCGAAATCGATGATTAGCCTTATTTTCTCGGTTGATGCCATGATCGGAAGAAAAAAGAGATAGCAATAGGAACTCGGGAAATCAGCTTGTTCCCACGAATGATGCAAATCTATTGGAAGTGAGTTTGACTCCATAGATGATGGCTCTACTACTCGAACGGGATGACTGATTGTTAGTCGATCTTGGTTAGTGAGATATGCAAAAAACCATTAAAAAGTGTTCTGATATGGGAGATTCCGACGCTCAAGTAAGAGAGTGGTTTTTGAAAAGAAGAACAGATTGAAAAAGAGTTTTGTTATGTTTTTGTGTATTAAGTGTAAGTTCTGAAAGCGTATATGATCTATTGGCTTAATGATATGTATATATATATATATATATATATATATATATATATATTGTTTCCGTGTTTAAGTTTTATATGCAATTGAGATGTTAAAATCCTAATTTTCTTATAGAGGTGTCCCGAAATTCTCGGGTATTTGATAAAATTTTAAGAAATTTGGAGTCTTACAAATGGGGGATGTTCTAGTTCGTCAGAGGATTACTTTTCTTATCGGTGAGAATTTAAAGGTTTTCTTTCTTGTTACAAGATGCTGCTCTCTTGGAAAGATGAATATTATTTCAAGTTGACCGAATATTTAAAACCGAGGAGATTTGACAGCCGATCAGACAATTACCAAGAAGGGTTTGGTCGGTATATACCGAGAGGACGGGGCATGTCCCATAAAAATGATGCGCTTTGGCACGTTTTAGTGCATTTCATCCGTTGGGCCTTGGGTTTATGTGTCGCACTAATGAGCTTTTGGATCCTACTCCATCAAAACCAATCGATTTTGATTATCCGAATATTTCGAATCGAATACTATGAGATTTATTTTAGGGATTGATTCTTATGGCATCCCAAGATTGAAAGTTGAGATTTTGATTAAAAGAGTTTTGTGTTCGACTACTACACTTATAGAATATTGATTACCGATAAAATTATTTTGGTATTAAGGATTATACTATTTTTTTGTCACCTACAACTAAAAATTATTATTGGGGATGATGATTTTCTTCATAGTATAATATCAAATTTTAAAATCATTATTTAAACATCATATAAAAATATATATTTATCTCTACAACAACAATAATAATAATAATAAACATAACACCGTTTCTCTTCTTATACAAGCAAATATTGGAGGTTGAACTTTATTACATGTCTGAGTTCAAAATCTCTATCATTTTCGTGGCTTCTATAAGATGCATAAATAAGTAATGCAGATTATGCAAATTTTTTTAGTGTTATCTATTTAAATTAGTCCGTCCCTTTAATTTTGCTTGTCATATCGCAGAACCTTAAACTCTTTGTCAATCAATTACATGTCTTAACATTGCTTCATAGGGTCATAGGTCGACTTGAAAAAATTGAGAGTCGGTGAAGTTGAGATTAAGTGAAGTTTTCAATGCTAAAGTCATAGGTTACAATAATAATTTTATTTTTTTAAAAGATATAGCAATTTAAAGAGATTGAAAATTAAAATAAATGAAGATCAATTGAAAACATATAAACGTGAAAAAATCCTAATTCTAGTGTAGAGAAGATTAAAAAAAATTCTAATTTTGGGGTCATTTCAAAGCTATTTCTAGTTTTGAAAATTTGATATATCATATTAATGTCGACATGATATTATTTCTTTAATAAACAATTAAAAATTTTTACATAAGATAATAATTTTAAAACTGTCTCAGGAGACAAACGTTTTAAATTTATCTTTGCAAAATATTTGAATAATAGACTAACTTTGATATTATAACGTGGGAAAACTATCGTTTTTAAAAATAATTTTAAAATTATTATTTGAAATAATAATTTTTAGTCGTATATAAAGAAAAAAGTAACACATCAAGTCAAACCCTGACACCAAAATAATTTTTATTTTTTAAAAAAGATTAAAATTAAAGTTTTTCCTTCTCAGTACTAAAATTAAGATATTTCTCCAAAAACCCTTCACCTCGCTTCCGGTAAATATTCTATGGACCCACGCTGGTGTGGTGCCCCCAATTCAGGCAACCATTTGTCGAAAAAGATCTCCGCATGATTTCTTTATTTATTTTGAAAAGGGCCTTTTTATGACATCAACAATCAATTTAATAAAATAAAATATTAAATTTTTTAATTAAATCTTAATTTTAAAATTTAAAAATAAAAAATATTACATCTAAAGTCCTCGCTAATAATTTTTTATAAATATTTAAATTAAATTAATTAATATTATTTTAAATATGGATGAAAGGTAAAAAAAAAATTCAAAACTAAAGTGATGGCTTGGGTTTGTTGGATGGCCTTGAACTTCAAGACTGCAGTAAGCCTATCACCTTCCCCATTCCCATTTTCAACATTTAAATTATTTGTGCTTTGGTTACAATTTCGTACCCGTTGTGGTTTTTCCTATTTGGGTATGATGAAGAGTGACAAGAGATGCTGCTTTTCATGTCTAATTTAAAATTTCAATATTATGAAAATAAAAAATTTAAATAAGTCAAAAATCATCCTGAAAAATTATAATATCGTTCCCACATCCGGTTAGTCTACTAACAGACCATTAATACATGTTATGTAAAATCATAATTTTAAATTTTATATATTATATAAATAGATATAAAAAGAGTTTTATTTTTTAAAAATCAAATTCAATTTGAATCAAATTTAAGATTAATGAATACTAATAATTTATATATAAAAAATTTGTAATATCATAGTTTTATGATTTTGGGTATTTTCTTGAGGAAACCCAATTATGTCTACTAATCATTTATGGGGTTACCAGATTGAAATGCAATATTAATATAACTTTATTTTATATAATGGCATCTACATAATGTCTTATTCCAGTTATCACATTGATGATTAGACAGAGAAGGGCAGATTGGCTCGAACAAAATCTTTACTCCATTTGAGCGTTTGATATATAATTGTTTTTATAAATTATTGCCGTAAAAACATCTCCTAATATATATATCATTTTTGAGATTTTTGATATGTTAAAAATAACATTTTAATTAAAAGTGCATTTCCATGAACTATCATTAAACCAACTTTTCTGTTATTTGAGTTCACTCGATACACAAAATATTTTTCGATTTAATGCGAAGGTAAGGGAAGGGTAGACGTATATGTACATATCATTCATCTTACATTTTGCAAAGACGTTGATTCCACACTTCGCAATTTTTCTCTTACATTTTTCAAAAAGATTGTTTTCACGTTATGTATTTTTTAAAAAAATTATTTTCACTTTTCGAATCCGTGCTCTCGAAATCACCAAAGGAACAATTCTATCATTGCATAAAAACCAAGATATATATAGATAGGAAATCAAGAGAGCACACCCAGTGGGACTCGAACCCACAATAGGAAATCAAGAGAGCACACCCAGTGGGACTCGAACCCACAATCGCCTGATTAGAAGTCAGACGCCTTATCCATTAGGCCATGGGTGCTTTGTTTTGCATTTTCCTTATATAATTTACTTAAACAGAAAAATGAAGAAGAAATTCTCACTAACTTAAAAATAATAAATATCAAATAGATAAAAACAAAATAGTTCTTTCGCCAAAAAAAAAAGGAAAAATAGTCTACTGACATTCAAGCGTTACGAATTATTTTGCTATTTCGTGGTTAGAAAAATTGATGACACTCCTAACCTTGTGATCCTATCATCAAACTTGTCAATAGATCCTAACTGATCCACTAAACTATCGTGACTATAGTGGTAGAGCATTACACTTTCTTGATCTCTCTTAAACATGGGTCTTGAGTTTGGGAAATAGTAAAATAGAATTTAAGAGAGCCAACCACTGATGGGCTCCATAGTATTCGAAGCGAATTAATCAAATGAAATTTAGATATCAATTGGCGGTAAAAATCTACTTAAAAAAAAAAAAGAGATCCAGTTGTTCTATTTCAATTTAGAGACACCTTTGTTTTTAGGAAACTTTTGGAAGAAAAGGGTTAAGGTTATTGCGTCCACCCCCCCCCTCTCTCTCTCTCTCTCTCTAGGTTTTAAAGCCATCTTTGTCTTTTCATTTCTTAAGATGAAGGTGTATTCTTTTTTTGATTGCATGATATTTGAATCTCGGATATCAGGGTTTTGAGGAAAGAATATTATTATCATTAGGTTATCCCATTGATAACAAGGCGATAGTCAAATCTTAACCTTCTCTATTATTTTCTATGTTTATTATATTTTTTTTAATCAATGTATTACAATTTATTCAAAAGAATGATGATTCTAATCAATACCCCCATATTTTTTAATGCATTCGGTACTCATAAATCGTGGAAATTTAGGGTTTTATCACCAAAATCGGAAAGCATAAATTGTGCAAACAAGGCCTGCAAGCCCAATTAATGGGAAAACTACGTTTGGGGGAGTATAATTGACCCAGCCCCTTGAGAACCCATCTCTCTCTCTCTCTCTCTCTCTCTCTCTCTCTCTCCCCCCGCCCCAACAGGCCCAAGTTTGGGATTGAACCCTAAAGGGTAAAGCCCAGTTGCCCAAAATCAACTGCTACCGTCAGCCTGAGTGCTGTTCCACCTGCTGAACCAATTTTTTGACTGTCAATTCAAAATGTGGACTTTGTTGGACAAGGGCTTCTACCAAGGGTATACTAGAGTAAGGCTTCGGCCTAAATAACCCAGCAAGGCTTTTCCAGGCACAATACTGGAAACATGCTCATCAAAAGCCAAATAGGTGTCTTTCTTTTTTTTTTTTTTTTTAATTAAAAAGTTAAATGAATCAAGTGAATCTATCATTAGTTGCTTATACTTGTTTGTGTTAGTAATATGTGTTGAGTAATGTGCTTAAATGAATAAGAGAAATGAGTTATGATTGACTCCAAAAAAGGTCTCTTCTCATCTTTTTTTTACTTATCACCCAACAAATTTGGTATAAGAGGATAGGGTTTTAACCAAAAAATTTGAGTGAGTTCACAAAATAATAATAATAATAATAATAATAATAATAATAATAATGGCCAACCATTCTAGTGATAGTCTTCCACTTCCCATATTCTCTGGAGAGTATTATGATCATTGGTATGTAAAAATGAAAACAATTTTCAAATCACAAGAATTATAGAGATATGTAGAGATTGTGAGCACAATGACCCAGCCAGATGAAGGACAAAAGCCCACAAGCAAGAGGCCCACCAATCAAAAGTAAAGGAAGCTCTACATAAGAAGAAAGCAAAAAGGAAGCTCAATAATTCAAGGTAAGGTAGAAAAAGGAAGAGGAAGTTTTCCCAAAGATCATGGCGGCAGAACATGCTAGGCAAGCATGAGAGATTTTACAAAAGAGTTCAAAGGAGATCTCAAGGTAAAGAATATTACCCTTCAAACTCTTAGAAGGGAACTTGAAAATTTGAAAATTAGTGATATTGAAAATATTCAAAATTACTACACAAATTTACCAAAATTGTAAATGAAATGAAAAATTTTTGTGAAGTAATTAGTAATGGTAGAATTGTTGAGAAGATTTTGGTTAGTTTATCCCCAAAATTTGATCCCATGGTCTCCATGATTGAAGAGACAAAAGATATTTCCTTAATAAGTGTTCAAGAGCCAGATGGTTCAACATGCTAAAAAATCAATTGAAAGTTCATTTCAGTTTAAGTTGAATTTGAGATTTCAACCTCATAAAACCAACATGAGAGAAGAATCAACAATAGCAGCCAACAAGAGGAGGATGGAAGGGTACAGGGGGGGAAGAGGTAGAGGTAGAAACTTAAGAGGAAGAGGAAGAAACAACTTTCAAAGGACTTCCAAAGGAAACTTCCAAAGCTTGAAAATCTCATAAGCTTGTAACAAAGTTTAAGACATCCTCTTGATAAAGATTGCTGGTACAAAACAAACAAAAGTGTTGCTATTGTAAAAATTTTGGCTACATCGAGAAAAATTGTAGATTCGAGGCCAACCAGCAAGCACAATTTTTAGAAGAGAAACAGAGTGAAGGAAACTTATTCTATGCTTGTCACATGGTGATGTGGAACATGGTTTCTAATTTTTTTTCTAGTTCTTAATTTCTCTAGTTTCTTAATTTCTCTAACTTTTAGTTTTCTAATTTTTTCTAGTTTCCTAATTTTTCTATTATTTCTTAAATTTCTCTAGTTTTCTAGTTTTTATAGTTTCCTAATTTTTGAGCTTTGTATTCCTCATAAATACTTGTAGTGTTTCTTCATTTAACTATAGTTCAATAATAATATTTTCTTTGAAAGTAATATTTTTCTTTAAGAGTTTTACGGTTTTCTCTTTTACAAACCCTATTATCTTCCTTCTATCTCTCCCGCGTTAGGTAGTATCAGAACCAAGACTTTCCTTTGCAATAGCCAACCAAGCTGGTGAAAGTAATACTATTTCTAATGTGTTCAAAGAATTGTAAGGACATGACAACTTGCCATCGAAATGGGACTAGTTAAATTTACGGATGAAGCAACGAGCAAGTTGGTGAGCCGTGGCGATCAAACCAGGGGCTATAGAGTGAAGGTGGCGTCAGGAGAATTACTCAGGGACCTCATTTCAATCTCATATTACCAAAATAATTTCGTAGGGTTCAGACCAACAAGGATGATTCTTCAGACGAGGAGGTTGCTCAGTTTTTTTATCATAACTCTAATTCAAGGGCAACTCGTTAATATTGACAAGAAGAGTTCTGATTGAAAGTCGACATCCATTCATTCAATGAGAATCTAAATATTGAATATTTCCTAAATTGGGTAGTAGAGGTCGAAAGGTTTTTTGACTTCGCAGAGATTCTAGAGAATAAGTAAGTAAAGCTGGTGGCATATCGATTAAAAGGTGGAGCTTTTTCGTACTGGGAACAAACTCAGATCCAACGAAGGCGTTTGGAAAAATAGCTAATAAGGCTTTGACGAAAAATGAAGAAGATGTTGATGTCTAGATTTCTTCCTCCAGATTATGATTAATTTTTATTTCATCAATACCAAATGTTGATGTAGGGGCAAAAATCTGTGGCCGAATATACCGGTTACAAGTTACAGGTTTTGAAATCCTAATGACGATGATTTTGTAGAGATCTGGAGTAAGGTTCCCTTCAAAGATTTTTATAAGTATGACGGGTATCTCTCTAAGGGAAACCGATTGTGTATACCCCGTATATTTTTAAGGAAAAAATTAATTCGTGATTTGCATGGGGGTGGCTTGAGTGGATATTTAGGGTGAGAGAAGACTATATCTAGTTTGGAAGAATAGTATTATTGGCCTCAATTAAAGCGGGACGTGGGTAAGTTTGTGAGTCGTTGCTATACGTGTCAGACAGTTAAGGGTCAGTAGCAGAATACTGGACTTTATATGCCACTACCAGTTCCTGAAGCCATCTGGGAAGATCTATCTATGGATTTTGTTTTCGGATTATCTCACAATCAGCGTGGGGTCGATTTTGTTTTTGTTGTTGTCAACAGATTTTCAAAAATGGTGCACTTTATTCCATGCAAGAAGACTTCAGATGCCTCACATGTAGCGCGATTATTCTTTAGGGAGGTGGTACGTTTACATAATGTGCCAAAGTCTATTACTTCAGATCGTAACACCAAAATTTTCAGCCATTTTTGGATGACCTTGTGGCGCGCACAGCCCATCTCCAAATGGATGGCCAAACTAAGGTTGTCAATCGAACCTTGGGTAATCATGCTCGTTGCATTTGTGGGGATCACCCAAAACAATGGGATCATACTTTACCTCAGGCGGAGTTTGCATTCAATAGTGTTATTCATAATTCCATAGGAAGATTACCTTTCTCGGTTGTTTATCAGAAATCACCCTGACATGTTGTAGATTTGGTGAAGTTGTCGCAAGTCCCAGGATATAGCTTTGCAGCAGCAAATTTAGCCAATGATACACAGGCTATTCAGGAGGAGGTTCATCAGAAGTTGCTAGAGACCAATCAGAAATTCAAGAGTGCTGCAAATAAACACCGTCGAGTTAATTTGTTCGCAATGGGTGATGTGGTGATGGTTTTCCTTCGGTGCGAGAGGTTTCTAGTTGGCCAGTATCATAAGTTGCAGATTAAGAGGTGTGGTCCTTACAAAATCGTGCACAAGATCAATGACAATGCTTATGTGGTGGATTTGCCTGAATCAATGGGTATTTCTTACACTTTCAATGTAGCTCACATTATCATCCCTCCAACACTCATTTATATTCGAACCACTCGAGGGTGAGTTCTTTTCAAGTAGGGGGTTGATGTGGAACATGATTTCTAATTTTTTTTCTAGTTCTTAATTTCTCTAACTTTTAATTCTCTAATTTTTTCTAATTTTCTAATTTTTCTATTAGTTCCTAAATTTCTCTAGTTTCCTAATTTTTATAGTTTCCTAATTTTTGGGTTTTCATTCTCTATAAATACTTGTAATTTTTCTTCATTTAAGTATATTTCAATAATAATATTTTTTTATAGTAATATTTCTCTTTGAGAGTTCTAGGGTTTTCTTTTTTATAAACCCTATTGTCTTCCTTCTATCTCTCCTGTCTGCGTTACATGGCCACCGAAATTAAGAATGATATGTGGTATCTTGATAGTGGCAGTAGCAATCATATGACAAGAGATAAATTCATTTTTGTTAACTTGAATGAATCTATGAAACCTCAAGTGAAGATGGAAAATGGAGTCATGACTCAAGCACAAGGATTGGGAACCATTAGTGTCCAAACCAAGTAAGGTACAAAGTTCCTTCATGATATTTTGTTTGTTCTTGATCTGGATCAAAATTTATTGAGTTTTGGATAATTTCTTGAGCATCAATATGCACTTACCTTTGATGATTCTGAATGCTACATTTATGATAAAAAGGATGGTAGACAATTTGTTATAAAAGTCAAAATGCAAACCAATTGAAAATTTTCAATTAACTTCAAATATGGTGAAAATCATTCACTAAGAGCTCAAGTTCATGAATACTCATGGTGATTGCACAAAAAAATTGGCTATCTAAATTTTCACATCATTAAAGTGCTTCAACAAAAGGGGATGGTGCATGGCTTACCAAGGATTGAGGAGAAACATAAAGTTTGTGAATATTGTGCACTTGGAAAACAATATCAACAGCCATTTCCTAAAGGAATTGCATGGAAAGCCAAAAAAATTTTGGAACTTGTTTATATAGATAGTGGACCAATGAGAAACTTCTCATGGAGGTAACAAGTATTCCATTCTTTTCTTTGATAACTTTTTAAGAATGACTTGGATTTACTTTATACAAGAAAAATATGAAGAGTTTTCGATATTTAAGAAGTTTAAAAAATTTGTTGAAAAACAAAGTAGCAATTACATTAAAACATTGAGCAGTGATTGAGGCAATGAATACACTTTAAATGCATTTCAAGAAATCTGTAAAGATGAAGGTTTGGAAAGACAGTTGACCATGGGCTACGCTCTCCAAAAAAATGGACTTTCTGAAAAAAAAGAATTAGAGCGTGATGAAGATGGCAAAATCTATGCTACATGATAAAAGATTGTAAAAAGAATTTTAGGCTGAAGCAATTTATATAGCCATGTATTTGCTTAATCAAAGTCCCACAAAGGCCACGTGGAATTAAACTCCAATTGAAACATGGAGCAGAAGGAAGCCATTGGTGAAATACTTGAAAGTTTTCAGGAGTATTTGCTATGCTCAAATTCTAAAAGAGAAAAAATGGATTGAGTGAATCCAAAAGCCAAAACCTCTTCTCATCCTTCTTTGCCTTCTCACCCAACAATATGTTTTTGATATATTCAGATTGCAGATATAAGTTTCTTGAAATTCACTTCTATGATAAGATGATGAGTGTTGTGTTTAATTCTAGTATATTAGCATTATTCTCATAATACTTAAGTTTCTTGAATGTCACTTGATAGCGGAACATTACTGTCTCCACGTTTTACATAGAACCATAGACGTGCACACATAGACTTTTACAGCAACATCCGATATAATTGAAATGATACAGAGAAGATTAACACTCAAAAATTGAAAATAGTCTAAATTTTATATAGACTTCATACTATTATATAATATATATATATATATATATATATATATATATATATATATATATATATATATATATATTGAAGGAAAGGGACAAGGACTTTAAAAGTTAAATGAATTACGTCTTATCCTTGGTGTCCAACGGCACAGCGGATTTGGATCGATAGAGATTAAATCACGTGATTCAGTCGAGCATGGAATCACAAATTGGAAACCACACAATTTTCACAACCCAAATCCTTAGATGATTTCCTCAGCAGAAAGCCATCTCACAAGATCAAAGAGGCTTGTTGTTCTCCACTGGAAAACATAGTGTTATCTCTCACTCTCTCTCTTTCACCTCTTGTGTCTTCACACCCTCTCTTATTCTTGCCTCTTACATTTTTTTTTTTTTTTTTTTTTTTTTTATGTCTACAAATGTGTGTTGAGGCCTCCTTTCTATAGCCATCTAAGGCGGTAATGAAAGCTTCTTTTGAAAGCTTTTATCTGAGGTGGTGAAGAAACGTGATCTATTTGAAATCCTCTTGTGCTTGCCGGTGGAGGAGGAAGCAGGTTAAGGTCGGATTCTAGGTCGACCCATCATGGGTGCCCACCCATGGCTTCCAACATATATATATATATATATATTCTTATAAATTAAATATTTGTAGACACGCAACTAATGTGCAATTGGAGAGAACTTTGCAACTTTGATACTTTGTCTTTCTGTTACAAAAATATAAGGAATTCAGTAAAGGTAGCCTCTTGTTCAACAAATTTTAATTCCTTGCCCATTTGTCTATGCACATTTGGTGTTCTCTTTCCTTTTCCTATTTGCATTCGTATTGGTAAGGAAATGGCGATTGGCCGTTTCTGCCTCAATCAGCTCAAATGTTGGCGCTAACAGTACATCCAAGTGGTCTACTCTCTCTCTCTCTCTAGCTAGTTGCTTGTTTACTATTACAAAATTCAAAAATGTTTTAGCTGGATAACCACCCCACCCCCTCTACTCAAATCGATAGGAAGGCAATTTAAGGCTTAAAAAAGGACTAGGGAAGAAGGTAGTGTTGAAAAATTTTGTGACTTATTGGTGACAGATACTGCCATTTTGTCAAACAATAAATTATGTCAACAAAATTTGTCAATGCAGGGACTTGAGCAATCATTTAGCACAAAAGGAGTTGGAACCAAAAAAGTTTAAACACATGCATGCTATATCTTGAAGAAGATGGACCACTTTTACAGGATGCAAATGGTTCCAAGCTCATGTTGCTTTCATGCAAAAGGAAACATGATTGCAACTTATAGGGTCTTGTCCTTTTTCATTTCTTCTTATTTGAAAATTGAAGATAGAGTATTCCACATCTGCTTTCTGCCGTTGTTTTTGGCCAATTGAAGTAAGAAAATTGCATCTCAATGTTAAGGTCTGGAAGGTCTTCTAGTGTTAAAGAAGTGGACCACTGGGGCGTAAATACAAGGAGAGTTGTGACCACCTTCTGAGTGCATAGTGATATATAGTCTCTGCACGCTCAGTGTTCTGTCACCAAAGACAGGAGGAAATTTTAAATACCATCTATGGTCTTATGTACTTTAATTGTACTTGGCAGGACTCACGCGAAGAAGAATGGTAACACATTCAATCCCCCATGGAGTTTCCCTTTCCATGTGGCACTTCTGAAGCTAATAAGAAGCTTTTGTTGTTTTGGATAAGTGTAGGAGAGGGGGAAGTTTTTCCTACCCTCAACCAAAGTCATCAATTCAATGTTAGTGAGATAGATAATTGTCATTGGTTTAAAATATTTCACTGCTCTTTACTATAATTGGTAAAGATATGTTTTAACTGATATGTAGAGATCTTGGAATCAGTATTTACTATATTAAATTATATATCGTTTGTTAGTTTAGTTATTTAGATATTTAAACTAATATACACACCGATAAATTTATAAATATTGACATAGATTAATCTCTTTGAATTATGAAATAAGAAAAGCTAATAAACCAAGATATGAATTTTCGTGTCAATTAGTTGTGAATAGCCTTCTAAGAATTGTTTGATGCATCATAATTTGTTTGGAGAATAATGGTTAAAAGAAAATTCAAATCACATATTATATCTAGTCATATAAATAGTCTAAAGATTTACCCAGTGCAAATAACTAGATGGACAAATGAATACTTACCTACGCATTCACATGCATTGATAAATTCAGACTTCTGATGCATAGTTTGACAGAGATTGCAGTGGTATCATGAATCCCCAAAGCTAACAAAGGAAAACTTTGGCTCTGCAAAAATGGCTTTACCAAGTTGTATTCCATAACATTCTCATGCCAAGTGTTAGTAAGCAGTAACTAGGATGTATGAGCTGACAAGTTAGCAGTGATGACTACCTTTACCAAATTATTGTGAAGGGTTAGTAAAAATAACAGTTCTCTCTCTCTCTCTCTCTCTCTCTCTCTCTCTCTCTCTCTCTCTCTCGTTTCCTTCTACACTGAGAACGAAAGGGGCAGTTGATGTGTGTGGTGGGGGCCAAAGCCAGCCAGCATCATGAGATTGAGCTTGTGTCTGATCCTCCCTTGGCTAGTGTGCCCTTTGGTGCAGTGAGCATTTCATTGGAGGATGAGGGAGGTTGAAAAACGACATTTGCAGCCCAAGGTAGGAAGAATGATATTTTTCTCTTTCTGGGTGTCATAGATAAGGGAAAAAAAATTATAAATTTCTCGGCATCCTCTGTCTCTCATTTTTACCATGTGTCATTATTCATTTGGAGACCTCTCCAATATGTCCCGACAACAAATCGATTCGGATTAGATATGATAAAATTTTGGATATCGAATGGTAACTAAGCCAAAATATTAAAAAAAAATTATTCATGGTTTTGGACCACCTTCTAACTATTTTGGCTACAGAAGTTCATTTTATTTTCTTTAATTTTTCTTTTTATTTTTGTTAATAATCTTATTTCTGGATTAGTGTTTTTAATTTAAAATTCTCACCAGGTTTGTTAAGAAATATTAATTTATCCTAATTTTATTTTATTTTATTTGTAACATTTCTAACAAAAGTAAAATTAGTTTCCGTAAAAATATTGAATATTGTAAATAAAAATTATGTTTCTCTATTTTTATATTAAAAATTACAATAACAATAACAACAATAAAGAACTGAATCTCAATTCTAAATTTTAATATCGTCGTTTGAGAGACCAACATAACATAGAGGAGATAGATATTAAAAATTAGACATAATCTTAATTAGTCTATCTTTAGCTTTTTCAAATGACCCAGAATTAAAGGGAGTATGATAAACATAGCTTTGTCCTTTCCTCTTACTTTATTCACTTGTTCGTTATTTACCTATGAGTAGACTATATGAAAGCTTGTTTGTTTAACAAAAACACAAATGTCTATAAAATTATATATCTAAGCCACCTAGAAGCCACTAAATTTGGATTATTTGATAAATAAGATGACCTTTTGACCTTTGAGGAGTGTGACCAGAATCATATATAAATATAAATATATATATATATATATATATATATATTATAATCCTCCACATCATAATGACAGATCTAAGACAATGCATTTCATTCATACATAAAAGGAAGAGACCTTTGGGAAGTGCAACTTGCATAAACCTCCATGGCTAACTCTTAAACAGCATGAAATTCAGCACCCCTCTTCTGTTTTGGTACTAGAAAATCCAAAAATTATTGAAATAATAACATTTTAAAAGAGAAAACTTTAACCTGCTATTTATATTATCTTTTTGTCTTGAGAAATGATATAAGTAAAATAACAAAAAAAATGTGATATTTTTGGATATGGGTAAAGCTCAGAAAGGCAATAGAGATGGTCTAGTAGCTTCTAGGGACAACGATGGATCTTATGCTAACTCTTCTATTTTGTTTCTCAGACGAATACCCCGTTGCTATATCCTTAGGTATTCTTGTGAACACCACTGAAAAAAAAAAGGGAAAAAAAAACAAAAACCCTAGCTGTTTCTACAACATTTTCCTGCAATTAAAACATGGGTTAATTTCACATTTTTTAAACTAATCACATGTTAGGACTTAAACTGATCAAATTCCTAATATTGGTACCTATGGTGGTAAGGATTTCTATGCCCCAGATATGATCTTCTCAATTTAAAAAGTGTTTCTGGTGGGACTACAGAAATTTAGAAGGATTGTGCTTCTGACACATGTCCATGTGAATGTGGGGTTTCTTGTTCAAAAGCAAGTAAAATTTTTAATGCAAAGCTAAAGATATTTCAGATCTTCACCTCTAACAAAGATCTTTTTTTAACTTTGCAAGATAAGGGTTCATGAATCTTCATTTAACCTTCTCTCTTCTTTATAATCTTGACCCTCCTCTTCTTGGGCCCTTTTTACTGAAATTATGCCATTTTTGCCTTTGGTAAATTTTCTCTTTTTATTTTTATTTTTATTTATTTATTTATTTATTTTTTGGAATTTTGTTTGTTTACAAAAGCAATTCCTTGGAGACAAAAACCAAGGAGAATTTGGTTTTTTTTTTTTTTTTTTTTGAATGAATAGTTTGAGAGGGTGGGGGACAAGGGGAAGAGGAAAAGGGAATAGAAAGAGAACATACTTTTCCCAATTATTTCAAAGAAGGGGAAGAAGAAAGTACGAGAATATTTTTGCTTATCTTAAATTTTATTCTCTTTTGTAATATATTAAAAAAAAAAAACTTTTCTATTCTCCAAGAAAAAAGAAGAATCTATCCCCCATTTCATTCAGTATAAAGTTTGAATAACTTTACTGTCTGTTAAAGAAGAATTTTACTATATTTTATTACTTAATTTAAAATTAAAAAAAAAATACTCTTTAGTCTAGTAACCTATTGAACAATTTGGATAATGAGAAATAATACAAGAATAATTTGTTCGATAATAATTTAGTCTAGTAACTCTGCCTATAATTTTTTTTTAGCACTGTCGGTCCCAAATT
Source organism: Dillenia turbinata (assembly GCA_037126225.1). Taxonomy (NCBI): domain Eukaryota; kingdom Viridiplantae; phylum Streptophyta; class Magnoliopsida; order Dilleniales; family Dilleniaceae; genus Dillenia; species Dillenia turbinata. The sequence goes on from JBAMMX010000017.1 coordinate 17,642,646, forward strand.
CAGATAAAGAAAACAATTGTGATATATTGACAATTAGCGCATGAGAAACTAAAAGGAAATCTCCTCTTTCCTGTATTAATCTTTCAAACAAACAACTCAAAATTTAGAAGTTATTGAATTATATAAATATATATATTTCTTTTCAATTCAATACTAGTTTAGTGGTAAATCAACATGGTAACATATTGTTCGTTAGGGAAAAAAAATGAAGAAGAAAATTCTGTTTCTCTTTTTAAGTAAATCCGAGCAAGTAAATATTCTGAAATTTCAAAACTTTTGTTTTTAATCAAAAGAGTGAAAAACTGAAAACAGGCTACTACTGAGGAAAAGTACCTAGTTTTACAGTTGTGTAGGATGAAACTTTTAGCTGAGGCTTCAACACCAGACCAAAAGGTTAACTTCCATTCTTTGGCTAGTTCAATTAATAAATTTATCAATCTATTTACTGTTACATAGCTTCTCTTCTTTGAGAGACTGGGGACCCACTTTATGGGCGGTCTAGATCATAGATCATCATAAATGATAAAACCAAAGATATATATAAAATATTTCATTACCATGTTATACATACACACATACACAGAACACAAGCATTCCATATATATATATGCATATATATTCTACTGAGAAGCCTACAGTAGAGAGATATGGTCTGTTCCTGATAACACTCACTGCATTATTCACCTTCCTCTCTCTGCACAAACAAAAGTTGTGTCAAAACTCTTCATTCCCATATCCTGCACCTCTCTCTCTCATGGACATGATGAAAGCATCAGGAGGAGATGATCAGATGGATATGATGACAATGATGATGCAAATGGACAAGTTTCATGACTTCCGTGGCCCTGCATACACCGAAAACTCGCCATCACCGGACATGGATATCTCCGGTAGATCATCATCAAATTACAACTTTCATCCACATCCACATGACCAAATTCTCCAAATATCATCTCCGCAACTTAACCCTCCTTCCTCTGTGCCATGCTTAACCAATTTTTTCCAAGACCCACCTGTAACTTCTTCACATATTTCCTTAAACCCTTCCCTTTCAACCTCACTTCACAAGAAAAACAACTCCTCATCAATGGCTGCAATGAGAGAGATGATTTTCAGAGTCGCTGCAATGCAGCCTATTCACATAGACCCAGAATCAGTCAAGCCTCCAAAACGTCGAAATGTGAAGATCTCCAAAGATCCACAAAGTGTGGCTGCCAGGCATAGAAGAGAGAGAATAAGTGAGAGAATTAGGATTTTACAAAGACTTGTCCCTGGAGGTACCAAAATGGACACAGCTTCTATGTTAGATGAGGCAATTCATTATGTCAAATTTTTGAAAAACCAAGTGCAGTCTTTGGAAAGAGCAGGAGCTAATCGTCCGGTGAGTCTTGGGTTTCCGGCAACAGCCATGGGGAATGTGAACTATTCTTCTTCTTCTTCTTCATCTTTGATGAAAACTAATTGTATTCAGCCTGCACAAATGTGGGGTGGGTCTATGCATATGCTTAGCTGAGTTGGTAGTAATTTGTTGGACAAATGTACTTAGTGAGAAAAGTGATATGTGTTTGTGGTTTGTATACAGTAGAATTTTTTTTTTTTCCCCTTCCTTCTAAAATCCTTTTCTTGTTTGCAGAAATCAAAATTCCAATCTTGTGTTCAGATTTATTTGAATAAATCTATATAAACTCCATCTGCTCAAGCCTGTGTCCTATTAGTTTGATGGGTTCTAAAAGAAGTATTATTCATCGAGAAAAACAATTCTTTTTATAATTTTCATAAGTTATATACCAGAATTTTCAGCTCAATATTTTATTATATAATATTACGAAAAATGACTCAATTTTAGGAGGACATAAGTGCACTCTCCTTCGAGAAACTAGTTGATGAACACTTCGTTGAAAAGTTTGGAGAGGAGTTGAGCTCAACATGGAAAGAACAGGCAGGAATTTAGTGTTTTATTTTTAATTTTTTTAATAATTTCTTCTGCTGCTAGAAGCATAGAATAGATGCAAGAAGATCAAGTGGTTGGTGGTAGAATAAATAACTCAATTATTAAGGCCCCCTGCTAACGATAAAATTTATTATGGACTCGTGAGGAATAACGTGGGTTGAGTTGGCTCCGGATTTTGGCTTAGTAGAGAATAGGTTGCTGAGAGAATTCGGTTTACTGCTCTTGTCAAGGCTTACTCTTTTATTCCTCGTAATTTATAACCATCATGGACCAATCTCTTGATTTTTTTTTTTTTTTGGTATAAACAACTAGTATCCGATAATTATATTAGATTTGACTAAATTCGATTTAAATCATTTAAACTCTTAAGGAGTAAATCTCTTTCGTCACCTGTTTTGATTGCATGGAAGCCTTATGCAGCACAACGTTTTAAGGTCAATATTTCATTTACTATAAATTGGTTCTTAGGATATGTGTAATTCTTTGGGAGTTATGAATTAGTAGATCTCGCTTATAATTGTAGTTTTCTCTTACTCAAACCCCCCATTTGTAATATGTTTTATTTGTACGTGTTTTTTTGTAATTATTTAATAAAAAATATCAACTTTTAGGCAAAATTAAGGTTATTTTTGCCCTTAAAATAGCATTTTTATTTTCTTTAGTTTAGATCCGCTTCTACAGACATAATTTGATGATATCCCCCTCATACTCGAACTGTGGGGATGAGAATTATTAGGTAACTTCTCCATCAAAAATTAATTTGATTGACAACAGGTTCAAATATTTATATTAATATATATATATATAATAAAGGCTTGCATATATATATTTTTTTGGTATAAGAAGATACACCAACCGGAATCAAATAAGAAAAGGGAGGATGAATATATAATCCATACAACTAGAAATGTTTCCCTTTTATTAAATTTGGTAGCTTGGTGATTGTTGCATTTTTATTCAATAATATTTTGATTAATATTAAAAAAGAAAAAAAGTCGTAGTAATGGACTAAAGTTTACTACTTCAAAATTTTATTTTCCAAAAATTTATTAGCATTTGAGTACAACCTTAGAAATTCCCGATGCTTAAAAGGGTTTGTGCCCTTTGTGTTCCGAACCCTCTTTTGCCTTGAAATAAAATGAGATGCATCCATAATATTCACTTCTTTCTAACAATTTTTCTGGATCTTTATAACATGAGAGAAATGCTATAGTCGGGAAGTTTAATGTGGGTTCTTAGATGAAGATGAGGTGGCCAAAGGGGGAAGGACAAAAGGAGAATAATGGGTAGGACCAAAATTTAGAAAGTAAGGCCCTTTATTTATTCATTTTTTTTTATTTATTCTTGTAAGGCCCCTTATTGCTCCAATAATTTTGGGGACAAATTGCGATGTGTATTTCGTGAAATGCAGTCATTTCAGTTAGACTGATCATGGCTTTCGTTGTGACCAAATTTTGAAGAAAAAAGGAAGTGTTCATTGCTGATACCAAGCGTTGTTCTCAAATTAACGTGACCCACAAAAAAAAAGAAAAAAAAAACTTAATAGGTAATTTGATAGAGTTGACGATCAATATCACTATAATGAAAAGAATAAAATGGATCATAGTAAAAATGATAAAATTGGCGATCAATGATATGATAATGAAAAAATAAAATGGATAACAACAAAAAACTTAAATTAACAATTAGCACCTGCATAATGAAAACAAAAGTGATAGAGTTGACTCCCTCGTAATAGAAAAAATAAAAGAGATCATAACAAAAATCAAGGTATTAGTTAAATTTCTTTCGTAACAAATCAAATTTTGTCAAGTAAAATTGAAAGAATTTAGTCAATTTCGATCATTACCGCAAATCTTTATTATATTATTTTAAATCTAAAATTTAATTAAAAAATTTAATATTTTATTCCATAAGTTTAATTGTCCCTCCGTAAACTATACCCTCTCTCTTTCTCCCCCTTGCGAGTTCACCTACTTGGCAATGCATTGTACTGCGGTTAAGGGTCAAGAGAGGAGGGGATTGCAGTCATGGGATGGTATCCCCACGTGAAACTCTGACTTTGGCTCTCTAGTTTTTTCACAATCATGCACGACGGTGGTGGCATCATCTATTTGATCCTCCTTCCCTTACCCAGCTTTTACGAATACCATCCATTTTTTTTTTTCCCTTTTATTTATTCATCAAATGATAAATGCACTTTCGTTCTTTGTAGTGAAAGCTTTTGGAATTTTTGGCTGTCTCCCTTACCTGCAGCGGCCTTTTAAATTTTTTCCACAGCCTCCTGCACATGAACCCTGTCCCACAAGAAAAGAACCAAAAAATAAAAAATAAAAAAAGGAGTGGACAAAGTGAGCAAGTAAATAAATCATAAAAATTTAAATAGATAATTAGAAAGAAAAGAAGCCTTGCCTAGGCAGGTTTCCCTTCATGTCCAGGGTACCAAGTATTTTTATGACCACGTTTTCATTTCTGAAATATTTTTGAAACATTTCCCATTTTAGAAATATTTCAATATACTAAATTAATTAATACTTACATAAATTTATATATATATATATATATATATATATATATATATATATTTACACATTTTCTATATTTAATAAATCAATCACTTATTTAATTATAATTTGTATTTTTATGTTATTTATTTCATAATTAATAATTATATTTTGATCATTTTATATTCTTATTGTAAAAGATGATTGTTCAATTATTTTTATAAAATATTAATATTCATATAAAAATCTTTTTTATATTTACATGCTTTTCATGTTTTCATTTATTATATTCTTATAAAATATCATTTGTTTATATCATTTTATATCTATTTCTATTTTTATATAGTCGAGATAGACCCCTATTAGAAGGATTAGGAAACAAACGATTTTGTTATAACATCTTAAACAAAATCAAGATTCAATTTTTGAAAATTGTATCATAAATATTTTAAGCCTATACGTGAAATTTGTTCAATATAATTACTTTATAACTTGTTTTGCAAGTTAATGTATGTCCAATAAATTTATCGATATATTATGAAAGATAATAATCGGAGTCCTATGATCATTAGAAAAAAGGGTAAAGAACAAAAGTTAAGTGTGATAACTAGCAATCTAAAAAATTTCTTTCATTTTATAATCCAAGTTTTAGAATAAAATATCCATCTTCATAGGTAAAGTAGGAAATATATTATCAGTATAAAATGCAAATGAAAGTACAAGAGAAGACTGTTTCATTCAGAATAAATTTTTATTTTCACACTTGAAAGCACTGATGACCAAAGTATATATATTATACAGTTCCAACGAAAGAATTGGATGATAAGGAAAAAGCACTAAATATTTATTCATGTAAATTATTATAAATATTACATAAATTATACATTTAGCACTAAATTTTCTATATAATTATGGAGAAAAAGAGAATTCTTATATTTTATTAAGGACTACATAGATGTTGTTGGAGGTGGGTTATGACTCCACAGATAGCAGCTCTTTCTTGACTCAAACAGTAGCCGCCATTGGGTGGATACATCTGCAAAAACCGCCGAGGGTTCTCTGACGGAGAGATTAAGACGCTCAAATCAGTAAAGAACGGTTTTCGATTGAAAGAAACAGACTGAGAATTGAGGGACGCTGTTCCATGTGACCAGTGTGTCAGAGTGTTAAGTTTAAAGAGCGTACCTGGTTCTGAGACCTTTAGTGATGATTTATACCTTTGAGAGAGACTTCAACCCTACCTTCCTTATCGAACTGATCCGAGAATCTCAGAAGTTAATTCTATGAGTCGATTACGATCCTCATTTATCGGTGGAACTACTATTTTAAAGAGGAGTGTTTTTCTTACTTAAAAGATTCGGGATATGCTGTTATGAAATAGGAGACTGAAGTTAAGGAAGTTCTGATATTCCTTTAGAATCATTAGGGGTGATGCCTATCGTTTGGTAGCTCGACCAATAAAGGGTCAATCGGGACTCGTCCAATTGGTATGCTACTATTTGTTTGCCCGATCGGAGCGACTGCATTGGCTCGGTGAGTATCGTTCGGTGGATCCAGACGACTGAGACCTTATCGTCCAGAGGTCCGAGCGACTGAGACCCTTCGGTAGATTGATCTGTGTGACTTAGACCCTTTTCGGATGATGATTGCATTCAAACCTCGGTTGGTAATCGTCCTTTGTGGGTTTCTTGAGAATTCTTTCTTTTGGTTTGGGTTTTGGACTACGTTCCATTATTTGCCCCCCCTATTTATGGCTTTCTTGGAAAAGAAAAGTCATAAGTAAAGGTCTGTTGAAACATGTTTTATACGTTATGAATGTACAGGGACGCTCGGCCCACTCTGATTCGCCCCTTTTGTATGTTAGGAACGTTGGTATGTCTTATCAGACACGATTTTCTTCATGGGGAATCAAAGACAATTTATTTCGATATTTATGACTTGTATCTGTGTTGATCCATTTCATCTTCCTTGAATTAATTGAGACTTCTCTTTTTCACTGTTATAAATAGCAATAATGTGCATCCACTTTCTTTCGCAAAGAATTGATACTCCTCCTTCATGGTTACTTGGTTGAGAGTGATTCTTTTCGAAGGTCAATTTGCAAGGTGTCGTAGCACGCAATCGTTCCTTGGATGAGGTGATTTCTGCTGGAGTGAGATCTTATTAAAGAAGAGGACTACTGGAATGGGATCTTATTATGTTGATCGTCCACTTTGGTTAGCATAATCTGACTCCTTGCCACCGAGGGGGTATGTCTTGTACTGCCTTGCATGGCCTTCTCCGATTGGTCCTCACCATCCAGGTGAAGTAGGAGTATTTTTCATACTACTTTTTGGATGGGTAGGTCGAGTTCAAGTCGCTTTGGCGGGGCAAATCTGAGCTCGCCTCTTCCTATCCCTAGCACTACATTGTTTTTGTATCTTCCAGTGTAGGGATTGTGTTCTTCATCTTCAGGTGAATCAGTAGTCTGATGAGATGGATCTTTCTGTATATTCTCCTTGATGTAATTAGTCGGATTTAACGGTTTGTTCATGTATCTTGATGTATTTCTTCACATAAGAATGAAAGGATTGCTTTTTACTTACTCGAGTCTTACTTTTGCTTCTTTTTGATTTCTTGCATCACGATATGATTTCTCCGTTAGAGTTGATCCGCTTCCCACTTTAACTTCAGGCTAAGCGACGAAGTAGTATCGGCTTTCCAGATTGCTTGGTGTTCAGTGGGTGGGATTCGAGAGTCATGTCTTCCCGTTTGGGGAAAATCTCTGCGTGAGTTATAGGACAAGGGTCGGGCGACTAAGACTTTCCGAATAATAAGAGCTCTCTGAAAAGATGGGTCGTGTTTACTTGCTCGGGGAGTTATGTCCCTTATTGACAACGCATTCGAATAACAAGAGTCGGGCGACTAAAACCCTTTGGACGATAAGAAATTTTCAAGTTGTGGGCTGCGTCCACCCGTCCGGGGAGTTACATCATTTATTGACGACGTGTACGAATGATAGGAGTTGGGCGACTGAACCCCTCCGAATGATAGGAAATTCTTTAAATTGTGGGTCGCGTCCATCCGTCCGGAGAGTTACATCTCTTATTGACGACGCATACGAACGATAGGAGCTGGGTGATTGAGACCCTCCGAATGATAGGAAATTCTTAAGTTATGGGCCGCGTCCACCCGTTCGGGGAATTACATCCCTTATTGATAACGCATATGAACGATAGGAGCTTGACGACTGAGACCCTCCGAACGATTGTAAATTCTTAAGTTGTTGGCCGCGTCCAACCGTCTGGGGAGTTACATCCCTTATTGACGACGCGTACGAACGATAGGAGTTGGGTGACTGAAACCCTTTGAACGATAGGAAATTCTTAAGTTGTGCCTAAGGAAGACCTTCCAGTTGTTGGATATTACCGAGACTCATTGATAATATATGTGCAAGTTTTCCGAGTTCCAAGTCCTAGGTATCGTTGACCCGCCTAGGTTGTCTAGTCGGTACGTTCCCGGTCGAACTATGGAACGTACACGATACGGACCTTCCTAATTAGGGGCGAGCTTGCCCCCGGGCTGCTGTCGACCAGTAGCCTCCACTTTTCGTAGCACTAATTCTTCAGGTTTGAACGTTTGGCTTTTAATCCTTTGGTTATGATATCAGGTCATTTGCTGCTAATAGGCCGCCATTTGTGTTGATGCAGACTCCCGTAATTCTGGAAGTAAGTCCAACTTTTCTCGTAGGGTACGTTCGTTCTGCCCGGCATCATAGTGAGCTACTCGAAGCAAGTGAATGTCTATTTCCACGGGTATAACTGCTTTGCTTCTGTAAGTCAGACTAAAAGAAATTTCTCCCGTTGCCCTTCGAGGGGTAGTGCGATACGACCAAAGGATGTCATAAAGTTTTTCGACCCATTGCCCCTTGATGTCATCCAGCGTTTTCTTTAGTACTTGTATGATCATTCGGTTGGTTATTTCAGCTAGTCCATTGGTTTGTGGGTGAGCAACCGATGAGAATCTATGTTGAATCTCTAGGTTCTCGCAAAACTCCCAGAAGCGCTGATTGTCGAATTACTTCCCGTTATTCGTGATAAGGACTCGCGGTATACCAAATCGGGTGATGATATAAGTTTATACGAAGGATTGGACTTTGACGGCCGTGATTTGGGCTAAATGCTCGGCTTCCACCCACTTCGTAAGTAATCGATCGCCACAATCAAGAACTTTCGCTATCTAATGGCTGGAGAAAACGATCCGAGGATGTCCATGCCCCACTGGGCAAATGACCAAGGACTAGATATTGGATTAAACTCGGTGGATGGTAGCCGAGAAATCGATGAGAAGCGTTGGCACCTGTCGCACCTTTTGACGTAGTTGTTAGAATCAACCTTTATGGTCGACCAATAATTTCCCTATCGAAGGGCCTTATAGACTGGATTTTGAGCACTCAGATGATTGCCGCAGATTCCTTTGTGAATTTTTTGAGGAACGTAATTTCCCTTTTCGGGAGTCAAGCATCGCAAATACGGGTGAGTGAATGATTTGCAGTAGAGAACCCCATTGATTATGGCGTAGTGCGTGGCCTTTCGCTTCAATTTCACTACTTCCCCCAGGGATTCTAGCAAGCGATCGTGCCTTAGGTATTCTTCTATAGGGTCCTTCCAACTGGACGACTAATCGACAGGGAGGACCTCCTTAGGCTCATCGATGCTAGGATACAGCAGACTTTCGATATAAACCGTCCGACTAGAAGCAACTGAATCGAAACTAACCAATTTCAACAAGGTGTCAGCTCGCGCATTTTCCGAATGAGGGATTTGTTAAATGTCTACTTTGCCTAATCGGTCCATCGTTTCGCACAACTTACTTAAATATTTCGCCATGACCGGATCTCTGGTTTCGTAAACTCCTTCAATTCGCTTCACGACCAACTGGCTATTTGTAAACACCCTGACATTTCGTGCTCCCATGTTGGTGGCGATCCGGAGGCCCGTCAGTAGAGTTTCGTACTCATCTTGGTTGTTTGTGGCTTAAAAATCAACACGAATGGCGTATTCCGCCTTAAAATCGTTTGGTCCTACCAGTATGTGTCCAATGCCGCTTCCTGAAGAGTTTGATGATCCATTCACATGGATAGTCCATTCGGGGGCTACCTATTTTTCTCGATGGCGAGAAAGTTACCCTTCAGACACTATGGGCAAAGTACATTCAAAAATAAAATCGGCCAGTGCTTGGCTCTTTATCGCGGGTCGTGGTCGGTACTGGATATCGAACTCGCATAGCTCCACACTCCACTTGATGAGCCGTCCTTACGTATCTCTCTTCTAGAGGATTTGTTTCAGCGGTTGATCGGTGAGTACTACAATGGTGTGGGTCTGGAAGTATGGTCGAAGGCGCCTTGTTGAAATGATCAGAGCATAGGTTATCTTTTCAATCTGTCGGTAATTAATCTCAGAATCTTTTAGTATCCTTTTGATGTAATAGACTTATTTCTGGGTGGCGGACTCCTGTCTCACCAGTATAGAATAGAGCGCTCGTTTGGAGATGACCAAATATAGGTAAAGCTCCTCCACAAGAATGGGCCACGAGAGCAGCGGCGGTTGCATTAGATATTCTTTCAGTCGTTCAAAGGCTGCTTGACATTCGAACGTCCATTTGAACAGTCGGGATCTCTTCAACGCATTAAATATGAGCTTTTACTTTTCGCCGACTCTGGACATGAATCGGCTTAGAGCCGCTATTTGACCAGTTAGGCGTTGCACTTCCTTGAGTGTCTGGGGGTGTCATGTCTAATATTACTTGTATTTTTTCGGGGTTCGGGAACTTTCCAGAAGCAATCCCAAAAGTACATTTTTCTGGGTTTAGCCGCATGTTGTATCGTTCTAAGGTCTGGAAGGTCTCTTTAAGATCTGCGACATGAGTTTCTGCTGTAACACTCTTTACAAGCATGTCGTCGACGTAAGTTTCGACGTTCCTACCTAATTGGTCTTTAAAGACCGTATTGGCGAGCCGTTGGAAAGTTACTCCGGCGTTCTTCAGGTCAAAAGGCATAACCCGATAACAGTATGTACCGAATTCAGTGATGAAGCTGGTCTTTTCTTCGTCTTTAGGCGTCATTCTGATATGGTTATAGCTGGAGTAGGCGTCTCTAAAACTCAAAAGTTGGCGTCTCGAGGAGTTGTCTACAAGTTTGTCAATGTTTGGGAGCGGATAGCTATCTTTCGGATACGCTTTATTGAGGTCGGTGAAATCTACACATATTCTCCCCTTGTCATTAGCCTTTTTACCAAAACTACGTTAACCAGCCATTCGGGATACTTGATTTCGCGGATGAATTCTGCTGCCAACAACTTCTGAATCTCTTCCTGGATGGCGCGTTGGCGTTCGAGAGTGAATACTCTCTTCTTCTGTTTAACCGGTTTGAAGTTAGGATTAACGGTTAGCTTATGGGTTATGACTGACGGGTCTATGCCAGGTATGTCTTCTGGGGTCCATGCGAAGACTTTCGAGTGTCGCTGCAGATATGCTACTAAGGCCTCTCATAAGGGAGGTGAGAGATTGGCTCCTATATTGACTGTTTGACTGGGATCGGTTGTCAAAAGGATCTCGATCGTTTCTTCGCCTGGTTTAGGCTTGGCTCTCGGCTCAGTGTCCTCTCTAAGCTCCAGAGTGTCGATCGGGAAAACTTCTTGTACGTCTTGTGTCGCGAAAAGGATATAGGGGTCAAGGTCGCTTCTTATGGTAGCCACTCCTAGCGGTGTCCTGAACTTTACTTTCATATGTCTCGTAATCGGTAGCGCCTCTAGATCGTTCAGGTTGGGTCTGCCAAGTATGGTGTTGTAGGGGGAATAGAGTTTTACCACATGAAAGAGGACGGGAGCGGTTGCATAATTAGGGGATCTTCCTAGGGTAACAGGAAGATAAATGATGCCTTCAGGATAAGTGGGCTCGTCCGAAAGCCCTTGGAGGGATCCGGTAGATGGAAAAAGCCAAGATGGATTGAAACTCATCCTGCAGAAGGCGTCCCAAGTGAGGAGGTTACAATCAGCCCACTGATCAACGAGAACTCTTTTTATAGTGTAAGAGTCTATTTTGAGGGTGATAACTAAAGGATCATCATGGTGAAGATCTATTCCAACTAGAAGGCATCATCATCAAAGCCTATGATTGGCTTTCTTCTTCTGGCGGGTGCGGTGTCAGAGATGACCATAGCGAGCATCGTTATAAGATTTCAAAAAATCAGTCTGTTTTTCACAGACGGTGCCAATCTGTTGGAGGTGGGTTATGACTCCACAGATATTAACTCCTTCTTGACTCAAACAGTAGCCGTCAATGGGTGGATACATCTACAAAAACCGTCGAAGGGTACCCCAACGGGGAAACTCCGATACTCAAATCAATAAATAGCGGTTTTCGATTAAAAAAACAGACTGAGAATTGAAGGAAACTGTTCATTGTGACCAGTGTAACCAGAGTGTTAGGCCTAGAGAGCATATCTGGTTCTGAAACCTTTAGGGATGATTTATACCTTTGAGAGACGTGCGCCGTCAGGGGACTTCAACCTACCATCTTTATCGAACTGATCCGGAAATCTCGGGGGTTAATTCTATGAGTCGATTATGATCTCCATTTATCGGTGGAGCTACCATTTTAAAGAGGGGTATTTTTCTTATTTGAAAGATTCAAAATATGCCGTTATAAAATAGGAGACTAAAATTAAGGAAGTTTTGATATTCCTTTAAAATCGTTAAGGGTGTTGTCTGTTGTTTGGTCGCTCGACCAATAAAGGGTCAATCGGGACTCGTCCGATTGGTATGCTGCTATTTGTTTGCTCGACCAGGGCGACTGCCTTCGCTCGGTGAGTATCGTTTGGTGGACTCAGGAGACTGAGACCCTATTGTTCTGGAGGTCCGAACGACTGAGACCTTTTGGTAGATTGATTCGGGCGATTTAGGCCTTTCAGATAATGATTGCATTCAAATCTCGGTCGGTAATCATCCTTTGTTGGCTTTTTGAGAATTTTTTCTTTTGGTTTGGGTTTTGGACCACGTCCCATCAGATGTACTTAAGAAAAATATTTATTATCTTTTTTTATATATAAATTCATAATTTTTCAAACTAAAATTTAGAAATTTTAGTTTGAATTAAAATAATATGTTCAATATATATATTTTATAATTTAGTTGACAAATGTTATATTAAAATCATAAATAACCCACAAGTGCTTTTAAGAAGAGAAACCAAATACTTCATTTAATGTAATTTGACGACTAACCCACACCCAAAAATTTAAGATGAAGATATATTTGTAATTTAATCCTTGGTCTATATAAGGGAAAGTTGAGATTAGATTTAATCGATTAGAGTTTCTTTCAAGGCAAATCTAATTCCTACCCCCCCCCCCCAAAAAAAAAGATAAGAATGAGAAGCTTACTCCATACCAGTAGAGTGTGCTCTTCTCATTAGAGGACCTGAGTTCCACAGTGTTTAGAAATAATTAGTTGCGTTATAAGGCGACAACGAAGAATGAGAACGTAATTTTTTTTATATTTTTATAAAAAGATTATTTTCATATTTCAAACTTATAATCTCAAAATTATTAAAGAAACGATTTCATATTTGTGCCAAAGTTTATCTCAAAAATAATTAGTTAAGTTGTTATGACTTGAAAAAGACAAAAAAATTAAAAAAAAAAGGAAAGGAAAATGGTACCGACGAGAAGGTGTGTTAGGTTGCCTCCCAAGGCAGGGTCGAATGACACGAGTGTTGATGTCTCAAGGATCATGCCTCTCGCTAAATGCCATTCACGCTCACCTTATCTTTCCCAATTAAAAAGAACAGCAAAAATACACAACCATAGAAGCTGGCCTGAATGAAAAAGAAAAAAAAAAAGGGGGTCAAACCACATCTAGCAATAAGAACCCCCATGTGAGATATCCCATTAAGGTTCCAACATAACTATTTAAAGTGTTTTTATTATTCAATCGACTAAAGAAAAACCCCTCCCCTTTCTCATAAATAAGGGCATTGCTTCCTCTTTCCCTACAAGTTCATTGCACCCTTTCTGACACATTTCCTCTCTCTCTCTCTCTCTCTCCCCTCCTCTGTGATAAGATAAAGTTCTATATTTTTCTTTCTTTTTTTTTTGGCTCCTCACGTATTTATCCCATCTAAATAAAGGTTTTTGCCCCATGTCGTATGAGAGTCCCCCATGTGCATATAATGTAATGTAACATGTATTTTTTTTTTTGTCAGTTTTTACGTTTTCATGACGATTCGAATCTCCTATCATGATTAAATGATTAAAATCCTCTTTCAATTACGTCACTAAATATTGATTTGTAACATGCATTTAGTTATATATGGAGAGGTCTATGACAAAATTATTAGTATTTCATATTAATGGATAATATTTAATTATAATTATTCTTTTACTAAATAGAATAATTAAATTCCATTTATGAAAGTTTCGAAATGTTGATTTAGGGATGCAAGATACACGTGGCATGAAATGGCATATTTGAATAAATAATAAGTATGGAAATGGACCGAATGAAATGAGTTGGTTGGTAAGAGATTAGGTTTTTTGGAAAGAGAAATATGCAATCTAATATACATGTACTAGCTTTGCTATGCCAAAGTCCTTCCTCTGTTTGTCTTGTTGGCTAGGTGGGATGAATTTGAAGGAAATTCAATTCCAGCTAGCAACAAAAATATTGGGGAAATGAAAAAAGAAAAGAGGCAAAGAATAGAGGAAGTACATAGCCATGTTTCAATGATGTAAGCATATGATTGATTTGAAAGAAGGGGTTTAGTTCATTTGACACTTGCACTCCATTTGGTGAGTCAGAGGGAGAGAGAGGACTGCTCAATCAAATGATTGACGATTCTTGGTACTAAAATATGTTGGGTTTATCTGTTTTTAATATTTTATTAGCCAAAATTGCCTAATGTTAGCCAAGTGAATCGTACGTGATACCTCGTATTTGGTTTTAATTAATTGATTATTTTTTTAATATCTTATTTTGAACATCGTTAAGCATATTAAATTTTATCACGATTAATTCAGACTAACTATTATAATAACTCTTTTCAAAAGGTGGGCCTCCCAATAAAAAATACTCTATACATATGAGGATCCGATACTCATAACGAAAGTCAAACCTCGATCATATTTAAAGATATTCAACTTCATATCCAGTTAAACCAATCCACGTTGATTTAATTAATTGATTATGTGATGCAACAAGAGGAACAACTGTCTTTTTAAGACAGGTTAAATAATAGAATTTTTTTTATTTCTATTTTTTCTTTTTTAATTTGATCTGATTATATTTTTTCATAAAAATTTATATTAAAAATAGAAATATAATATATAAAAATAAAATGGATCAAAATTATAATTTTCAAATAATTCTTATTAATAGTATTTCTATAATTTTTAACAATATTTTCTAAAATTTTGCCAAATAATCTTGAATTTACATATATTAAATCTTTTATTTTCTCTCATACTCTTAAGAGGGAATTGCCCTTGATTCCTGTCCTCCCTAAAAAAGAAATTCTAAAAAAAAAGTTCTTAAAAATAATGTATTTAACATATGGTTAAAATATTTCTTCATTTCAAAATACTATTGCCATGTGATTTGTTGAACATAAGTTTTTGTGAAAAGATAAAAATAATAGTAATAAATTTATATTTAAAATTGGACGTAGAAGAAAATGAAACGAAATCCTGCCCTTCTTGAATTAAAGTCCAATGAGATTCAAAACCACAATTTTGAGCCTCCAAGGCCCTTAGTTGGGCCGAAGGCAATTAAAATCTTTCCCTTAAAGATTAGGCCTGATGGACGTTCTTTGGCCCAACTTTTTACCAAGAATATTGAATTTTGTTATTTATCGAGATTTTTTTTTTTGGTGAAAATACCATTCTTGCTCTTGGTTAAGATCATATGATTTTTTTTTTTTTTTAAATCAAACTCTCTCTTTATATATATACACACACATATTACATTTCTGTTGGATCTAAATATATAAAATAAAAAATAATTTTTGTAAAAAGATATTATCAAAAAATAGCAAAAAGGAAAAAAGAAATATTTTACATGTAAAAAGTTTGAACATACTCCTAATAAATAAAAGACATTAAACTAAGATTAAAGTATGATTCATTGGCATGGGGCAGGAGCTGGAAGTAGCAAGCACCGACCTCTTTTTTTTTTTTTTTGGCTCTCTGTTCTCGTGACTTAGTACTTCATCATCCAAAAATTCGGTATTTATACTTCTCTTCACCATATTTTTCCTGCATGAACAATCAATCCCACACCACACCACCCAATATTGGAAAAGAGTTGAGAAACAATGGCATAAAATCACACATGGTTCATTCAACCAACCCAAAAAAAAAAAAAAAAAAAAAAAAAAAAAAAAAAATTCAACAACCACATGAGCACTTCTAAAATGATCATTGTTCTTGATTGACATCTCCAAAAAGATAGTTGTTCAAATCTCTGTAACCAAAAAAACAAAAAATTGTTCCTGGTTGGCTAATATGGTTAACTTTCGAACAATGAGACGTGTACTAGCAGGAGGAAAATTCGTTGTTGATGGGCCGCAGGGCAGCTCTTTGAGCCCAAATATTTAGCATACATACAACAGATGCCCTTGGGTAGGATTTTGTATTTTATTTCTTTTCTATCTATCAAACAATAGTTTAATTTTTATAAATAAAAATTTTAAAGGTGATTTTTAAGTAAAAACTCCTACTTCTCTTTTTTTTCTAAAATATTTTAATATTTTAATTTTTTAATTTTGTTTATATTGTCACGTAAAAAATATGAAATTTTAAATATATATATATCATAAATTCATTTACCCTTATATCATTTATTTTTCTTTAAATTTTTACTATCAAATAATTTTTAATGTAAAACATATGCCTCGCCAAATGGACACGGAGAGACTTGCCCAAGTTTTGCATCATCAATCGTCTTGTGCTCGAGAGAGAGAGTTGCAATCCTAGGATTCTCTTTCAAGCGAGTCAAAATTTAATTTTTTAAATATATAATATAATAAAATTTAAAAATTAAGATGGACAAATATCTTATTTTCTTTATTTTATCTTTAAAAATCTCATAACAAATCCTTTAAATAAAAAATACTTTTAAAATGGCATTGGATCATGGCACCTATTGCCCCCTTGGGGCCGCTGCCTGCTTGAGAGAGATAATACATGGTGAAGTATTTATACTTTTGTATTTATAATCGTTTCAAATATTTATTAAGAAATTAGATATTTTCAAAAGATACATTTAATAATTCTGTTTTGATTCAGTTGAAAACAAAAATAAAGACAAAAGAGGAATAAAGTAAAGAGAAGATAGAATGATTTATGTAAAAAATATATATATGGAAGAGAAAAAAAATTATTACATTAAGAGATTTTATAATAGGAGATCAAAAATCGAGTTTTATAATATTTTGATTAAATTAATTAGATAAAATTTAGATATGGGATATGAAAATAAAAGGAATAGGAGATCAAAAGTGGAAAGTCTGACTAAAAAAAATGAACAATTTATTTTTGTGAAAATGAAGTGGGGATCGTACACGTAATCAAATGCTACCATTCGAATACGTACACAAAGGATGTTTTACGGTCCAATGCAAAACCGCCCATATTTTAAGCGGGGGGAGAGAGAGAGAGAGAGAGATCAGAAATTAGGGTGTTGAGAATCGGGAAGAGGCAAAAGGTCAGTGAGCGTTGTAATCTCTTCGTTTTTCTTCTTCTTCTTCTTCTTCATGTTCTGATTCTTCTTCTGATAATCTGTTTCGTGGTTTGAGTCGATTGTTTGATTTCTTGTTAGAGCGAAGGTATTAAATATCGGTGAGTTTGTTGAATTCAATAATGATGATGATGATGTATGTGTGTGAGAAAGAGATAATCTTGTTGTGTGCAGGAGGGGACGAGTGTGAGGAGAGAGAGACTGTGACTAAGAGAGAGAAAGTGAGAGTGCGCGAGCGAGGGAAAGGAAGAGACTTTTGAGGGAGTGACTGAGAGATTTAGGGTTTCTGTCTTCTTCTTCTTTTGTTGTTGTTGTTGATCCTTCTTCCAGCTTCATGGAGAACAAGCTCGTGGTTAGTTTTCTTCTCATTTTTCTTGTTTAGATTCTGCTTGTTTGAATGCCTGCTGTTTGATTTTCTTCATTTGGACTTACTCTAGGTTTTGGGCATTCCGTGGGATGTTGATACCGAGGGTTTGAGAGAGTATATGAGCAAGTTTGGGGAATTGGAGGATTGCATTGTTATGAAGGTATTCCTCTAATTCCTGTTTATCTCTAGTACTATCCTTTGAATATATAAATTTCATGTATCTTACCGTTTGCATATTTCCGATACCCTTTCAGCAAAACTTCTTTGAGGAACGAAAATCACTTGGCATATGCATTATTCACAACTACATGGAGTTCGCTTAATGAAAAAAGAAAATGAGAAACTTAGTTGAAGCTTGTATAATTTATATAGCTCAAATATTGGTGTATAAAATGATGCTATTACTGAGGCTTCTAAAATTGGTGCAAGTAGAAATGCCCTAAATGTTATATTGTCTCAATTTACTAGTTGCTATTTTGAATTTTTTACGTTTTTAGTATCGGTGTCTTTGACGGATACAGACATAGGGCATGGGACACAATAGGACATGGACATGGTGATGTGTTGGTGTAATAAACATTAGTGTTCATGCTTTCTTTTGTCCAACTATTTCCAGCTCTTTGGTGTTGTGCCGTGTTACATAGGTGTAAGAACATCTTGATTGCTGATGCTTGCTTTTATTGTCATTGTTATTGTGTTGTCTGCATATCCTTCTTATGACAAAAGATGATATCATACTCTTGTAAGCCAACATTATATATATGCTCGCTGTTGCTTCGATGTCCACCCAAGGAAAGTATAATTTAAGTTTAGATATGCAAATATGATAAAAGAAGGAACCAGATGCATGTATGCTAATGTCTATGTTGTATATGTTATGGAACGAGACATTATTTGTACTCATGCTTGTTCACAATGATGTTGGTCCTTTAACCAAGGTCTGTTTAGGTTGGTGCATTGGGCGAACTAATTGGCGGATCTGCTTAATTCAGTAGACCCAATTACAGGATAGGGATCCACTGCTACAAACAAAGAAAAGAATAAGTTAATATGTTCTCAAGGGATCTTTAGTTGCATGATTCTTCGGTTGCTTCAGGAAGGGAAAGGGATAATTATAAAATGCTTAAACAACTTGTGCGTGGGAAAATGGTTTAGAGAGTGTACATGAGGAAATTACTACTTGCAATGCTTTCAGATGAATCCAATGCTTGATTTATTTTGGATTTTCTTTTCTTTCAATCCGAGTGAATCATATTTTTCTCTTTATTTACACTGTAGGAGCGCAACAGTGGTCGATCGCGGGGATTTGGTTATGTAACATTTGCATCAGTTGAGGATGCTAAGGTATGAAGCCACTGCTCTCTTATTTTGTTGCCTGCTGCCGGTTTTGATGCCAGTCAGTGTGTTTGTTTCCCCTTTTATGGTAAAACACTTCTTGGTTGTCATATAGTGTTTTTTCTTTTTTTTTTTTTGTGATTATGTCTGTTGGTCCCTATGTAACCAAGAAGGGGGTTGAATTAGTTAGCTTCAAGTTCTAGATTTTGCTCCACTTAAAATTTCAATTAAATGTATGGCCAAACTATATGAAATATGCAAATGTAAGTGCAGAAATTAAAGAGTAGGGATAGAGAGATCAACTCTAATTTGTAGTGGTTCAGTTTTGTGTCTACGTCTACTTTTCTAGCTCAGCAAGACAGGGTCCAGCGATAGCCGGTTTTCATTATGTAAAAAGAGTTACAAAGATGAGTACAATCCTCTAATGTTGACAATTTGCACCTTCCACCTTTAAAGATGACTTAGTCCAACATTAATCAATCAAAACTCTCTCACACCTAGCCTATGATTCAATATAGTGTTCCTTACACTCTCCACAATCTTTTGAGACTTTTTAGACTCAAAACAACAAGTTACAGATTTAAGAAATCAAGATTGAATGCAGTTTTAAATAAAATTTTCAGACCGACAGGCTTATTATGAACAGTAGTTTCAGATTAGAAAACTCTCAACTCAAATGTCAAATGAGATCTGTAAATGCATCTGAATAATCTCTGTATGATGGACTTTTAGTAGTTCAGCCAGTTCTATTCAGACCAGTTACCACAATCAAGTTTTAAAGCCTCAAAGTAGCCTTCAGAAACAGTTTACTGCTCAGAAAAATCAGAGAAGATCCAATTTTCCAGTTTATTTTTCTCCTTCGAAATCTTTGATTTTTACTACTGTTATTGTTCAAATTTAAACACCAACAATTCCCTTAAAGTGTGGAAGATTTAAATTTCAAAATGCTTAATTGATGGAGAAGCTATACTCAAGCAAATAACTCCTAAAAACCAGCTTGTAACTTCTGGAAAAATATTTCACAATCTGATTTTTCTTTTTACCTCCAGTAAAAAGGTTGGATTTTAATCCTCCAAGTGATTTGAATTTGATTAACCCATTTGGACAAGTTTGAGGATTAAGTGCAGCTCCCAATCTGCACTTAATTTGCTGAGCTAGGCCTTGAAAATGAATCAAAATCGCAGCAGCTTACTTCTGCCCTTAAATTCTGATTTTCAACTGCTTCTACCCAGGTTTCTATGCCAACATCTTCTATGCAGTAGCTATTTTCAAATTTTCACGAGAAATTCTATAGAACTTCAACTTCTACCCATAGAAGATTGTATTACTTGAAACATGAATATTTTAAAAATCTGCACACTTGATAAAATGATTAGTAACATATATAGGGTTTTGTTATCATCAAAACATTAGGGTTCAACAACAATTTCCTTAACAATGTCATGTCACTAGAGAATATTTCCTGTGGACGGAAAAATTTTAGATGTGTATGATGCTTGTGCTGTGTGTTGATGACATTAAAGAATTATTATCTTGATTGCAGAATGTATTATCAGGAGAGCATTTTCTCGGAAACAGGATGCTGGAAATAAAAGTGGCAACGCCAAAGGTTGTTCATTTATAATAATTTCTGCAGTGCTCATCTAATGTGGGCATGTTCAGTCATGTTTTTACATTCAGTTTGTGAACATTTCATAGAATCTCTGAGGGCATTCTTTGGAGACAATATTTAGTTGCATAATTCCTTTTTAACCCTGTTTTTTCAGGAGGAAATGAGAGCACCTCCTAAGAAAGCTACTAGGATATTTGTTGCCAGGATCCCACCATCCGTAACAGAAGCAGATTTTAGAAGGTGTGTTTCTTTGGCCATGAAGGTGTTTGAATGTTTAGTCTGACTAGTCCCTCTTCACATGAAAACTGCCCCATAATAAATGTGTACCTGTTTGACAGCTATTTTGAGCAATATGGTGATATAACAGATTTGTACATGCCAAAGGTAAGTCCTCATGTCACCCATGTGCTTGAACACTTTCTGTAGGCAACTCTTGGCCATTAACTTATGCACACACAGAACATTCATATAGGCATCACTGGTCTTTGGAATCAGTCTTTGTTCATATGCATATTTTTGTAGACATCTTATTCTGCTCCTATATTTTCTAATTTTGAGGTGATATCTTTTGTTGTTCAAGGATTTGGCCATTAATAATATCAATATCTAAAACTGCAGAAAACATTATTTCTATTCTTTTGCAGGATCAAGTGACAAAAGCACACCGGGGAATTGGGTTCATCACATTTGCTAGTGCTGGTAAGATTACACGAGTTTGCATATACTGGTTCATTTAAATTTTGTTAATTATATGAGCAGATACTTGCATAAAGTGTTGATTTCTCCTCCACAGCCTTTTCCTGCATTATTTTTCGATGGCCTCAGAAAAGATTGGTCTTTGTTTCCCTAGTGATTGTATCAGCCTTTGATGTATTCTTTCTACATTCTTCTTTGTGAACGAGTATCTATTTATTATCTGTTCCCAACCTTAGAAGCCTTTGTTATAGTACCACCAATAAGGCTAGAAAGACAAGAAGTGCAAGAGGGCCTGATGGGTTCTGAAGATTTTGGTTTTTCTTTCCAACCAATGTGACTATAAGATTGACATTATTGCACATTTTGCATTATCTTTTTTACCTTTTTTGCTTCCAAAATCCATTAAAATCAATCAATAGGAAGTCTTGAACATTCCTTGACATGACTTATTGTACTTCAAAAATGATTTATGTGATGGGCAAATCATAAAGTGATTTTTGAGTTCTATTACTTTGGCAAAATGTCACAAATGTTTGGTGAGATAGATTGACTAGGCCTCCTAACCGGCAATACATCATTGTGTAGATCTTGTTAAAAGCCGTGGACTTGAGAAATGACTTAACCTTAACCACGGCCTTTTATCTTCCAAATAAAGTTAACAAAAGGAGGGGAGGAATTTGGAATTCTAATAAGGTGTTGAAAATAGATTTTAGGAAGACAATGTCTAACCGTCTGTAACAGACCGTAGCTAAATAAGTAGTTTGAATACCAAAGGTTAGTTCATGAAGTGAGTTGTTAGAATTCAGTTGGTTGATCCATTAACCAATTGAAAGTTGTTGAGAAGTTAGAGTAGTTAGAATCAAGAGTGTATAAAGTTTGTAATCTGCAAGAGAAATGCAAGTATGGATTGATTGATTGAGCTCTCCCTCTCTGTGTTCTCTCTCTCCTCTGTCTCGCTCCCGCCTCTGTCTCTCCCTCTCCCTCTGTTTCTGTTCTCTCTCTCTATCACCCCTCCCTCTCTCTCTACTTCTTTCTCCCTCAATTCTTCTCTCTTTTTATCCCAGCACTCCCATTTCCGACCATTTCCCGTGAACACCATCACCAACCACTGTGGCATCTCAGTTCACTTTCCTTGCATTTTTCCATGCTCTGTTTTCATTCCATTTTGAATTCAACAGTCACAGCTCAACTTTAGTCAAGTTAGTGGGTCGGGTTGTGACGCCATCCTTCATTTCCTTATGCAAAGGCCCAGCCAAAAAGAAAAAGAAAAAGAAAATCCCTTTTATCCTAAGAAGTGGGATATGGATGAAAAAGTTTCCTAAATATGAACCCAAAATTCCTTTCATGTATCTCTGGTTACGTGCTGCTATCTGTCTATTGAAAAACCTGACACTATATATCTGTATTCTTTTTCTGGTTATAGTTTGCATCCTGTATGCTGCCAAAGTCAACAAATGGTTTCAAGGGCATATCACCATATGACCATTCTCTATTCTTTTATACAGAAGAGTTCTTGCTCCCTTCATTTTTTCACTGGAAACAGGCAAACCATTAGGAAATGTGACTTCCTATTCCATTTCAAGATGGGAAAGGGTAAAGAACCATGAAAATATTTAAATGTGTCATGGTGCTTCTGCCAATATTACAAGCAAGCTTTCAAAAGACTCACGAGAAGACTTGCCCGATCCTTATATTGCAAACCCCAAGTACTTCTGACTAGGGAGGTAGCAATAAAATCAAGGCTCATTTCCTGAATAAGATCAATGCATTCAGGGGAATTTCTAGGGATGATCTCCCTAGAAGTGGCTGTTATGTCAGGATGGGGGGCATTGCTCTCATTCCCTCTTGCTTAGTAGTATTCCTTCTTGTGACTCATTTCAAAGATTTTGCACATGATTATTAGTGCACTAGTGTGTTATAGGAACGCCTACATGAGAAAAGATCATTCGGTTGGTTGCAAAATTGTGTAAGCTAAAACTTAGTGGAGGCTTTAGTCTTCACCTTTAGAGTGTGACTCCTTATGGATTAAAAAGTGATCAGTATATGGTCTTGAGCAAAATAGAT
The DNA here is from genome assembly GCA_037126225.1 of Dillenia turbinata. Taxonomy (NCBI): domain Eukaryota; kingdom Viridiplantae; phylum Streptophyta; class Magnoliopsida; order Dilleniales; family Dilleniaceae; genus Dillenia; species Dillenia turbinata. The sequence goes on from JBAMMX010000017.1 coordinate 17,665,945, forward strand.
AGAATGGTAAGATTCAGACAGACTGTTTTTGGCGTCAAGTGTTTAATTCTTTTTTTAAATAAAAAAATTGAGCGCAATTACTTGCATTCTTTTAGTATGTTTAGATTGAAAGAAATGCTAGAATGTCTATAAATCAATTCATTGGCACGTCCTCTTGTGGGGTAGGAATGTTTTCTTTGATTCAATTATGGTCTCATGCTTTCGGTGCCTTCAAAGACTATAACTAGGAGGACTTGAAGGATTGGAAAATAAACTAATCATCTTTCGATAATTTATTCTCTTTTCCCCTATAAGGGAGTTTTATCCTCTCTTTATAAACTTCTTCCATGCCCAACAGTACTAATAAAATTTCTATTTTACCAGAAAGAAAATTTTTTGAAGAAAATTGGTTCTGTCAATCATCATCCAATTTAGCCGTTTTGGAGGAAGTACAGTGTGGTCATCCTTGTGGATTTTGCAAAGAAGGCAGTTATGTGTTTGGTTTATCTAGGAGAAGAATGCCAGAATTTTTTCCAATCATCATGCTTAACTTAGTTAGGGTTCATGGGTTCCTTATTTCTATGGTCCGGCAGCTAGTTCATCCAAATGTTAGTGTCGTTAGGGTCACCCTGTGAATGCTTAAAGGGAAGCTTATGATTTTTACCAGTGCGATTGATACCATATTTTGTAGTTTCCTTATTTCTTCCAAGACTTGTTAGGGTCACCCTGTGAATGCTTAGAGGGAAAGAAGCTCATGATTTTTACTAGTGCGATTGACCCCATATCTATGTAGTTTTCCTTTGTGTAACCTATTAATAATTCTTTGTTAATGCTTCTGTAGCAATATTGCAGAGTAAAATCATATCTTGTTGTTTAACAAGGGGCAGGGCACAAGGTTATGCTGATAAAGAGATGACTTTTGACTCTGTCTTTAGTTGCTTAAGTCAACATAGAGAAGTACTAGTTAAGTAGCTGAAATTGAGGTAAATTATAGTGTTTTTTTTTTATTTTTTATTTTTTTGAGTTTCACTCCCGTAGGTTGACTTCTGAATTCTGATGTTTGATAGTTAATTCCTTCTGAGGAGAGGGCCACTGGGGTTTTCAGTTGGATCATTGAGTTAGTAAGATTAGGTTTTGGGTGACAACAAAAGCTGGTGTTACTGCTGTCATTGAGTTGGATAGACCGTCCCAAAGCATTCAGAAATTGAAAAGAACAATTTAAAACTTCCAATTGCACCTTTAAGTCAGTCTTTTGGTACCGGACAGCAAAGGAGTTCCCTTGAATTCGGGTCATATCAGCCACATGTCATCCTTTTTATGTGACTTCACTGGAAGTTGACATATTTTCTGTGACTTTTAGTCCTATATGTTTGAAGTATAGCTCTTTTAGGAACCAAATCAGCAATCTCCATTCAATTATAAGCTTTTCAATGCCTGCATTTGGAAGTTGATGCACTGAATCCTTGATATATATATACATATATATACATATATATATATATTTTGGGGCAGGCCTGAGTGGCCATACTGTTGCTGCCAATATTTGGTATACATAATGTGGAAATTCTTTAGGAGACTAGCCATCTTTCAGGCTCCTTTTGTCCGTTCTCTTTGAAACATTATCTTTTTCATGTGGAATCCAACTTTGACTGGCTGGACATTGATTGTGTTTTATAAGTTAAAATCTTTATGGGGGAATTTGGTCATGTTGTCTTGCAAATTCTAAAGTTTGTGTCATCATGGTCGTGCATAAACTGTCAACTGGAGTTAAAGCCCTTGTTGCTTTGGCCTCAATTTTAACGTTCCCCGTTTTAACACCACTGGTTGTTCCAAATTGCAAATGGAAATACAATGATGGCTCTTGCTTTGACAAGAACCAAGAGTGGCATTCAAAACAAATTGTCCTAGAGAACTAGGTTTTTTTGGAGCAAGAATTAGCACTTACGAGTATTAATAGCTGTTGGAAAGTGCAAATGCTACTGCACAGATTAGTAAGAGCTTGTTATTTTAATGAAGATCTCAATCACTAGTTTAGTAGGGCTATTACTTCAAATGCTACTTTTTGTTCACTAATTTTAGACAATGATGAGGATCAGCTTTGCTGTAAGTTTGTCATAATTGCACTCAATCAGGGCCTTGCAGTTTATAAGATCTTGTGTCAGATTTAGCAAATTAAGAATAATGAAGTGTTGGAATGATACAGAGTTTGGTTTATTAGTTTGGCTTGAATTATGTGAGATTCCTTGTATTTTCTTTGCTGATTAACTGAAGTCTGGTTGATCCTTTTTCTGTACTACAGATTCTGTGGAAAGCTTGATGGCTGAATCTCATGAGTTGGGAGGATCGACTGTTGTTGTTGACCGAGCTACACCAAAGGTAGCTTACAGGTTTACTTTTTCTATTTTCTCTTTTGCTTGCTTTCATCCTACCCTTCCAAGAGGGGGGGTGTGCAGAATGATCCCATAGTGGATTTATTTTGTAATATGGAAGTATTCGTCTCAGGGTACTTTTTTTTTTTTTTTTTTAACTCAGAAGTGTCTCAACAATAGAACTCCACTTGGACTGTTCTTCATTTCCTCTCTTATGTTCCATCCAATGTAACTAGAATTCTTTTCTTTTTAGATTTAGTTTTTTAAATCCATAAATTGTTTTCAAAGAATAGTGGAAATTTGGCTCCGTGACATTGTTGTTGGGGATTTATCTATGACATAGTTGTTTCCTGGGCTTATTTGAAGTTTTGATTATGATTGTTGTGATTGGAAATATATATATATATATATAGAGAGAGAGAGAGAGAGAGACAGAGAGACAGAGAGAGATAAATATGAATAGAAAAGACTTTTGGTTGACAAAAGATGGAGAGAATGAGGAGAGAGAGCTCATGAATTTCAAGAGGGGGGCGGAAAGAGAAAATTACAATTAGATTTTAGAGAAAGAGCATGTTGTTAGAGAAAACATCAATGGTGGGTGGGCATTAAATGACCAAAATTCATGGTAAAATGATGTGTGGTAAGTGTTTGTCTAGTGGTGGGAAGGGGTATAAGATTACCTTTTAGGTGTATAAATAACATCCCCTCTAAATTTTACTCCGTTTCAGTTTTGCATTCCTAACATGGGAAAGGGGTACCTAGGTAAGCTGTAAGCCGTTTTTATATGTACCAAACATTGCTCATTTGTTTTTCTATTTTGAGGTGATAGTGATTTTTCTAATATTGGATGGCTTCTTCCTAAAGTGCTCAAACAGGTTCTATCTGTAGTGAAACTAATCTATTCTCTTCACATGATAAAACATCCATCTTATTTCATTTTTTTTCTTGGGATAGGAAAAGAAGAGAGAAAATACTATAGGCAAGCGCAGAAAACTAGAGTTATAAGATGAAAATCTTGTGGTTTTTTTTTTGTTTTTTGGGACTCCTGAAGAATAACGTCTCATGACCGCCAAAGTGGGGCACCACAATGAATCAAGAGATGCCATCTTATTCCCTAATAGAATGCTTGTGAAAATTCCAAAGGCACTAAATTTAATGCTTTCTCTGATGAAGCCACAATTATTCTACCACCTTCTGCTAAGCCCTATAATTTTGAGGATAAAATCTGTAATTTTTCAGACCCTTTCTTGCTTAGAATGTTGATATATCTTTTCCATATGAACTAAGACTGAAAGTAGTTTAAGAAGAGCAATTGAAACCTCTAGGTACACTGCGTGATTATTGGAGGCAACATAAATAGGGGAGATGTAAAAATAGATCTAAGATAGAATAGGAAGACCAAAAATTTGGAGATTGCCAAGCCAGATCTAAGAGAAATCAGAGAGAGAGTGAACTTAGCCTCTCAAATGTGAAGGACGAAATGATAAGGGAAGCTTTGGAAGTCTAAAAAGATCATAAAAGTCAAGTTGAATGAGCATGAACTTTATAGATCTAGATTAGATTTCATATAAAGAGTGGAAAGAATTTACCAAGGTAAGTTCAGCTCATGGGTTCTCATCCAAGTTGAAGAATAGTAGGATGATGGTACCTTGTCAGTAGAACCTTCTTAATGGAATATGAAATATGTGATCTAAGTTGTGCTTTTTCTCTCTCTCTGAGATACTAGTTTTTAGATTGATATGGTGGGGTGTTAATTGTGTTGCTTCTCTCGTTTTCATGGGATATTTAAAGACCATACATGCAATGGCAAAACCAGAAATTTATTTTAGTGGGAGCAAAGTGCAGCATGCAAGCTAGTGTGGAAGTGCAGCATGCAAGTGTAGTGTGGCCGGACATTTTAATTTTCTTGGAATAAATAGCATTTTTAATTTTAGTGGCATCTTTTGGATTTTTAGCAACAATTTTATGTTTTTTAGTGGCATTTCTAAGACTTTTTGTAGCATTTTTCTGTAACTGCTAAAGGTGTACGCATTAAAATTTCTTTCTCAAAGTTTCAGTGGGGATGGCTGCACCCACTACCCCCAGAGTGGCTTTGCCACTGCCTACGTGATATGCTAGTTATCATATGTGCTGATTAAGATCAAATAGAAGGAAGGATGCATTATGCAAAAAGTTCGGTAGGATTACAGATATTTGGGGAATTGGTACTGATGATGATCTTATTAATATCTAGCTTAATCTTGTCTTTTTTATTCACTTTACACCTATGGTTTGTTTGGAAAACTGAACCTATGGATGTGATTATATTGGCATGTACAATTAGGTGAACAATTGATCTATTTTATTTTATTTTATTTTATTATTTTCCTTGCAGGAAGATGATTTTAGGCCTGTGACAAGAGTGACACAGGGTGGATATGGTGCCTATAATGCGTATATAACTGCAGCAACTAGATATGCAGCACTAGGTGCTCCGACTTTATACGACCATCCGGGCGCAGTATATAGCAGTATGTTCTTTCCTGGCATTTATGTTTGCTGTGGTTTTTATTTTGCATGCAACAATATGTACCTATTCTATGTAATTAGCAGTGGAATCTGCTGTGGGGATGGGAAAAAAGATTTTTGTTGGGAGACTCCCTCAGGAGGCAACAACTGATGATCTTCGCCAGTATTTTGGCAGATTTGGCCGTATATTAGATGTTTATATTCCTAAGGTATGATTATTAACAGAAACTGTATAATGTGTATAATATAATTCTCAAAGGTGGAGTGTGGGTTATGGTTATCTGGTTTCTTCTTGCAGGATCCGAAGAGAACTGGCCATAGAGGTTTTGGTTTTGTAACATTTGCAGAAGATGGTGTTGCTGATCGTGTTTCTCGAAGGTCTCATGAGATCTGTGGACAGCAGGTTTATGATTTGGATATTTACAACGTTTCTCATGTTTGAATCCACAAGAGAAATATTTATGAGATATAAATGTTTGGCTGCAAAAATAAAATAAAATAAAAATTAGAAGGTCGGAAGTGTTATCCAGTTCTTTCCCTTCTTGACCTACACTCTGCTTGAGCCTTTTCATATTTGAACCGGCTTTAAAGGTTGGTTGGAGAAAGGGAGTTATTAGAGGAAATATCAATGTCATGCTGATTGGTTGTGGACGTGGCTTTTTAATTGTGGATCCATTTAATTCATGGAAAAAAGTATTCTTTCATCTCTACTTGACCTATGCTCTATGTAAAACTTATATGATCTGTGGTTCAGAGGTTCGAGTCTCTGTCTTTCTGAAATGAAGCTAAAAACCTTGTATTGCTTGATTCAGGGACATAATTGCTGTTGGTTGGATCTTGGTAGGAAATGTTGAAATCCTTTTTGTTGACTTGATCTTGTGTTCCTTGGATGTGGTATTTATGGAGTATAATATAACTGATTTGGATACAGGCAGTTGCAGCTGCTTTTATCTTGGTGTGAATCTTGTAGCACCAGGTTGCTTATTTGGGGCCCCACAGTTGCTTGATTACTTGACCTTGAAATGCTTGAGTACTAAGTGAAAAGTGTTTGATCACAAAGTGATTTGTGTCCAAATATTTATTTTTAATCCATGATTTTTTGGCCAGTTTCAACTTTCGCCAAATTTAGTGCTATTTGAACTCATATGGGTTTCCTTTGCTTTGCCAAGTGAAATCATTGACTAGGTACCTGTCTATGGAGCTGAAAATTTAGCACTGAATTAATAGCTATACTTAACATTGGGGAAGAAGAAGCTGTTAAACGTGTGAATATTTTGAATAGACTGGAAATGGAGCAGATTCTGTCCACTCACAATTTGTAGTGAGATGATATGGTAGCAAATTCTGGATTGATTATAACTGGCTTTTAACACATCCTCTTGCTGTGCAGGTTGCTATAGACTCAGCTACACCAGTCGATGGTGCAGGACCCAGTGAAAATTTGATGATGGTAGCTGAACCTTTTGGAGGTTATGGAGGTCCAATGCGGAGCTATGGGAGAATGTATGGCAGTCTCAATTTTGAGGATGTGAGTACATATGTTGAACTTATAACGTTTAGGATACCCTTTTGGATCTACTAATTGCTTCATTTCCTCTTATATTATTTGGGGACTTGATTAATCTTTCTATGATTTTTAAAGATTGGCATGTGTAGTTTGCCTGTTTGATTTCTCCATGGTGGCAAAATGTGTGCATATCCAATGTTGCATATAGATTAGTGCGTGCTCCTTCCTGTATTGTGACATTCTATCGTGCAGTGGGGATATGGAGTCGCCAGCGGAAGGCCTTCAAGATCAGAGTGGAGGTATAGGCCGTATTAGTGGAAAGCGCATGCCGATGTGTGCACCTGTATGAGATTATTATTCAGATGTTCCGAGTTGTCTTAATCTGCCACAAGATCTATGTAAACCAAGGGCAACCCATGAACCTTATTTTACTTGCATGTTCGAGGATAGCATTTTGCTGACTCATTATTTCAATCAGATCTGGGTGTTTAGTTTCTGAAGCAAGATATTGTTAGCTTGCTAGTTTTAGTTCGGACATATAATGCATAGAAATTTCTCAATACCAAAGTTTGTTTTAGAAATATTTTTAAAATATTTTAACACGATAAATTAGTTAATATTTATATAAAAAAATTTTATAGTTTTATATTTGCATATTTTTCTATATTTAATGAATTATTTATTTATTTAATTATAATTTTATTTTTTATATTATTTATTTTGTGATTAATAATTAGATATTGGATCATTTTAAGTTTTTTTATAAAATATGATTATTTTATTATTTTTATAAATAATTAATATTTACATAAAAAATTTTATATTTTTTATATTTAAGCATTTATTGACGTTTTTGTTTTCTATATATTTATGAAGTGTTGTTTTTTGTTTTTCATTTCTGTTTTCGTGCCGCACGTTGAATGTCTATCACACCTTGCTAGGGGTGAGCATTCGGTTAAAGGGTAACTAAAATCATCAAAATTGAAATAACTGATTTAATTTGATTATGAAATTTTTATAATTATAATTTAACTAAATAGATTAAAAATCGATAATTCATTTAATTGCGATTTGGTTATTCAAATTAATTGAATTATTGAAATCCCTTATTATAAGGGATTTTTAAATATTGTTGTTTTATGTGTTTATATTAGAAAATGAAAATTAAAAAATAAAGAAAATATTCGAAATAAGATTATTATATTTATTTCTAAAATTTGTTATGGTGCTATGTATGAGTAACATAGAAGTGAAAATGGAGCATGAAAGTAAGAGGAAGGAAAAAAGAGTAAAATAGGAGGGGAGAGAGAGAGAGAGAGAGAGGTGTGAGTGAAAGTCAAGTTTGGAAGTAGAAGAGTCTGGATATTAAAAATTTAGAATTAAAAAGATAAAAACCGAAAATCTTTCATTAATTGTGTATTTTCAACTATATTAGTTTTAATTTTTAGGGATTTTTTTTATTAGAATTTTTTATTAATTATAATATTTTTTCTTTTTTAGATTTTAATATGATAATAATATTTATATGAATAAAAATTATTTAAAAATATATAATATTTTTAATTAATTTGAATACTCTGTTTGATCCAAATAAGATTGGTAAAATTGATGATTGTCTAAATAAATTAAATTAAAATTTAGTTTTATTCAAAATCAAATTGAATATTTAATAAACCATTCAAACCTCAAAAAAAAGGGTTTGAAGAAAACAATTTTTTCAATTTTAATCCAATGGTGTTCACCCGACACCTTGCCTAAAATGCATTAGGCCTCTGTTAATATAGGATGTGAATTCACTGGTAAATGGTTTTGCTCGTCTGGTTACAATTTATCAATTGAAAGACTTAAGAACAAAGTTTATTTAATTATTATGCATATCGTGAAATATAATGTCCTTTATATGAGGTACGGTAAGTAACATAAATTTTATTTTATTTTTTTGAGTTCAATGGAGACTCGGTGGGTATTCTAGTCACACAATATAAGGGTAAGATTTGCTATTACGTCCATCCAAAAAAGTAGGGGGCACTAACCTCTCTTCAAGTATGCTTTTGTGGTGTTTGGCTGCCTACTTGATTTAATTGACATACATATTATTCCATTTTCGAAGGTATATATCTTCTTATTATAAGTTGATATATATATATATATATATATATTTATATATTGTAAGGTTAAAATTTAACTTTTTACACTAACGTTGGACAGTGATACCAGTTAGACTCGGTGCTTCACTTCTTTTCTAGTTATAACCTAAACACAACGCAGGAATCATGAAGGAAGGCATGAATATGGTGAGTCTCCGATGTTGCACATGAAACATACTATGGATCTAGGCAGCTCCTCCAGTGTTGAGTACTCGTAAATAACTAAATAATTACATTCATTTAGGTTTCTGCAATCTTTGCCTCTAATCTTGCATTAAAAAAAAAAAATTACAAATCGTGCAACTCCTACCTTTCCATTTAAATCAAATGGGGTTGTGGCTTCTAGTAACTCCATGCCGTCCAATGCAGACTGAAGTTCTTCATCTTCTTCAGTACTAAGGTTGCGGGGCCTCAAAACTGCTACAAAACTTAAGGTGCCGTCCCAGCATGGCTGCATTTAATCAGCACCATCAACAGCAATGTAAATTGATTAATGACCTTAACGAGCATGCAACTGTATGGCGAACTTGCATTGGCATTAGCTTAACTCTGGTCTTAGCTTATCACTGATCTAACTGAGGATCTGGGGAGTGAATTTTAGCTACTCTGGTGCTCAGGATTGTGGTCCAAAGAGAAATATTATCCAAAAATGGGAACAGTTATCCAAAACACACAAATATGTTCTCACCAACATGACGGGACCATCAGCCATGCCTGTTATAATTCTGAAATTTCTTTCTTGTGGTATATTTGTATTTTAACCTATTATAACCACAATTTGAAAGAAGTAGAGACTATCTATTTGCAAAGTTGATGGGTGTTGCACATTTTGCTCTCAAAATATGGAAACCCTTCGAGAACAAGTAAATGAGTGGGGCAACGCTATCCCTCCAACTTGTCCTTGCATAGCATTGCCACGAGGTAAAGGGAAGTCAATAAAATCATATATTATGAGAAAGTAATTGCAGCCATTGAAGAAAGAGACCGTGTAATTACCATGTTGGAATTAATGAATACCAGACATTGAGAGGAGCTAAGAGGCACGGAAGCTGAAGCAGCCTCGGAGGGAGCCTATCTGAACTCTTTTATATAAGGACATGATGCTGTTGGTCCTTGGTGCCTGACAAGCTTGAGTTGCTGACAGTGAGTTTCTCATATCTTGGGCTTTCAATTCAGCCAAATTTAGCTTGTTCAATATCTTGTCCATCGATGATGATCTTTCCTTCTCAAGTTTTACCTAAACCAGAGTTCTCAAAATTAGCAAATAATGGAGAAACAACGTCTCTGTCATGGTACAGAAATAACTAGCAAAGTATACTGAACCTCAAGTTTCCGTATTGCTGCCTCAGCTTTTGCCTTCTGCAAGTTCTCCCATGCTATGATCTTTGCTTCCTCTCGTTGAACTCTGCACATAAATTTGAAAGTCAATATGACTATTGTCTCTTAAGCATTTGAAGTCCTTTCCCCGATTTGTCTGGCATGATAGAATCGAATTGCTTCAAGGACTCATTATCAATAAAAATATGTTGAATAAATGGGGCGGTAGCATTTTATGCTTTTGGAGTCAAAGCAGGTGAAGTCAAGCAGATCCAATTGGGTTTTTGATGGCGCAAGTGGTCTGTTTTTTTCCCCATAATCAACCATGCATCCTAAGGACCACTAACATAGTCAACGCCAGAAGATTAGTCAGTTTTCACTTGTCTACTTGGTTTCGTCACCTCCTGTAGGTGTGCCGCACCTCCCTTTCCTTACTCAAGAGGATGCAATGTAGAGTGTAGACTCTTCGGTTTAAGCTTGATATGCAATCCAGGTAAGAACTTGTTAATGGTTATGTTGTGTAGAGTTCAATGTCTTGCAATCTTATAAAAATGCAAAAAATGTGAAACCATGAAGATTGTTAGAGAGTTACGAAAGCATACTTGGAAACATCTTTGGTTGCCTCTGTTATATTCAATGATGAAGAACTAGCTTCTGTTGCCCTTTTATCTAACTCCTTAGCGCTTCCTTTCCTTGACTGTCCTGTTGATTGTTTCTTGGACCACCTTATTACAGTGACACGTTTGTCTACTTGCACATCCCTGACTTCCATGTGAGCATTGCTATGTGGTTCAACAGCAGGAAGAATTGAGGGGGGAGAGCGAGGTTGGGACCTCCCTTTTGGGGATGCGTGAGGGCTTCCTTTTGGGCTCATTTGGGTTGCCATGTCCCTCCGTGAAGCAACATGAGAAGCCACATTTTCATCATCAATAATGCCATCAAGTTTCTCATCTGTAAAAGGAAGCAAGAGAATATTTTCATTGCATGAGTCAATGCACCAGATCTAATGTCACATTTTTTTTACTAACTTCACCTAAAAAATAAGTTCATGGATCAGCCCTTCCTAATAGAAAGAAACAAATCCAAGAAACCAAGAATCTTCAGGATCATAATTAATCTTAGCTTTCTGAAATGTACATGATTACAGATAAAATATCAGCAGTCAGGAAGGAACTCCGTATAGGAGTTTTTGAGTACTTCTACGGAAGCTAATGAGTCAGATATCAACCATGTGACACCAGACTTAAAGAGTGCACAAACATAGAATCCAATGCCTTTTTTATTTGGGGGGGGGGGTAAAAGTTGGACACCGATTTAGTGGGCACTGAATAAACTAACTAGGAATGCACAATCATTCATAATCCCATATGCAAGGGCAAACACCCCGGAAACTCTCTGTTGGCTCACCCTAGAGAAGTTTGACCCATGGTGTCCTTTGAAGACCCTTAAAACTTCTTACCATTGGGGCTTGAATACAATGCTTTCTCATAGTAGCATATATATGAAATTGACACCATAAGCATATAAATTAATGTGAAAGTTGGACCCGCATCAATTAAGTGGGCACTGAATAAACTTATTAGGAATGCACAATCATTCATAATCAAATATGCAAGGGCAAGCATACTGGAAACTCTATGTTGGCTCACCCTTAAGAAGTTTGATCCATGGTGTCCTTTGAAGACCTGTAAAGCTTCTTACCATAGACACCAGGCCAAATAAGGGGGTTGAATACAATGTCAGAGGTTCCTTCCCCAGCCAAATTTAACGCACAAAATTCACAACGCAAACCAAAATAACGATTGAAATGACATTATACCTCCTGGGCTATAAAGAGGAGAATTCCCCCATGAATCTGAGAACCCACCATGAACACCAGACGTTTTTCCAAGAGCACACTCAGTGACCGCAAGATGAGAGGATCTGCCACCATCAACAAACCCACAATGATTTGGCATCCCATCAATGAACATAACCCCAGCAGAAAATGGAGATCCCATCATACCCAAAAAATTCCCTGAACTCCTCCCATCAAGCAAAGGCATTGCAGGTGAAGAACTTGAGTAACAACCACCGACCCCAGAATTACCAAGAGGCCCACTTTTAGATTTAGGTCTTCTCCTAGCCTGAGCAACCAAATTCCTATGAACACAACTGTTTGCTCCTGAAACAGGACTTGTAATCCATCTCTCAGCATCTTCCCATTTTGAAGGCAATGCTCTTCCACTGTTAAAGGGCATCAAAGAATTTGCATTCGCTTGTCTCCAACTTGTGTTAGGAGGCAAAGGTACTCTCTCTGAACTCCAACCTTTCGAAATCATCACTCCATTACTTTCTCTGGAATTCTGCAAATCTAGGCTTGGAAATGCATTTGAATTCTGTGCAGAAATTGAACTTCTCTTCATAGTTAACAATCAATTTTTCATCGCTTTTCAGGGATTTTTGAGACCATGAAGCAAATAGGCCTTCTACGTATGACTCGAATTCTGTGGAAAAAACGTGAAGAGTCAAAAAGTTTTTGCGATTTTAAAGCGAATGGCTCTTCCAAGCATGACTCAGATTCTGTTGAAGAGAAGTGAAAAGTTAAGTTTTTGTGATTTTAAAGTAAATGGGTCTTCTGGGTATGCTTCAAATTGTTGAAAAAAACTAAAAATCTTTTGAGATTTTCAAGCAAATGGATCTTCCGGGAATGCTTCAAATTGCAAGAAAGGGTGAAAAGTTCAAGGAAAGTCAAGCGTTTAGTGGATGGGCTATTTTAAGGAAGTGATAGCAATTGTTGTTGGCTGTTTTATGCGAATCTAGATTTAAGACAACTAGTATTTTCGCGAAATTGCGAAATCACCATAAATGATTTTGAAAGAATATGAAGGGGTTAAAGAAGAGGACGAAATGAGCATTAAAAGTTTCCAGCTTGGAGAAAAAGTTTGAAACCTTGTTCACATAATCATCTACCCATCACTGTCCTAACAGAGTCTTCGAATTCTATCTTTTCTATCTAAAATTCTTCATCCTCAAGCATGAAAAAAAGAATATTATTATTACTATTAGAGAGAGGGGGGGATTGAGAATTATGATATGTTAAAAAAACTGTTCACGTTGAGCTGAGATTGAGAAAGGTCTGACCATTGTTGAGAAGGTTGTACTTTTTTGCAGGTTGTCGTTACGTGCGACTGGGAAACACTAGGGAGCAGGGACCCCCTTTGGCTTCGTGTGGCAATTGAAAAAGAAATGTTGTGGTAGAAAATGAGTTGGAATCTTCAGTCACATCACGTCTTGACATGGGCAAAATACTCCCATGCAATCACTTGGGGGTGGTAAATGTTCCAAACTCCTCCGGTTAGACACCCAGTCGGTGGTTTTGTTTTGTTTTTTTTTTTTTTTTGATATATTATTATTTCATATTTAAAATTTTATTTTAATTAAATCCATTAAAAAAAAGGTCTTTCAAACACATTTTTTTTCATTTTCATGAAAGTTTGAACGCAAATATATAGTTAAGGGATAAGAAACCCTTTTTATCACACCACCACCCCCATCCGATCGCCGGCGGTGCAGTGACACACTTCTCAAATTAGAATTATGAGATTGTGAATTTAATTTTTTATTGTTTAGACTTCTGTGTTTTTCTTTTTCTTTTTTTTATTCTCAATTAAATTTATGGACCTCCCTTATAAATAAAAAATTAAAAAAATTTGAGTTATAAGTCCTCCCAATGTAGACTAAGATGTCTCTCATGTACAATGCGATTAAGAAACAAAATATTTTTTTTAGTTTCTAGCCAATCGATATTCAAATTCATATTTTAATTAATTCAATTTGATTTGTTATCGAACTCTTTTTAAAAGAAATTTTTTTAACATAATTTTTTTTCCTCAAAATTCAAATCCAAATTTTGATTAAAAGATTTAATATTTTTACTGGATTAATTTTATAGAAACAAAATATTACCGTAGCTATGAATTGGACGAAACTATTTTAGCAAGTCAAGTATAATTTATAAGGGGTAAAAGGTAAAATTGTAAATTGTAGAAAACAAATAATAATTTAAAAGATTTTAATGATATTTGTAAAGTTTTTACCAGTATTTATTAAAATAATTCCATGCATATTATTTTTTTTTTCAAAATTTTAAAGAGGCACGTCAATAATAATGTCCAACGATATTTGCAGATATCCAATAATTTTTAATTTTCTCTAATATCTCCAATGAATTAATCCATACATTTAGAGAGGTAAAGACTAAATTTAGATGGGGAAGGGGAAATGAAAATAGTAGTAACGATTATTGGCTAATTTGGTTTATCTTTTCTAATTGAAAATTAATATTGAATTTTATTAAAATAGACTTAATTTTGTCCATGCCCTATGTTACCTATGGGAATGAATCAATGTTTCCTCTGCAGTCCTTTTACATATCAATCCAATCAATTCTTTTTATGATTTTTTAAACTGTAAAATAATTTATCAGTTAAACTCAATTAAAATGTGATTAACTATGACTAAACGTGATTAATAAAGCTCTTTGAGAAAGCACACTCAAGAGAAATTTGTGATTAAAATGTGGGACCTAAAATTAGATATAACCATGTGGGTAGCCTATACATTGCATGTTGAATCCATTATTTGCATGAGTTGGTGGTTGCAGACTACACACCAGCTAGACATTTATTTTCGCATTGGGTCCCCTCCTTGAAATTTCCAAATTCAAATTCACTTCTTATTTGAATTTGAAGATCATGAATAAGAGAAACTAATTTCTCTCTCTCTCTCTCTCTTTTTTTAAAAAAAGATGGCATCATATTTTTTTAAAAGAAATAAAAAATCGAATAATACAAATGATGTGAGACAGATTTCAAATAATTATTGGGTTACGCGAGATAGATTGAAGAAAAGGAAAGGACTCCGTTAATTTTTCAGTTTTTTAAGTTTTTTAGTATTTTCTAATTAATTTTTAATTTCTATAATTTCATAATTTTTATAGTTTCATAATTTTCTTAGTTTCCTAATTTTTTCTAATTTCTTAATTTCCCTAATTTCTTAATTTTTCTAGTTTTTTAATTTTTGAGATTTGCATTCCTATAGATAATTATAGTGTTTTATTATTTTAGTATTCATTATTAATAATATTTCTTTTAAATTATTATTCTCTTTTAAAAGTTCTAGAGTTTTATCTATTTGCAAACCCTATTGTCTTTCCCTCTCTTGTGTTAGGTGATATTAAAGCCAAGGTTTTTCCTTGCGAGGGCCAACTAGGATGGTAAAGGTAGTACTCTTTTTAACGTGCTCAGAGAGTTGTGAGCTGTAACAACTGTAATTCAAATTCTGTCTGTTCGAATGAAACAGAAAAACAGAATTACATACTTTACAAGCAAATCAGAGCAATCTAGGAGGTGAATGTAGTGTCAAGAGAATCGTTTAGAGACCTCACTTCAATCTTATATTACCACAACAATCTCGTAGAGTTCAGACCAATGAGAATAATTCTTCAAACGAAGAAGTTGCTGAGTTTTTTTTTTTTTTTTTTATCATAATCCTAATTCTAGGGCAATTCATTAATATTGACAAGAAGAGTTTCGATTGAAAATAGATATATCTTCATTCAATAGGAATCTAAATATTGAAGATTTCCTAAATTGTGTAGTAGAGGTTGAGAGTTTTTTCGACTTCACAGAGATTCCAAAGAATAAACAAGTAAAACTGGCGGCATATAGATTAAAAGCAAGAGTTTCTTGGTGGTGGGAACAGACTTGGATCCAACAAAAGCGTTTGGGAAAGTAGCCAATAAGGTTTTGGCCAAAGATGAAGAAAATGTTGATGGCCAGATTTCTTCATCCAGATTATGATCAATTTGTGTTCCATCAATACCAGACATTGGTGTAGAGGACAAAAATTTGTGGCTGAATATACCATAAATTTTTTACAATTATCGGCAAGAAATAATTTGATAAAGATTAAAGATCAACAGGTGGTGAGATATATTCATGGACTGAAACCTGCGATCCATGATAAAATTGACTATCAAATCATTTTATCTCTTAGCGAATCACAAAATATGACCCTGAGAGAGGAGTTAATGCTGGTTAGGGAATATTACAGAAATGAAGGTACCCATAAACCCCTAGGCAAGGCATCTAGGGCAAGTTCGAGAGTCAGTACATGGTCCGGTTCTAATCCTACAATGAAAGATATGGTAGAGAAGGAGTCTGCAAAGGAACCAGTCAACAACAACCCTTACTCGAAACCAACAGGAGATAAGTGTTATAGATGCGAACAAGTTTGACATTAGGCTAATAATTGCCCTCAACGCCATTAAGTTCATCTGGTCAGTTATGGTAGGGAGGATGATGAAAGGTCTACTGATGAGGAAGAAAGAATCTATGAGCTAGATGGAGAAGATGAACATGTGTAGACTCTACTAGGTTAGAAAAGTGCTATTGATCTCTAAGCGAGATGATGCACAATGGAATGGGCTCTTTCGAATCAGTGGAGGTGATTTTATTGCATGTGTAAATTCAAACTCATTGCGTGGTGTGGAGGGTATTGGCTCACCAAAATCATTGTAGTCTGCAAATGTCGTTGTTTTATTAGAAGTTGAGATAAATGAGAAAGTGTTGGTGTTTGGAATATGATAGGCAAGAACAAGTTTTTTGAAAAATTTGAAAAATCCATCATATTAAATTCTGGTACTATCACCTCGTAATTATTTTGTATTCACCCCTTTGCTACCAAGTGTTACATGTGGTATAGTAGAAGTCCGCAGTATCGTATAATCAATTCACAATATAATTTGAAAGAATGTAGATATTTCTTATTTGAAATATGAATATTTCAATATTGATTCAGCAAATAGGAAAGTTGACTGTTGTTTTAATTTAGACTAGTACTTGAGTGGGATAGAAGAATTTGAGGTTGACTATGATTACTTAGTTATAGCAGTTGTTTTGATATTTGTCGTGCTCAATATATGTTTTTAGACAAAAAAACTAAAGAAGAGAGTTGAGGATATGGATGCTAACATTGGAGTTATCACTCGATGATGAATTCTTTTCAGGTAGGGGGACTGATGTGGAATAGTTTTCAAATAATTATTGGGTTACGCGAGATCGGTTCAAGAAAAGAAAAAGAAGTTCGTTAACTTTTCAGTTTTTTAAGTTTTTTAGTATTTTTTATTTAGTTTCTAATTTTATAATTTCTTAATTTTTATAGTTTTTTAATTTTTTTAGTTTTCTAATTTTTTTTAATTTCTTAATTCTCTAATTTCTTAATTTTTCTAATTTCTAGTTTCTTAATTTCTTAATTTTTAAAATTTACATCATTTATAAATACTTGTAATGTTTCATTATTTTAACATTCATTATTAATAATATTTTTTTAGAGTATTAATTCTCTTTAAAAAATTTTAAGATTTTATCTTTTTATAAATTCTGTTATCTTTATTCTATCTCTCCCCTGTTATACAGATTCTAAATGTTATAAATCTAATAATCAAAAGTTGTCGGCATGTTATTATACAAATTATTATTATTATAGTAATTTTTAACATAGAAAAAACAATTTTAAATACTTCACGCAAGGAAAAAATCAAGACAGAGCAAGGGGCAACTCCCCCTTCCCCAAAAAAAACTTTTAATTTTTGTTAAACATTTTAATACTACAAAAATCCTTTTAAAATATTATTTATTTCTTAAAAATAATAATTTTCATTCTTTTATATTTCATATTTTATCTCATAATATAGATTTTTTTTTTTTTCTCCAGGCTTCAAAGAATGTTGCTTGCTGACAAGATCCGCCAGATACACATACCTTCAAGCTGTCGACAAGAGAGGAGCTTACTTTGTGAAGTTGATGGACAAGGCCAAGGCCGAAGCAATTTTGTGTCCAAAGGATCCTAAGAAAGTAAATTAATGGTCGATGAAATCAAAGGACTTGAATTGTTATTATTTCATATGTCAGCAGGCAATGATCACCAACTTAGAGAATTGGGGATGGGAGAAAGTTACAAAACACAATAACTTATTGGTTAGCTCTGCCTGCATCATGGAGAAGGGAGAAGTACAATGAACTTTGGTAGGGGCAAATCCAAAAGTGTATATAATTAATATTAAGTATGTATAAATCTTTTTTTTTCCCCTTTTTTTAAGGAATTCCTCGGCAAAATTTTGAATTTTTGGTACTGGGCACTATTTGGGGTAAGATTTTACACATTTTATATACAAAAACTTGTACCCAATTGTCGGCCGTCGGTGAGGGTTGGGCCCCCATAAAAAGAGAAAGCTATTGAGGCATGATGGTAGCATTAAGGTCCCATAGCTTTCAGAAACACTACAAAGCCTACGTACTCTGACTCTGTCCTTAATGCCATCTTTAATAATTTTATCAATTTAGTTGATATCAAAATTAGTATATTATTCTAGCACTAGAAGTTTTTATCCAGATTTGATGTGCATAAGATACCTTGATTAAGGTTGTACATGCACTCACCATGTTAATGCACTGCATCTTTTTTTAATAATCAATTGGTATTTAAAATTTTATATCAATTAATTTAATTCAAATATTATCATATTCAATTTTTAAAAAAAAAAATTAATATAATTTTTTTATTTTAAATTTTAAATCAAAATTTAATATTACATTACATCCCCCTCGAGCTTATCCTACTCTTCCTCTTCATTGTGTTTTGGGTCAATCAAAAGGCAGAAAAGGGCCAAAAGACAGAGAGTCTTCATCTGCTTGTGTTTCATATCTTCCATGTGCCAGCAAATGGATAAGACGTGTGTAGGGACAAACTAGAAATACAATATGTCGAGAGGGTTGTTATAATTTTTTAAAAATAAATAATATTATAAAAGATTTCAGTATCATTTTTGAGAGCTTTAAAAATAAATTTATAATTTTTAGTCATATATATTTTTTTAAATATCCTTTTTTTAAAAAAAAAAAAAAAACAGCCACGACAGCTGTCCAGCGTTCCCATCGATGGCTTCGCCACTGATGTGTGCATTGCATCATCGCATTGGATGGCTGGTAGGTTCCAATTTTGTGCATTAGGAGAACTGGATTTTTTTGAGACGAAACAGATATTTGTTTCTGATTAACAAAATTCAAGAATATTTCTTACGGAATTTTCTATTGTCTAGGATTTTAATAACAAATATAAAGTTCTACTATTATTTCCCTACGAATGCAATATAAAAAAAAAATACAAAATTTTCAAGTATAAAAAAAAAATCAACTTTTACTTTTTTCTATACTAAATTTTTTTCACAACTTATTACAAAAATTAATTTTTCTATTTAAATAGTAACTATTAATATTCACTCTTTCTATTAAAGGTACATTTTAAAATAAGAATTCAGTTCCTTTTCTAATTTTACTTGGTCAATTCTAATTTTTTCCGTATTAAAATTTATTGATTCAAAGTTATAAACAAACAAAAATCTCTCCCCATTTCTCCCTCCCTCCGTCTCTCTCTCTCTCTCTGTCACACATACCAAACTCAACTCAATGTTGTCTCTTAGTAACGCAGGACATGATGTGCTTAAGTTTTTTAGTGTTACAAGCACATGGTAAACATTGTTGCTGCCGACGTCAGGTTCTTCAAGCTTTGATATGTTCAGTCCTGCAGTGGGACAGGGTCTTCCAGTTACAGGAATTATCAACCGGATGACTTTGCAACAGATGCTGACCCTTCAGTTTGGGAGAATGTTTTTCGGAACAAACAGTGCGTTCAAATATTTATTGGCATGCATATACATGCTTATGCTCACACTCACACACACATAGATCATATTGACTTAAAACTTAACCGCAGACAACACTACAACCTCATAAAACCATGAAGTGAACTGTTGATGTACTTTGTGAACTAGAGGACCAGGAATGACCTTCAATGGAGAGCAAAGGATACAAAGAGCTAATGAAGGCAAAGAGTGGAGAATGCAATCAAATTGTGGCATTACATTAGCTAGGAGAATGACAAGGATTCTACAACTAAAAAAAAACTCACTCAGTGTATGAAGGGCTCCTCAGCTTAATGCGGAGTAAGTGGAAAGTGGGCATATATATGCATTTAGCCTTTCCCTTGCAAAAAGGCAATTTCCACGACAAGGATGCTACGACTGTACTTGAAAATATGGCTGAGATAAATCAAGAATTAAAGGAACAAATGATGACCAGAATCAACCCTAAGTAGCCTAATTTCCTGACCTAGTTCTGTAAATCATGATTTATAGGCTTACTAATCTTGATACAACAGTGTGTGGGGATTGGCCGGAAGATATATGCGCCAGAAGCCTGAAAAGGAGCAGTAAAAATGAGATGCTAGTATTAAGGGCATCATCTAGAATATATAAAAACTGGTCCTACTCCAAGCACATATTACCTGCTTGGGGATCTTCTGAATCTACACTTGTGCCACACCAGAGATAACTTTGTTGTGTTGGTAGGTCAACCTAGTAAAATGCAACACTTGGTTGCTGATTTTTCTGTGGCAAAACAGCCTTAAAAGATCAACATTAACATGAGATATTGGCGACACTGACTGATCTACCACTTAGTAGTACAGTAATGTAGCAGTCCCAGAAGCACTGAACTGTCTCCTATTTCCTACCTTGAAAGCATTCGGCAAAATGACCTGTTCAAACAGCAAATGAACATGCAATTTCCTGGATATTATCCAAAAAATTGTAAAATCACTTACCCCTGTTTCAGAGACAAATATCCATATCAGCTGTACAGTAGTCACAGAAAATGACATCTTCAGATTTCCTGGTCCAGTTTCCATTGTCTCATTGGAGGGACATGGCATTGCGGAGAGGTAACTTCTTTCCTCTTCCCTATATCATTCCAGAAAGAAAATATTAAGGAGTAAGCTCAATTATACAGTAAATCAAAAATGAAGAATAAGATAATGGTATTTTATTTCTACCAAACGATGAAAACCAGAAAAAAAATAAATGATACGGAGAAGTCAGCATCAAGAATGAGATAAAATCTTTGAATTGTGTTATGAAATCAATGACTTCTCAACATTGAAATAGGAGATCACAGATTTATCCTTTTGATTTGTAATATGAATCAACAAGCTCAATGCAATTTCTCATTATATCCGCCTTCATCTCATAAAAATAATGCAACACAAAGGCTCCAATAGGATAACTTGATGCAAAGACTGTTACAGTCTTGAAAAAATTATCTCCTTCTGCAACTGGGATCACCACAGAGGCGATTCATCACCTAGTGGCACATCTGCCATGGAGGTTCTAAGAAACAAGTTTCAACAATTAATAAGATGGAAGGGAAGAAAAGCTTTTATCCTATTCAACACTCTTAATACAAGGGGTTGCACAATGCCATGACTAGAAATTGGAGCAGGGGATTGTTTAAAACATCATCTGATGGAGGACTTAAAAATGCTGAAGAGACCAACTGTCATTTATGGAATAGAGCAGAATGCAAGCGTGACATAATGCCCCACTTAACAATGCCATCACCATACTCGTTATCTAGCATATTGATGCCACAAAAGATTCAACAACTTCACATTCTCATCATGCATGCTTAACATAATGCCACACTAAAGATGGATTTGCAACAAGGTATAGGAGAAAAGGATAAAGCAGAATTTTTTGCACCATCACAGAAGTGCCGGAGAAACAACCAGAAAACATAAAAAGACCGGTTAAAATTGACATTTACCTATTTAAATGCAAAAGTTGGAGCCCCGCATGGTGTACTTGAATTTGAATTGACTAGGCATGATAAAGCTGAACTAACAACAGCCTCTGCCTTCAAAAAGTTTATTCACAGAATGACAAAGGACTAGTTCAGCAAAACGAATATTAAACTGCACTAGAAAACCACTTTTCAATAACTTTAATCCCTGGGAATTGGCCAACATACCTCAGAACTTCCAATGGCTAGATGTTTTGCCCCGTCATTTGTTGTATGACCTGTAATAGCATCATGATGCAGAGCATCTCTCAGACAATAAGTAGGTCCCTGTGGTTTCCTCCCAGCCAAGAATTCAAGCAGGCGAGCTGCCTATTTTGAAAGAGAAACTCAATAACCGGTATATGTGAAACTATTAGTCTCATGCAAAAGAAAATGGTAGGAAAAGTCCATCGAGTCAATATTCTGAAATTAGACTTCATATTCCCTTTTAGGATCAAAATAGGATTATAAAATGTAAAGTGCCACACTCAGGCCCACAAAAATCAAGGATCTAGTCCAAAGAAAAGGAACAAGAAAGTAGTGTCATACCAAATAAAATACCCTCAGCATACAAATGGATCGCTTGAAAGCTGGGTGACTTGTGAAAAGCCCCGCCCGGTTAGGGAAGTGTAGCCCCTGAGGACATGCCTCCCATGACCATGTTCAAAAATCTTAAACATCGTACCACAACAAATTATTCCCAATATATATATATATATATATATTTTTTGTTAGTTATCGCATTATTGATTTCTCCATTAATGCCAGAGTCAAGCTACCGGATAACTCGTGAAAATAAATTTGTTAAAGAATTAATTAAAAATATATATTTTTTATAATAATATAGGAAGGATTATTTTTCTTTATGGAATCTCACAATGGTATATCTCAAAATAAAAAATTAATATATATTTTTTCAAAAAATAAAAAGAAAATAATAATGGAACTGAATCATTAATTTTTATATCCAAGCAAACGACCCTTTTAAACATCAACGTCTGTCCAAGATTTTTCTCCTCGAGTGATGCGGTGGTAAGAGTAATTGTTGACATGTGGATTTTGAAATTTTTATGACTGGCGTAAATCCCACTTACCCCGATTGGCTCACAATCTCTGCAACCCCACCAGTCTCTCTCTCTCTCTCTCTCTTCATTCCTCTTTTTCCCCCAACGTTGGCACGGCAGAACCAGAGAAAAGCAAAACCCCCATTTCTTGCTTCGAGTATTTGTCTAAAGCGAATGGCTTCCTCTGTTTTTTACAATGTAATTAGTCCATCGACAACATTTTTATCAAAAACTCACCTTCCAACTCCAATCTTAAAACACTCTTCTGAAGAATTTACACGTTTTCCGAATCAAAACCCATGTGGGTTTTTGAAGAAGAAGTTCATCACACAAGTTAAAGCAACTAAAACAGAGTTCTCTGTTTTGGAAAAACCAATAGGTAGTGAAGCGGAGTCAAAGAAGAAGCTTAGAGTGCTTGTTGCCGGGGGTGGAATTGGAGGCCTTGTGTTTGCTTTGGCAGCAAAACGGAAAGGATTTGACGTTTTGGTGTTTGAGAAGGACATGAGCGCTATTAGAGGAGAAGGGCAATATAGAGGACCTATTCAGGTACAGAGTAACGCGTTGGCTGCTTTGGAAGCTATTGATTTGGACGTTGCTGAGGAGATTATGAATGCTGGTTGTATTACTGGAGATCGAATTAATGGCCTTGTTGATGGGATTTCCGGTACTTGGTAAGCTTTTTAGTTTCTCTTGAATTGTTTACTTCCCACTGTGAATTTATCTCATAGTTGTTCCACATGTTTGATGAATATAGATGATACCCCGTAGCTTTCAAGTAATTAGCAGCCAAAGGGTCAAATTTCTCCCGCCAAACCCTCAAAGGTGTGTTTTTGAACATGTGATTTGTCGGCAATTGCGCATAACTAATGGGTTACCTCGTGCCCAAAAAAGGGTGGTTGCAGGCGTTTCCACACTAAAAAGAAAAGAAAAAATGTTGAATATATGGGATAATTGATGTTTTGGAGATAAGTGGGGTAGGGTAGAGTTTGTATATACCATGGGTAGGTTGATGGTGTTTGATAGCATGTAATTCCATATGAGGAGTGTGGTTATGATTTATGTTGTTGGTCAGATACATGTCACGTGGTCATCTGTAGGTAGGGTTGCAATCTGATGTGGGACAATTAGGGTAGATTACATATAATTCAAAGAATGGTTGGTAAAAGTTAATAAAGTGTTGTAGTGGAAGGAAGCATAAAAGAAAAAAAAAATTAAGGTTTGTGGTTAAAAATTCTTGAAAAGAATTATTTGTTGAAAGATTAGAGAAAACTTTGATTAACAAGTGTGAGGAAGAAGAATAGCAAGAAGAAAAGAACCTAGGCACAAATGCTAAGAAACTTATTCATTTATTCATTCACTCTATTCTGGTTTTACATCAAATTTAAAAGTGTTAGAACATCCTAATGACACTTCTGAACCTTCTAAAAGATGTCGTAATCAATACAAAATTGTAATAGGATTCAAGACTCAGTAAAGCAAAATGTTTTGAAGACTCTGAAACTGTAAAAAAGATACTAATTTAATATTGATTAAAGTTTTAACTAGTGGAATACATGTTATGAAAATAGAAAATTTTCAAATACTAAAAATTTTAAGTAACTTGTTACTACCAAAGACACTTATTGCTGGACTAAAAAAACTGTCTTTATGATAGAGCAATTACCCTTTACTTTAAGCAGCCGAAGATCATATTTTTTTGGCCCAGGCTATGGTTGCATCATCACAATCACCCTGACCCTGCCATGGTTCAATTCATGTTTTTATTAGTTGCCATTAGTGTTGGCATACTTGTTTATTGAGCCAACATCAATGGGTGGTACCATGTGTGCACCCGGTGCTTTTCAAGGCCATTTTGGCATTGAAGAAAAAATTTCCAGCCCTACATTGAACTGGGACAATTAATTGGTTCTTCCGTCTTTACTTTTAACTGTGATCTACACTTCTGTGGTTCTACTTCTTATGATGAGCATTAAGGAATGACTTGAAATCTTTTACTAAATAATTTGGGTTCCCTTTTCTGTTTTGCTTTTCTTCATATGTCTATTACAAGCATTATAATCTATGTGACGAAAGTGTGATGGAATCTCATCAACACATTCTAAATAAAGCAAATGCTTTTTTTTTTTTTTTTTTTTTTTTTATTTTGAATGTGTGATGAAATCTCATCAAGGAGCAAATTTATCATAGGCCTCTTACCAGAGTTTTGGTCGGGTTGTCGAAACCCTCAAATTAATACTAATTTCTTCCAATGCAACAAACTGTAGCAATAGTGGTTACCAGGTCGAATCCCAAGGGAACTAATTAACTTAATCTCCTAGTTGATGTTAAAAATAAAATTGGGGGGGTTTTCAAATAAATTGCTAAAATAAAAATTACTGAATAAAAATTAATAATCTAAAAATAAGAAACAAGTCAACAATGCAAATTCTAAAATTTAAAGAAGAGAATCAATTCACAAAACTCCGATCCAAGGGTTCATATATTCGATTGTCTCATTGATCATTGGTTAAAATATTATTCTTGCGATTCAAGCATTTAACCTTAGATCTATTAGGATAGCCGTAATAAATCTTGTGTTTTCCTAATTTAATCGACCAAACCCAGCATCTAATCGAAACTTATCATTAACCGACTGGGCACGATAGCGTTCCATATCAATATAATGATAGCATTACGTTATGTGAAAATAGTTAAACCAAAATATAAATAATTGGGATAGCCACAATTACTCAATTTTGTTCCATTGATTCCCTAGGTCAATTGAATACCGGTAAAAGACCCATAACAAAATAACCTAGTTACTACTTGTACCATTCGTTCATGACAATTACGGATCACTGAATTCCTGGATAGCAATGGAAAAACTAATATTGAATTAAATTGTCAGATTAATCAATATTAGGTTTCCCTAAAATTAAATCAAGAATCAACGAATACTTGAATAAAAGCAAGAAATTAAATTTAGAACATAATCTCACAACGAAGAACAATCGATTAAAATTCCCCTTGAATCAGAAATAAAAATTAGCCACTCATGGTGCTAAGTCTTGAACAAAATAAAAATAAAAGAAAAAAAGTAAAGAGAAAAATGTTCTGGGAGGAGAGGAGGAGAGAGTGACCCTTTTGCTGTAGCCTTGTGTGGAATGAATGGCTTCCCTCTTGCAGCCGTGTGTGTATGGAATGAATATGGAGGAGGCAGCCTTGTGGAATAAAAATAAGGAAGGGGGGCAGCCGGCCCTATATATATTGACTTGTTGCCCCTTTTTGCCCTACTTCTAATTTAACTAGGACTCTCCAAAATTTAGGAGATTACAAAAGTTCACTCCTACTAAAAAAAACAGATTTAACTAAAAATAAAAATACTACTAAAATGTTGAATTAAAATTCAATCTCCTCTTCTTCAAAGCCCAATAAAAAATATCTTGACTCAATTAGCTTCAAAACTGCTTCATTAAGCCCAATGCGCTCCAAATCTTCAAACTCAATCTCTTAAAATGAAAATTCAATAAAACCAATTATTAGAACACTAGTCAATGCAAAATTAACATATAATAATAACAATAAAATCAATAATTTTGCACATTATCAAGTTTTGGCTAATTAAACTTTTTGCTGTCATGCATTAAATGAATAATGAAAACCATGCTTCCTCAGTATTGAAAGCTTCGTGTTAAATTTGGATGCTAAGATTTGTAATATGGAAAAACATAAAATACTTGCACAAGAAAAATGTTATGAGTTCATCAACATTTATGCTATAAATTGCTTCCAAACTTCCTCAAGATACACATGATTGTCCATTGGTAAGAAATGTCATTTGCAAATAAAATTATGGAGATAAAAAGCAACCTAAAAGATGGAATCAAGTTTTAGGTCTCAGGATTTAAAATTCTCAAGAACTGTCAAACTAATGATCATTAGAAGAAGTGCGTTTTACTCTAGCTATGAAGAGCATATACTTTTCAAATAAGCCTAGTAGCCTAACTTCTGTTTGATGAAGACATCATGACAAAGAAAGAGTCTCTTCACTAGGAATGTTTTCTTGCGGTCTATCTCCCCAACCTCAAAATTATCGAAATTATAAGGTCCATTGTCCTTGAGATTATCATTGCCACCTTTGATCTTCAAAGAAATCTCCCACAAAATCTTCACCTAGATGACAAGAGGTTTGGAATCCTGTATTATCTATCTCAGACAATGATAAAATTAGGAGTTCATTTTTATAAATTAGGGGTTGAAAGTGTGATTATAATTTGAATTCTTTTGTTTCTTATAGTACAAATTGATGAAGTTGAGCTCTTTTCTTTAGAAGCATCGTTGGAATGTATGCTATAGAACTCCCTTTTCAAGAACCTTCACTGTTAGATATTATCGCTTGACCCATGTGGTATTCACATCAGAACTTGGTATTTATGTAGGAAAAATTGAATCCAATTGTAACTCCTCAGCCTAGCCCTTTTGTAGGAGATCATATGTTGCTGGAAATGGCATCATAGTCCATGTTCCATCCACATAAAGGCAGGAGCATTGTACTGTGGGCCTATTGGGCTAACCACGAGTTGATTATGGGGGTGTTTATGATTGGACTTGAGAAGTAAGTTGTTATTTCCTGGAAAGGTATAAATAAGGGAAGACAATTGTGAGAACCCTTACTGTTAAAGATGGAATATTGTCCCACATTGGAATCCACATAAAGGATCTACTTTGCACACATCGGGTCAAGGAACCCAATTGTAACTCCTTGGCTAGGCCCCTAGGTGACATCAAATGGTGTTACACCTTGCTGTCCTCTTGGAGACACTCTTACAATTTCCAGTGTCTCATGAAAGAACTAACCTCATTGAAGTTGACTGCCACATAGTTTGGGAAGAACCTGTGAAGAGTGTTATTCCTACACAGTCGGTGAGTTCACTAGTCCAGTAGGTTGATTTGTCTACTAAATCGGTGTTTCGCTCTAGAGTTAGATACATTTGTAACAAGTGAGGGACATATTATAATCTGCTCCAGTTAGAGAGGGAGTTTTATTAAACTTGGGAAAGGGCAGATTAGTTTTTCCAATATCATATCTCACTATAATCTAGTTGGAGTACCGAATAAGTCTCTATGAAAACTGTACCAACAAGTTCGTTATTTTGTTATTGATCAATCCAAGAATAATGCAAGTAGTTTGTAGTTTATTTATTTGTCCTGTATTCAGTATCTTTTAGCAGTGTGATACACTTAATTTAAAAGCACATAGAAAACAAACTTGATTTCCAGGTACATCAAGTTTGATACATTCACCCCTGCAGTAGAACGGGGCCTTCCAGTAACGAGAGTTATCAGCCGAATGACTTTGCAACAAATTCTGGCCTGTGCAGTTGGGGAAGATGTAATCAAGAATGACAGCAATGTTGTTAGCTTTCTAGATGATGGGAATAAGGTGATCCTTGCATCTGAGCTATGAAATATAAATTTCTATCACAGTATGTTTCATCTGACACAATGGGAGGATGTGATCCTTACATTTTTCTCATGCTGTTAGCTTTCCTAATATACCTTAAAATACTGATGGTTTTCTTTCATTTATCTGCATTTCATGGCTTTAGGTTACAGTCTTCCTTGAGAATGGACAGCAATATGAAGGTGATCTTCTTGTTGGTGCAGATGGAATATGGTCCAAGGTTCTTCTACTTTACATTTATTGTTTTCTCTTAAAATAAAAATTTATTATAGTTAACGGTTGGAAAGTTGATCAAGTGGAAACTGCCTGATCCATTTGAGGTCTAATTATAGAAAATCTCTGAGATAAACCTTCCTGAGGATTTGTCGGAACAATCTGAAGTGTATTAGTTTGAGTTTCTAGATAGTGAATTATCATTAGCAGGTTATAAAAACCGTATTCATCAGTTGTTTTTGCCCATATTTAAAATTTTGGGCTGAAGAATTTTATTTTTAAATAGGTGAGGAAAAACTTATTTGGTCCAACAGATGCAATATACTCTGGCTACACTTGTTACACTGGTATCGCAGATTTTGTGCCTGCTGACATTGAGTCTGTGGGGTATGTATTGCTGTTTTCTTATAGATAGATGTTTAAAGGTTCCAACTTTATTGACTTCTTTATGCTGGAAATTGCATCTCTCAGTGATATGCAACTATCCATTTGTTTATGAGAAACATATTGTCGTCATGCTTAATGTGAGATTGCTCCATTGAAGGTACCGTGTATTTTTGGGACACAAACAATACTTTGTTTCTTCAGATGTGGGTGCTGGGAAGATGCAGTGGTATGCATTTCACAAGGAAGATCCTGGTGGTGTCGATGGTCCCAACGGTATCAAGCTTTAGTGATATCATGCATTGGAGAAAGTTAATATTTTTTGAATCTAGAATTAAGTAAAGTTACATTTTGAAGGGAATCAATTCTTGGTCTTTTATGGCTGTTTTGTGCTGACTGTGTCATGCCTAGTTTGTATTCTACATGTTGACTAAGACATTTCACCGAACTTGAAGAATTTTAGTGCTTTAATTGTCAAATTGTAATGCTTCCATTTTATGGAAAAATTTTGCATTTTATGGAAAAATTAAAGTTTGATGCTGCATTACTATGTCAGAGGACTCATCAATGGGAAGGGCGACAACAGATCATGTTCCTTGTATTAAATGGCATTAATCATCTTTAGAATGCAGGTGTTCATTTATTCTTATTTTCATTTGTTTTAATTTATTCATGTTACTTTATGGCAGGTAAAAAGAGTAGGCTGCTTGAAATATTTGGAGGCTGGTGTGATAATGTGATAGATTTGATACTTGCCACTGATGAAGTGGCAATTCTACGACGTGACATTTATGACAGGACACCTACTTTTACTTGGGGAAAGGGTCGTGTAACATTACTAGGAGATTCTGTTCATGCTATGCAGCCAAATATGGGCCAAGGTGGTTGTATGGCCATAGAGGTAACTTCACCTTTCTGAGGGGTCTATTGTACAGTCTTACATTCACTGAGGAAAGAAGTGCATGGTTTGTATCTATGTTCTGTAAAATCACAAAAGCATTGAGTCTTTCAGAGTCATGTTTCACAAGCTTTTTCACTTTTTTTTCCCCTCCCCTTAGCAACCATGCCTTTTCCAATTTCTCTTATTATCTGAGAGGATAATCATTTTTGTTCAGCCACATATCTTATGCCCATCAATAAGGGTTCTTGTTTTAGCATCAAAATTTTCTCCACTGCGAGAGATGAGCTGTTAAAAATATTGTCGATCCTCCTGTAAATGAGAATGTTTATGAGGATTGAGGACACTTGGCTGACAAACAAGCCATTACATCGAGGGAGAACTGATTTCTTTTTGCGTTATTGACTTCATAATTGCAGGATAGTTATCAACTAGCTTTGGAGCTTGAGAAAGCATGGAGACAAAGTGTTGATTCAGGAACTCCAGTTGATATAGTTTCTTCCTTAAAGAGGTCATCAATTCATACTTCAGACTGGAAAAGAAAATTTCACAAACACAAAACAAAAGGAATATAATATTCTTCTTTACTTGATAAAGGAACTATGGGAGTTTGCAATGCTTTGTTAGGACAAAATCAGATAAATAATCAAGTTACACGTTTAACACATGCATATACTGGCGGGATCAAAATGCAAAGTTATCGAGTTATTGGAGGTCACTTAAAAGAGCATCCTGCCTACAATAGTTTTGCGGCATGTTCATTCTTTTAGATTCTCTCTCGGATTACTATATGTTTGCAAGAATGGGAAGTATAAAATCTGGATATTTGCTTTGTTTGATAATTTGCTGCTTCCTACTTATGTGTTCCAGTTATGAGAGGGCCAGGAGACTACGAGTAGCTGTTATACATGGAATGGCAAGGATGGCTGCGATAATGGCATCAACTTATAAGGCTTATCTGGGTGTGGGGCTTGGTCCATTATCGGTATGTATTAATAGTTACAAATATCCAAATAGAAGCAGATGAGATCAACCTGATACCAAACCAGCTGCTTGGGCTGTATATATTGATGTGACTGACAATTGTTTCAACAGTTCCTGACTAGGTTTCGGATTCCACACCCAGGAAGAGTTGCTGGGAGATTTGTTATTGACAAAGCAATGCCCTTAATGCTTAGTTGGGTGCTTGGGGGTAACAGGTTTAGTCCCCATAAGCCTTTATAATGCATGTTTTCTCCGAGTGCATCTGCATTTCTCTTGCTTTGTTTCTTACTTTGCCCAGTCTTGCTATTTTTATCGCTGTGGTGAATTTGGATTACAATTAGACACATGGAGTAAATTGCCTCACCTGCAGTTTTTCACGCTGGCATTAAGTATGTATTTATGTGTCATTTCTCAAGCTGTCTTGCTTGCTGTACCAATTAATAGACTATCAAACTTCGTTGCATGGATTCACAAATTGGAAACCTTGGGCTGTACCAGTTAAAGCACTGGGTGGCTACCATTCCTCTACACAAATTTGAAAAGGAGCTTAAAATCCAGACTTAGTGGCAGTCTTATTTTTCATTAACATAATTTACAGGGGATCCGAGTCTGACGTGGTAAAGTCCATGTTTGCCTTTTCAGCTCAAAACTGGAAGGAAGGTCACTCTCTTGCAGACTCTCGGATAAGGTAGGATATTTCAATATGGGTAAGACTGTTAATGAAACCCTAAAGCTAATTTACATTGTTTAACAAAGTATGCAATCTTCTTTGGAAACTAAAATCAGATGGTTTTTGAAGGCAAACGACCAATTACGAAGATGGTTTGAAGATGATGATGCACTAGAGCGTGCCATCAATGGAGAGTATGTGTTGAATGTGAAGTTGTCATGGAATTTTAATCCTTTCATAGATGTGTAATTGTGATTCTACCATTGCATTCCATTTTGTAGGTGGTTTCTTTACCCATTGCGAAGTGAGACAGGAACTTCCCAACCCATTTGTTTAAAAAGGGAAGAGAACAAGCCCTGCTTGATTGGGTATGTCTGAGTCAGTGTTGGTTTTATCTTGATCTTGTCTTTATACTTTGATTTCACTTCCAATAACCTCGGAGATAGTAGACAATGAGTCATAGTGGTTTCTTTTCTTTGAAGTGCTTTTCTTGTTTCTTCTTAAAATTTTCTCATACTAATGGTTTTTTATCATGTGTTTATATGTTATTTCGAAGGAGTGTGTCACATTCAGACTCTCAGGGTCTATCAATAGCAATACCTTCATCCCAGGTAATTTCCTGTCGATTTTCTTCCCTCATTTTGATTCATAGGTTTGTATTACTGCCTACTCTAAGTGCACAACTCAAGTCCAATCAACCATTGAACCAGGTTTCCGAAATGCATGCTTGTATCAGTTATAAGGATGGTGCATTTTTCCTGACCGATCTGCAAAGTGAGCATGGTACCTGGATCACTGAGTAAGTGAAGGAAAAGCTCACAATCCGATTCATACATGAAGACATTTGTTTCTTTTCTTGTCCGACACTGATATGAAGTACACTGTATAATGTCTTGCATTCATATGTGCAGTAATGGAGGAAGGCGGTACAGCGTGTCTCCAAATTTTCCCACTCGAATCCGTCCATCAGATATTATCGAATTTGGTTCTGACGAGAAGGTATTAAACATTACCATTGTTTACGAGTCTTACGTAGTTATTTTATCATCTTGGATCAACTAGAACTGATCGAGCAAGCCAAAATCCTAATATGACATTGAATTTGCCTGGCTACTAGCTCAACAAAATGCCCTTTAGAAACACTGGTTATAGTTGGAACATAGAAACAAAACATGTGACCTTCCAAAGGGGTTGGCACAAAATTGCAGCCGAATTCTTTGGTTCTATATAAGCATCCAAGATCTTTCTGATGAATGCCCAGTTTTGGATAAGACACACTCAAAGAACCGAGCTTTGAATATAGCTGCTATTTTGTATAGACATCCATGTCGTACTTAATGTCATCTTTCAATGTCCATATCTATGTGTAAGAGCTTTGGCTCAAACACTCACCAAAAAGACCTGGAATCCCTTGCCTTTGATAAAAGGTCCTAGATTTGAAATATTCTGCCCTTCCCATCGTCAAGCACCAAAAAAAAGAGGAGGAAGTATTGTTTTATGTCGTTGCTGTTGTTTACCGACTCGCAATGTATATGTAATGCAGGCAGCATTTCGGGTGAAGGTGGTGAAAGCTCCAGATAGCATATCAGGAAACAAAGTAGAGGGCAAGATACTGCAAGCGGTATGAGAATTATTGTCAAGGTTTACAGGTGGCAGAGGAGTTGTACAGAAAATTCTTGGCATGGAAAATGAATGCCGTGCAATATAGGATTTAGAAAAAGGATGATGAGTTGTAAGGATACGACCCCTTCATTTTTTATTCTCATTGGAATGAAAGTTGAACAACTGCATATCATTCATTGTATACAAAGGGGCTCAAGGTCTTGGGTCTCTATTACTCATGCTTATTTCCATTATTCAGTTAACTTGGTTGAGAGATATTTAAGTTCCTAATTAAAAATAAATAAATAAATAAAGAGCCATCAGACTTTTGGAAATGAAAGAGATTATCCTCCTGTTTGGCCTTGCTTGATAAATTGTTCTGTCTTGCAGGGTTACAGCTTCAGAGTTCAGGCATCTCTCTCTCTCTCTCTCTCTCTCTCTACCCCGTCCGGCTTTTTTTTATTTTTTTATTTTTTTATTTGGGCCTGGTAATATGGGAAAGAAGATGTGAGTTTTAAACCTTTGCTACATCGGAAGATGGTGGCAAAATCTAAAAATAAAATCAGCTTTAAGAATATAAGAAAAGAAATTTCAAGACATTGTCGGTTGACAGTGAAGTTGTCAATAAATAACCAAGAGAAGTTAGGAATGTGGGACCATTCTAGTGGCCTAT
Source organism: Dillenia turbinata (assembly GCA_037126225.1). Taxonomy (NCBI): domain Eukaryota; kingdom Viridiplantae; phylum Streptophyta; class Magnoliopsida; order Dilleniales; family Dilleniaceae; genus Dillenia; species Dillenia turbinata. The sequence continues at coordinate 17,699,420 of JBAMMX010000017.1, forward strand.
ACCCTAAAAATTTTGAGGGAGGGAGGGGCTAAACGGTTACTTTTCTCTTACAGGCTTTCATGGTTTTGGAATTGGCAAAAGTCAAGATTTTGGGGTACCTGTAAACTGGATCTCTGTTATAATCTATAGGATAGCTTTACCTGACATCGGTTCTGCCAAACAGCTAGAAAATTAAATTTCTCCCTCCCTTTTGGGCCCATGCAACTAATTTATATTTTCCTCATAAAAATTGGGGGAAAAAAAATGAATCCTGGCATGCGGTGAGTGAGGCTGCTATTCAATTACAACCTTCGAGCAATTATGGCTTAGATGTCAACTAGGACATGGGCAAAGTATTTTCATTTTTCCTAAGAAGATCTGTGTATTTATAGTTTTACAGAAAAATATGAATGTTTGTGTGGACATATGCCAAGTATTAGAATTTCAACACTTGAAGATGGACTTACAAACAATAATTCCAATAGAATAGACAAAATAAATAAACAAACAATTTAGTTTCATAGGACTGATTTAGTTGGGTCCCAAGATAAACTAGATCAGGAGTATTCTATTTAAAAATAAAAAATAATAATAATAAACATGGAAAGGTGGGCAGAGACTACCAACCAAATGCTGTTTTCTCTAAGGTTCAGCTCAAGAGCCTCCATTTATTATTCAAAATCTACCAAACTTCCATGGATTTAGTGGTAAGGTGTTGCACCCTCTAAACTGTGGATCTCGGGTTGAGATATGAGAATGGAGAAATAAGATTTGAAAGAATCAATCTCTTAATAGATTCCATAATACTTAAATCAAATTAGTTGTTTAAAAGTCTCGATATCGACGGATGAAAAAAAAAAACAAATCTAGTTCTATAACTTGGGTGTCGAGAAGCCCAAAATCCAAAAAGTCTCACCTGACCCAGCCCTAAATAGGGTTCAGGCTATCTACAAATCCCACGGGGTCTCATGTAATAAAAATAAATAAATAAATCCCACAAGGCCAAGGCCAGCATGGACAGTTTTAAAAAAAAAATAAAAAATAAATAAAAAAAAAGAACACACACACACAAAACACTAAACAAAACCTACTCAAAATTCAGGCCGGGCCTAGGTTCAAGGATTATAGGCCCAGCCCAGCCCAAAGTTATTATTATTTTAGTGCGAGTCATATAAATAAATAAATTTCATACGAATATATATTATTAAGCAAAAGATAAAGGGGTTTTATGAATGGATCTGGACAAATTAAAAATGGCTAGGTTTGGGGTTTATTTTTTATTTTTGGTGTATATTACAATTTAAATTCAAATCTATAACAAGAGAAGAAGAGATATCGTTTGAATTGAAATTTATTGATACCTGATTTGGCATTGATGGTTGGCCTTGCTAGGTCAAGGGTTCTTTTTAAAGGCGAAAGCCCGTGTTAATCTAGCTATATCCACCCCTATCAATAACCACTACGTGACAAAAAAGAAAAAAAAAAAATCATTCGATGGGGTACGTTACATTGGACCAGGCATACATAATGGAGAGCTTAATCAAATTGGGATCCTCCCAAGAAGTAAACAGCGAAATCATAGAAAGATTGCCCCTTTTTTTTTGGGGGGGGGGGGGGTTGTATCCTATGTGTGAGAAAGTAAATAGGATTCGTTGACAAATAAAACCATAAGAGACCAAAAACCTGTGCATTGTGTCCTAGCAAAGGACAGCAGAACAGCAAGGGTGGCATTAAAAGTCCAAGACAACATAACCACCCCTCTATTGTCTTTTCCTGTATTTAGATTATTTAATTAATTAAATTTGAATATTATAGAATTTAATTTAAAAATAAACTTTTTCTAGATCAATTTTTTTATTCTTAAAAGTTAAATTTTAATTTTTTTATATATTTTGAGAGTCAAATCTAAGCCTATTATAAAAAAAAAAAATGATGAGATGTTTTATGAAACAAATATTATAAATTTTTAATTAAAAAAATTTAATATTTTGTTATTAAACTTAATCCATCTTGTCAAACTTGTGGTGTTCATATCCTAACCTTGACTCTGCCCTGACAAGTTTCACATGACAAACTCCTTCCCAACGCTCTCAATGAAACCATTTATTTGCAAATTTTCTTTTAGAAATGATGGAAAAATCTAATATTAGAAATTTTTTCTAAGATGTGAGGGGTTTAAAATTCTCATTATGGTAAGGGTAAGAAGTCTCTATAACTTTCAACTAAATAATCAGTAATGGTTAAGATATGTCTTTTAAGTAAATAGTGATCATAATCTTTCTTTCCCAACTTGATAATTTTGAATTCAAATCTCGATATATAAAACAAAAAAATAGCTAAGATATAAATTAGAGAATACAAAAGTATACTACAAACTGAATAGCAAGTGTGACAAGTTCGTATCAGTTAGGTTAGATTAAACCATCCAGCAATTTTCATTTCTTCAGTAATTTTGAGAGCACTTTCAATTTGGTTTGCAATATTTGCTTCATTTTTGCTGCAGAAAATACCAAGCAAAAGAGACTGACAGATACCCACTGCCCTGCTTTCATGTCTGACAGATACCCCAGACACCCCCAGCTCCATCTTTTAAGAGACATGAGACAAAACATCTTCCTCTACAGCCCCTTTATTTCTCCATCTCTTATCTCCCTGTACTTTCAGTACAATTTATTTTATACATTAATTTTTAATATTCCTTTTTTTTATATAATTTATGTGTGTGGATGTATATTGAAGAAAATCTAAGGGTTGGGGTTTTAATTTATAAAAAATGGTTGTAAGTATTCATTTGGAGTCCAACACAGAAGTGTCACTGAGTCCTCCATCGACGGATTGTCTTTAGACCTGCAGACACAATGGAGCATGACGGGCTTAGCACATACTCATCCTTTCTTTCTCATCCACAGACTTTTTTCTGTAATATTTTAGTTTTGCTTTTGTTGTATAACAATTTTCTTTGACATAGTTCGAAGAAAACAAAGAATTTATTATTTTATATTTTTGAACTCCTCTGTACTAAAATTTAAAATAAGAAAACTAATTTTGAGGGACAAAAATATGTATCCACAAGGGTGTAATTGAAGTGGAATACAGTAAATATCATTGTGAAACATCATTGTTAGTATATTAGTTTTTTTTTTTTTTTTCTTTTTAGTAACAATGGAATTTTTAATAATCCACAAATTATGCGAATCGGACAAGAAGTACAACGGACAAACCATGATTACAGCTCAAAATTTTCCTAGTTCAATTTTTAATAAACAAATCTTGGGCGGAAGCGGAAATAGAGAAACGAAAAAAAAATATAAAGTGTTAAAAATGTCAGAATATAGGAATGTGAAAGATTACGTAAATATAAAAATATAAGAATTTTTATATAAATATTATTATTTTATAAAAATAAAAAAATAATCATTTTTTATAATAAAAATCTAAAATGATCAAATATATAATAATTAATTATAAAAATAATATAAAAATAAAAATTATAATTAAATAAATAAATAATTTATTAAATATGAGAAAATATAAAAATATAAGGATATAAGAATTTTTGTATAAATATTAATTAATTTAGTGTATTGAGTTATTTTAAAAATAAAAAATATTTCAAAAATAAGAAATATTGGTGTTAAGAAATTTTTGTGTATCAAAGTTGGGTAATGCATATGATATTAGTTAATCTCGAATTTGTATAAGATTGAGGTATAGTGATTACCAGTAGTGGCATGTCATATCTACATGGTTTGCTTCTTAATTGTTTCAATCTTTATATTTTGAAACAATGTAGAGATTGTTGAGGCAAATGCTATGAGGTTTTACATTCAAAAAGCTTTGAATCCAGTTTGCAAATACAGAAGTGCACATCAAGGTAGAGCATTCCGCCTATGATTTTTTTTTTTTTTAATCATCGGTATTCAAAATCATGACCGACTTAATGGAACACAATCCAAAGTCCACTTATGTAAGACATGAAACTCTTTGAGCCCATGGCCCAACAAACAAAACGTGCTAGAACACGTTGAAACATGTTATTTATATGGGATACATTTCAGATAGGTAGACACGGCCTACTCTCTCAATATTCAACAAGCAGATCATTCTTAATAGAACACTGATAAGCCTGACACGGCCCACTCCCTTGATATTCAATAAGCAAATCCTTCTCAATAGAACACTGATCAGCCTTAAGATCTCCTCGGTGCTCAACATTTGATCAACATGGAGCAATATTCGTTTTGCCTCAAGCCATAAAAAGCAACACTTCACAATTGGGAAGAAAATTTTATCGATAAGGAAGGTAATCTCTTGACAGTCTGCATTTTCCCTACTAGTAGGATTTTGCATCTCATAGGAATCTTTCACTAAGAATCCCGTAATCTCGGGACATTACCATAAGAAAATTAGGATTTCGACACCCCAGAGGCACATGACTCACAGAGGCCATCTATATATATGATAAAAGGCACACCGCCTAGGTATGCTCTTTTTGGCTTTACATTTAGTACACAAGAGGCAACACGGAATTCAATTTATTCATTTGGTCTATTTCTACTCTCTTTCGAAACTGTTTTCTAACTTGAGTATCAGAGTCTCTCTCGTTGGGATACCCTCTGATGGCCTTTTGCATGTTACTGCATGTTACTTCAATCATGTGATCCAGCAATCACTCAATTCATCCGGGTCAATGGAGCTATTATTTGTGGAGTAAAATCCACCTCTAATAGATTGACACCGTCTGTGTTAGCAAACTAGAAAGAAACTCATTCTACCATTCCAAACTGCCGAAAACCATGCCTCCCAAGAGAAAGACCAGAACCACATCGAAAACTGCATCCAGGGTAGAAGGACATATTGCCACCCTGACAAATGCCATCCAACCTGTAATGCCGAACAACCCTACTGAGGCTCCTGCCACTGTCAACCAATCTGAGACCCAATTGTCGATTATACAACAGAATCAACCGATTCCTCCCCCCACCCTAGCCTCTTCGGTAAGGGTCACTCAACCCGAGGTGGAAGAACTTGAATGCAAGTTGCAAGGCATAAGCAAACTGGTGAAAGAACTCAGTTACAACCTCAAGCCAGAAGTACAATCCTCCTCACACGGTTTGGGCCATGTACATTCGTGAAGGCTCATGCCCCAAGCACACCTAGAACCCTTGGTGACTTCCAGACATGACCATGACAATCTAAGGAAATAGATCGAAGAACTAGTGGCAAATGAATTAAGGTGCGCTAACTCTAAAAGAGACAAACTTGCTCAATTCTCCACCGGTCTCTCACTGTTCAATCCCAAGGTGTCCATCGAACCGATATCTCGCGATGTACTTTTTCTCCCTATGGAAATGTATGATGGTACTACCGATCCCGGGACCATATAACTCACTTCATAATTGTGATGATCTCAAGAGACATATCGAATATAGTCATATGCAAGCACTTCCCCACAACTCTAAAGGGTAACGCACTGACATGGTTCAACTCGCTTCTTCCGTTTAGCATCAAGAGTTTCTCTCAACTTAGATAGCGATTTGAAACTCACTTTGTGATCAGTAAAGGGGCTAAGAACAAGTTTACATCCCTTCTCTCATTGGGACAGAAAGATGACGAGCTGTTGATAGACTTCCTCGACGAGTTCAAGAATGAGATGATGAAGGTTTCAGGCTTAGACAACTCCATTGCATTAGCAGCATTTCTCACTGGGTTATGGCCGTCTGGGATGAAAAAATCCATAACGAAGAACCCCCCATCTACCATTCAAGAGTTTTATAATCGGGTGGAAAAGTACATTGCCGCAGAGAATGCTGAAGCATTTGATAAACGGTGAAACCGACCAACTCGAAACGAATGCAGTCGATCATCCCTACAATTCTCACTTAAAAGGGACCAGCAAGGACCCCCTCAATAGTGAAGGTTTACAAGTTGTACCCTTCTGAACGAGACACCGAGCCAAGTTCTGCTCCAAATCCGGAACAAACCCTACATCAGGTGGCCATCTCACTCCACAAAAGATGATTCGACAAAGAACAAAATGCAATATTGTCACTTTCATAGGGATTACGACCATCTAATGGATGAATACAAGAAGCTAAAGGACAAGCTTGAGTTTCTCATTCGAAGCGGTCAACTCCAAAGGTTTATAAGTGGGAGAGAAAGGGTCTCCCTCCTTAAGGCCCACACGCCACGAAGCGTGAAATGAGCAAAATGAACAACCGGCTCCAGGAGGTGCCTGCAACTGACTAGATAGGTTAATTTTCCAAGTGTAGAACGAATACGATCCTTTGGATCTTTACCTTCTGACTCATGTTCTAATGGTACTGTACTGACATAACCAAGAGTATACACAATAGAATAAAACAGGGCAAACGGTGGCCCCCCAATCTTTCAGAAGAGCGAACCATCCAACTCTACCTCCAAGGAAGTCCTTACCACTCATGCTAAGAAACCGCCCAAGAAGAAAAGGCCTATGATCGGTTTCAATGATAACAATCTGGTAGGAATCAACCTAGACTGACATGATTTTCTCGTTAGCATTGTAAAAATCGAACAATATGAAGTAAGGTGAATCCTTATAAATCAGGGGCCGGCTGTAATCTCCTCTACTTGAATGCTTTTCAGCAGATGGGCTTCAATCAAACTTACCTACAATCTCATGGAAGGCCAATCAAGGGGCTCTCAAGTGAATGGATGTACCCTGAAGGTATCATTTAACTTCCCATTACTCTCGGGACTCCACCAGATCATGCAATGGCTACAACAATATTCAGCGTGGTCAAACTGCTCTCACTCTATAATATTATCCTAGGACGACCTCACTTGAATGCCTTAGAGGCACTACCGAATACAAAGTACATAAAAGTCAAATTTAGAACTTCCATTGGCATTGGGACGCTATCCTGCGATCTAAATTCCTCAACTCTTCTCCCCAAGTAATCTCGAACCTTTTGTTATTATGTTTACTTCTGTAGGATTATGTCTACTTCTCACTTGTTTTATCGATTACATCATAGTTACCTTGCTCGTATTGACTTGCTTTATTATTCTTTTGCATTGAACTAAACACATTGAGTACATATAGTCAACCCCCAAACACTTTCTTGAACGAATATGCCGTCAACAAGGGATACATCTCCCTAACAAGTAGGCATAGCCCACTCTCTCCAACGAACATGTCGTTAATAAGGGATGTATCTCCCTACCAACTAGGCATAGCCTGCTTTCTCGAATGAACGTGTCAACAACAAGAGATGTATCTCCCTGATCAGTAGGCACGATTCACTCTCTTGAATGAACGTGCCGTCAACAAGAGATGTATCTTTCTAATGGGTAGGCACGGTTCGCTGTCTCAAATGAACATGCCGTCAACAAGAGATATATCTCCCTAATGGGTAGGCACAACCTACTCTCTCGAATGAATGTGCTGTCAACAACGAATGTATTTTCCTGATAGGTAAGTACAACCCATTCTCTTGAACGATCATACTATCTACAAGGGATGTATCTCCATGACGACACTCTTTTGGCTATACAGACATGCCACTAGTATGAAACACTTACTCATGGTTAACATCCCACCGATGAAACAATCAAAAGTTTTCATTAATTTCTCAAGACAGGAGCATACAAAAGAAAAGCTAAATCAAATGAAGATAAAGATCACTATCAAGAAGGGGTAGGAGATGGAAGAGCCTGCAACTTCAAGTTAACTTGAGATACACTGGCCGCTACGTCCTCATCTGCTGCTTCTGGAGGTGCCTCGACCACAGGAATAAGTACAAGTTTGGGATTTGGCACTTTGCATGGGGCATAGCACCCAATATCCCTGCCTGGCAGATAACTTCCATGGTGTATTGTAGGTTCTCGGTCCACTTATGTCGAGCACGCAAATGCTAATCAATAGTCTTTGTGATAGTTTTCCCCCAATTCAACTATTCTCCGCTCAATAGCCTTTAGGGATCGGTTGCATACCTCGGTTAGCTTTTGCGTGGCCTACAGATATACCTCACGCACTCTGGCCTCCGCCTCTAACTCTTCACACCTCTTGGAAGCCACCTAACACCATTGAGGTGTTGCGCTCAACTTAACCTTTAGCCGCTCCATTTCCTAGTTTCGAGTGTTCAGAGCGGCCATAGATGCCCTCTCCTCCTTGATCTCCCTCTCCCTCTATGACAGAGAATTCTATAATCGAGATACCTCTACACACATTTGGTCAACTCGGTAATTTAGATGATTTATCATCTGCTCTCTCAACTTTTGAAACTCCACCAATATGATAGTCTACACAAAATGAGAAGGGTCACATATGAAAACCAGAGGCACAAACAAATTACATTCGAAGGTAGTCATACCATAAGCCCTGAGGACATAATAGGCTCATCGCCTTGCTCGAGAGATAGCTTATTTAGCTCTAAATCAGAATGATGAAAATCCACTTATTCCGATATCTTCCTCGCCTCACTGCAATCGACTGGCAGTCGCTTGTGCTAATTGTTATAGTCCCACATTCCCTTTGTCCCCTCTGACTATTGAAGAATGAAACATGAATGAAAAGAGGGAGAGCAATTCTCCCTAATATCTTTTGTTTGCCCGTATCAAAAGAACAGTGGAAGAAGGCCCTGTGTCGGGTTTCTAAGTCGTTTTTGGAGGAGCAGCTTCAAAGTTATCGGTACCTTCTCCCTCTACTCCCTCTCTTCCCTTCTCAGGGTCGTCAGGGAGATGACCCTCAATCTCATCATCTCCTTCTCCCTCTCATTCATCTCTTTCCTCCTCTCTCTTCTCGACCTCCTCATGGTCTGCCTTGGCACTTCTAGGGGCTCTACCTAAACCTCCGCATCTCCTCTCAGACTCGAAATCCTCGACCTCGACAGCACTTGGTGCACTCGGGGGGCCCTGCTCTCTATTTCCTCTTACGACCTTGCCCAACAAGCTCGACGACTAAACTCTTCTCTTCTTTCGAGATGGGAAGAATATCGGCACTCATATTAGACAAGCTCTCTACTTCTATAGCCTTTTTTTTTACTCGATCCTCATCTGCTTGTCAGAGGTTATCTCCTTAAGGTCTTCTTCATTGGGAGAGGCAAGAGCATCCACGGGATCTTTCTTCTTCTTCTCTACTAGGAGAGGTCTCTCAATCTTTCTCTTTTCTCTCAACAGTAAACTTGCTAAAGCCAACATTTCATTGTCTAAGAGGGCCTCCACCCAAATGCGTCGACCCTTGGTATTACATAAACCACCGACTAAACGTACGAGTCTTGAATGGTGAGAAGGCTTAGGAGTGTTTAATCCAAGAAGTGGTTCCTCATCGACCCTCAAAATTGTGGGCATAAGGTCCTTGTTTAAGAACTCCACATACATCTAAATCTTGTAGATGGTCTCCTTATACAGGAATCTCTAGTTAGATTCCGACATAGTTTGTAGATAAAACCATCCTTCTGTAGGACCCCACGAGCACACCTCTTAAGAGAGAATACAGACATCAGGATTTTGAAATCGAAGTGCAGGCTATAGAAACTCATCAACGATATCACAGCCACCACCAAGCGCCAAAGCTTGAAATCAACATCGTCAGGAAAATGTTCCAATAGAGTGAAACTCAGGCAATAGGACCCGTATATGGCACTTTCAAACCATACTTGACACATTGCTTGTACATCAGAATATGACCCTCTGAAGCCCTATTAGCCTTATCCTCATCAGTGTCTAACCAAAGGACGTAATCATCCCCCAACAACATGTCATTCTGAACACCGCGCAACTCGTTCTCCATCATAGTGCTCCTAATGTCGCCAATACCTCGATAAACACGCGATGATGAACCCTTTGCCATTTCTAATATATTTCTTCCTTGAGTATTGCTTGCAAATTTCAAAGAGCGAGACTTGTGAGTTTCCTCTTTACTCAAGAGTTAACAGTCAAAAGCAAATACGATAGTGTGAGAGCCAATGAAACACCGTTCCTTATAAAGTGTATTGAAGACGATTCGCGATAACCGAAGTAGTATATGCTGCATTTAATGCCTTGTACTAATGTCCTTTCGAGCACTTATCCATCTAATGTTACTCCTAAAACCCTTCCTATGGAATGACTCAAAGAGTCGAGGGCAAATGATGGAATACAATCTAAAAGTCCATTTACGTAAGGTTTGAAACTCTTTAAGTCGGCCCAACAGACAAAACACGTTGGAATGCACTGAAACGTGTCGTCTATATAGGATACATTTCCCCGATAGATAGGCATAGCTCACTCTCTTGGTACTCGATAAGCAGATCCTTCTCGATAGAAGACTGATCAGCCTTAAGATCTCCTCAGTGCTCAGCATTTGATCAACACGAAGCAATATTCATTTTCCTCGAGTTACGGAAGCAACACTTTGTAATTGGGAAGGAAATCTTATCGATAAGGAAGGTAAATTTTTCACTAAGAACCTCATAATCTCGGGACACTACTATAAAAAAAATTAGGGTTTTAACACCTCGGAGGCACACAACTCACAGAGGCCACCTATATATACGACAAAAGGCACACCGCCCAGTTACACTCTCTTGGTTTTACATTTAATACACCTATATATACAACAAGAGGCAACACGAAATTCAATTTATTCTTTGGTCTATTTTTACTCTCTTTTGAAATCACTCTTTAATTTGAGTTTCAAAGTTTCTTCTGCAGGGACACCTTGCGACGACTTTTTGTAGGTTAATTCGATTGTATGATCCAACAATCACTCACTTCACATGGTTCGGTGGAGTTATTATCTATAGAGTAAAATTTATTTTCAACACGATTAATTCTATTTGAACGTCTACAAGATTTTAATTTAGGAATGATTCTTCCAACGTGATTTTTTTTTATTTTTAATATTTAAATTTAAAATTTAATTAAAAAATTTAATATTTTATTTCATTAGATCACGTTGGTGCATTCGATCTATAGTTTATGATGCAAATTGTTGACCAAAATTATTCCTTCCCTAGAATGGTTTGGGTTCTCGGAGAGGACAGTATTTTAGATCATCAACCCACAAAATGGGCTACTAATTCTAGAGGGAGGTCTCAGTGTGGCACGTGCACGAGGGTGTGGGAGGTTCCTGCAACGGAGAGGCGCAGTGACACGTGAAGGATCGTGAATGGCGGTGGCATAAGCACGTGATGCAACGGTCTAATTCAGGTGATAATATGACCGTTGAAAGAATTTATTTCGTTTGCAGAGTCGTTTCTTTGGATTTGGAATTCTCTGAATTGTTCTTTCTTTCTCTAATGATGTTCTTTGTGAAACCTAGTTATTTGGAATCCATGAATCATAATTACTTCGTTACACAGTTGTTTTGATTGACAAGACATGCAAAATAATAATATATATTTTGCATAAAAGTTTAGAAGTTTTAATTATAATTTTTATGGAGACACACACTTACTAGAATTGTAGTTTTCAAAATTATATATAGATTACATATAATTTTTCTTTTTTTAAAAAAAAGAAAGGATAGCAATATTTACCTCTCCCTTCATCCATGGCAACCATATTTTCAACTTGAATTTTCTTATTCAAATTTTGATAAAAAAAATAGATTTTATAAAATCTTATTATGATGATGGAGTATACTATAATTTGGTGAAACTATAATAACAAGTAATATCTAGAAATAGTAATTGCACAAATATTTTATACTTATAATAATATTTAGATAGTATAACAATACAAATGACTTCTCTTTATCCTATGTTATCCTAAGAAAAGCACATTTACGACTCTAAGAGACAACCTAGTAGTCATAATTTTCATTTCTAATCCAGTGATTTCAGATTTAAATCGCGATATAACAAAAAAAACATATTTACATCATTCAAAATAAAAGGAAAGAGGGTAGCATTAGCCCGACAAACCTTTTTATGGATGAAATCGCACTCTTGATAACAACTTAACTATGAAAAAATTGACAAAGATCTATGGAAACACATCCAACGGATCTTCTAGGATAACAAGTCATGTGGCATAACATTTTCGTTTTATAAAAACACATAATTTTTTTTAGTATAAGAACATGTAATTAAATGAGATCAAATCGAGAAAAGGAAGATAGAAGTGGGAAGATTTTATGGCTTGAGTTATCTCTCATGCCTGCACATAGCAACAGACTCAAAAAGAAAAATGAAAAATCTCAATGGAGCCAAAACAATAGGCACATGCATAAAATCAATTAATTCCGATATTTAGATTTGGTGTTCAAAAATTTTAGTTTGATTCGTCATCATCGAGAGATTTGATACTTTATATATTGATTACTCAATTTTTATACACGATATATAAATATTATTATTTAAAAAAAAAAAAAAAAGGAAAATGTTGGGAGGCCAATTAAAGTAAGTGGGACAATGACAATATAAACCCTATATATGGAAGGTCATTTTTATTTTTGAATGGGGGCATTTTCTCATAGTGACCCACAGAGATTTGGAAATCACTATCAATCATATGAAGATTTTGTAGGATTTATACCTTAATTTTGGTCATGCAAAATGAACAACCTACCAATTTAGAAGTTTGTCATAGGTTCAATGTATATACTAAAATATAACTTATCATCAGATTACACTAATTCAGATCATAACCATAAATATAAATAATATGAAATCTTACTTAAAATACACATGATTCTCGATTTAAGCGAACTCAACTTCGAAAGGAAAAAGAAATTATTGAAGGAGATATGTATCCTAGGGTGGCATGTATCCAAGTCTTCCAAATTAAGGGTCAATAATAATTTGAAATTTGATAACAATAGGTGACACCTAATGCTCCAAAGAGAGACAGAAGTAGTAAATTAAAAATTAAAATTAAAATTAAAATGCAATGCGGCAAAAAAAGAAAAAACATGAGAGTGGAATTATTCACCAGAAATCTTTAAATTCTATAATATTAAAAAAAAAAATTCTTAACTCAAAACCTCAAAAAATAACATGAAAAATGAACAAATATGAACCCAAAAAAGCCCCCACCGCATGGTAACTGGTAAGGAGTCAACTTCACCCTTGCACACCCTCTTCCTTTCTTCTCACCAAATTGCCCTTTATCTTCACATAATATTACAAAGGCTAAAATTGTTGGTGTTTCTTTTACAAAACCCTTTCTGATATCTGAACTTGGCGTGGCATGGAAATGATCCAAATTCTCTTTCACTACTAAGTTCTGCTGCACATCACCTTGTTGTTCTGTCTCTCAAGAGCCACTCTCTCTCTCTCTCTCCCTCCTTATCTTTCCATTTCTCTCTTTAGAAACCCATTCCCATATCTATCCCGAATTCCAAGAAGAAATCCATTCTGTTTTTTTCCTTTCTTTCATTCCAAACACAAGAGCCCCTTCTCTTTCTCAAAAGAATAGATATTTTTCCCTGACATTTTTGTACTTGTGTCAAAAAATGAAAAAAAAAAAAAAAGAAACTAAAAATAACATGTAAGTAGGAAAACAATGGCGTCCAGTCTCGTTTTTGCCTTTTGCATTTTTTTTTTTTCAGTTTTTCGGAACACGAAAAACGTTGTCCGGAAGCATGACCTCGAACCACGCTCGATGATGCGCTCTGTCCCACATCAGCAGCGCAAGTCCACACAACACCACGACCAACGTTATGATTCTGTTTTTGTATAACTTCATCGTCGTACCTACTCGCTTTTCTTTTCTAAGCTTAAAAAAATACACATAAAAATTAGACTTAAATACAATAATTTTAGTCTAAACTAAATATTTATAAGAAAATCTTATAGGGACAAAGTACAATATTTTGTTTGGGTTATAATTTTAGATTGTAAAATTTATAATTTTTAATGGGATATTTTAAAATGCATATTTATTTTTTCTCTAAATTTTACAAATACGTACCTCTGACTCTAGGTACCTCAATTTTTTATTTAATTCTCAATATTTCTTAACACTATATCAACACTGCTGTCGTGATACTAAGTTAACACAAAATACAATCACTAAAGAATTATGCACAAAATTATTCTTGACAAATTTAGAGATTAAGACGAAATTAGCTAGAATGCCAAGTTGGATTTGGTTTGTTTTTGATTGATTTCAAAAACCTGGGACCCCCAACTTTTATAGAAAAAATAAAACAAAAATACGATAAAAATGATTTGGGTTCACACGTGCACAGAGGATTCGAAACCTGAGACAAATTTGCCAGCCAACAATATTTTGTTGTTTATTACTTGTATTATATAGCATTACAGCTAAGATTTTGTATTAATCATCTCTCTCTATAACCCCTTTTCTTTTTATATTCCTTTTTCATGGTACAACGCGTTTCCCCTTTTTTTTTTTACCCAAAAGAGGGCAAAAGAAAAATAAAATAAATAAAAAAAAAAACCCCAAACCCGATGCTTTGAAAATTGTTTTCTAAAAAAAAAATGGAAAATATTATGACCGGGAAACTGATTCGGCAAGTTTACCAATTCTCTCAACAAGCTCTGGGGACAACTGCTTGACCGGTTTCTTTTCCTTCTCGGGTCGAAAATCGAAACCGAAAGCGTCCGTGACTTCTTCGGAGCTCCAACCGGCTTTTCGTAGAGAATCTGAAAACCGATCCGCCTTTAACAGAAGAGCATCAAGAACGGCCTGATTATCCAACAAGACCATCTCGTTGTTCTGGAAGAAACCCGATGCTGACACGTGGATGATTTCGTTGACGTCTGATTCATCCCAACCGCCTTCTCTCAAAACCGACCCGATTTGCTCGATATACTCCCCGACCCATTTAGGAATTTCGGATCTTCTCGGCATATCAAAGTATCTCTCCGGTGAAGACGCCGACGACGATGAGGAGTGAGAGTTTCTCTTCCGGCGATCAACGGCGGCGTCGCTCCAGAACTCGACCCATCTTGGAGTTTTGCCAACGTTAGACCCATCTAAACTCTTCCCGGAAAAATCCGAACACCGGTGTTTTTCCTTCTTCTCATCGGAGCTCCGGAACAATGATTTCTCGAAAAAGTCGGATAGATCCGACCCGCAGAGAAAGATCCGATTCTCGTCGACATAGAAAATGGGGTTACCCGCCAGAGACGGGTTACAGGGGATGTAACAGCGATGAAAAATAGGGATTAGGAGGGGAGCTCTCTTGAGTGCGGCTCGGGCGACTCGGATGGCCTTTTCCGGGTCGGATGGTCTCGGGCCCCAAGATTTGGACCAGAGTGAGTTTTTAGCTATTTGTAAGGAAATGGCTGCAATAGGCAAGTCGAGTGTGGCTTTAAGATGAGGACGTGAGGCGGCCGCCCGCCAGTCAGGGAAGCCAGGGCCGATGGGGAGGCCGGCGGAGAGAACGGCTTTGAGGTCGGGTGGGAAAGGGAAGCCGAACTCGGCTTCGGCTAGGGCGAATTCGGCTTCAGACAAGCGGGGTTGGACTTGGATTCCTGAGTTTTTCAGATGGGTGATCAGCCTGTTGGCTAGGGTGGAGAAGGAAATGAGACTGTTGCGGGCAGGTGTTGGGGTCGTGGGCTGAGTTGGTGTTGTTGGGCCCGCTGCGGCCCGCGCTGATAGGCGGCGGAGTCCGGCTATGTGGGCCGGGTTTAGTCCGGTCATTCGGCGGTCCACGTCGACCATTGCTAAACTATCTTGCACCCCTTTGATGATTGAAACCAATCTTCTTCTTCTTCTTCTTCTTGGTTGATTGAGAGAGAGAAGAGAAAATGTGAAGTACAGAGAGAGAGAAAGAGAGAGAGAGAGAGAGAGAGAGGATTTTAGTAGTGAAAAAGAAACAAAAGAGTGTATTTATAACACTTGGGAGGGTGGTGGGGACACACTTTATTTTATTTGTATTTTACACACTCAAGACTTGAGAGAGGTATTGCTCAGTGCTCAAACGGTGCACTTGGTTTTACCTTCCCTCAAGTGGGTCTCCCTCCTCCTCCTCCTCCTCCTCCTCCTCCTCCTCCTTCTTCTTCTTCTTCTTCTTCTTCTTCTTCTTCTTCTTTTCACTTTTAAATTTATTATCACGTCACTCCCAATATCCAGGTAATTAACGAAAACTATTTTGATTTAAGTTTTTGTCTCCATAATTCTAATTTTGGGAATTTCATATATGTTCCCCCCTAAACTTACCCCTTTAAATACAAGTTTATCCCCTATCAATACAATAACTTGAATCTTAATGTTAAAATTTGGGATTGATCATCTGAAAAAAAAATAAAATTAATATATATATACATATAAAACTATCCAAATACATTTATAATATGAAAGTTGATGATTTAAGTTATTCTAATTCTTTTACACCATTCATTCCTATCTGAAATCATTTCTTTAATTAACCCTTTAACTATCATATTTTTGTGAATACATTGTATCCAGATTTTTAACAGTCTATCTTGTCGTTCTACTAAATCTTCTATATTTAATCTCTTTATTCACCTAACTGATGCGTTCTTGTGTCTACGTTGCACATGTCCAACCACCTCAATCGATACTCTCACATTTTTTTCACAATTGAGTTCACTCTCAATTTAATGCGTATTTTCTTATTTCTAATCATATTTTTTCTAATTTTACTATATATCTACCTTAACATTCTCATTTCGACTATTGTCATTTTCTACTCTTATTGTTGTTTAATGCTCCAATATTCGATATCATATAATAGTGTAAGTTTTATTGTCGTTCTATAAAACTTCATTTTCAGATACAGTGACATCCAGCGATCGTAAAGAACTTCAGATACTCTTCTTCATCTCATTCAATCCGCATGAATTTTATGATCTACATCTCCATCTATGTTGCTGTCATTTTGGATAATGGAACCGAAATATCTAAAGTATTTACTTTTTAGTACATCATATTCTTCTAAGCTAATCATTTTTTTATCGTTCTAATGATTATCACTAAACATGCATTTCATGTACTCTATTTTAGATCGGCTCAATCTAAATCTCTTATGAATCATATAGATTATTTATACTTTAATATATTTTTACATAATAATTTACTAAACTTTAATATTCCACCTCAAGTCGTTGCCGCAAAAATGAAATTAGCATGATTTTAAAAAATAAAAAATAAAATTAACCGGATGTCCGTCACCATATTTAGCCTTTTTATTTATTTGGGGAATGAATTTAGCATTATGCTGAGCAAAGGCATGACCATATATTCCTTCTTTTAGTCACATCAAGCAATTTACCGTTGGATCATTGTAGAAGGCATAAGGTCATCAAAATGGAATTTGATCTGGCACCTAACGAGACCACTTTCCCACAAAGCAACGGTCATGAAGCTCCCTTATTCTCCATCTTTGCTTTAATTTTGTTGTATTAAAAAAGCAAAACTATAATTACTCACATTATTTTCTCCTCATTACTTTAATTAGAAGACAAAAAAAATCTCTATTTTATGTTGTACTTTCAGATAAATTATTTATACTCTAATTTTGCATCGTTTTAAGCTCAAAGATTTGATTGAACAAAACTATTCGAATTCCTACACAAAAGATAGGTCTTAGACCAAAGGAAATGATGCCAAAGAAATAAAAATTTGATGTTCTCTGGCCAAATTGTGAAAAAAGCTATTATGTTTTGTCATATAATTGATTATCATGTTCCTCCTGGATTTTCTCTATCTGGGGGGGGGCGGGGGGCTTGTCAAATTCCGGTGAATCTACTACGGTGGCGGATACACAAAGCCATTTTTTCAGGAGGAAAATAAAAATTAAAAGATATTTAATTGTTGTTCATCAATCATTACCAAAAATATGGATTAGCAAAGTATTTGAAGAAAAGAAAAATGATGGGGGCTGGCGGGTCCAAGATCTACTCTTTGGTTTTGGAATACTTTATCCACATCGATCTGTGTGGGGAATCCAAGCAGCTAGATTGGTGGAAGAGATGAGTACCATACCTAACAATATTTAAATTTAAAAAAAAAATAATTGAATCGTAAAGTGTAAAATAGTCATTGTTCAATATATTAGTTATTAATTTAGAATTTTAAGAAAACTCTTTTGCTTGATGAAAGAAATTTACTTTGTGAAAAAGCGCCCTATTTATCAAGTTAATTGAAAATTTAATGAGGTTGTCCAGGCTGTTACAGAAATTGAAACGAGTTCGAGTCGTTTAGGAGCTGTTCAGTCAATGGCTCGACTCGACTCAAGTTTGACCGAATTCGAGTCGAGATTATCATATAACCGAGTCGAGTTTTATTAATAGAATTTTAGATTCAAAAATTCATCGAAAAACTAGATAACCTATATTAATATATATTATATATGTATTATTATAATATAAAAAATAAAATAAAATAAAATATATTAATATATTATATAAAAATCGAGTTTTCGAATCGAGTTCGAGCAATTTATTATACAATCGAGTTGAGTTTTGAGTTCTATTATTATTACTCATCGAGTTCGAATCAGATAAAAAAACTCAAGTTTGAATTCGACCACAAGGATACTCGAGATCAACTCATTTCGAATACACTCCTAGGTTATCATAACAGATTTGATCTAAAGATAATAATTATGATTTAAATAGAATATTTTATGGTAGAAGGAGATCCTCTTGATCACTCAGAAAAAAGATAGGAACACAAATGGTCTTGGTAAAAATAGTACAAAGTTTATTTTAAAAGAATATATTAAATGTGTGGTTCTTTATCAGAGTCATTATAACATAAAAGTGATTTTAGTTAGATAATCATATATTTGACATTAACTTTTAAGTAAAATGAGACTCGAATTCTAAAATAGTTAACATATTTCAATTTATTTAGTTATACCTCCAACACATGATATTTGCTCTTTGTACTTTTGAAAAAGAAAAAGGAAAAGAACAGATCAGTGCAGTGTAAAGACCAATTTTGGAATAAATGTCTGGTATATATGATTGTGATGCTCAGATATTTAGATTAAATTATGAAATTCAGAGCTTAAAGAAATTTGGAAATAGGGGATATGTCCTTGAGTCATGCCTTGGTGTGGACATGATTCTCTTTCTATCAAAGGGGTCCTACCGTACTCGATGGAACATTGAAGACTAAAATCATTACAAAACAGGACAGAACCGTTAGGAAGCTACACCCACACCAATTAAGAGCAAGTACCACAAAAGCTGTGCTGTAATTGACACTTATTAAATTTGTTTTAGTAGTTTTTTCATCAATTTATTTATTTTTTATTATTTAGTTTACTTTTTAATTGTGCCGCATTTAATGATATTTATTATATACATTTTTTTTTTTTTTTAATTAGATCAATTGGTAATCGGAATCGATTAATCTATTTTGAATTACTATCAATTATTTTTAAAAAAAAAGAAAATTTTTTAATATAATTTCTTTTTATTTATAAGATTCAAAACCAAATTTTAATTAAAATAATTTAATACTCTTTTTATTAAATTAACTTTCTATAAAAATATATATAATACCAATTTCTCTCATCAATTCCCACATGAATATGGTTGGAGTTTTTTGGCCAAGGTTTCATTTCATCAAAGAACTTTTGAATTTTTGAAATTACCCTTGCTGAAACTATAAATACTCATAAAAATAGTGTGATGTTTGAATCATAAACCTTCAAAGAATTTGGAAGTAATACTGTTAGAGGTGGATCTTGACACTATAGATCCGATTCCTTGTGACTCGAACATGTACTCAATGAAGAGGTTTAAAACTTGTAAAAAATCACAAAAGGGTATTCTGACGGGAGAGATTCCGATACTCAAGTTAGAAAGAGTAATTTTTAAATTAACAAATAGACAGAGAGGATGGGAAGACGGATCTCCCTGTAATTTTTGTGTGTTTTATATTGAATTCAGAGAATTTACTTGACTTGACGTATCGAGAGCTTTTATATAATATCCTTCTAGAGTCGTATGATCCCAAAATATCACAATCCTAATTTTCTTTATGAGGTGATTCGAGATTTTCGGATTTTGATCGTTAAAAATTTAAAATTGTTATCATTTAAGAAATTGGATTATACTGAGAGATTCTTTCCCTTATCGATTAAATCTTCAAGGTTTTTCTTCCCTATCTGAAGATACATTTTTTGCTAAAATAGGAAGTTTAGTTAATAGTAGGATTCAGTTGAGTATTATTCTCCAAAGATTGAGATGTCCGATTCCTTAGATATTCAGTAGTCGTCGGTCGAAAGAGAGAGAGAGGGAGAGTGACAATCGTCCGATCTTATTGAATGCATTTGTAGATTGAATCATATAAATTTCATTGAGGTCCAGTCGAATAGCGAGTAGGATACCACAGAATTAGACTCCTTCAGAGAGTTGAGGTGATGGAGACCCATTCGTGAAGATAAATGTTATCAGTAGAGTAGAACGATATAAGTCTATTGGAGTCAATTTTTACTTCACAGATACCTACTCTTCCAACTCGAGCAGGGAGCCGATAACGGTGGTATTCGTCCGTTCTTCACGGATGAGAAACCTGCAAAAACACCACCAGGGCCAGCCCGACGAGGGGACTCCGACGCTCAAGTCAGTATGAGTGATGAAATGAAAACTGATAGTAGTCATAAATATCATACCTCCGATTATATATAGAATAGAATACGAAAGCATACCTCTGATCGTATAAGATTGAGCATGAAAACCCTAGATTTGTCGGTGTATGTAAATTGGTATGAAACTCCATTTTGAATGATATATAGAATTGAGTATAGAACCCCCCCTCTGAATGATGTATGGAATTTGGTATGGAACCCCTTCTGAATGATGTATGGAATTGGGTATGGAACTCTCCTCTGAATGATATATAGAATTGGGTATGGAACCTCCCTCTAAATGATGTATAGAATTACCTCTCTTTCATGTGTAAAAACTGAGTCTCCCTGGAGTTGTTTATACTCTATATTTATAACTTTCTAAGGATATAGAAAATCCTAATTTTCTTTTATTTGAAATCTTTCAAGATGGTTAGGATTGTAATTAGAGACTACTAAAAAATTTAAATTTTTTCAAGATTTTGGAAAGTTTAGAACTTTAGAAAAATTCATTTTTTTTTATGAGAGTTCACGGGAATATGGAATGATTTGAACATGCTCCATATTATGTATTGAGATTTTTTGTAGAGGGTCCCATTAAATACTAAAGTACTTTTATATAAAATGGTGAATATCTCAATCACTGTTTTTTTTTTTTTTTAGATCAGTCTGTTCTGATAAAAATATATTAGGTATACACAACAAAAATAATTATAAACTGCACAAAAACTAAATATAATCGAAAAAATTTTATATGAGAGTCAAAAGCAAAGCATTGTTAATGAATTTTGAATTTTTTCTAAGAAAAGACATATTTTACTAATTTGTTTGAAATTTGAATGAAAATGAGATTAAAACTTAGCGATTTATTTTCTTATAATTTAGTTCCATGTTCTAATAGAAATAATTTTCCTTATAAAAATATAAAAAAAAATTACATATATATGTTTATACTCTTTCTATCCCCATACTTAATCAAAAAGCATTTTATAACCGAGTGAACCCTTTTAGTTCCATTTTCAGCTGTCTCTTTCAAAATTTCAGCTTCACAAGCTAAAATTCAAAAGCATAATCGCAAAGCACCAAAATGCAGAGATACAGCAGTCTATTCTGAACTCTGTAAAAGGGCAGTTGAAATCAATTAAATTATTACTATTAAATACAATGGACGATGATTTGAGAGGGGCAATATTGTCAGGAAAAAATACACACACACAAAGCAGGCAACGGCCGGCCGTTAAATTTCAACCTCCCCTGTAACCCCTTTTCACATGGAAGGCTTTCGGTGCACGTGCCATATCCTTCTCGCCATTCCCAACATCCTCCGAAGGAAAAAAAAAAAAAAAAAAAAAAAAAAAAGACTCCAAAAGCCACTAGTATCATTTTTTAATAATTTTCCGCTACCAAATTTAATTAGTATTTTTTAGAAAAAGTTTTAAAAGAAGGAAAAGTATTTTGAGAATACATGTTTAGAGCTTTTTGATTTTTCAAAATGATTTTTTTTTAAAATATGTAGTAAAAAATTTATAGGGCATATATAATAATTTACAAATTACCCATACTAAATCAGATAAAAATAAAATACTCGTGTGTAATTTTATTTTTTTTTTTATTCGCAAGAAAATATTATTTAAAAAGGTTCAATGAAGAAAAATGCTTTTATGTGGGTAAGATAACAAATGATCTCTTCTTTTATTGATTTGGATAAGTTGGATCCTTCAAAAGTTCAGCCTACTTGCAGTTGGTAGAAAATCTTTTTCGATTTATGACTAAAAAAATACATTTTCTAATAATTAAACATTGAAAACAAAAATTTTGATTTGATTTTTATAAAGTCATTTTCTAATGTTCTATTTTCACCTAATGCTTTGAGGACGACTTATTTGACTTTTGAGACAAGTGCACCTTAATGTGATCATATAAATTGAAAAAAAAAAAAACTCAAAATGGTAACAAAAATACAATTATGATAATTAAGAATATTACATTAAATTGTTATTGAATAAGTGAAAATTTATTTACCCATTTTGATTACTCTAAAAAAAAAATGATCATGATTAAGCAATATAATTCATCATGTTGTTGCGCCCTTAAAAGCACCTTAATTCACTTTTTTTTATTTTTTTTTGTTTTCACCGACCCATATCCGTGTTTTGTCCAACTAAACTAGTTTGAGGAGTTGAAAGGTTGGCTCTCCCAAATCCTTTTTCCCAAATCTTTTTTTTCCATTCCTAAGCCTCGAACTTAATATCTCTGATTAAAAAAGTATAGTGTTTAACCACTCGACCCATAAGAATTTGGTTTAATTCACTTTCTTTATTTAGCAACTAAGATTCTAAATTCAATTCAGCATACTATTTCATTTTTCTTATATATATGATAAATTTTGGTACGGTAATATTCTAACGCTCCAACATATATAAAATATTTTATCAAAATACAGAAATTCTAATAAAAATATAAAGATAAATTATCTTTATATTATCGCCATCGGGATGAATATTTTCATTCTCTAAAGTCAAAATTGACAAAGCTATATCTCAATAATCTCCCACTTACATTTTCTCTCATTTTGTTATTCTTTTACCCGGAATAGAACAAATGAATTAAATTTAGAATATTTTTGTGATATTTGGTCGAGAAGTTGAGATGACTTGAAATTCTGAGTAAGATAAAATTAGTTCTATTTATTTTATTTGGCGGAGCGGCATGAGTTATACTAACTATTTTAATTACATCGAAACAGAGTTAAAAATCTTATTACCAAGGACAAGGTAAAAAAAAAATGATATAATGAAGACTAATGGTTTGGTTCATTAAAACTGGTCATGTGACCCAAACACTTAAATCCACAAAACAAGAATTTAATATATATATATATGAGGTCGGAAATGTGGAAAGCTTAGGAGATGCTTGCTATTGACTGAATATATATATATATATATATAGAGGTTGACATGTGAGCACAGACATTGAATTTCGTTATTTATTTATTTTTGTTATAATCATTGGGTCGGTTTGCTGTAAATGGTCAACGATTTGATTGTTCAACCAAATTGATTCTTCATCTGAGTCTTAAGGGGGGGGGGGGGAGGGGAGAGAGAGAGGGCAATATTAAAAATGTGGATAGACTCATTACCTGCAAAACCCACCTCTCTTAAGCTAAAAAAAAAAAATCGAGCATGTTGCAAATCTTTGTTTGGAAGTAACTTGAAAACTACCCAAGCCATCAATGAAGAATACGCCCCTCTAAGCAAATTCCATTTCCAAGACTCATCATTATAGTATTTGGATGACAGACAAATACTATATTTGCAATGGTAGTTTTGAATTTCTCATAAATTGAGATGACTTGGCCTAAATCGTTCAATCTTTTATATGATAATTTGATTAATGGTATAAGGAGAGACATTAGACTTGAAGGACTTTCAGAATATTGCATGGGGGGAGCCACAAAACCCCTTAAAGTGACAATTTTTTTTTTGGTGTAAGTAGATTTTTTTTATCACCGACTGATATTCGGGTTTTGTCCAACTAATTGAATTCGAGTATTGTGAGACCCGTTAAAGAGTTGATTCTCTCAAATCTCATTTTTCCGTTTCTATTGCTCAAACCCGAGACCTATAATTAAGGGAATGAAATACTCTATCACTATATCCATTGGGAGTTTGTTCTTAAGGTGACAAATAGTTGTGCAAATATATAGCCTATGGGGCAACACTTCCATAGAAAAGGACTGTTTAAAGTTAGATGACATGTCCATTAAATCAAGAATGCACCTACTAGATACTCCCCTCATATGCATATTCTGCGAGACACATACCCATCCTTTTTTTTTTGGTGAAAGACACATACCCATCTTGTCTTGCTCAAATCCCACATAAAATCTCACTCCTATGCTATTAATCGGGCTTTGATTAGTGCAAGATGTATCTTTTTCTAAGCCCAAAATTTAAATTTGATAATTATACTAGGAAAACATTAAAGATTTGTCTAGTGTATTTGTGATGAGTTTAGAAGTGTAATTAAAAATAGTGATTGATATATACAGCTTTTATTTAGAGAGAGAGAGAGAGAGAGAGTATTCCTACTTGCCAAACAGATATTTCTTGGAAACACAATTTTTAAAATATGTTTCAACATGTGTCTTGTGATGTTAGGATTTTTGCAACTTGCAGCAGTATAAGGTGTCACATGTGTTCAAGAGCCCAAAAGGATAAATGGGTGGGGATGGGGACCAAATAAAAATTTGCAGCAAAAAAGCTTGGGTTAGGTGAATTATAACTTTCACATCAAAGTGAAACTGTAAATTACAAATAATAGTAATTCAAAAAAAAAAAAAATTGTCAATCAATCGATGCCTAATAAGAACAAAAGGCATGGCAAACTCATAAAAGGACTCTAATTCACCCTAGAGATTAGTTGAAGTAAAAATGCAGCATTGATGCTTGGTCCTATGCCCATGAATAATTCCCTCAACCAATGAACTTATTTTGAAGTGAAGAATTGTACCGATCTCTCTCAGTTAGATTCACCTAATATTCAGAATGACCCACCTATAGACCATTTTTATTAATAGAAATGTATTAGAAAATTAAGCTTAAAATGACTTTTCTCTTTTTTCCAATGAACGCTTTACTACTAGAGTAAGGTTTGCCTGCACAAATTCTTTGTCAACATGGACAACTTACATTGAATCAAAGCAATCAACCAATGTTTATATAACCAAGTGTAGGTCCAAGTAAAACTTATGCCTCATTATTTTGCTCACCCTTACAAAGGTGATAATGCTTATAGTACGGAACAAATAAGGGCAAGCCAAAAGTAATAATAAACTCCAACTAATCCACTAATGGATTATAAAAACTTTATGCAAAGATGGCCACCATATATTCATATATGTCAACATTTTTCACAAGGTGGGGTGAGAGAGAGAGAGAGAGAGTCTAGATTTGCAGGGTATTGTGATTTGTTTGTCTATGGACCATGACAGCATATGCTAAGTCACCCACTAAGGAACTACGAAACTCTAGGAAATGTCACTGCTGGTTAAGCAAAATAGGAAGCAATATGGGCAACACCCAGGGACAAGATTGGATGATGAAATGGTCATGTCCACGGCACCATTAGGCAAGGTGAGGGCCCAATATATGTAGAGCCCCCGGGGGGGGGGGAGATGGAGAGGGAGAGAGAGAGAGGGCAATAGATAGATTCTCATCTAAAATGAAAGTAGTAATGGGCAACATTGCTTGCTTGTCTTCCCCAAGCTCTCACAAGGGCACTCCCCACATGTTCCCTAAATATACACTTGATCTCAGTCAAAGCCATTAGTCCTCACACTCTTGATCCTAACATCCCAATATGGGATGTCCGAAAAGATGTGGATATGTTCCTGTGACGTGAATGGTATCGCATTAATTTCAGTTGGGTACACGTAACTTGATGAGAGATCTCATTCATTATCATTTGCAATTAAGGAGACATGTTTTGATATAAAGGCAAAAAAACGTGGCCTCAATGCATCAATCAAAGATCATATCTTGATTTTGATGTTTCAGGTTCCTATAAAGAGTCCCTTTCTCTGTGAAATACAATGAGTGAAGTTTTGTCTCTGGAACACAAATTCAGTTAATGGACTCATCAACCACCAATGAGTTAACATGAATAAGACCGAAAGAAGTTTGTCCTATAAGATACGTGATCCCTTGAAGGTAGTTTCCTCTCTAGCTATGATGACAATGCCTTCTCACCCGCTTTCAAGATGGCATTAGATAATTATATTTTGATGACGAATAGTTAGAATTTTAACATTTCTTATATCTTATTAACTTTCGTCCGCAGCTATAATGTAACATCATTGTGAGGTGTGTGTGTGTGAGAGAGAGAGAGAGAGAGACAGAGAGAGGTAGTCTTTGCTCGGTTTGATTCAAATTGTGGCCTAGTAACACTAGAAAAACATATTGATTTGTTTAAGTATCCCCGGGGGGGGGGGTGTGGATTAGTGATCATAAAAATGAACGCACGCTAAGAGGAATAAAAATCAATTTGTAGGGTACAGTGCAGATGTATATAACCTATTTAAATACTTGTTCAAAGCCTTGCATACATATAAAATAATGTCATCATCTTGTCCGAGAGAGATACACCATCTCATGTGCGCCAAGAGTGGTGCTACTTGACCCCCCAAAACCCAATTGCAATCAACACAATCTAATGTTATTAAAAAAAATTCTACTATAAAATAAAAAAATTTTATCAAGTCGGTATTATATTAATTCTATTATTAGAAGAAAAAACTTGATTTCTATCTTAGAAGCTAGCTGCACATGTTGATACAAAGGACTTGGGTTTTGAAGTAATTCTAATATTATACAAGGAGAGAACTTGAACTTGACTCCCATTTTAAAGATTAATCAGCAAGTGGGAAGCTTTTTATATATACTATACTTACAATATTGAGTTAATCGATATAAAATTTTAGTATAGCTTAAATAATATTACTCGTTATCATACGAAATTAAGAAATGAGAAAAACAAAAGTTAATTGTCTAGCTAAGATCATAGGAATAATGGGGCCGTTAAAGCCTATAACAAGGTGGTTTTTTAGGGATGGACAGACGCTATTAGCTAAGAAACAATAATTGAATGATGACATGAAAGGGATTTGGAAGAAGCAATTGATTGATGCTTTGATTCTTTTAAAAAGGGATTAACTTTTTTAAAAGGGAAATGCTGTTGGGTTTTATGGGTGAGAACACAAGGCAATTGGGGATTCCTCCTTACTAGGCTAAGTACACACTTGGGGGAAGATAATAACTTTTGATTAAATTAAAGAAAATAGTAATTAATCAAACAAAAGAGAGGACCATAATGTTGATGTTGAAGCATATGAAAGAAAGAAGACTTTTCACGATTCCCAACCAAAAATGGCATTATATCAAACATACATGTGCATTTCCTACCATTAATTACTTTTGTATATACTAAATATTATCTATCAAGTGAATAATTTATTACCCACATACTACAAGCCACCAAGCAAAAATATACTATATGGTTTCAGTCTAATAGAAATTTGAATCTTTGAAATTAATAAGAGATCTCATTGTCGAGCCAACCCGAGTTAAGATGGGGATGACCTTGGGTTATGAGTAGCATCTACATGCACGTCATGCTAGAAACACTCCACTACAAAAGAAAAGTGAAAATTTAAAGGTTGTGTGCCCTCGTGTGGGGATCCCACTTTTTATATTCGATCACCTCTGTCTCTCTCTCTCTAACTTTCTCTTTCTAGCCTCATTTGTGCTCAATGCTAAAACCCTTTCGTTCTGACCTTTCGCTTCTAGGGATTTTCTACAACTCTTATAGGTATCATATGTGTATGTGTGTTTGTGAGAGAGAGGGAGAGAGCACCAATTTGGGTTGGGTGTCCGGTCATGAGATGAGACGCGTGCGTGTGATAGAGAAAAAGGTGAGGTGGGGTGTCAGCCGGAAGGTTTATGATGGCCTTTACTCTGAAAGTTAATACCCCACCCACCAGCCACAAAGGGATCCCGTGTGCCTCACGGGAACTCAAAAAAGAGATGCAAAGCGCAGAGAGAGAGACAGAGAGGTACCACGTAAAAGATGATCAAGTGGGTGATTTTATCTCGAACTTGACTGCTCTTTTATGGTTTTTGCTACGCTTTTCCTATGTGATACTCAGGAATGATACCTTACCTCA
This sequence comes from Dillenia turbinata, assembly GCA_037126225.1. Classification (NCBI taxonomy): domain Eukaryota; kingdom Viridiplantae; phylum Streptophyta; class Magnoliopsida; order Dilleniales; family Dilleniaceae; genus Dillenia; species Dillenia turbinata. Next base: position 17,727,607 of record JBAMMX010000017.1, read on the forward strand.
ATCTTCCTGCAAAGCATCATCTTTCTACTGTCTCACCCTCAATCATCAACTTCTCTAATAGTTGTTGTGTGTGTGTGTGTGTGTGTGTTTTCATGCATCAATCAACAGCCTACTAAATTATGGGCACTTCATATATTTTCAAGAGGCTCCCAAATATTTTTCGTGCAAACAAATTTAAATCTATACTACCAATTTTGCAGACTATGCCAAATTAGAGCAGAGAGATTTACAAATAAGAAAATACGACTCCACTAGGCACAATTAGAGAGATTTCTATACTAATGATGCAATCAATCTGAGGCATTGTCACTTTTAACAACTAGATTGGTTAAAAATTGCATGATTTCCGGTGTAAAAATAGTAAAATATTATATGCATAAAAACATGGCAAGAACTGATATGATAAAATTAAACATGATATAAGTCGATCCACAAAAACAGTTGAATCTTAATAAATGGGGGTTGGTAGATCTTAAACAACATATGCTTGATAGGAGTGAAAAATTTAAAGGAAATATATATATATATATATATATATATTTACTAAGTAAAATGTTAGATTGAATGAAGGTAGTCTTTTGTATTTGGTATAAAATATTATACGGTAAAATTAATTTAATTAATATTTTTCTATTTAAATAAATTAACTAAATTATTTTCTCTAAAAAAAAATAATTTAATTCATACTTTTTCTCTATAATTATTTTAAATTTTCTCTCTTTAAAAAATAAATTTAGTGTTTCTCTAAGCATATGAATTTTCTATTTCTAAAAAATAATTTAATTTACAGTTTCTCATTTTAAATACATTAATTTTAAGTTTTTTCTCTCTAAAATAAACTGAATATAGTTTTTCTCTTTTTAAAAATAATCACATTAAATTTCTCATTAAAAAAAATCAATTTAATTCGTTTTTTTATTCAGATTTTCTCTCTCCAAACATATAAATTTTAATTTTTCTCTTTCTAAAAGAATGGTTTTGTTTTTTTTTTTTTATATAATAAGTACATTTATTTTCTCCCTAAAAAGGTCAACGTTATTCATATTTTCTCTTAAAAAATTAATTTGATTCACGTTCTTCCTTGAAAAGCTCATTGATTTTAAATTTCCTTTCTAAAAAGTAAAATTTAATTTTTTCTATCTAAAAAATAAATTTAATTCATATTCTCTCTCTAAATATATTGATTTTATATTTATTCTATGAAAAAACAAAAACTAACATTAATTTTCACTTTCTAGAATAATTAAATTATCTTTAATTTTATCTATCTAAATACATTATTTTTTTAATTTTTTTCTTAAAAAATAAAGAATTTTCTCTTTAAAAAATCAATTTAGTTTATATTTTTCTCTAAACACATTTATTTAGAAATCTCTCCTTAAAAAACCAAACTTTGAATTTTTTTCCTGTCCCTCCCTAGAACTAAGCATATTAAAACTTTCTATACAAACTTAAATTATTTTAAATTGTCCCTCCAAGTATATTGACTTTAAATTTTTTTCTCTAAAAAAATAAATTCTATCATGAAAAACAGAGGAAAACATCATTTTAAAATTATTTATTATATTTGGACTTTTCTCCTCATGTTACCCTACCCACATTTATCCCCACTTTGGAAGATAAATATTAACTTCCATCAAAAAATATATATATAGGGAGATAAACGTGTGAAACCCAACGCTCTTAAATAAATAAGGGGAAAATTATATGCAAATAATTTTTTACTTTCTTTCTCCTCGCAAACATGGCCTAAGTGCAACTTTCTCAGCGGCGATCAAATCTATCCTGTGTTTTGCAGTAAATAAAACAACTCGAGACAATGCGAGTCTACATGAGAAAAGAAGGAAGGATACATTACTTCCAAGGTTTAGGCAAGATGGGGATTTCATTCAGCTCCGAGCAAACCAGAAAGAAACAAGGTTTTGTGAGTCTACACCTATAAATGCATCATTCTGAGTTGCAAGCTGCACTACTTTAGGCCATGCCAACGATGTAAATTAATCGGATCAATCCCCTGATGGCAGCCACCCTGCAATGTCTCTCTCAATACCTTGATCGGCTTCTCACTCTGCAATTTTAGCTTCAACAATTATTATTGAACATCAACAAATTTGCCTGGCGCCTGACCAAGCAACAGAAAATAACATGATTGATCGATTACCTTGGTGACCGGGAATACGAGCGAGACCGGGAACGGGATGGAGAGCGTGAGAGAGATCGGGAACCCGAGCGAGAATGATTCCTTCGAGAGCTCCTACTTCTACTTCGACTTCTACTACGTCTATATCTTCTGCAGTAAACATACATGTAAGACATCTTTAAACATGGAAAGAGTCTGTCTTATTCGGTGAATCAGGAGCTCGGATGGATCTAGAATGGTATTGAGGGAGGAAGTATGAAATTTTACAAGCGAAAAAAATGAGAACTATCTGACAGTTCTTTAAAATTCAGATTGCCTTGACAAAACCCCCTCCCCCATTCCCAGCTTGCATTTGGAGAGCTTGCATGTACTACAAAATAGCACCCAAAAGAAAAGGAACTCGCTACAGGATGGACTTTAACCGCATAAAGATAAATAATGAAAAATTTAGTAGTTCACAAGAACATAACCAGCTCGAACAAAAAGAAAAAGACAGCATACTTGGAACTTTTTGGACAAGTAATTTCCATATAATCCTCACCATGGTATCAAATTGAGATTCAAATTGTGAATTGAGAAGTTTATCTTCTCAATTATGAATTAAATCATGAATCGTAAAACTCAATATTACATATATAGACACGCACCTTTCAGAACATACGTGCTTTATATTAAAATAAAGTATTCAATTTTGGGTTCAAATAAATAATTACTAACTAGTTGTGACATAATCTAGGTTGTAATATTTAAATACTCCAACCGTTGGAGGGCTTATAATAAATGACTAAGAACCTAGTTTGTGCTGGCTACTTTTAGTTTTCTCCTCAAAATAAAAAGCAGCAAAGCACTCAACAATAAGATCATAAAACTCCTCTCTCTCTCTCTCTCTATAAGAATATAAACATCAGAATTTCTTTTTTCCTTATAAGATCAAAAAACTTCTCCAAAAACTGAGGTAAGTGAAACTCTTCACCAAAATAAATAAATAAATAAATAAATATGTGTGAAGGTGCAATCATCTCCAATTTCATCCCACCGACACAATTGAAGTTGATGGCCAATTACCTCTGGCCCAAGAATCTCACCAACTACCACACAAAGCGGCTGAGATTTGGGATTGTCAAAGCGGACAATTTTGAGGTTCAGGTCTGTCTCCATCTTCATCTGTTCCTCATCTCTCCACATCAATCTTCTTCTCTCTTTCATCTGTCATATTTTTCTACAAATCCTACATCTATCCTTATTTCCTCTGAAATTCCTTTTCAGCCTTTTCTTTTTCAGCAACTTAAGGAATCTTACCAGACATGCAACTCACTTCCAAAATACATCTGCCTGAACCGAATCTATTTCTATTTGAATCGGATCAAACTGCACTACTCTAATAACCATGATCTTTACGTTCCAACAAATGAAATTACCAAATTTCAATAGGAGTAACCTTCAGCAATTGCAATAAACAAATCTTTCCAGCATGCAAGAACTCAACATGAAGACATTATATGTAGACACTTGACACTAACACTACATTTGGATGGACTGACTCGGGGAGAAGAGGAGATTAGGAGAGAAGGGGATTGTATTTCCTTCCTTTGGGAGTTTTATGTGGAGAGAAAAAAACTCGGCTGATTTTTTATTCTTAAAAACTTGAAAAATTTTCTCCCAAAAGTGGGTAGAAAAGGAGAGGAGAAAATTATGCTCACTCTAATTTTTTAATATACCAAATTTACCCTTAAAAAGGTGATAGAGAAATACTTTAATTCCCTATGAGTCTCACATCATTTGCAGCCTGGTTTGTGGCTGCTCGGTTGACTGGTTTTTCCAACCAGTCAACCAGGCAGCATTTTGCAGCTGCTTGGTCAGCTGATTATTTTCATCTTTTATTTTTATGGATGGGATGGATGATGAAGAAATAATTTAGGGGGTTGGGGGCACGTGAGTGGACCACATTGGAAACAAGTAAAGAAAATTCCTGAAATAATTGGAAACAAGCAGCTGCATGGTGGACCAGCTAGTTGAAATAAGTCAGTTCCAATTACAAGCCATCCAATGTATGACTTTACATTGGAAACAACTTCAATTATTGCAGCTGCTTGGTCAGCTAGCTCCTCCAGCCGGTCGACAGGGCAACCTCTTATAGCTGCTCGGTTGGCTGTTTCTTCCAGCCGGTCGACCGGAATGCTTCTTATAGCTGCTTGGTTGGCTGGTTCTTCCACCAGTCGACTAATTCTAATGTGTTCTTTGCCAAGAAATTTAGGGAGGGTACTTTTGAAAACATGGATTATAAATGAAACATCTCTCTCTCTCTCTCTCTCTCTCTCACAAACAAAAGAAAATCATTTTTTTTTCTTTTCTTTCCTAAAACTCCCAAACAAAATAGGAAGAAAATTTCATAATTTCCCTTCTTTTCTTTTCTTTCTTAACTTTTCTTTTCTTTTCTTTCCTAGACTCCCAAACAAAAAGTTAAGTCGCATCAGGCACCATAGCAATTTGCTCACCCACAAAACTGGATGGGAGAAGGGAAAGAAACATCAAATGTATTGTCCATCAAATTCAACCAAATTCCGAAGCTAAGGAAATGTATTTGCTCATCACAATTAACAACCTCTAGAACTATATAGACCTAAGAATGAGGGCTAGGCTTGCCTAAGGAGGTTATTATTGAAAAAAAGATAAACACAAACCCAAGCCCAAGCTACGATTCTTGAGGGAGGTGAAACTGGAAGACTAGTCCTAAAATTTTTCAGATTGTGCCAGGCCCATTTTAAAAATCATTGGCAGTATCCCTCCCTCTCTACCATATTAACAAAAAATGAAGCCTAAAAGGCATGCCCATGCCTGGCCCATTCTAAGTCTAATTGTCGAGTTGTCAATGTTCAAAATTCATCGAACAGCAAAAGCACAAACCATAGTGCCAGTATCAGAGTTCTCCATTTCCATATTTCACAGAAAATCATTTCTAGAACACTTAGGCAGCTAAGCTGAAAACCAGAAATCCACCTTGCAGGCAATGATAATCAGGTGTCACTGCTATTCACACTACAGTTTTAACATTTTGTTACAATTACATTCAAGAAGAAACACGAGCCTGACGCATGCAATCTAATGTATCTAATCATCAGAACTTTCTTTGATCCAGCATTTCAAGCCACATTGATTAAGTTTAAACTCACAATGGTATGCATGAAACTTTAACAATCAACCATGCGGTGTTAAGGGAAGCATTCTACAGCATTTTGCAGGTTATGATGATTCTGGCATAGTGCTTCTCAAGGATAAGAAAGGGAAGGCAAGGAAAGGAAACTCTACATCACTATTACTAAGAATTTAAGCACAATGTAACTAAACCAATGATAAATCCCAATTGGCTTAGACTGCATGTATAATTGTTATTTACCTGGGAGGGGAGCGACTGTAGCTTCTACTACGACTGCGGCGCCTATATCGGCTCAACCGGCTTGTTTCTGCAAGTTTCTCAAGCCTTTGTCGCTCCTGCTCTCGCTTTTTAGCCATTTCAGCTGCTGTATCCTTTTTAACTGCAAAGAATAAATAATCCATATAAACACCAGCAACAACCATTTGATGCACACGTGTATTCTACCATGCTCCACTAAAAAGATATACAGTGCAGAATCAATTTTCCATCCTCTGCTTCCTCATATTCATGAAGTTTTATAACACCCAATAAAATGCAAAGCAGTTTGCTCATATGTCTAGTCCGTGACTAAAATGTATGGCATTGCCTTAACTAAGCCTTAATCACAGAGTGGATGGGGTTGTCTACATCTATAATGTTGCCTGCCATGTAATATATTCAGCGGATTCACTTAACCACTCACAGATATAGAAAAGGAAGTTGCAACTCTAGCAGTTAACAAGTGTTACTTAAGCTTCTATTGTTCGCTCTCTGAGCTTATAAACCACTCCTAATTATTTTTCAAACTGGATGTGCATATGAAGCATGATTAATAATACAGTTAAATAACAGTAGGCATAACACAGAGGTTAAGCGGAAACAACTGCAGAGAGGAGATAAAATGGAATATACAGACTGAGGACCACCTTAATGCCAGAAAAGTAAACTGCAGGGGATAAAATGACATGTTTTATACTGTTGGATCAAACTTGATTTTAACCAGAATATGGGAAAGAAATTATAAAGTTGCAACTAATTTCCACCAAGGCCGAGCCCAATTGTTGGGATTAAGGCTTAAATTGTTCTTGTTGTTAACTAATTTCCACCAGGTATGCCAGGCATCAGAAATTTTGCTGTTTTTAAACAATATAAATATGATGCAGTTAATACTCTGTTTATTCAGTTGCTTGGCCATAATTCTTTTAAGCCGCTCTTGAGGCGTTTCCTTCTTCTCCCCCTGCTGTTGTTTCAATGGACCTCCAGAGGTAGTACCTTTGCTTAACTTTGCTAATGCTGATGTAGTGCTATAACAGAAGGAAAAAGATTAAGAAAAGGCAGAAAATAAGTACAAAATTATGACAGAAAAGGAATAAATAAGCAGAGAAAGATTATGGATGCAAATACGTGTAAATGGGCTGAATGAAATATCAAACACAGCAAAGATCAACTAGGAAATTTGAGAGGCACCTTACAGATGGCTTCAATACTTTCCTGTTCTTTTCCTGGTCAAGTGTTACACCAGATGCAGGATCGATATGCAAAGCTTCAAGTATCTGGCCCGAAGAAGGCCTGCAGAAAAGTAACATAATCAGTTTCCATACAAGAACTCCACACAAGCTACAAGTACATAAAGAATGTCCATTTGATGGGAAAATTAAGCTTCATAAAGGAAGCTTCCTTCTCTCTCCCTCTTGGCTGTAATGCTGATAACCTAACCAGATCTATTTTAAACCACAAAAGTTTGCCTCAGGTAAGAAAATGGAGGATAAGCGGCAGCAGAGTAAAGACTGTCCAATCTATCTTTGCAATACTTAAAGGTCGAGTGCTCCGACCGGTTTAATGCACCAGCATGTGATGGAGGAGATGGTGGTGGAGAAAGCCCTGAAAGCCTTGGATCATTCCCCTCATCAGTGCCACCAAATTCAGTAATATATTCTATTTTAGGAGCCCTTGATTTGCTTCGATGGCCATCATCAGAATGCACACCACGAGCATGGCGCCTTGAGTGTGGAGAGTATGACCGAGACCCTGATCTTGATCTGTGAAGAGAAGATAGCATCCCAAAATATACAACCAGTGAAGACTTGAATGGAACATTGTATTTTACTACGAGAGGAAATATGCAGATTAATGGCATCAATCACGAGCCAGATTAAGCAAGGAAATTAACCTCCTGGACCGAGAGTATGCTTCATAAGTAGGACTTCGCCTTGACTCCCTGCATAAAAAAATTGAGATGCCACATCCTCATCAGTATAAAACAAAAGATAGCTTGTTTCAGCAAAAGCTATATCAATCTACAGCATAAATGCACATTGAAGACACGCAAGCTTTTCTACCGGTAGGGATCGTGATGAAGTACTCTGGTCCCAGTTACACGTGCAGCCTCCCTCTCTTTCTCCCTTTCCAACTGAGAAACTTTCCTTCTTTCCTTGCGACTAAGCTTTCTCTGCAGAAACCCAAATGTAAGGACTTGCAATTGCGACCAAGTGTCATTAATATTAAAAAAAAAAAAGGCATAAAGTCAACTCCAAGCCACAGGAATTGCAGACTCACAATGGCAGGATCCCCTTTAATAACTTCCTTCTGCCTTTTTGCTTCTTCTTTTGCCCTTTTATCCATGTAAACAAGCCAACCATATCTTTTGACTCCGAACTCTTTTGCTATTGCATCCATTCCCTCATCATTACTATCATCACTGTTAAAATCCTCCTCATCCTCATCCTCATCATCATCTTCATCATCCTCATCATCATCAGAGAACTGGCTTTCCCCTTTCCCATCCCCATCATAGGAAAAACCCACTTGTGAATAAGACCCCTTGCTTGCCGGTGTTTGGGCTGGCTGGGATCTACAGCAAAACATGACACTTCAGTCACAGGTTCATTATGCAGGAGGAAAAACATGAACCAGATCCAACAAGAAGAACGTTGTCTTTGCAATAAATGTACAACATATTATGCTTAACTAATCATCATACAAACTCATAGAGCACCAAAACCGTGACCATGGCCAACATTTCAACCGCTAAAACCGTGACTGGCATCATCAATATTCAAAGTAAAGTAGCAGCTCATCATGAAGCATGCATGAACACAAAAAGGTTGAGTAAACAACACCAAAAGAAACACTGATGAATATTTGTAAAAATGACTAGACACTAGAGTAGTAAGATAATTCTTTTCCTGATGCTCAAAACGAGTCAAATCTAGGCATGCCAGAGTTGAGCTTGCTCTCTCTAGTTTCCAGTGTAACATAGCCACCCTATCATTCTCTTCAAATTCCAGAGAAGGCATCATGAAAAGAGTGATATATTGTTGGTTGAAAAGGTCATAAATCTGTGATCAAGTCAACTTTGTGAAGGACAAGCTTGAAAGGTGGAATCTGAGATAATATATGATATGCAGAACAGGCAATTTTGCATTATTTAGACAACCTAAACAAAATGGTCGCAGGGGCTTGTCCAAAGGAGCAGGCGATGCTAAGCATGGACAGAAGTAGGTTGCTTTTAGGGAACAGAATTGTAAATAATTTAAGTTGTTTCACAAATAGCTACTTATAAGTTTTAAGAAACCAAAATTGAGAAATGGATGGAGATTGATGCAAACATCGCATTAAGACTCATTGCTTACTATTTGCTTTTACGGGAATGTAAAAGAATTGATCTTAGGACCACTATACTGAAACTGAATTACATAAAATTTCTAGGAGAAATTTCGTGGTTAGAAAGTCTCATAAATAGGAACACGTTCTTGTGGCTAGATTAAAAAATCCTTTTTCCTGGTAAATAACAAAAATAACATAGAAATGGAAAGATAAAAGTCTGAGCAAATCATATCTTCAGACTCCAGCTAGTCCGAGACATTAAACATTCTTAGTAAGTTTCAGTCAAATACCTCCATGACATACATTTTTGAATGAGTAGCTTTAATTGAAAAAATAGTCATATGCATTCTACCGCCATAGTTCTAAAATACATATACAAACTTGATTTCTTCCTAGCATCACAAAGCCTAAAGGCAGCAATTGTTCTCCTATATTCAGCAAATACACACCCATCTCACACCCCATGCAAAGCTTCATCCATCAGAACCAAAAATAGCATTAGGAGCAAAACTGCTTCCACAAACATGAAATTTTATCTCCAAATAAAAATTATGATAGTAATAATATTAATAAAGCAATAATAATAAACTTGTCAAATAAATAATCATTAATTTCAGTGAAAATTATCAAGAGATAAAAATTGGAACCTGTCTGCGAAAAACGGAGCAGCATTCTTGGCCTCAATCTCTTGATTCACATGTCGTAAGCCCTCTTCATCAGAAACTGTTGATGCAAATGCTTAGATAGAAACATTGATAGCACATACTCTTCACATAACATTGACTCCAAAAGAGATATATAGTCACTGTTCAAATTTCTTGGTCATAAGCAGGACATGACTATGATGTGCACGTACTTAATAATGGTCAAACAAATTTTAGACATGATAAAATAAAACAAGAAAGTACCGACATCCTCTACGTCGATGCTTAATTAAATCCCGATAACGCTCAAAATTAACAAACTCTTCAAGCTCCTCCTCTTCCTCTGTCTTTTCTTGTACTCGAAAACGTCGAGAATCAGAATCACGGACAAAGTCCAAAAGAGCGCGGCCATCAAATCTGCTCAAATTAAGCCAGCTACTCATTACCATGGACTTGATGCAAATGATATCAAGTCAACATCAATCGCCAGAGTAAGGGAAATGGGACATCATCGGTACCTGTCAATTAGTATATCCTGTTTCCCATTCCAAGGTATCCTGAAAAAAGACGAACAAGATAAAGACATGATAATATAAATTTTCAGCTGTAATGATACTCAAATTAGACAAACAAAGGCCATCACTTCAAGGGAACTATACTGATAAAAATGATTAGGAAAATGAATTTCATTCTAATTGGTTTAGAAATGAACAAAAGGCCCCTTTAATTAACCTTAAAATAAAAGGATGCAGCAGTAGAAGGGCTAGATGTTATCCTGACAACCAACCTACCACAAGTGTCCAACCTATTTGACCTTCTACCACTAGGCTAGGAATTGAGTGTGCAATAGAAAAGGTATATAATGCTACAAGAAGTATAGTTATACACCTCAAGCTTAGTTCATTGAGTTGAATTTGTGCATGCAGACACAATAGCATAAAGATCAAGTTGTCTTGATAAATCTTCAACAGAAATTTTCCATGTGTCCATGTGAAAGCTTCAGTAGGTAGCTGTGGGAAAAAATGCCATTTTCAGTAAAATGTCTTTAGGCTATTATGTTTCACTCACAACATGTTTACTGGAACAGCTATCTTATTCAAAAGCACCCAGTACACCCCCCGATATTTATAGGCGAACAATAGCTAAGTAAAAATGCTACTTGCACCTTTAATTGAGGTCTTGGTACAGTTTCGAAAGCATCCTTTTCTTAGCAGAAGAAGTTAAGGTTGCCCATATATTTCCAATCCTGGACTTCACATGTTTAACAGGATGTTTTAAGCACTAGGGAACCTCTAAAATCAGATGCCAGGATCATATCATCTGACCTAGACTAATCCTTGCAGAATATATTGAGTCAAATGAAATAATCGTGCATCAAAAAGAATTTTGACCTCAAAACCAATATTGACCAGAAATGGTTTCAACACATAGCCATGCTATGTTTGGAGCACACAAAATCAAGTGGATTTTCTTTTAACAAGGATAGTGTTCACAACTTTTCCACACACGCATAGTTGTGGTAATTAAGGTGCTCATGGATGGATCTAGAGACCATCTATTAGGCCCAAACCATATGGATTTTTTTTTTTGGGGGGGGGGGGGATGGCCCCTCTTGCCCCTAAAGGTTGCTAGCACTCAAAAAAACAAGACAACAACACAACCAATTGACGCAGCCATAAAAACAAGACCATAGAAAGATTTCCCAGCTTCACATGGAGGAAACTATAAATGAGTTTATAACTCCATTGAAAAAGACACCTTTAAAGCAAACAAAAAGGTTTATGAAACCACAATTCCATAATGTAGTTAATCTTATGCTCCATTTTAGGGTCTATATCACCCCCAATAGGCTCCAAAGGAGTTGATAACTTATGTTATTCGATGTAGCACCTTTAAACTACTCTTTCTAGGCCAAGAACTCAGAAGATGACAAGACAAAATGCAGCCTTATATAAAAGGTGAAACTTAAAAGCATGCTCTATCAAATCACTAATGTGAGTGTGCACACAATGTATGCAAAGAAATGAAGAGGATTTGAATAAAACATCAAGGGAAAAAGTAAAGACTTTGCAAAAATACGATTTGAGAGAAAATATGAAAAAGTGGAGCTAAGGATGATTGTAAAGTACGTATTCAGTAGGTCTTCTATGCTTGTAATACCAGTATTATCCACTTGGTGACACTCATTGGAATTTGCCACTATGTGCACCCAGATTTCCAACAATTCTAGAGTAAGGTCAAAATAACATGGAACAGCATCATACTATTCATGTTTAAGAACCCATTCACTTGTCCTTATCAGTGCTCATGAAAAATCTAAATTGCAAAATAATATCGTCACCAGAAAGATATCTAGTCTAAACCTTGTCAATATCTGGGGAGGACATCACCACTTTGAAGCCAAAAGATGACTCACAGCAGATCCCTCAATCAAGCATAGAAGGAATTGCAACAGACATATGGGGACAAAAACCATTAGTTCAACATGGGTTAAACAAAACATGAAAGATAATAGCCACCAGGATCACAACCCCCAGCTACCTATGATCCAAATTGTGCAATCCACAAAGAGGTACCAACTGGTTCAGAATATAAAGCAAGGAACAGACTCTATAATTGACCAGGTGTTACAAGCAAATAAATCCAATTGAATTCGACAATTTAGTCTTGTTTATATAATAATGAAGAAGTTAAGTTCAAAGGAATCCTTGGGACAATTTACGGTTCCATATTGACATTACCGTATCATTGTCACGGTGTCTCGCTTACCTCATTTCGCCCAAAAATTAATAAAGAAATAAAATGCATGAAAAAATCAAGAAGCGCGAAAACCCTTAAATTATCAAGTGTTACATAGTGTGCGTGAAACGTAAATATGAAAAAAAAAATAAGGGGAAAAAACATACAGGCCCTGCTGATCTTCAGAAGCTTGATAGAGGCCGTCATCGCGATGAACACGACAACGGGATCCAATAACCTGGATGGCTTGCTGAGGATCGCCACGACGTTTAGCGAGGAAAATAGCTCGCCTCTGAGCTCTCTTCCGAGCTGCGTCCATCATGTCGTGCACTTTCCTTTCCGATCTCCTCGCTTCGTGCCACATCTCTCTCTCTCTCTATCTGATTGATCGTTTGGAATGGAACCCTAACCCCAATTTTATTTATTTTGTGGTAAGGACGAAGGATGAGTGAGAACGAGAACGAATCAGCACCGGTTCGGCAGTCACTTGACTCGCGTTAGGAATTAGTCACAAAAGCGGTGACGGCCAAATGACAAAAATACCCCCGAGGCCGCCCTCGCGGCGTGGTGGTTGTGCGTGTCATGCATCGCGCCCTTGCTAGTTTCTGTGCGTGATGGATGAGCAAATGGTGATAAGCTGCTTGGCATCCCCAGTGGACGCTAACATTGGCGTTAATAGGGATTAAAAATGTGATCTATCTAATTTAGAATTTTCTTGAAGGAGAAAATTGGTAAACAAGTAATACTGATCATAGGTAATTTTCTTGAGTTGCCCGTTAAAATGCTTTATGAATTATTACTAGAGGCACTAGAGCAAGAGATTTCAAACTTGCAATCTTGTGGACATCACTGTGGTGGCTTATATCTTTACGCCTACAGCTGAGAGGCTCTTTGACTGGCCCTTTAATCCCACTTAAATAAAAAGAATACCTTCGATTTTTTTTTTTTAAACAAAAAAATATAATCAAACGAAATCGAATTAGGAAAACGAAAATGGAAATGAGAAGTCTCTACTGTTTGAACTATCATTGAGAGACGAAAAGAATACTATCTGTTGGAAGTGTGTTATGACTTCACAGATTCCGACTCCTTGTAGACTTGAACGGTTGCCGTCAGAAGGGATGTAATACCTGCAAAAACCGTCGTAGGGTACTCTGGCGGGGAGACTCCAATGTTCAAATCAGGAAAAACAGTTTTTGAATGAAAAATAAACAGACTGAGAACTTAAGGGATTGGTTTCCTGTTATTAGAGGGCCCAATGTGTATGATCGAGAGAGCGTACCTGGTTTTGAGGGTTGTGAGATATCTTATACCTGCGAGAGTCATACGTCGTTGGAGTGATTCAACCCTACTTTCCTTATCGAGCCGATCCGGCATTTTCGAGAATTTGATATTTCAAATTGATTGTGATTCTCATCCTTTGGGAAACTTTTGTTTTCTGATGGGATCCTTTTCTTAACCGAAAGATTCTAAAGAAACTACTCTCAAATATGAAGTAGGAGTCATTAGGATACTTTTGTCTTCCCTTAGAATCGTTAGAGCAGTTGTATATCGATCGGTCGTTAGACCGATGAAAGGTCTTCAAAGTTCGTTTGCTTGAGGACCGACAATTGAATGCCCGATCGAGACGGTTACCTTTGCTTGATAAATCACGTTTAGCTAGCGGGGCAGCTAAGGCCCTATCATTCGGGAAATCTAGGCGACTATGAGCCTTCAGTAAATCATATTTGAACATCGATCGGTATCCGTCCTTTGTGTGCCTTTCGTGTGGGCCTTTTAAGAGCTGACTCCTCCAGTTGGGTCTAGAACCACGTCCCATCATTTGCCCCCGACTCATAACGCTTTTTTTTTGGGAAAAGCGTCGCGAGTTATGACCGCTAGAAAGTCGCAAAGCTTTTTAGTACGACTCTTGTCGTTTCAATTTTCGGAAATCGTCTTCCGCACGTCTCATAAGGATTCATATTTGCCAGAGGGTTATACACCTCATTACCCTTACTGGTTGCTCTTTCAGCCATTCTTTAAGATCTGTCAGAAAAATCATTTCCAGAAATAATGGTGAAAACGTTCGCTTCTCAGACCTTTCCGAGCATCAGCGACATTGCGAGTACTATGTTCCTGAAAGAACTCCAAGAGGTGCAAACTGAGATACTGATGGGGGATGATTATACCCTGGTGTCTGCCATGGAAGCCAATAAAGCCAATATGGCGCCAGTGGGTTGCGTACCGATGTACTTCCAATTGGTTAAGTATGGGCTAAAAGTTCCATATACAGGTTCTTTCGCGGAGGTACTACGTCGTTGGAATATATTTTCAACCCTTATGATCCCAAGTGTCTGGCGTCTGGTGGTTGTTGTGGCTTCCTTGTTGGGGTTTTGTCGTCTTCGTTTTGATTTTGACATCTTGTCATCTATCTTCATCTTGATGAGATGTTGAAATAGTTGTTCGACCAAGAGATAGTATAAGTTACAGACCCGACCTGAGTCCAACTGGAGGTTTTGTTATAAAGAATCCATTGACAAGAGATAGATGCATAATTTCTTTTATGTTGAGTTCTCGAATAAAGATCACATGCCTATGCTGCCTGAAGTCAATAGGGTGCCTTCTTTGGGGTTGAAGCCCCCAGCCACATCAAAATATGGTCGTTTCATTCGGTCCGTCGGTAGTTATTGCAGGTCCACTTGTCAAAACATATGAGTCGAGTCCCTATTGGATAATCAGATATTGTCCTTAGCTGGTCTGCTGATTGGGGAGAAGAGAAAAATTGATAGGTCTATTCTGTCAGAGAGGGGGAAGATCCAACTAATTGATTTCTTGGATTCTCTTGATGACATTGTATTAGAGAATGTCACTGTTGATAAACTGGTTCAACCCGGTGTGAAAAGATCCCTTCAAGAGGACATCGGGGTGTCCCTAGGATCTTTTACCGGGGCGTCTGAGACCCTTCTGGAGTCGCCACCTCCTTCGGCGAAGAGGAGGGAAATTTCTTTTCCTTCGTCTGCATTGGTGATTTTGCCTGATCGTTCGGCCCCAACAACAGTTACACCAAGAGAGATTACCGTTTTAGACGAAAGTAGACTATTGGGTGAAATAAGTGTTGAGTGGACAAATTGGGAGGATTGGGAGATAATCCTTCGTTTGGCGCCACGGCGAGTGCGAATGTTTCTAGGGTCGCAAGAGGCAAGATTGAGGACCCTCTTCTGCTGTTCTGGTTTGGCTTACGTGTAAGGAAAGCACAAGGTTTTGAAGGGAAACTTCTCTATATGTTATCCCCGTTCGATCCTTTGATGGTAAGAAATGCTCAAAAGAACGTGGAACCGTCGACGTTTGTATTGGGCATATGCAGTATAGCTACATAGACCTAGCTGAGATGGATCACATCACCAACATGTTTGACTTTCATTGATGCGAACTCGACTTTCACAGGATGTCTTATGAGCAAGTCGGCGGGACTCTTAAGTCCTTAGGCTTAATAGTATCGCATTCTCTATACTTGTTAGGTTTTTTCTTATTTTTACCTTTGTTGACTCAGTTTTCCTTTCAGACCATGGCTTTTGCCGAATTTTGGAAACAATAGGGGAAGCAGGTGATACGTCACTTATAGGGGCGTCTTTCTGATTTAACTCGTCCAACTCAAGCGTAGGAGGAGATTCCTGTTTGGTAGAAAAAGACCGCAAAGACCGACAGCACGTCCTACGTGTTGCTCAATCAGAATGAGGAAGAGCTAAGAAGACTTCGATCGGAGTTGGCCCAATACCAAAGGCAATGTGAACAGTTGAAATCGAAAGCCATGGTGCGCAAGACATGTTATCAATCAATCGAGAAGTTGGCACAATTTCGGGAGGAGTCGCTTCGAACAGCAAAGCGCAGAATAGCTGAGCTTGAGAAATCCCATGCGAAGGATGATATTATCTTCAAAGACTCCAAATGCAAATTGTTTGAATGATTAAAGTGCGCTGAAGAGATAATCCACAGTATGGGTCTAAGCGACACTTTGCCCCCGGTCGAAAAAGCGGTAAATATTCAGAACCCAGATGTATAGCTTTCGTTTGAAATTTTGTACCTGGCAACTTTTGCCTGCTCAATAAGAAATTTTTGTTTTTTCACTGATAGAGGTCATCTTGTTACTTTCAGTTGTAATCCTTGTTGCGTCAATTCGACAGAATCATGGTGATTTAGGTTCTCTGCTCAGTAAAAAACTTTTAGGTAGAATGGTCGCTTCCGCCCGTTCGGGAAGTTTCATTCTTTATTGACGATGCGTACGAACGATAGGAGCGGAACGACTTGGAACCTTCGAGCGATAGGAAACTTTTAGATAGAGGGGCCGCGTCCACCTATTCGGAGAATTTCATCCCTTATTGACGACGCGTACGAACGATAGGAGTTGGGCGAGTTAGCCCCTCCGAGTGATAGGAAGCTTTTAGATAGAGGTGTCGCGTCCACCCGTTCGAGAAGTTCCATCCCTTATTGACAACGCATACGAACGATAGGAGTTGGGCGACGTAGACCCTCCGAGCGATAGGAAGCTTTTAGATAGAGGGACACCGTCCACCCGTTCGGGGAGTTCCATCTCTTATTGACGACGAGTATAAATGATAGGAGTTGGGCGATTTAGACCCTCCTAGTGATAGAAAGCTTTTAGATAGAGAGGCCGCGTCCACCCGTTCAGGGAGTTCTATCCCTTATTGATGACGCGTACGAACGATAGGAACTGAGTGACTTAGACCCTCCGAGCGATAGGAAACTTTTAGATAGAGGGGTTGCAGTCACCCGTTCGGGGGAGTTTCACTCCTTATTGACAACGCGTACGAACGATAGGAACTGGGCGACTGAGGCCCTCCGAGCAATAGGAAACTTTTAAATAGAGGGGTCGCGTCTACCCGTTTGGGGAGTTCCATCCCTTATTGACGACGCGTATGAACGATAGGAGTCGGACGATTTAGACCCTCCGAGCGATAGGAATATGGAGTGTGTTTACAGAAAATCCATTAAGTCGGTATTTTAATAATTTGAAAAATACCCCCATAACCCGGAAGGAGAACCATTAACAGTTGAGCCTGATGATCACTTAAGAGCGGGAGTCGAGGGCTCCGAATCTCATGGCAATGTCCCGATCCATAGCGGCGTTCCAAACTTGATTTTTAAATGCTTAGTGTTGGGCATAGCTTCCAGGGCGTTCAGACCCGGCCTGTCTAGGATGACATTGTAGAGTGAGGGAAGACCACCACGTTGAATACGACGGAAACTGTCGTATGGTTGGGGGGCGCTCCGAGGGTGACCGGAAGTGAGATAATACCTTTAGGATATATTCATTTGTCAGAAACTTTTGTTTTCTGGTGGGAACGTTTTCTTAACCGAAAGATGCTAAAGAGATTTCTCTCAAATAGGAAGTAGGAGTCATTAGGATACTTTGACCTTCTCTTAAAATCATTAGACCCGTTGTCTATTGATCGGTCGTTCGATTGATGAAAGGTTTTCAGAACTCGTTCGCTTGAAGGACCGACGTTTGAATGCCCGATCGGGGCGGTTACTTTTGCTTGATGAATCTCGTTCGGCTAGCGGTACGACTAAAACCCTATCGTTTGGGAGATTTGAACGACTGAGACCCTTCGGTAGATAATCATATTTGAATATCGATCGATATCCATCCTTTGTGGGCCTTTCATATGGGTTTTTTAAGAGCTAACCCCTCCAGCTGGGTCTAGGATCACGTCTCATCACTATCACTATCTACTCGTAAAGTATAAAATATATATATATATATATATATATATATATCAATATAATTAATAAACAAGAAACCAAACACTAATATTAATAATACAAAGTGTAATGGATATTAGTTATTAGTATATGGTTTTGGTACAAATGGATATAGTTTAGTAATTATTATATTCGTTAACTTCTCTCTCGAGAACCAGATTTGATTTCGAGTCATAATGGTGACTCTTATTTATTAGTTACGGGATGTTTACTCTATTTGTGTTGTTTTAGGTTACAAACCTCCAATTAAACTTTTTAAAAAATAATATATGGTCTCAATGCCCATAATCTGCAGTTAGCACATCAAGCAGCTTCTATCAATAAAATATATCGAACTCCTAATAATAATTTTGATTTGTTTAGCAATTACAGGAGAAGAATTATTTATCGTTGCTCTTCTCAAGTACAGCAGAATTAGGCAATTGAGAGTACTCTAAAACTACCCACAGCTAATTAATCCTCGGACTCCTTCAGTTTGCCTTCACCTTTGAAATACAAATGTAATAGGTTCCCTTTGATATTTGGAGGCAATCTAAGGTCCAGATTGTCTGGTCCATTCGATGAAAGCTTTTAACGCGAGTCTTGGCAGTTTTTAGGTAATGAGAAGATGGACACAGCAACCGGAGAACTTATCTTTTCCAATTTTCCACTTGCCTGGACCTGGACAACATCAACATCAGCCAACTCTAACACACACACGCCCAACTTTAGTTCCATGACCGTTCTTGCTAATCTATACCACATAGGATTTTTGCATAAATCTTTTGCACCATATTTATACATTTTCACGGATTTGCAAGGAAAATACGCTATCAAATTGGGAGAGGATGGCATTAATCTCCTAAGTTCAAACAAAGGGGACATGGGTATGTTCTAATTGCGCTTGAAGCCCTATGGTGCACCTCACTTGGAAGGACTAAACAAAAAAAATCTCAAATGACTTCCTTAATCCTGTATGGAAATACCTAATACAAGACAAGCCAATAATTATCAGATTAAAAATTGGAACATAGTCTCACTTAAACATGAGCACAGGCCAACTCAAGCAAGTTTAGTCTAGGCCCAAGAAGGGTATAACACAATGTTAGGATGGCCTAGGCGTTAGGTGTAACATTATTACTCAAGCCCAACCAAAGATGGGGCATACCTTTTTTTTTTTTTTTTAATAAAAAAATACAATCAAGTGGATCAAATAAAAAATAAAAGATGAAAGTAGGACGATTCTATCGCTTGAGTCGTTCACAAGGGACAGGCCGAGCTTATCGAGGGTGATAGATTTTTCAAGTTGGGTTAAACAGCTTTTAGTTCAACCAGAGTCTCAAATTGGAATTGGAATTGATCTAATCAAACCTTTTTAGATCGGCTAAAATTGGCAGGCTATGCTTAGCTCTATTCTCACTATTTGGGGTTATTTAGTAGGACAATTCTATCACTTGAGTCGTTCACAAGGGATAGGCCGAGCTTATCGAGGGTGATAGGTTTTTTAAGTTGGGTTAAACAGCTTTTAGTACAATCACAGTCTCAAATTGGAATTGGTGAATTTTAAATTATTTTCAGATAATAAATTTTGACGGTTGTGAAATTCAGAAATATTTAGATCAAATTAATCAGATGAAACTTAGGTACCTATTAGTGATAACAATCCATTTATACAAAAAATAATTAATAATTATGATTTCGTGATGAAAGTAAATTATGAAACTCTTATATTTAAAAATTAGATGGATATTTTACAAAATGGTTTAAGGTACTCCCCCGGCCAATGCCAAACCCTCTGCCATACGACAGTTGAATTGTAGGACATTTAACTCCGAAAGAAACCTAGAAATTAACTTCACCAAGCTTTGCGAACAGCTAAGTTCTGGCCATGGTCAACATCCAATTATTAAATGATTCGTTTCCAGCCTTCACTATGTTTATGGAGTACAGATGTTTGAGGTTGTGGGCTATACATAGATTGTTCTTTCATGAACAAAAGATGTTGCGTCCAGGCCATGTTAAAGTATAACCCAAGTTAAAGTAATTGCACCAATAGAAGTCATTACTTGCTGAAATTATACGAACTCAAGGCCGGCACGCAATAGGATAAAAATACGAAAATTTCTTAACCTTAATATTTTCTTATTTCTGAAATATTTTGATACGATAAATTAATCGGTATTTATATAAAATTTTTATATTTTTTATTTATACATTTTTTATATTTAATGAATTATTTATTTATTTGTATTTTTTATTTTTATATTATTTATATTATAATTAATAATTAATATTTATATAAAAATTCTAATTTTTTTTATATTTACATATTTGTTCATATTTTTATTTTTTATATTTTGACGAAATGCTATTTTTTATATTATTTCGCACCTATTTTTGTTTTCTGTTTCATCCAACATAGAGCTAAAGTATAACCAAAAACCTTTGGTATAGTTAATATATATTATAAATAAAATAAAAACTAGATAAATAATAAATTTGAAATTTTCAAACAGCACTATAAAAAAATACAAGTGAAAGCAATAGGAATGAATAAGCTTTTCTAATTGAAATGCTTGATTGAGTAGAGGTGGGTCCAAAATTGGTAAAAGATATTGGAAACATGACATGATGAGCAGTTCTGATTAATCACTTGACATATTCAATTATTTAGATAAAGCCAAAAGTTTTCAACATAATTTAAAAAAAAAAAAAAAATTCAAGGTTTGAGCTTTGCAATTCTAATGCCTTTTAAGTGGGGCTGAGAGCTGCACCAACCTTAACCATGAATGATGATGTCCCAAACAATCTTAAAGAACACAAAACACTCAAAAGTCCTCCAAAGCCTGTTTGATTTGGAATTTTAATTCTCTTTTTTGTTTGAAAAAGGAAGTGCAAAAGCATTCTTGCTGCAATTTGGAAACAAGGGTACCAAATAAATGGGACAGCAATTTTCTCTCGATTTGGTTTTAAATCCTATAAAAGACAAGAGCATACCTCTTGTTACATCGGAAAATCCGAATGTACCTTAATTAAATTTAATCTTTTTTCAAGAATGAATGAAGAAGATTAGAGCTTTTAAGCCGCTTAGAACTTTCCATGGACCCAAAGTTAACAAACTTTTTCTAAGTGCTTGTTAGGATCCCGTTACCTTAAACTGTTTATAAATTCATAAAATTTATAAAATGTTTTTAGAGTTTATAAATTTATATATCTTATTTTTAAGATATGTAATTAAAATATTTAAATAAAATAAAATCAAGCAGTTTATAAAATATATTATGTTAACTTATAAATTATTGCATTTCGTATTAATACTATAAAATGGCTTATAAGCTGCCTGAAAAAAATATTTCGATAGAATTACTTTTTAAACGAGTTTATAAATATTAAACATCTTAATTTTAGAATTTATGAACTTTCTTTGAAAAAAAATTATCAAACAAATTTCATGAGTTTAAAATTCTCAAATATCTTATAAATGGTTTGAATAGTTAATAAAACTGGCTAAACGTCCCTCAATCTCCCCCCTTCTCCATAACAATTTTTTCTTTGTTATGTGGCAATGATTTCTTTAAATTTCAACTAATAGTTTCATTGAGACTATCCCAAACAGCTAATCAACATTCGGGTCTAGATCAAACAAATTATCAACTCAAAATTCCAAATTGAAAAAAATATCAACTCTCTAGTCATCAAAGACTATATCTAAATACATAATGAGTTATAATTCAACTGACATCGTCATCCTTCTCCTCAGAGATCTCGAGTTTGAACCTTCCTAATATACAAAATATATATATATCTCTAAATACTTTGTTTCTATTTATTATTGCTTATGACAATTAATTATAAGGCCAATTATTACTTACTTTGTATGTAAAATAAAAAATTAAATTGAATAAAATATATATATGTGAAATTATTTCTTATAAAATATATATATGTGAAATTATTTCTTTCTTAATTTAGAGAGTGATTGAATATCAATTAAATTTTTTTATGGGTCTGTAATAATAAAATTGTCTAAATGACAATAATTATGACTCAAACTAACTATAGTTACAGTTGACGAAGACTCAAATTGTAGTGTTGGGCAGGGTACCAAGGTTGCCCCTCTTCCCAATTTCTAAAATCCAAAAAAAAAAAAAAAAAAAAAAAAAAAAAAAAAAAAAAGCTGACTATACTCTCCCTGATGCTGGAGTAAACATTTCAACCATCGCTCAATCTTCCAGGAGATGTTATTATTAGCAACTTGTAGAAAATTATAAATATATATATACACACACACACAGATATATACGTGACGGCATTGCTTACTCAAAAAAGCATCTCTCATGCCTAACATTTTATAGAAAAGATTGCTTATTGCAATTTTTGAATTGATTAGCTATACCCACCAATTATTTTCCTTATTTTTATTTTGATACATATTGAGTTTCGAACTCGAATCTATTACAAAAGGAGGAGGGGTGTTAAATTGAAACTCATTGGTATTATTTTCCTTAATTTAAGGAAGCAAAACAAAGCAAATATAGCTATGTTATGATTGTGTGTTTGTGACTTCGATTTGTTTACCTTTTTGGTTGGCTGTGGGTGTCCATGAAACCTTTAAACCAATAACTTTGTTTCGAAGCTTCTTCTTCTTCTAGATTTTTTTTTTTTTTTTTTCTAGTTTTTACTCGAATGTTATTTTCAATAATAACACCCGTCAACGGAGGGCATTGAAACATATATGCCCTACCCCTCCAGTTATGTGGACAGTGGAGAAAATTTTCCAAAACTTTCTAGAGTAAATAGTCCAAAGTTTGAACGAGGTGTGTGATGTTCACGACTGCTCCTACCTGTACTCTAGTCTTATGGCATGAAAGAGAAAGTCAACCCAACAAAAAATAAAATAAAATTTTCTTGGTATCATTTGTTTTTCTGACTAGCAAATATCGTAAAAAATTGGATAGAAGAAAAATAATGTCCATATTTAGCATAGTACGAGATTAATGGTTGGATAATCAGCAGAATGATCGGTAATTGTTAAAAAAGGTATCTAATTCTGCGAGTATTCTTTTTTGTTGGATAAAATTTTCTTTGGTATCATTTGTTTTTCTGATTAATTTTGCGAATATTTATTTTTGGGTTATAATATAAATCGAATCCGAATCACAGGATTAAAAAAATAAGACTATTGTTACTAAACTGTTCCTTTGAAAACTCTTAATTCTGCAAGTATTAATATTTATAATATTGATAAATTTTATTTTTGCAATACAATGATATAGATTTTGGATCCGGAGAACTATTTGTAGTGAAATGGACTATTGGCTAGTATAAATGATTACATAAGTACACATTAGATCGAAATATTTTCATAGTGAAATTTTCTTTGGCAAAAATTAGGCAAATTTATGAAGTCAAGTTCACAATGTATCTTTTTTTGCTATTTTTTTTTAAAGAAAATTCATAAATTTAAAATTATATAATAAGAATGATCATTTCTTATAAAATCACTGAATAAAATTATGATGGGTTATATCAGCTTGTCATTTCTTCGATGCTGGTTATCCATTTCTAGTTACTCCTTTATCTTATCCTCGTTTGGCCCTTTTCTGGAATAAATGTTATTCTCTGATTTTTTTTTATTTTTTATTTTTCCATCTACCATAAATAAAAAACCACCCAGAGAAGTGGGAATCAATGATCATGGTCTTCCATCTCTGTCAGGCATTCAAGTTGCTGCTTGGCACAGAGAACTGAAATGGTCCTTTGCAGTCATCTCCATACCAGAATGATTTTCCCTTTATCTTTTCTTTTTCCATTTCATAATTTCCAAGCATAATTATAAATGTTATTCCGAAGGATGACAACAACCTACCTTCTTGAATCCCGTAATTTGGATTTTAATTATTATTGTAACAAAAAAAAAAAAAAAAACCATAACTATAAATGTTGGTAGGGAGGGGTTTTCTTGGGACTAATCTGGTCGCTAAACATAACATGCGAGACGCTCTGTGGCGATTTATTTGCGACCAAGTTGGCCACTAAATGGCTAGATGAAAAAAGTAAAATCCGAGGACTTTATCTGGTTTATACCCTTTCATAATTTACAAATTTAATGATACATTAACGTCTTATTACCATAAAATTCATGCAGCCATGGTCACGAGTATTACCACACTTACAGGTTGTTTGGATGGAAAAATTTGAACAGAAAAAAAAAACAATTAGAAAAAAAAATTATGATTTTCTTTTCTTTGAGAACTTAATATGAAAGAAAATGAGAAAAAAAGAGGAATTTAGAGATATTTTAATTTAAAATTTTTTCTCTCGTAAAAGTGGAAAGAAATAGAAAGAAAAGAAAATATTAGAATTAAAATATTTTTATATTCTAAAAATACTCTTTAAAAGCTGAAAACAAAAATTTTTATTCCCAATGAATCATATTTCTTTTCTTTTCTTTCATAAAACTCCCAAACAAAATAGAGAAAAAATTATAATTTTCTCTCATTTTCTTTTCTCTCCTAACTAATTTTTTCTTTTCTCTCCAAAACTTCTAAACATACTGTTAAGGTCATTGATTTCAAATGATTGTCATTTATTGCTAATAAACCATGCTGTTTGAATTAATTCTAAGTTTTAAGAAATCAAAAGAAACATAAATCTACATCTTTCCTTTTTTTCTTTTTCTTTTTTTATAAATTATCAGTATCCGATAATTATGTTGGTCTGACTTAATTCAGCTCAAATTAACCTGTTTAATTTATAACAATACTTCAATAATATGGTATAAAAGAGATAGATATTGTAGCAAATCGACACTCACTTTATGCTTCTAAGAATTAGCATATAATTCTTATGATGACAAGGTCTACAACACAATAATTCCTTTTGAAAATGTGTATGTAAGGTCTACAACACAATAATTCCTTTTTAAAATGTGTATGATATTGGTATTAAATTTTTATGACAGGTTAAATATCTATGATATGCCTGCAAAAAATAGCTATATGTGTCGACATCCAGACTACACTCTAAGAAGGAAGAATATTTTAATAGATATGGTATAAAATACTTCAATAATGTGGTATAAAATAGATAGATATTGTAGCAAATCTACACTCACTTTATGCTTCTAAAAATTAGCATATAATTCTTATGATGACAAGGTCTACAACACAATAATTCCTTTTTAAAATGTGATGATATTTGTATTAAATTTTTATGATAGGTAAAATATCTATGAGATGCCTGCAAAAAATAGCTATATGTGTCGACATCCAGACTACACTATATGAAGGAAGAATATTTTAATTAGCAAACTAGAAGATTTTGCCTTTAGCATTTTGGTCATATGTTTGAGATATTTTAGCTTACAAATTTGGTACATGTGTATTAAAAGGTTAACTAAACGATTAATTTGATGCACAAAGTGTTCTCAACTTAGTGTGTGGATAAAGAAAAGATGACTCTATGCATTTTGTAAAGACACTGTTTTTACGTTTTGAAATCGTGATCTCAAGATCGAGGTCACCAAAGCAAGATTCTCTTAGTACATGTGTATTGTGATGGAAAATTGTTTGATGGCCATGAAACCATGGATTCAAATCATGAGCAAAAATTCTAATTATATGAACTCAAAAATGTATTTTTGACAAAATTATATTATCAAATTTGATTACCTATATGCTCTTAAAATAATCTGGAAACACCACTTGCTAGCATCTTTTGATAACGAAGAGGGTTAATTAATATTTATTTTTAAAAAATAATTATATTGCCAGCTACAGCCACCATATCATAGCTCTTATATATCCTCTCCATTTTTGTTGCTTATTTATTTTGTCTTCATCATGATTAGACCTCACCAAACCATTTTCTTACCATCTTAACCAAAAATAATTTTAAAAAAAAAAACTATATTGTTTGGTTTGACTATTTTAGCAAGCGATTATTATCATTGTATTAATTACTTGGATAAGATGACTTAAATTATTTTTAGCATCATCTATCAAAAATTAAAAGCACCAATTTTTGACAAAATTAGATATAGGTGTTATAATAGAGTCATAAAGAATTCATAAACCTACTAACACCTGATTGGTCTAATGACTGGCTATTGATACTCTTAAACAACATCTCAAGTTCAAATTTGGTGATTAACGAAAATAAGTACCAAGAGAGATTTCCCCTTAGTCTTAATGGCTCAAATAGGTTTAAATCAAATATAATCAAAACCAACATAATTATAAAAGTCGGTTATATATATATATATATATATATATATATAGATCATGAACCTAGCACTTATTTGACGTTTAAGTCAATATCAATCCAATGAAGCCATTATACATTACCTTAAAAATTCATCATTTTATAAAGAATTATTAATAATAGAAATAATTTTGTATTTAATTTTAACTTCAAAACATAATGAAAAAGATTATTTTCTACAAAGAGTAAATTAAAAAAAAAAATTACTAAATTTTTGCAATCTATAATACAAATACTCGAAGAGGATGTTTCAAGGCATCGGACTCATTTGCAGCTCTACTATACTAAGAAGCACTTGGGCATACTTTTAACATACATTTATCGTTTTTTATGTAAAATTTTTTAATTCTTGAGTGAAAAGTTTTAATTTAGTTATAAATTTAAAATAATTTATTTAAATATTTTGATGTATTAAAAATCAACCCAAAATTAGGGTAAGTCATAAATTATATTTAAGTTACATTCTTTTGATGATAGAGATATATAAAGTAACCTACAAGAATGAAAAGTGTCTAATCTAATCTTACATGACCTACTAATAAAGTTACATTCTTTTGTCAAACTCATTGTTTTAAAATACTATAAGAAATAAACTAGAAACAATCTTCAACTTCATAATGAAATTTAAAGTTATTTGAATAGTAAAAGAGTTCATCTTATGCATAATACTACCAAAAAATTGATTTTCAGCGATAGAAATTAGCGACGAATAACTATCCATCGCTAATTAGTAACAGAATTGCGACGGAATAGCGACGGAACGATTAATGACGGAAAAATCCATCGAAAAAAATTTCATGCTAATCCGTTGCTAATTTTAGCGACAGAATTATTTCTGTCAGTAATCCGTCGCTAAAATATGAAAAAAAATTCTAGACAAATTAACGATGGAAAAATCCGTCGCTAAAAATTCAATCTTTAAAATTAGTGACGGAATTAATTCCATCGATAATCCGTTACTAAAATTTGAATGAAATTTTTTTGACAAATTAGCGACGGAAAAATCCGTAGGTAAAACTTAAAAAAAAAATTGTATTTTTTATTAATTATAATTTTGTATTTTTATTATTTATAATTTTGTATTTTTATTAAATATTAAAATATGGTATTTTTTTATTAAATATAATTTTGTATTTTTATTAAATATAATTTTGTGGTTTTATTAAATATAATTTTGTATCTTATATTTTTATTAAATTAGGGTATTTTTTATTAAAAATAATTTTATATTTTTATTAAATATAATTTTGTGTTTTTATTAAATGTAATTTTGTATTTTGTATTTTTATTAAACTAGAGTATTGTTTTTTTATTAAATATAATTCCATCTTTTTATTATATATAATTTAGTGCTTTTATTAAATATAATTTTGTGTTTTTATTAATTATAATTTTGTATTTTTATTAAATTATGGTATATTTTTATTAAAAATAATTTTGTATTTTTATTAAACATAATTTTGTATTTGTACTTTTATTAAATATAATTATGTGTTTTTATTAAATATAATTTTGTATTTTTATTAAATATAATTTTTTGTTTTTATTAAATGTAATTTTATATTTTGCATTTTTATTAAATTAGGGTATTATTTTTTTTATTAAATATAATTTCGTATTTTTATCAAATATAATTTTGTACTTTTATTAAATATAATTTTGTATTTTTTAAAATATAATTTCTTGTTTTTATTAAATATAATTTTTTATTTTTATTAAATGTAATTTTTTATTTTGTATTTTTATTAAATTAGGGTATTATTTTTTTATTAAATATAATTTTGAATTTTTTTAAAAATAATTTTGTATTTTTATTAAATATAATTTTGTATTTTTATTAAATATAATTTTATGTTTTTATTAAATATAATTATGTTTTCCTATTAAATATGATTTTGTTTTTTTATTAAATTAGGGTATTATATTTTCATTAAATATAATTTTGTATTTTTATTAAATATAATTTTGTGATTTTATTAAATATAATTTTTTATTTTCTATTTTTATTAAATTAGGGTATTGTGTTTTAAATGGTGACAGTGAGATAGAAAGTAAAGAAATAATAAAAAAGAAATAACACATAAATCATTGTAGCATAGTAGTTAATATAATTTAAATATGTTTGAAAGAACCCAGGTTCGAACCTAAGTGAAAGTATTTTTTTTAACAAATTAAAGCAAGGGCGCGGCGTGGGTGGGGCATAGGCGGCGGTCCATGCGTGTGCATGGGCGGGCGTGGGTGGGGCATGGGTTGCGAATGTGCGCGTGTGCGGGCGGGTGTAGGCAGACATGAGCAGTGGTGTATAGCGGTGTGTGTACATGCACGGGCAGGCATAGGCATGGGCATGCGGGCACGTGCAGTTATGGCGCACGACTTTCAGCGACGGAAAAAATTTCATCGCTAATACGTCGGTAATTTGGAATAATTTGAAAAATATTAAAATAAAATTATCGACGGATTTTTTAGCGACGGAATTTTTTCCGTCGCTAATCTGTCGCTGATACATTTTCACACTTTTCTAATTACCGACAGATTAGCGACGACACTAAATTTAGCGAGGTGAGTTTCAGCGACGGAAATTCCGTCGCTAATTTTCCATCGCTAAAAATTTTTAACGACAGAATATAGGGTATCAGCGACAGATATTTCGATCGCTGATACCAATTTTTTTGGTAGTGTAAAATGCTTGCTAAATTTGTATAAGGGTAGGGGAGAGTGGGCGTATATGTATACAAATTTTCTCTTGTATTTTTACAAAGAGAACGTTTTCACGTCTCGAACCCATGATCTTAAAATCACCTAAGGAGTAACTCCACCATTGTGTCAAATTTCGCCATCAAAGTTACTCAAATAGTATAATATTTAAATTATTGAAATCGTAAAATTGCATGATAAACTTGATGCATGCTTTAATTCAAAAATTAGAGCCAAAATTAGCGGAAGCAAAAATTGAGAATTTAGGGTTGCCTCCGATTATGCTCTTGTTCTTCACTTTCGGTTAATCTAAAAGCACCAAATCGATTCTTGAGACTTGCACAAGTTTTTTAAACCATCAATTTCTATCAATAGATTGTGTGGAATATTGAAATTTGGATTTACGAACCCAATATATTAGGAGAGATTTATGTAGGCTCACAACCATCAAAGAGCCATTAAAACCCTACAATTATCACTCTAAATAATTGTTGGAGATTATGGAAATCCAATTAAATATTCAAAACGGAAGAATAAGATTAATTGTGTGGAGGTTTGAATAGAATACCAAAATCCTATCAAATACATTCTCAATTCAAATACTTTCCATTCTTATCATATTTAATCTTTTCGGTTATACTTTTCTCCAATCAATTTGATATTGAATTCAATTGAATTTGAATTCAAAAATCTAATATTCTCCCACTTGGTCCAACAAACCGACTTGAAGTCAGAATCAAGTCAATTCCTTATAAAATAGAATGTACGAGTCACGACGATAAATTCTCTAAAAGCGAGTATTATCTTACTTATACTATAATATATTTTATTTTTTAACTTTATGGTGACATTTATTTTATGAATAAACTCTACGTTTATTCGGATCCAAACTTGATGAATTTATCTCAAAATAACAACATGTACACAACTTTATTAAGAAAATTCAATTCTGAGTTTCATTTAAATAAGACAATAAGTCCATATTTACAACATGATCCCTGAACCTATTTGGTGGCATACCTTTGATTAAGGGATCAGCTAACATATAATCAGTGTTAATGTGTTGGATTATAACTTTACTTTCCAACACTATTTCCCTAATGGTTAAGTACTTTATGTCGATGTATTTATTTCAACTATCATTCTTATTATTCTTAGCAAAAAATACAGCAGCTGAATTATCATAAAATATACATAATGGTTTAGGTACAAAATCTAAAACTCTAAACTCGGAGATGAAACTCTTGAGCCACATCGCGTGTGATGTAGTCTCAAAACACGCAATGAACTCAGCTTCCATAATGGAGGTCGCAGTCAATATCTGCTTAACACTCCTCCACGATACAGCTCTGCCGGTTATTATGAAGATGTAACCCGAAATTGATTTTCGAGAATCAATACAGTTGGCAAAATCCGAATCCGAGTACCTGACTATTTCAGACTGTCGATTCTTCTGTATATAAGCATGTACTTCTTGGTGTCTTCTAAATACCTCAACACCTTCTTTGTAGCCTTCCAATGTTCCAAATCCGGATTACTTCGATATCTACCTAACATCCCCACAGTATACGCTATATCAGGTCTTGTATAGAGCTGTGCATACATGAGACTTTCTATAACAGAAGCATACGAGATATTATCCATTTGTTTCCTTTCTAAATCTGTCTTAGGGCATTAGTCTAAATTGAATCTATCCCCTTTAATAATTGGAATTATACCTGGTGAATAGTTTTTCATCCTATATCTCTTAAATACTTTGTTAATGTAGGTCTCTTGAGTTAGTCCTAGAGTCTTATTGGATCTATCTCGATGTATTTTTATATCGATGACATAAGATGTATCACCTAAATCCTTCATTTCAAAGTTCTTAGAGATGAACTATTTCACCTCATACAGCACCCATTTATCATTTGTGGTAAGTAGTATATCATCCACATATAGAACAAGAAAACAAGATCTACTCCCACTAACTCTAAAATATACACATTGATCCACAATGTTCTCTTCAAAACCGAATGAAGTGATCACATTGTGGAACTTTAAATACCATTGGCGAGAAGCTTGTTTCATCTCATATATGGATTTCTTGAGTTTGCACACCAAATGTTCACTATCACTAGAGGAGAATCCTTTAGGTTGACGCATATAAACCTCTTTCTCTAGTTCCCTATTAAAGAAAGCCCTTTTCACATCCATTTGTTGCAACTCTAGATCAAAATGTACAACAAGTGCCAGAATGATGCGGAGGGAATCCTTCTTAGATTCCGGAGAAAATGTTTTCGAGTAGTCGATTCCTTCCCTTTGGGTAAACCCTTTAACAACAAGTCTGACCTTATATTTCTTGATATTGTTTAATGAGTTTGTTTTAGTTTTGAAGATTTATTTACATCCAATGAGTTTTACCCCATCTGGTAACTCTACAATATCCCAGATTCCGTTGCTCCTTATGGAGTCCATCTCATCTTTCAAGACATTCAGCCATAAGTTCGAGTTTTTAAAATTCATGGCTTGTGAAAACTTTTCTGGATCCTCTATGGCTCCGATATTATAGTCAGACTTTTGAAAGTATACCACATAATCATTAGGTATAACTGATATTATTTCTCAAGTAGATCTTCTTAATGTTGGTTCAACATTCTCCGTAGGGGAAGGTTGTCCAATTTGATTTTGGTCAGCTGTTTGCGGAATTTTTTGATTATCATCCCTACCCTAATTTGTGTCTATAGGGAATTGAGGGTCATTTTGGATGACAATTAAGTTGGTACTAGAACTTGACGGGATACTTGATGGGTCCCTTTCAAGAGTTAAGTCCTGAAAATAATCCCTCCCACTGACCAAGTCATTTTCTAGAAATTTAACATTTCTAGATTCCACAAATTTAGTGTGGTAGGATGGACAATAAAATCGGTATCCTTTGGACTTTTAGGTATAACCGACAAAATATCAACTCACGGTCCTTGGATCCAGTTTCTTTTCTCGTGGATTATAAACCCTTATCTCCACAGGACAGCCTCAAATGCGTTACGTGTCTCAAACTAAGTTTCCAACCTTTAAATAACTCGAAGGGAGTTTTGGCTATAACCTTGGTTGGAACCCTATTCAAGATATACACTACCATCTTGAGAGTTTCAGTCCACAAGAATTTAGGCAGTTTGGAGCTAGCCATCATACTCATAACCATATCAAACAAGATCCTGTTTCTTCTTTCAGCTATCCCATTTTGGTCAGGTGAACCAAGTATGGTGTATTAGGCAACGATCTCATTTTCCTGAAAAAACCTTGCAAATGGACCTGGCTCTTATCCATCTTCTGTATACCTTTTATAGTATTCTCCACCTTTATTTGACCTCTCAATCTTTATTTACTTATTGCATTGTTTCTCTACTTTTACCTTAAAAATTTTAAAGGCATCCAACGTCTCGTTTTTATGGCAAAGAATATAGAGATACATGTATCGTGAATAATCCTCTATAAAGGAGATGAAATAACTATGACCATATGAGTCTGTATCTAGAGTACAAATATCCGTATGTATGATCTCAATCAATTTTGAGATCTTCCTAACACCTTTTTGAGTCTTGTTGGTCTGCTTTCCCTTAATACAGTCCACACAAGTTTCAAAATTGTTAAAGTTTAGGGTATCAAGTATCCCATCATTTACTAATTTTTCTATTTTCTTTATAGAGATGGGTCCTAATCTCTGGTGCCACAACATTGAAGAGTTTTCCTTAATAACACTTCTTTTAACGCATGTTTGTGTTACATTCATGAAAACATTGTCTTATAAAGTAATACTATATAATCCATCCAATAATGGATTATAACCAACGACATTTGAACTATAAAATAATGTCATTTTATTACTAAATTGGAAAGAATAACCGAATAGTACAAGTTTTGAAACTGAAATTAATTTCCTAGAAAACTTAGGTACATAAAACACTCTTTCCAATTTCAAGACATGTCCGCTGGTTAGAATAAGCTCACAATCGCCAATACTCTTTACTCGTGACCTCATCTTATTGCCCGAATAAATGAGTTATTCATGACCCACCGGTTTCTTTAGATTTTGCAAACCCTGCAACACATTTGTAATATGGACGGTACAACTAGAATCAATTCATCATGTATCATAAGAAATCTCAGTCATGCAAGATTCATAACAAACTAATGAGATTTCCGTATCTTTATTCTCAAGTCATCGCTTGTACTTGGCACAATCTTGATTCATGTGTCCCTTCTTTTTACAGAAGAAACACTTGGACTCTTTCTTTATATCCATTTTTGGTTTTGTGCTCTTTTGGTTCAGCTTAGACTTGCCCTTCTTCTTTCTTTGCACAGCCACAAGTGCACTTTCAGAACCCTGCTTTATCTATATCAACAACCTTCCTTCCTCATGTACACACATGACCATCAATTCATTGATGAACCATTTCTTCACATATGTGTTATAGGAAATTTTAAAAGGACCGTAGGGTTATAGCAGAGAGTTCAGAATAAAGTGCACGAGAAAGGATTCAGACATCTCAACTTCCAGATTCTTTAGTTGAGCCGCAATGTCCCGCATCCGTATGATGTGCTCGCGCACACCGTGGACAGTAGTGAACCTCATAAAAGAGAATTGCATAATGAGAGTACTGGCCAAAGACTTCTTTGATACCGTAAATTGTTCATCTATAACCTTAAGAAGAGCACGAACATTGGTATATTGGTTGATCGAGCCAAGGATACCAGCTGAGATTTTGCTATTTATGAACATGGTACTTGGGCGATTAGATCGCTTCCAACGTTCATAAAGAGTTTTATCAGTCTCAAAACTAATATCAATTACCGGAGATAGCTCGTCTTTCTGAATAGCATAATCAATATCCAAGCAGCCCAAATGGAGAAGTGTCTTTTCTCTCCATTCCTTATAATTCTCTCCATTCAAATCGGGAAAATTAGATTTCAAATCTACGGTTTAAAATATTACAAAATAAATAAACATGTTTACTAACTATATATGAGATATTTAATTTATGTCTACTAATACAAACATATAAAAATAAATCTATGATATAGAAATTATCTATGGATTAAATTTCTAATTCTATTAGATTTATTTGATCTTATGATAAGATTTACAAAAAAAAAACTCATTTTCTAATAATTGTGAGCTAATTAGCAAACTACCAATAGTTAGTTTTTCCTTAATCATCTTATCCTTTTATACTTAACCCTATAAGACGACCTCTCTAATGCATAAAATAGGTTTCCAAGTAGGTGGTGGGTCATATGTGACCGCTTAAAAACCAGCCAACCTTAGACTTATCCCCATCTTTTTGACAGAACCAATCTATACATACACTAGATCAACCGCACTAATAGTATTACATAGAAAATGGAATTTAACCAAGTAGACTACTATTGAACAATAGCTATTTTGATATCTTATCTCCAATTTTATTATTTTCATGCAACAAAAATTTCTGTGAGATAAAATTCATTACATAAAAATAATTATCATGACAAATTATGGTTGTTGTGGCTAAATCTTAATTAATTTTAAAAATTATATTGATCACTAGGATAATAATGTTACTTGATTTTGCCATGTTAAAGTGCGTAAAACTGTTAATATAAAAATACAATAAAAATACTCAATGCATTTTATCAATTTCACACCTCTCTTTTATGTGTAAAATTATGCCCAAAATAAATTTTATACTCGATTTTCTAAAATTTGGATTTAGAATGTCTTTTAAAAATTTTGGGAATTTTTTTTTTTGAAAAATTTTTCCGATAATTTTTCATCTAAAGAATTAATTTTTAAAGTTTCAAGAACCAAATTATAATAGTTCATTGCTCTTTAAACGTATTGCAGGGACTTTATTGAAATAAGATAAAAAATAAAAATTTTCAAAAAGCTCATGTCCTGGGGTATGGTCTAGTGGTCATGCATGCCAACCCATTCACGTGTGCTGGGGTTCAAATCCGGTTATAGGCAGTTTTTTGAATTTTTTTTTAAATTGGCCAAAAAAAAAAAAATGTAAAAACATCTTCTTCTTCGCCTGGAAACCTCTTCGAGGGTCAAACCCGACCCGGTGACTCATTCCACCAGAATTTTTTTTTTTTTTTTTAAATTGGCCAAAAAAAAATAAAATGAAAAAACATCTTCTTCTTCGCCTGGAAACCTCTTCGAGGGTCAAACCCGACCCGATGACTCATTCCACCAGAAAAACCAAAAATACTCTATTTTAAAATTTAAAAATATGGTTTTGATCAAAATAATATCAAGATTCCAAATCCAGATTCAATTTTTTAAAATTATTAAAATTTTAGGCCAAATATTCAAAAAATCCAAAAATCTTAATTTTTCAAAAATTTTAAATTCACCAAAAAATATGTAGGTAAAGCCAAAAATAGCTCTAATACCAAATATAAGATTGTATGATAAATTTGATGCATATTTTAATTCAAAGATTAGAATCAAAATTAGCAAAAGCGAAAATTAAGGATTTAAAGTTATTTCCGACCATACTCTTGTTCTTCACTTCTGGTGAATCAAAAAGCACCAAATTGATTCTTGAGACGTGTACAAGTTTTCTAAATCCTTAATTTCTCTTAATAGATGGTGTGAAGTATTGAAATTCGGATTTAAGGACCCAATGCATTAGAAGAGATTTATACAGGTTCTCAACCATCAAAAAGCTATTAAAACCCTATAATTATCACCCTAAATAATTGTTGGATGTTATGGGAATCCAATTAAATATTCAAAATAGAAAAACAAGATTAATTGTGTGGAGATTTGAATGGAATAACGCAATCCAACCAAATATATCTCCAATTCAAATTCTTTCCATCCTTATCACATTTAATTTTTTTTTGTTATACTTTTCCCTAATCAATTTGATATTGAATTCAATTGAATTTGAATTCAAAAATCCAACAAAAATATGTTATTATATATATCATCATTTAATTTGAAATGGTCGATAAAATGTGATATCAATTCGATGGCAAATATCATTTACCAAATATAAGATTGCATGATAAACTTGATGTATGTTTTAATTCAAAGATTAGAGTCAAAATTAGCGGAAACGGAAATTAAGGATTTAGAGTTAATTCCAGCCATACTCTTGTTCTTCACTTTCGGTGAATTTAAAAGCACCAAATCGATTCTTGAGACATACACAAATCTTCTAAACCCTTAATTTCTCTTAATAGATGATGTGGAGTATTGAAATTTAGATTTAAGAACCCAATGCATTAGAAGAGATTTATATAGGTTCTCAACTATCAAAGAGTCATTAAAACCCTATAATTATCACCTTAAATAATTGTTCGAGGTTATAAGAATCCAATTAAATATTCAAAACGGAAAAACAAGATTAATTGTATGGAGGTTTGAATGGAATAACGAAATCCGGCCAAATATATTTCCAATTCAAATTTTTTCCATCTTTATCAAATTTAATTTTTTTTGTTATACTTTTCCCCAATCAATTTTGATATTAAATTCATTGAATTCAATTGAATTTGAATTCAAAAATCCAACAAAAACATGTTATTGTATATATCATCATTTAATTTGAAATGGTCGATAAAATGTGACATCAATACGATGGCAAATATCATTTACCAAATGTAACATTGCATGATAAACTTGATGCATGTTTTAATTCAAAGATTAGGGTCAAAATTAGTAAAAGCGAAAATTAAGGATTTAGAGTTAGTTCCAGCCATACTCTTGTTCTTCGTTTTCGGTGAATCTAAAAGCACCAAATCGATTCTTGAGACGTGCACAAGTCTTCTAAATCCTTAATTTCTCTTAATAGATGGTGTGAAGTATTGAAATTTGGATTTAAGGATCCAATGCATTAGAAGAGATTTATATAGGTTTTCAACCATCAAAG
Source organism: Dillenia turbinata (assembly GCA_037126225.1). NCBI lineage: Eukaryota > Viridiplantae > Streptophyta > Magnoliopsida > Dilleniales > Dilleniaceae > Dillenia > Dillenia turbinata. The sequence continues at coordinate 17,764,468 of JBAMMX010000017.1, forward strand.
AGCTTTTAAAACCCTATAATTATCACCCTAAATAATTGTTGGAAATTATGAGAATCCAATTAAATATTCAAAACGGAAAAACAAGATTAATTGTGTGGGGGTTTGAATGGAATAACGAAATCCGGTCAAATATATCTTCAATTCAAATTCCTTCCATCCTTATCATATTTAATTTTTTTTGTTATATTTTTTTTCAATCAATTTGATATTGAATTCATTGAATTTAATTGAATTTGAATTCAAAGATCCAACAAAAACATGTAATTATATATATATCATCATTTAATTTGAAATGGTCGATAAAATGTGACATCAATACGATGCAAATATCATTTACGATGAAATATAATTGCACAAAATATTCTACTGAAAAATAACTTCTGATAAGTACAAAAACCAAATCAAATTCAAAACTTAAAAAGTTATACTTCTATTTCATGCAAACAACAAGAAATACTTTTTATGGAAAATATATATTATCAATGTGTATTATATTTAATGGCTGAACCATATAGAAAGGTGGGTAGACAATTGCTACCACTAAATCAAAATAATTTAATTAATCCACTAACATGTCATGTTCCCACTGTCTTCGGGTTCTGGGTCGCTATTGATTATATTTATATATATAATTTATATTTATGTATATGGTGGGTTCATGAACAAAGACACGAGGGACTTCCGATTTGTCCATGAGGATTTTTTTTCCCCTAAACATAGCCTCTTCAATTATTCTATATACAGGCTCTCCAATTTGTAAAAGATCGTCTATGGGTATTTTGGTAGGAGAGACTCCGATGTTTAAATAAGAAAAAATGGTTTTCGATAAGAATGAAACAAACTGAGATCAAAAGAGAGAGCTGATAGTCCTATGACTTGTATGTTAAGTGTCTGGTTTAAGAAAGCATACCTAGGTTTCGATGTGTCGAAGGGTTATATACTTGGTTGCCATAAAAGTCATGCATATTCAGGATATTACAACCCTAATTTGTTTATGAGGAGGCCTGAAAATCTAGGAATTCTTCTAGTGAAATATTTTTAGAAAATTTAAAATTTTTATCACTTAGAAAAGTTTGATAATACCGAGAGATTTTTTTCTTATCGATTAGATCCCTGAGGTTTTTTCTCTTATCTAAAGGATGTGTTTCGTATTGACATAGGAAACTAAGACCGGTGCAAGGTTTAACCGAATATTTCCTTCAATCGATAAGAGCAATCAGTTTCTCAATGAGATATCGATCGTCAATCAAAGAAAGAAAGCTATCAGTTCGGGTTTTGCTGAATGCTCCTACCATTTGGCTAAGTTGCCATCATTTGGAATCGACCGAGGGGTCAGCTTACGCTTGTTATTGGGGGAGGTAAATTCCTTATTGTTACTGGTATAAGAGTTTCACCATGAGGTTTTGGGTTTTTGGGTATTTTCTCGACTTTGGGGTCATGTTCCATAAGGTGCATTGAAGCATTGTACTCTATATGGTCATCTTCAGTTTCTGTAGGTGTGTTTGCACTTGGCATTGAAGATAACATATTATTGAAATAATGAAGAAAATTACTAAATTTATTGAAAAATTGAAAACAAGCAACAGATTCCGATTCCTGAAACAAAGAAAGTGTAAAAACAAAAGTTTACTCACTTGAGGATGATTGAGTGGAGTTATGATTCTTAATTTCTGATGAAGAAGACTAGAGAGGGTCGACTTTGGAGTTTTAATTTGATTTGAGAGAGCAAAGATTCAATATTGAACTTTTAGGAGAGTTTAGATTGATTAGCAAATAGTGAAGAGAGAGAGAAGAGGAAAGAGGAGGATGCTATTGTGCGATGAAAGGACCCTAATTTTCTCTGGGGTTTTAGTCCTGCGTGTGGCTTAGATCATTTGCTTATCTGTGTGTTAGCCATGTGTGTGACAAACATCAAACAGGAATACAAAATTTTATTTTTTTTGTCTTAAAAAATATAATGTTAATTAAGTTATTTTTTTAGAAAAAATGTTAATAAAGTTAAATAATTTCTTAAAATAATTAATTACTAAATAAATAAAAAATATTTTTATAAATATATACACATGGGCGGACCGGGCCGGGTTGGGATTTTAAGACAATGTCTAAAACCGTACTTTTTACGGGCGGGCTTACGGGCCCAGGCGGTCCAGTGCCCAGTTCAGAGAGAGAGAGAGAGTGAGAAATAGTATCATGACGCGGATCAACCAAAGCAAACCCTTCTTAAACCGGGTCCCCCCGACGAACCCATAAAACCTCGTCCCTCAAGCCCAAAGCCGAAAAACAAAAGAACGAAAAACAGAACCCATAGAGGTCTCTCCGACCTCCGCCACAGACCACCCCACAAAAGGGGGCTGGCTGGGTTGGGGGGCCCCATGACAGGCCACCAGGCGCCACCGCCGCCTCCACCGCCGCCTCCACCGCCGCCGCCGCCGCCGCCACATCATCATCGACAACCTTTTCCGCCCCCACCGGCGCCTTTATACAAACAAAAATCATGGTCTCCCGACATATACCGTGACGAGGCCTGGCAAAGACGCAAAGGTCGGCACAACAACCTACTGCGACGCGGCAAGAGCCAGCACCTCGTTCGCAGCAAAAGCGTCACAGACGAGGACCTCGACGAGCTCAAAGCCTGTATTGAACTCGGATTCGGGTTTAATTCTCCCGACATGGATGCCGATCGAAGGTTGTCGGATACTTTACCCGCTTTGGGACTCTTTCATGCTGTTAACAAAAATTATTACGACTCCGTTTCGAAGTCAGCGTCGTCTTCTCCGTCTTCCTTAACTCTTCCCTCTGAATGTGAGAATGATTCTTCGTCCCCGATTAGTAGCCCTCACACCATAGTCTCTCCTGGTGCTCTCCCTCTCTCTATCTCTCTCTCTGGTGATTTCTGATTGAATTTTAGTAATTTCTTCAATTTTCTTGAATTCTAGATCTGACCACTCATTTTTTTTTAACATCTGGGTATGATTCAATTTTGGGTTTTATTGCTTGTTTTGTGGGTAATTGAAGTCTTTTGTGTTTTATGATTATTAATTACAGTGTAGTTGTTTCTTCAAAATTTTTGAAATCTGAGACCGACCCAATTGATTCTTCAATTTTTTTTTTTTTTTTTTTAACATCTATGTTGGATCCAATTTTGGGTTTTGTTGCTTCTGCTGAGATTAATTGCAGTTGCTTAAATTTTCCGACATTGATTTGCGATGAGAATGGTTGTTTATTCAAAATTTTTGAAATCTGGGATAAACTCAATTGAAATTTCAATTTCTTATGATCTGGGTATAATTCAATCCCGAGTTTTATTTGCTTTGCTTCGAAGATTTCTATTTAGTCTTTTTTTAATAAAAAAAAAGTAATAATTTTAGATGTTAATTTTTGGGTTTTTTGATGTGTGAAGGGGACGATCCAAAGACGGTGAAGACAAGATTGAGACAATGGGCACAGGTCGTTGCTTGCTCGGTGAGACAATCATGTGGCTGATCAAACCCCAAAATCATCCAAACCAAACCGGACCGGACTTGATCCGACCCAATAGTTAACCAAAGTTATTGTGATGTCATCCTCTCTCTCTCTCTCTCTCTCACTCACTGTCACCGGTTTTCGTTGTTTTGTTTGGTACTGAAACTGAAACACAAATATGACAAATATGGGGGAGAACAAAACAGTCGTAATATATTATAGTCGAAGTTTGATTTAGTTTTAACTTGCCCCAAAGAAGAGGGGGGGGGGTGGGAAAAAAATAATGTGAAAGAAATAAGTAGAATTTGTATGGGATTTGATTTTTTCTTTACCTTTTGTTTTTGTAACTTTGGTTGTGGGTATATAGCTGTTCATTTTTTTTTTATTCTGCTTGTCTTTGGGTACTCTGTTTTTTTTTTGTGACTTCCTCTCTCTCTCTCGGGAAAGGCATATCCATGGTTTCTGTGTATTGTCTGTTGCAAAACTATTCCGTGGAATGTTTGGATTGGAATCTTAAGTAATTTGATTCATGGCTGGCAAGTTAACAAGTCCCGTACTTTCTGGACTCAAATTAATGGTCTATATAATAGATTTACTAGGATAGAAAATTCATTTCGTGTTTGCCCTCTGGGATGGGCTTGCTCTCTTAGTTGTGGTCTGTTCAATCTTCCTCAGCATATATATTTGAAATCAATGGGGGGAGACGAAAGGAGAGGAGAAAAAGTAAAAGTCCTAAGTTCTCTCTCTCTCTCTCTCTCTATCATTTGTCTCCCTTCCTTGCTTTCATATATATCCTCTATCATTATAGAGGGGTATTTTATTGTGAAGGTATTTTAGTTTTTCTTTTTTCCTTTTGTTTCGATACGCTTATTTTGTCTCAAGTACTATGAAAAGTCCTCTTGGTTGGCTTATTGTTTTCGTTTCGTTTTGCTTTTTATTTTTATTTTTTTTAAAAAAAATAACATCATTTTTTAATTTTATTATTATTATTAATTTTAAATTCTCTATCTCTCTCTCCCCCTCCGTACACACACTTTTGAGTTCATCTTGTGGTCTTCGTCTTGAAGAAAACGCATTGTCTTGCAAAACTCTCCACTTGGCTGGCTATTGGAACGTGGAGTAGTTTGTTTCTTGGCTGCCGAGCTATTGACTCGGAGCTTGGAGAGAGAGCGAGAGAGAGAGAGGGAAAAAAAAAAAGGTGGGAAATGAAAAAAAATTAACAACGACTAAATTTGCTTAAATTCTAAGTCCCCAGTGGTCTATATGATAGAGCTTTGCATTAGAAAATTTGATTGAAGAATTTGAAAACCATTAATGAGAAAAATCTCTCAATGGTAGACGAAATTTTCGTTGTAGTGCCTGCATCATTTTTATTTTATTTTGGGGTGGGGGGTGAGTTAGACTAGTTTGGGAGGAAAATTGTGAAGGGAAGAAGGAAGAGACACGTCCTTTGTTTTTCTCACTTTGGAGAGGCAAAAACTCAGATCCTAATCCAAGGACTTCCAGTCGGGCCATATTTTCAAGTCATTTGAATAACGATTTAGGTTAATATTTTTAGTCAACACTGGCCTTATTTGAAATATGCAAGATTTACTCACAAGAGTCAAACATATTCTAAGTTTGTTATATAGAAGGGCATTTAATACGTTAGAAAATGAAACCATCTTGAATCCGATGAGCATCAACTAGAATTAGGGTTTGTGGACTGTTATGGCTTTTTGTCTAATCCAATTTAAGGCCTTCTTTTGAACTGTATTTTGTGGGTCATAGAAAGGAAGATGAGTTGTTTCCAACTTTGATTCAGGGACGGGTATACCTGCGCTGCGACCTTTTTCCAAGTGGTACCTTAATGGACCCAAGTGAGATTATTGCTGCCAACTACTTGCTGTCTCACATCATATGACTTTGTATTACAGTTTTTTTGATAACATATGCTATCTATTTGCAATTTGCTTTGGTGGGCCGGGCTTTGTTCTAGATAATTGTTACTTTGTACCAACATTTTATCAAGAACGTCACATTGATTGGTTGCATGTGGGCCTTAGCCCATTATGAGACCTAACGTCAATTAGCTCACCATCCGGTCAATTTCCAGCCACATACTTTGATCTTGCTAGTTGTCTAGCGACATGCACTAATAAAAGGAAAAGGAAATAAAAAGAAACTTTTAGCCTTGGAGTTTACTTTCTCAAAAGGGTAGAGAGAGAATATGTGTGAGTGTTACCACAAAAGTATCCACTTGCTATAAAATATCTAATTTGAATTATTAGAGTAATTATTTGCATAGTATACCACAAAATACTCTTTTCTTCTAAACCGAAAAGAATGAGATATTCATCAAATTTCTTTAGATTCTGTGGTCAGACATTTTACCATTTTAACTAAAGATCTCAAGTTCGAGCTCTAAAAATAAAGAAAAAGTATTTAAGAGAGTCAAACTCTTAATGGATTCCACAATACTCGAATCAGATTAGTCTGACGAAATTTAGATACTAATCGATGGAAAGTTACCCACTTACAACAACAACAACCACCTAGATTTTCTATCTCAAAAATTTGAGATCGACCATATGAGAGACAAATATCGAATGAAAAAATAAAAATAAAAATAAAATAAAATAAAATTGATTTAATTTGTGCGGACTCTTTTATGCCACTCATTCCTATCTAAAACTATCTCTTCAACTAAATCCATATCTATCATATCTTTACGAATGCATTGCATCCAAATTTTCAACGGTCTACCTTTACGTTTTATTAACTCTCATATATTTAAGTTCTCGGTCTTCCTAATAGGTGTGTCCTTAGATTTTCGTTGTAAATGATCAAATCACCTCAAGTGGTACTCTTTCATCTTATCTACAATTGAACTAAGTCTCAACTTATTACGTATCTTATCGTTTCTAATTCTATCTTTTCTAGTTTTACCACACATTTATCTAAACATTCTTATCTCAGCAACAGTCATTTTTTACTCTTGTTACTGTTTGATAGCCCAACACTTAGTGCCATACAAGAGCGCAGGTTTTACTGTGATTCTATAAAATTTTCCCTTTAAATGTAATGGCATCGTGCGATCACAGAGGATTCTGGATACCTTTCGCCATTTCATCCAACCCATTTGAATTCTATTGTTCACATTTTCATCGATATTACTATCGTTTTGAATGATTGAACCAAGATATCTAAATCGTTCACTCTTTGATACTTCTCTTCCTTCTAATCTGATCATTTTTTTTATTATTCTGATGGTTGCTGCTAAACTCACATCTCATATACTCAGTTTTGGATCTATTTAATCTAAATTCTATGGATTCTAATGTGACCATCTATAACTCTAATTTAGTATTGATACATTCTCTTATTTCATCAACTAAAACTATATCATCTGCGAAGAGCATGCACCATGGTATTTTATTTTGGATATTTTTTATTATTTCATTTATCACTATTGCGAATAGTATGAGACTCACTACCGAATTTTGATGGAGCCTAATATTAATAGGAAAGTTATTACTCAAACGCTCGCAAGTTCTTACATTGATCACAGCTCCTTTATACATATCTCTAATAAGGTTAATGTATTTTATCGAAATCACTTTTTTTATTAGAGCCCACCGCAAAATATCCCTAGAGATTCTATCATACATTTTTTCTAGATCAATAAATACCATATGTAGGTCTCTATTTTGTACTCTAAATGTCTCTATCAACTGTCTTAACAAGTGAATTGTTTCGATGGTGGATCATCCTGACATAAATTTAAATTAGTTTTGCGACACTCTTATCTCTATTCTCAATCTATACTCTATCACTCTCTCCCATAGTTTCATCGTATGATTTATGAATTTAATTTTTCTGTAGTTGGAACAATATTGTATGTTCCCTTTATTTTTGTACAACGGAACAAGTGTACTCTCCCTCTACATTTGGGGCATTTTCTTTGTTTGCCAAATTTTATTGAAAAGAACCGTTAATATTATTACACCGAATTTACTTAAATATTTCCACACCTCAATCGGAATGCCATCAGGTCCAATAGTTTTGTTATTTTTCATTTTCTTTAGGGTCTCCTTTGTTTCATGAGGACGAATCTTACGTTTAAAGTCTCTATTAATTTCTTCTACAGGTATTTCGGTATTTCCTATACCTATTGTATTCTCAGCATTAAACAACATTTTGAAATATTCCCTTCACCGCTTTCTTATATTTTCGTCCTTTACTAATATACTATTTGTTACACTTTTAATATATCTAAATTCATTTAAATCTTTTCCCTTTTTTTCCCTTAACTTGGTGATTCTGTAGATCTCTCTTTCCTCGTCTTGAGTTTCAAGCCTATTATATAATTCATTATACACTTTACTCTTTGTTTCGTAAATAATTTTTTTTACATCTTTTTTTGCATGTTTGTATTTTTCATATGTCTTTTTGCTACAATCACTTTTTAATTTCCTATAGCTCTCTCTTTTGATTTGGATAGCAGTTTATATTTTTTCGTTCCACCACCATAATTCCTTGCTTGTTGGAGCTCTGCCATTGGATACTCCAAAAACCTCCCTACCTATGTTCTTAATATTATTAGATATTTCTTTCCATATTGTTTTCAAATCCTCAGTAGCAGACCATTTTGTTACTCTAATTACTTTATCTCTAAACGTCATCACTCTCTCATCTTTTGCTTTCACCACTTAATTCTTAACTTCATATACGGTCGACATTGTTTTTGTCGTTTAGGCACCTGTACGTCCAAAACTAAAAGTCTGTGTTGAGTCGTTACACTCTCGCCTGAGATAACCTTACAATCCTTATAGGTTGTTCTATCACCTCTCCTAATGAGAAAGAAATCTATCTGATTAGCATTTGACCCACTTCTATAGGTAATTACGTGTGACTCTTTTTTCTTGAAGAAAATGTTAACGAGTGTCAAATCGAATGCTACGACGAATTCTAGAATGACATTTCTCGCCTCATTCCTACTGTCGAAACCAAAATTACCATGTACAGTTTCGAATCTCTCATTCTTCTCTCTTACGTGTCTATTTAGATCTCTTCCAATAAATAACTTCTCTCCATTCAGTATTATTTGTATAAATTCATCTAAATTTTCTCAAAATTATTTTTTTACTAATTGCATCTATACCTATTTGAAACCATACATATTAACTATATTAACTACTTCTTCTCCATTTACTAGTTTAATTAGTATAATTCTATCACCGTTTTTTTTTATCTCTACTACATCACCTAATAGATTTTTATGTACTATTACTCCTACTCCATTATTAGTTCTATCCTTACTTGAGTATCACGGTTTATATCTATAATCCACTACTACTTTAACCTTTTCTCCCACCCTATACTACTGCATTGAAAGTTATCCACTTGCACCCAAAAAAAAAAAGAATGGGTCATTTAGGTTCAAAACAAGCTCTTTATTCCAAGAAAAGAGAATTGCCAAAGAACCTTACCTTTTTTTTTTTGGGGGGGGGGGGTTGGAGAGCAATATGATGGTATTGTTCTCTTTAAAGCGAATAAGATTGAAAGGCCAATCCCCTCCGAAGATGAATTGAATCAATTGCGTCTGAGATCCATTCGCAGTGAACTCTCTCCATACAGGTAGAGGCGCCTCTAACACTATGACATGAACCACGAAAAAGGAAGGCCTGGACAAGCTTACACAAAACCATTCTAGGGGTATTATTGGTAAATTGAAAAATAATTTCACGCGGGAAAATATATTGCCAACACTTGGTTAAACCAAAGCAAAATTTTATAGGTGAAGCCTTTATTCATGACTTCTGATTAAACACATAGGTTTGGTTTACATGTACATACATACACACACACACACACACACATACACACATACATACATACATACAGTTGAAAATGGATTAGCATTAAAATTTGCGTAACGTTGATGTGTGGAAGTTAATGTTTGCATACCAAAACCTTGTGAATCTGGTGACATAATACTAGATATCCTTAATCATGAGTCTACCTCTAATTGGATCTAATAATATTTAAATCGGATTAGTCGAATAACCTGAGTACTGATGGTCAAGTATAATAATAATAATAATAATAATTAATGCTTGCACGATTTGGCTACCCAAATTACACCCAATTTTTATTTTTATTTTTTTTATAAATTTTTTTAGGGGAGTTGTCACTTGCTATCTTAGCTTATGCTTATAAATTACGAGCTTAATTTCATCACCTGCAGTCGGGAGAGTATTACTGAAGAATGGTGCAGAAGGGATTGTCTTAAAATTAAGGACACCTTCAAATTTTGTCATAGGGAAATTCTTGGTAGTATGTAAGAGTTATAATTTTCCTTTGTCATTATTTTTTTTTTCATAGTTTACAAATTAAACAAGGTTATTAAAATGAAATGTCAAGGGGGGAAATATTCGTCAAGTTTCTAAACTCTTGAGACTTGATAGGAGTTCCCAAACGTGTTCTGTAGGTAATAAGAACGAAATGAAATGTCTAGGGAGAAAGGTGCTCTCTCTCCCTCTTTTTTTTTTTTTTTATATTAGGATTTGAATTCGGGATTACAGAATTAGAAGAAGTGAATTATGACCAATAGACCGTCCCTTCTTCAGAGATAGAAAGGTGCTCTCTCTCTCTCTCTACCCACAAAAAAAAGAATGACAAGGATTCTTTTGAAAACGAATTGTGGGAGGGGTCGCGTTGCAAGCCAGGTAACTTCAAGAGTTTAATTAGCCACTTTATTGCGATTGAAATTTAAAAAATATATATATATTTTAATACCTTCAAATTTATTATTATTATTATTATTATTATTATGATTTTGGCCTTAATATAATTTATAACAAACGAGTACAAGGCTAAATCATTTTTCTTTTGTGGTACATTGCCAATCGCTTTGAAATATTACTTATTCTTATTACTATTATTATTATTTTTTTCTCCACCTCTTCTCTTCAACAAACAAATGACTTATTTCCAACTTCTTTTGACAATTTACTTGATTGATGTTGATTTAGCAGTAAGCAAACTCAATACCAAGTCATGAATAGTTATAGTAAGATATAAAATTATTAATAAGAGATAAAATAATTAAAATTAGTTTATTATACAAATTAATTTAAATTTTAAGAGTGAATGATTGTTTTATAAAAAAAATCAAAATTAAATCAAAATTAAAAGTTCTTTAGATGGAAAGCATAGGTTTATTTGGTGATTTGAAAATCAATCAAATTCAATATAAATTAATTAAGTTTTTAAATTGTAATCTAGTCGAGATTAGGAATACGAGAACCTTATTTAATAATTGCACCAAATTATCAAAGTCATTTGCTCTTCTAGAACTTCCAAACATTAATTTTTTGAAACCAATTCATAAGTTACTTTCGTATTGACTAGAAGCACAAATCAACCACTACGTAATGTAGAAATGGTCGTCCTGTGCTTAATGTTGGTCTGGAAACAGTCTGCACAAATCCCATTTGTCATTAGGCATTTTCACATTCGAGTACTGCAACCTGTTTAAATTCCTCTCTCTCTCTCTCTCTCTCTCTCCCAACAACAAACAAGACACCCAAGTTCCAAGTTCCAAGTTCCAACCTTGTAATGACATGAGAAAGTAATGGCAAACGCGGTAGACCCCTTTCTTAATCTCCTCATTTTAACATTTTTCTTTCTTTTTTTAACATCATCGGTAGCTATATTGACTAAAATATTTTATTAAAAATATTATAAATAAAATAAAAAATGGTGAAGACAAATTAATAGTAACCAAACATGCCCATGCTAAAGAATTTCATGTGGTCGGTCACAACTTTTGACTAAAATGAAAATAGGTTCAAATGCCCAGCATGAGAGAGAGAGAGAGAATAGAAGTCAATAAAAAGGGCAAAACATTCCGGCGATCACGAGAAAAATAAGTGGCATCGTATCTCCAAAGGGACAGTCTAGTGTAACAATTCCTTTTTTTCGATTCTGTAATTTGAAATTCAATACTTATTATAACAAAAAAAAAATGACATCGTCCGTATCACGCCACCAACAAAATAATTTAGAATATTCCGAAGTTGACTTCTCTCCCAAATGCATCGAATTTCTTTGTCTTATCCTTCCCATAAAAGTCCACATTGATGCGCTTAGGCTTACATTAACATCAAAACTTCCCATACTTAAATACTATTCCAAATAGCATTTAAAGCTCATGCCTTTAGGTATACCATAAGAATTTATGAGAATTCAAATCTGGATGGTTTATATTTTTCAGTGTTTTTAAAACCGAACTAGCAATCAATTTGGCCAATCTATTAATTCATTGATTCATTGATTAAATGATTAAATCGTTTTACGAATCAAATGACATCATCACGATGTCATATATATAATTTATATATTACATATTTTAAATTAAAATAAAATCTATATATTTCTATGAAAAAAATGAATTTGTATAAATAATATATGAAAAACATTGACTGTAATGAAAAACCAATCAGATCAATTTGAATGATTCATCGGTTTTAACGGTTTTGATTGGTATTAAACGGTTTTGACCGAATTCAACTTTATTCAATTTAACAGTGTAAATCAAACCGGACTATAGAATGATTCACGGTTGAATCGATCGAACTGGTTGGTCTGGTCCGGTTTTAAAAATACTGATATTTTCATGAATTTCCTTAAAGTGAGCAAAATTTAATTTCAGTAACGATTTGAAATTTTTCACCTTAAAAACAATTGTTTTTCTCCATATTTATCTTCATCTGATTAAATAATTTTGATTTTTTTTTAATTTCATGATAATGGGTGAATATAGGGAGGAAAATCTAGATATTGAATAAATTTCTATTACTATAGAATTTTGCTATTTTTATGGTTTTTATCTATAATGCACAAAATTTCTCAATATTAACACGTTTACATTTTTGAAGCATATCAACATATTAAATTAATTAATATTTACATATTTAATTAATAATGAATATTTATACATATTTTTTATATTTTGCTCATATTTTTTTACACGCTAAATCAATTCTTTTTTTTCTCCTTTGTTATTTGTCTATCATATAGTTGACCCTAAATTTTGGAATAGAAAGTTTAACTTGTTGTTTTTTACACGCTAAATTTATATTTTTTATATTTTTCATATTTAATAAATATTTTGCTTATTTAATTATAATTTTTATCTTTATATTATTTTTCTTATAATTGATAATTACATATTTGATCATTTTATATTTTTATTATAAAATATAATTATTATATTATTTGCATAAAATAATTAATATTTATATAATAATTCTTATATTTTTATATTTACCTATTTCTCCACATTTTCATTTTTTTTTATTCTTATAAAATTTCATTTCTGTTTTTGTTTCCATGTAACCTATGTTTTTACCATACCCTTTAAAAAAAAAAAATCTTTCATTAAAAAATTTGAGTATAAGATTCGTGAAAAATTTTATATATATATATATATGGTTAGAAATAAAAAATTGTTAAATACAAATCCATTTTCATAAAGAAATTAAGATTTTAAAAAATTTAGCATTACTAAGAAAATATCCATTTACAACCTAAATATCATTTGTAAGGTTCTTTTAAAGGAAATTGTAGATGCATGCATTTCAAGTTTAACATTGTTCAATGTTTGGGCTTACGAGATTTTCTCTTAACTAGGAAAGATGGTTATGCCTTTTCCTTTGTATCATGGTAACCTAGTTTAGAATAATGGATATATATATCTAAAAAATCATATTAAAACCACTTAAGTGGTACTGGCAGTAATAAAGATATTCATAAAAGGATTATATATTAAAAATTAGTGAAAATTTTATGAATAATTTTTTAATGAATAAAGATTGAACTTTCAATAGTTTTGAATTATATACCAAAAAATTACAAATATCAAATTAACAAAATTTTGAAATAATAGTAAATCTTAAGATAAATCTCACTTCAAGGACCGAGAAAAAATTTTAATATGTATATTTTTAACAGTATTAATAAAAAATTTAGAAATACCGATGAAAATGTTATTAAACTCTTTTAAAAATATTATTTGTATCCTAAAAATTATAATATTTGCGCTACTCAGTTTTTCTCTCTTGAAAATAATTTTTATTTTGTAATTGGTTATAAGAAAATTTAGAAGGGTTGCCCCCGGCTCTAAGAAAAGGAATTGGTGGGGAGTGTGTGCCATAAGATACTTGATGGGGACAATATTACGTGCCTTAAATAAAATCTGAAAAATTGGTTAATGGGTTTACTTCGATCTTCAATTTTTTACTTCAATTTTCTTGATTTTTTTCCAAGAAAATTGAAGTGAAAATTGAAGATTGAAGCAAAACCATTAACCAATTTTGTTGAATTAAAATAAGAGCATTATGTCAACGAGTTATAGTTCAATTGGTATCGTCTCCATTCTTTTGTAAAGTTTTCAAGTTCGATCCTTCTTATTTATCCAAAAAAAAAAAAAAGGGAAGTAATAGCATTATGCCCCCACGAAGGACCCAACCTTAATTAGTGTCGCCCAAAGGGTAACAATCTTGGAAGAAAAATGAAATGGTTAGGCATGGAAAGACCAATTATAAGTGACTTTGGATATGTAAATATCTATTAAAATTTGTGGCCACTAAACTATGAGAAGAAGCAAATGAAGAAGAAGTGGTTGGTAAGAAAACTTCTAGGGATGCCTTTCTGTGGAAATCTTGAGCAAATTTTGAAAAATAATAGAAGCTTCCCCAACTTATGACTAAGCCCAAGCAACCATAACCTTAGGCAAATTTCTTGCATAAAATATCTTAATATTTAAAAAATTAAATCTGTGAGTCAATGGCGAAAAAGGAAGCTTCTTAGTAATTATCTAAACTTGTGTTAGAAACTCTCCCAATTTAATATATTTAAATATATAGACTAGTATTAGAAAGCTTTTATTTAATCAAATTAAATAATCACCTATCCATAATTTTCTACCAATTCTTATTTTTAACTATTGTTAGTTTTTACTCCTAATTATTTTTTCAAATTACTTTCCTTTCTTGGTTCGCCTGTAACACTAATATTACCTAATAAAATAAGTATTACTTTTCATATTCTATGAATTTAATTGTGAAACTATAAGAACAGGATTTATGATTTAAATTACTGAAAATGTAATTAATAATTAAATGTTCTTCTTTCCCTCTACGGACAAAAGCGCGTCCCACATCTCTCTCTCTCTCTCTCTCCACCTTGAATTGAAAAGAAGACTAATAAATAAAGTGGACAACTTTTCTTGTGCGTATACTGAAAATTTCTAGAAACCCAAGAGTTCCACATCATTTGCTCTCTCTCTCTCTCTATAAAGAATGGTAAGAGACTCGGAGAGAGAGAGAGGGAGACGCAGAATAGTAGGCGAGAGAGAGAGGGAGAGTTATGGTTGTGGGTTTGTTTTGTGAAGACCAAAAATCAAATCTCTAATGGAAGCCAATCCTGATATGATCAAAGTCTTGATTCAATACTCCCCATCACTCTCATCTCTCAATTCTTCCCTTCTCATGCAATTCAATTTCTTCCTCTCTGGTTTCTATTGCTGGGGTTGGGAATTCTTAACCGCTGTCTTGCTCTTCAGTTGCTCTTCCTAAATTCCCATCACTCAAAATCTCAAAAAAAAGGAAGAGATTTGGTGATCCATAAAAATTCTTATCGATCTCAAATTCAACTACTAGGTGCACAATTTGATTTTTTTTTTTTATTATTTGGAATTTAATTTGTTTTTTTTCCCTGATCTGGGGTCGGTGAGAAGGGTACAAGTGGAAAATGGCACATAGGTCGGTTCCGGCACCGTTTTTGACAAAGACGTTTCAGTTGGTGGACGATCCGAACACGGACGATATTATTTCATGGAACGAAAGTGGTACTACGTTTGTTGTTTGGAAAACTGCGGAGTTTGCTAAGGATTTGCTACCTAATTATTTCAAGCACAACAATTTTTCAAGCTTTGTTCGCCAACTTAATACCTACGTGAGTCTCTCTCTCTCTCTCTCCCCCCCCCCCATTATTATTATTATTTGTTATTTTTCTTTTTTATTTTGGTTCATTTTTTTTATTTTTTTTTTTACCATTAGGATCAAATTTTGATTGTATGGTATTTAGGGTCTGCGGCTATTGGATGGATTGATTTTATCCTAATTATAAAATTTAATTGTTAATAAATTTTTTGAAGATAAAGGTTTGATCTTGACGTATTGATACACCAAGATAGTGGGAATCCCTCATAAGCTTATACCCAATTGATGAGATGTTGATAATATGCATTTTTTTTTTTTGGGGTTAGCTTATTTTGCTATGAATCATTTATGTTGTAGTAGTTGTGTTGACGGTGGATGTTATGTCACTGTCAAAACATAAGTGCAATTTATTTTGCTGTGAATAACTTATTATGTTGTCATAAGTTGCTTATCTGCAACATTTGCATTATTTATAAATACTTTTGTTGCGAACTGAGAGTATTAAGTGTGTTTGAGAGTGTTTTTTTTTTTTTTAAGATTAGTTAGAAAGAAAAAGAAAAAAAAATTATAATTTATTTCTATTTTATTTGTGACTTTTATAAAATTAAAATGAAATAAATGAGATTTATTAAGAATAAAAACTTTTGGGTATTTTTAAAATATAAAAAATATTTAATTCTAATATTTTTTTCCTCTTTCATTTCTTTTTATTTTTAATAGGAAAAAAATTTTAAATTTAGAAAGATTTTAAATCTATCTAAATCTCTTTATTTCTCTTATATATAAACTCTTAAAGAAAAAAAAAAATTTCTCTAATCTTTTATTCTCTCTTTAAATTTTATCTAAACGAGCTATTAATGCCATTGTTAATAAATTTCTTTTCTCCAAGAAGGTTACCTTTTATTTTGTACAAAAGGGATATGGAAGAGAAAAGAAAATAGAATTATGTTTCCACTTATAAATGGTAAAAAGAACTACTAGGGAGGATAATTTTAGAAATTTAATGCTTTTATTTTATCTCAAATAGAGAGAGAGAGGAGGGGTAATAAAGATTTGGAATCAAACTAGGTGGTGAGGTTGGAGAGTTTACGAACAAGAAGGTTTCAAAGAAACATGCTTAATGAATTATGAAAGCAGTATAGAGAGAGAGGGAGAGGGTAATAAAGATTTGGAATCAAATTAGATGGTGAGGTTGGAGAGTTTATGAACAAGAAGGTTCAAACAAACATCCCTAATGAGTTATGAAAGCAGTATAGAGAGAGAGAGAGAGAGAGAGAGAGAGAAAGAGAGAGAGAGTCAGGGAGAGAGGGTAATAAAGATTTGGAATCAAATTAGATGGTGAGGTTGGAGAGTTTATGAACAAGAAATTAAGAACTAACTGGGTTCAAACAAACATCCTTAACGATCTACGGAAGCAGTATGGAATTTATTTGACCTACGATATCATTTCTTGTCTCTTAAACTACTTGTATTTGTGTAGAAAGAGAAGAGGGTACGTGAGCTTAAGGGAAGACTTTTTTTTTATTTAAATTTAAAGTTTTTCCAAATAAGGCCAAAAATAATATTGTATGAATGATGGCCAGACTTTTCTAGAAGCCGTATCAGTAGTTTGGATGGGGTGGGGGGATAGAGCTCGCAGTCAAACTAGGGTTGAGGGTGTACGGGTGGGGGTACAAACCGGGCCAGTTGTTTCTGTTCCATGAATCTCTATCGTCTTCTCTTCTCTTCCCTTCTTTTGAATACCTAAATGAACACATCAGTTAAATCCAAATCTAACCCCCACTAGGAGTGGTTCCTACGTTAGAAATTTCCTAGATTTTATTAAGAGAAGGATGTAGCCGTCTCATCCTGACAACGACTGCACCCTATTCTTCCTGGCAGCTTCCTCGTCCCTTCAGTCCTGTGAGCTACGTGGCTCCCGTATTTATCTCTTTCGTGTTCCCTGATCCCTCCCGCGTGTTCTTTCCCTAATTATTATTCCATTTATTCTTTTTTTTTTTTTTTTCTAAACGTGATTTGTGACCTTCTTAGTCAATCATATCCTAAGGTTGCTGATATTTGAAATTTTTCCTAAGATTGTATATTTTTAAAATTTGTCCATAATGCATTATAATTATAATCATAATTATGTTAGTAATTTTTTATAAAAATTTTACTCAAAACTTAAATTTTAATAAATATTCAACTTTTTCCCTCGTAACAATAAATTAAACAATATTGATAAAGTTAAGTTGAATATTTTTTTATTGGCAGTTTATATATTATTATTTTTTTGAGTGCTCATTTTTTTAATATTGTCATTTTCAGTTCTTGCTAATTTGTTGATTATTAAATTTATCTTGTCGATTTTAGAATTAAAAAATTGAATTATGAGTTATCGTGCTATGTATGTTTGAGCCATTTTAAAGTTAATTAGTTGTTTTGAAAATAAAGTCATGAATACGAAATAATTATTTAAAAATAATTCGTAAATTAATTATCTATGTTCATAATTTGCAGTCCCGTACATATAAAACTGATAATTATAATTTTTAAATTTTTTATAATTAATTCATTGAACGAAATAAGGGATTTTCAATTATTTATGTATTTATTTATCTTGAACACAAACAGGGCTTTCACAAGACCGCACCGGATAAATGGGAATTTGCCAACGACAACTTCAAGAGAGGTGAAAAAGACCTCCTCTCCCAGATCCGCCGTCGCAAGACGGCTTCGACGCCGTCCACCGCCCAGACACCGGCGACCGGGAAATCCTCATCGCCGTCAAATTCCGGCGACGACCTGGGGTCTACCTCTACAACATCCCCGGACCACAAAAACACCGGGTCGGTGAATAACCAGTTCGCCGATTTGTCGGACAAGAACGAGAAATTGAAACGAGACAACGAGATGTTGAGCTCCGAACTCGCGCAGACAAAGAAACAGTGCGACGAGTTGGTTGCTTTCCTAACCGAGCACGTGAAAGTCACGCCCGATCAGATCAATCAAATCATGCTGCAAGGAACAAGCTGCGGGTCCAGCACCAATGATGGGTTGTGTGGGCGTTCAACACGTGTCCAAGTTGACGACGACGATGATGTCGAAAAAGCCGAACCTTTGAAATTGTTCGGGGTTTTATTGAACGCGACAAGGAAGAGAAGTCGCGAGGACGATCAAACGACGTCGTCCAATAGGGAAATTAAGGCGCCGTGGATGAAGATTTCCGCGTAGCCAACGAATCAGCATGTGCCAGGTAAGCAAAATGGGCACTTTGTTGGTAGGAAAAGCCATACAAATTAGATTTTAGTGTGAGAGGACAAGGATTAAAGCATATGGGTCATGTTTTGGGAGTTTTGGAGATCAAAGGCAAATGGGTCTCTGGGGTCCCCTATTTCTAGCATACATATTTGTACACTTGAATTCAGAGGTATTGTTGGGAACTTCTTTTCCGATTAACTTGTAGATATTGGTTTTGTAACATCTCATGACTGTGTGAGATATTAATATACTGGAGTTTGAATTTTACGTGGTCTGGCTGGTAATCTTTGGTCATGAAACACCGTTTGTGTACAAAATTTTAAGGCTTTTTGGCCAAAACAGACAACATTCAATATGTTGGATTCACTACATGTGGTATAAGAGTAGTATATTCAATATTGGTTGGGGGTGGCTCGTTTACCCCGGGGTGTATATATTGTGTGTGCTAGTGGAGGAAGACCTCCTTGGATAAGAGACATAGGGCCGAAGTGTGTGTAATTGTATATATTGATGGTTGGGTCAAGCATAATACAAGCAAGTTGCAAGATTTTAAATTTTAATAGGTTATATAAGAAGTTAACTAGCCGATTGTGTGTAGATATGATGCCGAAACTAGCGGGTAGGCTAGTGTTGATTCAGTAAGTCCTCAGTAGTTTACCATTATATTTCTTTTCAATGTTCAGGGCCCCATTTATAATGTTGAAGTCTGCAAAAGAGATTTTTAGGAGTTTTTTTTTTGGGGGGGGGGACAGATTAGAGGAAAGTGTATTGGGTTCGATGAGATAAGATAACTCAGACTAAAGAGAGGGGGACTTGGTGTGCAAAATTTGAGAGATATGAATGCAGCACTGCTTGATAAGTGGTGGGATAGAGTGAGAAAGGAGGGTAATGAGTTATGGAAGGAGGTGATTGACAAGAAGCATGGCAGATGGGGCAATTGTATGAATAAAAACCGGATGTAAAAAAAGAAAAGAGAATTCTCAGGCGTTCGGAATGATATGAAGAGGCTGGGAGAAGAAAATGATAGCAATGGGGTCACATTAATGTAGAGTTTTGTTTGGAAGGTTGGGAATGGGAATGGATCAGATATAAAAATGGGGGATGACATATAGACGGGGAACAAACCTTTAAACGTCAGCTTTAATAGGCTATAACAGATCTGTAAAAACGACAGTGGGCGGGTGCCAAAGTTTGGATGTTGGACAGATATCGTGTGGAACGGGAGGATTAAATGGAGGCGGAAACTGTTCCGATGGGAAGAAGAAGAGGAGGAAAGTTTGCTGAGAATATTGAATGCTGAAAACTTAGAAAAAGAAAGACCAGATGAATCAGCGTGAAGCTGGAGCAACAATAATAAGTCAAGCCTTAATATCAAATTTTAAGGTTAACAGAGAGAGAAAAAAATATAAAATTAAACTTTGAAACTAAAAGTAAAGAAAATAATATTAAAAAAATAATAATAAAAATAAATAAATAAAAATAAATTATTGATAGAAACTTAAAATAAAAAAAAAAATGATTTAATTATTTCAGATTCTCTTGAGCTTCATATTTTTATTTAAAATTATTTTCTCAATTAAACTTTTTAATAATCATAATTTCAAGGAAACAAACGTGAAGCAATCAGGAATGTTGTCTGAATTGGTTGGGCATCCAAGCAGTAGTTGGAACAGTGGAGAGGTATAATGCCATGGGAAAAATTCTAGGAAAAACATGATGTATTGTATTTTTTTTTTTTTTTTATGTGATTTGATCAGTATGATTATGGAGGATCGAAGTTGTCTCTAAAGGAAAGCACAATTCGCTTGATAGTGTATGTAATCCTTCTTGGTTACTGGCAATTTTTTGATAAAAGGTTCAATGACCAAGGTTTGCTTACTCTTGTGTATGATTAGATTCATGAACCCAGAATTTCAATTACAGATGGAGCTGATGGTAGGGAAAGGTGTCGCAAGAAAAATTGTTGAGAGTAATACGTGTAACGTACAGTAACATAGTCTGGACCAAGAAAAGAACATGTGTTTGGTGTAATATTTGCACCCAAAATATATTATAAATATGAGGATTTTTTTAAAGAAGGGTTATTTTCTAAAATATTGGGAAAATGGAAAAAAAAATTATGAAAGTATTGTGTTTTTTTCCTTCGAAAAGTATTGAAATCAATTTTCTATTTTAAAGTTGTTTTTCCTATCATCGACTTTATCTTTTTAAGGACTAAGCAGGTGAATTCGAGCAGTTCGAAATTGATTTTCATAACATCAACTTTATTTTCTAGCTAGGGTTAGAAGATTGGTTAAATCCATCAATAATTCGGAGTCATGGGAGTTGCTTCAGCTATGCTTGTGTAATTGGGGACTTGGTGTTCCCTATCATCCTCTATTTGTCGAGGTTTGTCCTTTGTTTCCTTCTTATTTTTCGGGGCATCTTGCTCTCTTTGAGAATCAATAGGAAAGGTTGTCCAATTTTAGTGGTCTCAGATTTCAAGGTATGTTTAGGATCACTTATAAGAAAGGATAATTTAGTAGCTTCGATCGTATGTTCCTTTTCTCAGTTTTTTTAATAATAATAACATAAATTTTAATTTTGTACGTATTATGGTTTATTTATTTATGTGAGATTATTGTACACAACCCACAAGAAAATTTACTAATTTTTATGGTTTCTAAAAATTGATTGTAGGGAAAAAAAGGGTCTTGCAATAAAAGTTTTAGGGCTATAATGCAATTTGTATCATTGCTTTTAGTTTGGTTTTAAAAACAAAAATTGAATTTAATATTAATGGAGTATGGTCCAAAGATCCATTATCAGATGGTTTGAAATCCTCTGAGTCCATGTCTCAACCGACAAAACACACCAAAACGTGTCATTAATATGAGATATATCTCCTAGACGGATAGACACGACCCACTCTCTTGATATCTATCGCTTAGGTCCTTCTCAGTAGTCGCCCGATCGGTTCCGACACCTCCTCGGTGTTCAGTATTGCTATTCAATCCATTAAGATAATATTTACTTTTTTCTAAATCGCGAAAACAATCTCTTATAATTAGGAATGAGATCTTTAACTACTGTCGATAAGAAAATGAATCTTTTGATAATTTAAACTTTCTTGACTAACAAAATTTTAAATTTTTTGAAAGATTTTCAATACAATTCTCGTAATCTCGGAACATTTTCATAAGGAAACTAAGCTTTAAACACCTCGAATGCATATGAGATTTACAAATGCAGGCTATGTATATATCATAAGGCCATCAATTAGATATATTCTCTCAATCTGACAGTTAGCACACAAAAGTATCGTAGAGCTCTTTTAGTTTGTTTCTCTTTTCTCAAACCGTCCTCTAATTTGAATAACGAAATCTCCCCATCGGAACGTACTCCGATGATATTTTGTATGTTTCATCAATTGTTCATCCTGTTCGAGTCAGCGAAATTACTATTTGTAGAGCAAAACTCATCTCTAATAAATTGTGTTATCCGTGAAAACGGACTAGAAAGAAACTTATTTCATGCTATGTACTGCCCAAAGATCATGCCTCCCAAAAGAAAGATCAAAACCACTTCCAAAGCTGCTTCCATGATGGAAGGACACACTGCCACCCAACAGACACTGTATAGCCTGCAATGCTGAATGACCCTGCAAGGGCT
Organism: Dillenia turbinata; assembly: GCA_037126225.1. Taxonomy (NCBI): domain Eukaryota; kingdom Viridiplantae; phylum Streptophyta; class Magnoliopsida; order Dilleniales; family Dilleniaceae; genus Dillenia; species Dillenia turbinata. Next base: position 17,786,811 of record JBAMMX010000017.1, read on the forward strand.
CCTACCATTGGCAACCAACCCTCGATGATATCACCTCATCAAGTAGAGGCCCAACAACCGGTCATACAACAAAATTAGTCGATTCCACCCCCTGCTCCCGTCTCTCCAGAAAGGGCCATTTAACCCTAGATAGAAAGGCTCGAATCCAAAATACAAGGTATGAGCAAACAATTTGAGGAGTTTAATCGTGTCCTTAGACCAGAAGTACAATCCTCCTCCCACCTATCAGGTCAAATACGCTCACGAAGTCTCAAACCCAGAGCACACCAAGAGCCTTTGGTGACTTCTCAACATGATTATGATGATCTAAGAAAATAGGTCGAAGAACTTGTAATGAACAAACTGAGACGTGCCAATGCAAGAAGGGACGAAGTCACCCCGTATGCTACCGGACTCTCACCATTTGACTCCAAGGTCTCTACAAAATCGATGCCTCGTAACATGCTTCTTTCCCACATGGAAATCGATCCCTGGGACCACGCAGTCCACTTCCTGACCATGATGATCTTAAGAAACATGTAAGATGTAGTTATGTGCAAGAACTTTCCTATGGCCTTAAAGGGTAACGCACTGATATGGTTCAACTCACTCCCTTCATTTAGCATCAAGAGTTTCTCTCAACTTCGATAGCAGTTCAAAACTCACTTTGTGATTAGTAGAGAGGCCAAAAAGAAGTTCACATCCCTCCTCTCCTTGCGATAGAGGGATGACAAGCCATTAAGGGATTTTCTTGACAAATTCAAAACTAAAATGATGAAATTTTCGGGTTTAAACCATTTTATCGCCTTGGCGACACTACTCATCGGGTCACGGCTGTTAGGAATAAAAATGTCCATAACAAAGAACCCCCATCTACAATCCAAAAATTTTACGCTCGTGCAGAAAAGTATGTTGTTGCAAAAGATGCTAAAGTATTTGACAAACGACGAAACTGATCGAGTCGGTATGAACGCAATCGATCATCTCAACAACCCTCGCCTAAGAGGGGCCGACAAAGATCCTTAACAATAGAATTTCACTAGCTACACTCCTCTAATTGAGGCACCAAGTCAATTTCCACTTCAAATCTGATACAAGTCCTACATCAGATGGCCCCCTCGCTTCACAGAAGACGATTTAAAGAGGGACAAAATGCGATACTGTCACTTCCACTGGCATTATAGCCATATGACGGATGAATTTAGGAAGCTAAAGGATGAATTTGAGTTTCTCATTCGAAGTGGTCGGCTCCAAAGGTTCATAAATGGAAAGAGAAAAGCTCCCCTTCCTTAAGGTCAGCACGTTGCAAGGCGTGAGAATGAGTAAGATGAGCAGCCGATTCCGGGGGCCACCTGCAACTGACCAAATGGGGCAATTCTCTAACTGCAGAATGAGTATGACCCCTCGGTACCTTACCTTTCAACTCACATCCTTATGGTACAGTATCAACACAGTAAAGAGTGCATGCAATGGAACGAGACGGGGCAGACGGTGGCCCCAATCTTTCAAAAGATCGAGCCGTTTGATTCCACTTCCAAAGAAGTCATTACCACCCGTGTTGAGAAGCAGCCCAAGAGGAAAAGATCAATGATTGGTTTTGATAATGACGATCTGATGAGAGTCGATCTAAACTGATACAATTCTCTCATTATCACCTCCAAGATTGGGCAATACAAGAGGAGAATCTTCGTGGACTAGGGAACTGGCTGTAACCTCCTGTACTGAAATGCTTTTCAGCAGATGAGTTTAATCAAACACACCTTTAACCTCATGCTGGGCCAATCAAGAGACTCTCAAGTTAATGGATATACCTAAGAGTACTATTTCACTCTTGGTCACCCTTGGAACTCCCTCCGATCATACACCGGCTACCACGATATTCAGTGTAGTTAAGTTAACTTTGCTCTACAATGTCATTCTAGGCCGATCTGGCTTAAACACCTTGGAGACACTCCTAAACACGAGGCACATGAAGATCAATATTATGACATCCACTAGCATCAGGACACTATCTTGTGATCCGAAATCTCCAGCATTCTCTCCTAAGTAATTTTAAATTTTCCTACACTACTGCTATGTCTAACCCTAGGTCACTCGTTAGATATTCTTGCATGAGCATTTTACATTATAGTTATCCTTTTAATGACACTCTCTTTTACTTTGTTTTCACAATAAGTTGATCATATTGAATACATGCAATCGAGCTCCACTCTCTTGACTGAAGAACGTGTCGTCAATAAGGGATGTATCTTCCCTATCGGTAGACATGACCCATACTTTCTCGACCGAATGAACGTGTCGTCAATAAAAAATGTATCTCCTCGACGAGAAGATATGGTCCACTCTTTTAAATGAACAATTGTCAATAAAGGGATGTATCTCCCCAATGGGTAGGCACGGCTCATTCTTTTAACCGAATGAATGTGTCGTCAATAAGAGATATCTCCCCAACAAGTAAGCATGGCAGTTGCCAATAAGGAATGTACCTCCCCAATGGGTAGACATGATCCCCTCTTTTGTTTGTACGCAACAAAATATACTACCGATACGATGATCTAAACATTTGCTCACAGTTAGTGGCTTACTTATGAAACTATCACAAATTTTTATTGATTTATCTAAGCATAGGAGTATACAAAAAAGAGAAAATAGAGAAGATCATGTAATCGACAAGGATAAAACTAAAACATAAGCAAAAAGAAAATAGAGATTGCGATCAATGAGGAGTAGAAGATGGAAGAGCTCGGAACTCCAAGTTAGCCTAGGGCAAACCGGCAACAATGTTCTTGTTCGCTACTTTCAGAAGAGAATCACTTACATGAACAAGTGCAAAGTTTGAATTAGCATTTTAAAGAAGCATAGCATCCATGAACCTTACTTGGCGGATGATCTCCATAGCACACTACAGCCTTTTGGATAACCAACTCCAAACACACTTATGCTGGTCAATAGTCTTTGTGATAGTTACTCCCAACTTGATTATTTTCAGCTCTTTAGCCTAAAGAGACCGCCGTGTATTTTGGCCAGTCTCTCTGTAGCATGCAGCGGTGCCTCATGCACCCTAGTCTTTAGCTCCAGCTCTTCGCATCTCTTGGAGACCACTTCATGCTGAAGTGTTGTGTTCAGGTCGGTCTTCAAACACTCCATTTCCTTGTTTCTGATGTTCAATGTGGCTACAAATGCTTTCTCCTCCTCGACCGCATTCTCCCTTTGCGAAAGAATATCTTGCAACCAAGAAATCTCGACACCTATCTGGTCTACTTGGTGCTTCAGATAATCGATCATCTGCTTTCTCCCCAGCCTTTGAAACTCTGCTAGGATGATGGTCTGCCCGAAACAAAAAGAGATAATGCACAAAAATGAAAATATAAACAAATTACTCTTTGATATAATCATACCGTGAGTCCTCAAAATATGATGGCCTAATTGCCCTCTCGAGAGAAAGCTTGTTTAACTCTAGTGATGAATGATAGAAATCCACCTGATTAGTGATCCGCCTAACTCACTACTATTGACGTAACTATAGTGGCGATCACCTGTACTTATTGCTATGGTGCCCCTCTCCCTTTATCCCTTATGACCATCATAGGATTGAACGGGAATAGAGGGGGGAAGAGTAGTCCCCCCAAGTACTCTCTGCTTGCCCTTTCTTGGTGTTAAAGAAACAGCAGAAGATGACTCTATACTAACCACCTCCACTGGACCTAAACGAGCACCTTTAGGAGCTCTGGGGGCATATCCCTCAATTTGTTCCTCTCTTTCTCTCCCCACCTCTATCTCGACACTCTCGGCCTCCTCTCCTCTCTTTTGACCTTTGCGCCACCAGCCTCAACGCTCTCCAAACCTTCTATCCTAACCTCAGCCTCTTCCTCCATTTCACCCATTAAACACAAAGCAGAAGAATGGGGGAGATGCTCCTTAGACTCTTGCTCATCGGCCCCTACGGCCCTTGATGAGCCCGGGGAGCCTTGCTCCTTATCCTCTCTTATATCCTCACTAGACGAGTTCGATAGTTAAACATTTCTTCTCTTTCGCACTAGAGAAGAAATGGGAATAGTATTAACCCCCGTGTCCGATGTACTCTCCGCTTCCGTCACCTCCCTTTTTGAACCAGGCCTCATTTGCTTGTCAGTGGTTATCTCCTCAAGATCTTTTTCCTCAGGGGAAGCTAGGACATCCACATGCTTTTTGTTCTTCTTCTCTATTAGAAGGGTCTCTCAATCCTTCTCTTTTCCTCCAACAATAAACCAGCTAATGCCAGTATCTCATTGTCTAAAACGGCCTCAGCCCAAATGTGTCTCTTCTTGGCATTACAAAAACCACAGATAGAATGGATGAATCGTGAATGATGAGAAGGCAGAGGAGTCCTTAATCTAAGAAGTTGTTCCTTATTGGCTTTCGGTAGTGTGGACATTAAATCCCTGTTCAAGAATTCCACGAAAAAAATACTTGTATATCCAATTTTTGTCGATAGTTTCCTTGTACAAGAATTTCCAATTAGGTTCCGTCCTGGTCTGTAAATAAAACCACCCTTCTGTAGAACCCCCACAAGCGCATCTCTTAAGTGAGAATACAAATGCCAGATTCTCAAAGTCGAAGCGGAGATGACAAAAGCTCATCAATGACATTATAGCCACCACCAAATGCCATGCGCTAAGAATCAACATCGTTGGAAAAATGTTCCAACGAAATAGGACTCGGGCGATAGAGCCTGCATTCGGCACCTTCAAACCGTAATTGACATACTACTTATACATCGCGCAGCACTTATTAGCCCGCAAGACAATAGGAAGTAATCATCCCTTAGCAACATATCGTTCTAAACATCATGCAGTTCATCCTTTGTCATGATGCTCCTAATATCATTAATACTTTGTTGAACATGTAACGATGAATTCTTAACCATTTTAGATCTCTATTGAGTGCTCCTAAATTTAGTGAAAACTGACTCTTAGGTTGTCTCTTTGTGCAAAAGATAAAATTGCTGTAAAGAAAAAAAGATAGTGCACGAGCCAATCAAACGCCACATTTTATAAAGTGTATTGAAGATGATTTGAGAAAAACAAAAGCTATATGTGCCACATTTAATGTTTCGCACTAATATCTTTTTAAATTTTTATCCATTTAATACTACTCTTGAAACTCTTCTTACGGAACGACACCAAGAGCTGGGGGGCAGATCCTCCGAACCCGTGATCTAATAGACAAAACACACAGAAATGTGTTATTAATATGAGATATATCTCCTATACAGGTAAACACGGCCCACTCTCTCGATACTTATCGACCGAGTTCTTCTCGATAGTCGACTAATCAGCTCCAACACCTTCTCGATACTCGGTATTGTTATTCAATTAGCTAAGATAATATTTACTTTTTCCTAAATCACGGAAACAATCTCCTGTAATCAGGAATGAGATCTTTAACTACTATCGATAAGGAAATGAATATTTTGACAATTTAAATTTTCTTAACTAATAGAATTCTAAACCTATTGGAAATCTTTCACTACAAGCTCCATAATCTCGGGATATTTCCATAAGTAAACTAGAGTTTTAACATCTTGGATGCACACTAAACTTACACACGCAAGCTATATATACATCATAAGCCCATCAGCCAGGTATATTCTTTGAACCCAACACTTAGCACACAAGAGCAATGCAAAGCTCTTTCAATCTGCTTCTCTTTTCTAAAACCACTCCCTAACTTGAGTATCCGAGTCTTCCCCGTTAAAACCCCTCCGACGATATTTTGCAGGTTCTATCAACCGCTTATCTCATTCAAGTCAGCGAAGTTACTATTTGTAGATAAAATCCACCTCCAACAAATATAATAATATTGTAGACTTCTATAAAAATAATTTATAGGATTTTCCCTTATAAAATTTTATTTTATTTTTTTGACACCAAAAGTTTATTATAATTGATATTAAGTAAAATAAAACAAAATAGTTAAAAGTTAAATGCATCCAAGCAACAGGGTCTTAACAGTGATGTTGAAAGTGTATTAGTATGGGGTCTATATTTAATGGAATGTTATGGAGCATCGCTCAACGATGTAATGACCCATCATTATAAAGAAAAACAAAACTACGAAAGGGTTATTTTTTTTTTTTGCAAATTTTAATTTAATTATTAAAATTAATTTTAAAAAATATCTAAAACCGTTATTTCTCCACAATTTAACTAATAGAAAAACAAAGGTGCGAAGCCTTTTGTTGCCGCAAGTTGCACCAGGAGCAAGACTACTCAACTTGCTTGATGAGGCTTGAGAAGATGCATATTTGGATTTATTTATTTTATTTTATTTTTGGATATAACTAATTGATATCGACAGTAATGCTCTGATTAATTCAGTTCGAACGTTGTCATAGCTAATTTAGGAGAGCTCCCCAATGTAATTTTAACATTTTTAACTTTCAAATTCAAGATTTAATTAAAAAATTTATTATACGTCGACCCGTCCTTGGTGCATATTTGGATTTATGAGAATGTAAGCTTATTTTTGAAGTGATCTGTGTTCTCTTCTCCCCATAGAAGAAGGAGCGCCAAGTTGCCTATGCACAACATTTTGCCTTGTACTCGACCCTGAAGCTCTTCAATAGTTTTGTGATAGTCTAAGGTCTCATGCACCAATGCTTCCCTTAGGCAGCGGATCCTCAACAGTTTCATTTTTTTTATTTTTTTTTTGGTTTCCAATATGATATCTGGAGTTTCGTCTCAACTAATCCAGATCGACTTATTGTCGGGTCCTTTTCGGGAGAAGGTCTTCCAACGTGATTTTACTCGTACCCATAGAGAGTAAAATTCACAATCATGATTAAAAAAACTTAATTTTTTTTTTAGCTGATCCAACCAAATCCTCCCCAGTTTCAATTATTAGAAATGGATGCAATCTAAAGTATATCCCAAAACCATGATCTGGGCGGGCTGAAATAAATAAACACTAGGGCTGGGGCCATATGCACCAGATCACCCTTCATTGAGAGCAGCCCAAGCCCATGAGCCCAATGGCCAGCCCGGGTCATAAGTTTCCTCTTTTACAGACAATCCGTCGAACGAAACTTGAAACTGTTGATTGAAGTTGAACGAATGGCATCGATTATTCAATCCTATTTTTCGTTTTCTCCCTCGCACTCTCCGACCCTGACTTCCTCGAACTTCTTTTCTTCTTCTTCTTATCCTAAGTTTAAGGTATTAATTTATTGGAAATCGGGGTCGTCGTACCACGCAGGATCATCAATTAAGATGGAGGCGCAGGAAGAAGGGAGAAGAAGATTCATGGAATTTCCATATGTGTCGGGCCCACACAGAGACTTGATGGTCGATCTTGTTTCTACGGTGGAAACACGACTTGGTTCTCAGCTCCGACCCTGCACTCTCCCGCAGGATGTTCAGTTCTACCAAAATCAGACTGGTTCTGCTCAGGCCTCTCTCCAAATAAGATCCGGAGATAAGTCCTCTCCTGTAACTCTCTCTCTCTCTCTCTCTCCCTCTCTCCCTCCTCTGATGTATGAGCTTGCTCGATTTAGTTGGCGAAGTTGGGGTTTTGGTTGGCTATCTTGTTGGATATGTGCGTGGTTATCACATGAATAAATTTACGTTAGATGTCGTATCCTAACATTCACTTTCAAAACTCTTAGTCTTGTGTTCTCTAGGAATTAATAAATGTTTCTTGAAGTGTCACTTTCAAGTCTAGGCATTAATGAACCAACGTCGGCTATTTTAAAAGTTTCCATTCTTGACTCGCTTGTTCTATGGAGTTTTAATGATCTAGGCATTAATAAATGAAACCTTATTGGGATTAATTTTCAGAAGAAGTTGATAGTGGGTGAACTGAGGCGACTTCATTCTATTTCATTATTTGGTGGATTCAATTGTTGGCCTTCCGAATTGTTTGTGAAGTTTGGGGCGATGCTGATGTTCAATTTGGGGTTTGGGAGAGGGAATTTGAAGTTTAGCAGCTGGATTAAGATTGTCGAGTGCATTAAGAGGTTTTGATTATGAGATGGTTGATTCGCCCATTGGAGTTTTTTTGCGGAGCACACTGAAGAGTTTGGTGATGTGTTCAGTGTTAGACAGAATTCCTGAGAGAGTCGATTGAAGGTCCCTTCAACCTGTTCGATGAAATGTCTCCTTAGTCTACTACCAAAACGGCAATCATTGTGACTCCAATGGCGAAATTTGAGGGTGGGTACACCGTTGAAACTGTGTTTATGGAAGTAAACTTGCGATTGAACATATTCTGTTGAGGTGCTGCCAAATGGGGAGCTTCTGATTATGGATGGCATGAATGGAAGGTTGGATTAGAATAGTCATAACCCAACTTGTGAGACTGTATTTCATAAGTTCAGCTTGGTGTTGCAGAACTGTCACTGTGCCTATGCAATTGCTTGCACGCTTTCCTGCAGCATTTGGAGAAATGTGTATTGGTGCTCTTACTGCGTTGGCTGATTTCATGGGTGCTGGGGTTATCTCAAGAGATTATTTTTCATTTTGTTTTTGTTTTAGGGTTTGACACTATTTGGACAAGACCAATGTGATTGATACTCTGAAGCGAGATGTGCATATGAGATAGACATGCACGTCTTGAGGGGGATGTTAGAAATATAGAGTTAGTGTAATTAATAATTTAGTTAGTTAGTTAAAGCATTAGTTTATGGTGGTTTATTAGTTAACAAAGTTGTTAGTTCGGTAGTTGATTACAATATAAACCTACCTCTTGTATGCTTTTCTCTTGGAATGAATTATTCTCTTTCTATCTTGCAGAGGCCTATAGTCTTGTGTGTCCCTATAGTGTTGGAGGTTGGAGTTCATGTGTGAGATGATTGTACCATGTTGGATAGCTAGCAAAATAAAATGAAGCATATGTAGAGACCTATATGTTTTGGGGTTTAGTGTTTAATTTTGTAAATATATACTCAAATTGTAAACTCTGTCTGTGAGTATGGTCTACTGAGTGACATTGTATACTTTTGGATCAACATGCCTTCCGTCAGGGTATAGTAATGAGAAGACACATCTTGAAGCCTTAAAAATTGGGGGCAACGCATTCTTTTGTGGTTGTACATACTTGATATGAAAAAACTAAAAAATTGGTTAATTACACATTAGCCATTCGAGGGGGAAAAAAATGAATTAGGGCTGTTCTGCAGCCTAAAAATGTTTACATGAATTGTTAAGTCTAAAGGGACCAGATGAATGTATAATTTATGAAGGAGGAAGGTTGATTTAGCCTTCTTTTATAATGGGGGAAACCTTCTCTGACCATCTGGATATTCATCAGATTGATTTCACATTGGGAAGCTGGCTTCATTGTGAGCTGCCATCAGGGGGTGCCTTGAACATAACCAGCCTCTCGGCCTACTTGAGACATTCAACTGATGCCCCAAATTTTCTCTTTGAGCTCATCCAGAGTACCCCAACATCATTTGTACTAATCCTTGACTTACCTCCACGAAAGGACCTTGTCCTCCATCTGGACTACCTAAAGAACTTCTATGAAGAAACCCAACTCGACAAGTACAGGCAACAACTTGAAAAGCTCGATGAGGTTCAGCCCTACTTCTCATCATCACTGTACATACGTTCTGTTGTCTCTCCAACTGCAATCTTAGTTCGTGTAGATACTAAGGAAGGCGGAGGGGAACGGCTTGAGGAGATTATAGAGAAGGATGTGCATCCCGTGTTGAGGGAAGTGGTGGGTGTCTGGTTGGACAAATGTGCTTGTGGTGAGAGAGAAGTGGAAGAGACTGAGAGATCTATTTTGAAGAAGAGGGACCAGTTGATCAAGAATCAGACTATTGAGATCGACTTAGGGTCCAGCTTTCCAAGGTTGTTTGGAGAAGAAACCGCAAGCAGAGTTTTAGGAGCAATTCGAGGGGTTTTTAATTCTTCAACTAGCTGAGTGTTGGATATGCATTGTATGATGTTGTAGGGTTTGAGTATGCAATCACACTTGCAGTTCATAAAAGAAATAATGAAAAATTTGAGATATGTAAAAATATTATCAACTTTGTTATATAATGTAATATGATAGCATTTCTGGTGCCCCTCCTCCAATACCAAGAAAAAGAAAGACTTCATTGCATAATCTGGCCATGTTTCTTAGCTCATCTGCTTAGCCTCTCCTTGTCTTCTAGCTGGTCTGTAGTGCTGGATTAGCAGGTTTAGCATGAGGATTCCATTGATTGTGAAATGTCTTATATCTTGTATACCTGTCCAAAACCTTAGACTAATGAAGGGATGTATTATTGATATATATATATATATTTTTTTTTGTAGCTTAACAAAATATATAGATAATGGCATTTGCAATTCTATTTGGTTCAATTGGAACAAGAATCTTGTTAAATATTGGAAACTTCTATTTGGACAACCACTAAAATGGCAAGCTAGGTTGCATAGAAACATAAATAGATACAAAACGATACACCAAAAAAAAAAAAAAACACTTTGTAAGAATATAGGAAACGGAAACAGAAATATGGACAAACGCATAAATATAAAAATGTAAATATTTTTATGTAAATATTAATTATTTTATGAAAATAATAAAATAGTTCTATTTTATAATAAAAATCTAAATGATTAAATATAAAATTATTAATTATAAAATAAATAATATAAAAAAATTAAATAAATAATTTATTAAATATGAAAAATATATAAATATATGAAATATAACAATTTTATGTAAATATTAATTAACTTAGCATTCGGAAATGTTAATTAATTTTATATAAATATTAAGGATGTGTTTTAGGGTAGGCTTTTAAAGTGAAGTATTTCTTTTAACTGGAACTACAAATACATCTTCATTACCACTATGATTTTAGACTAATGTCAGTAGTTTTAATCTTTCTCGCATTCGAAAAGTTTAAAGTTTAGGGTTAGCTCCTAGAACTAAGGCAAAAGGTAAGAGTTGAACACCTTTTTACTTAGTTGCTGCTTTTCCATATCTCATATTTTACTTTTAACTGTGATTCATATTCAAGAACAGGAGCAAGGGATATACACTTGTGTAGGTGCTACAAAGAGCGAGAAACTTTTTCTCCATAGCGATGGTTACCAGCGGGGACATGAATTTCAATGGACAACTTGAGGAGTAAAGATTTAACAGCCAGATATATCGGCAATACCAATGGATAGTTGATCTAGTGGGATGGTGTGTTAGATCTCTTAATCAAGTTTTAAATTCGAAACTTAAAAATAGAAAAGACTACGTTGGGAAAGACACCCCTAAATGGACCCCCCAAACAGTCAATCAGATTACTCGGAGTATGGATGTGGATACGGGTGATGAAAAAAAATATATTGATTATATATTTATTAAGGGTGAAAGTCTATGGATGGAAATTTGAAATGGTGGAATGAGCATGGAGTTTGAATCCGTCAATGACCTTATTAAAATAAGGTCATTCTTTTAAATTAAAACCAAACAACAATAATAATCAAATTTTTATTCTGCTGTATAAGATTAGATATATATGTGAACTTTTTTACATCATTGTAATTGTTTTATTTATTTATTTATTTATTTTGCTAAAATCAAATTTTAAAAAATTTTCATTCAAATTATGAGTGGATACAGGAGCCTAGATAACTGCTGTAAATAGGATTTACCATTAGGATGGGTGTAAGGAGAGAGTCTCTCTATGCATGGAAAGTTACAGTGGTGCAATCTTAGCACCATAATTCATAATAAAGCTAGCTTTCTTGTTTCGCTAATAAAAATTAATTTGATATAAATCATTACATAAAATTTTGTTAATAATTTATTTAATTTATCTATATTATTAACAACGGGCGTGTCTCATGTTTTACTTTTTGAATAGTAGTCTCCTGTTATTGACGTCCGATGTTAGGCGTTTGTCTCGCAAAGCCCAGTCATGTTTGACTTCCGAATTCCAGACAACCCATTTGTACACCATAATAGGCGTTCACTCTGTGTACAGCGGTCTGCCGTATCACCAATGGCTATATAAAACATCCTCACTCCCATCACTTCCTCATCTAGTCTCATGTAGCCTTCCTCTTCTCTTTCACTCTCCAAGACCCAAAGGCTAGATCCTGAAATATGGAAGATTACACCAACTCCCCAAAACATGTTGGAATTTACTCATTTTTACCCTCCAATTCACAGCAAAATGAACAACAGCACATGATGATCAGCCGAGATCAAGAGCACTCCACCATAGTCTCGGCACTCAAACATGTCATATACTACGAGGGCACTCCTGCTGCCACATCGTCGAATCCAACAAATGGGAATGAGCTAATATTGTCATTGCCTCTAGCGTATGAAACGTGTGAACAATGCGGGATAAATGGGTGTTTAGGTTGCAAACTTTTCACTCCAACAGAAGAAGAGAAGATGGAAAACTTGAATGCGAGGAAAATGGAGGAGGAGAAGAAGAAAGATGGAAGATTTATAGAGGGATTAGGCAGAGGCCATGGGGAAAATGGGCAGCCGAAATACGGGACCCACGACGGGCAGCAAGGGTCTGGCTTGGCACATTTGCAACCGCTGAGGAGGCAGCCAGATGCCATGACAGAGCTGCCATTAGGTTCCGCGGAGCAAGAGCAAAACTAAACTTCCCTCTCTCTGACTATGACGAGGAGTACTTGTTAGGAACAGAAGCAGAAGACAAAGTGGAGAATCCAGTCATTAATAACAGAGAGGTCGGAGAGGACAAGGAAATGGCCGAGGTTGGGACCAAGATATCATAAATGAAGAGAGACATGAATTGCGGGATCTAAGATTGCGCAATGAAAATGGCAATATTGAAAACTGATCATTCGAATTATTGGGGAAAGAGAAACGCCGGCATGTCTCATATGAGGTCCTGAGCTATCAGGTTTGAATTAGCTCCGAAGAATATTACATCTCCTGAGAAGATCAAACTCGCCAGGTTATTAATGAAGTTGGGAAATCACTTTCATGATTCCGAGTTCAACACTCCGGATTTTTCTGCCAAGTTTGGAGGTACCACTAATGAATATTCTACAACGTTTGTAGTTTAATTCCACTCATTAAAAATAAATAAATAAACAAAGCTATTTTTTTATCTGTCATATATCTTAAATTAAAATTTTTATTTTAACTTTCTTACTAAGAAAAAATACTCAAAAATAGAGAGAGACAACCCATTTGCTATGGTAGCTTCTGACTGGCTCAACAAAATAACAAATAGAAAACCTAGCAAACATTGTCAGAAATATTTTGAGAAGGAAACATTGTACTCCATAATTCACATCAATCCTAATAATTACCATCGTTCTCATGTCTACCACATCAGTTATAAAATATTACAAGAGTAACATCATTTTTTGGAGAATAGCATACTCCGTTTTTAAGAGCAACATGATCTACCAAGGAGAAATTAAAAAATACTGTTTCTATTATAGTGACTATTTTTGCATTTTAAGTATGCCCCATCATATACATATCTTGAGGAACAACAAATAACTTGACCTATGGACTACTTGGCCTTTTTTTCAAAAAGAACAAAAAAAAAAAAAAAAAAAAATAGGAGAGACAGAGAGATCTTCCAAAGGATGCCCCGTTCATGGTGGCACAAAATTATCAATTTTATATTGGTAATAATTTTAATACATTGTCCGGAGTCAAAAAAACCAATGGTTTTGTAGCCAGAAAAGTACACAGGCAAGGAAACAAATACCTGACTAATACACATCCCCAGTTGATGTCATCCTCTAGTAACTTTTTTTTTTTTGGTTACTCAATCCTTCCCCATTTCAGAGAGATTCAAAACTGCTACTTAAAACCAGTTCTGCAATCCTAATCACAGAAACCAGCAAAGCTACCAATAAATTCTTTGCTGACAAATGGAAAAAAAAAAAAAAAAATCTTGACATACCCTACATCTTCAGAACCAAAAAAAAAAGGTATCTTCTGGCGATGCTTTGATCTCGCGCATCTTCACTTGTTTATGTTAGGCAAGTCATTCTTTATGTTGCTCTTCTTCACTCTGCTGTTGAAGTCCCACTTGCAGGCTGTTGTTTTGCCACATAAATTTGCTTCATCTTTGAAGATGGATAGCTCCTTTCTGCACCTAAAGACTGGTTTCTGTGTTGGAAACCCGTTTTGTGGTGGGGCCATTCACCTCCTGAACTATTCTTTTGAGAAACTCCTCTCTGATAATTATATGCGGAAGGGTGACCGTACTGCTGAGAGGTTGAATTCTTCGGCGAAGTTTGAACTTTAAATGCAGAACTTGTGTTCTGCCCATTAGAGTGACCACTTTTGCTATTATGAGCAGCCTCATTTTTTCCAACATCGGCAATGGAGTTCCTGGATGAGTTCTGAGGTAGGGCATTTTGTGTTGTAGCTTCCCTGCTTGTGTAGTTGGATGATTCAACTAAACCTAATTCCTCGGGCAATCGGGTGACAGCTGCATCTGTTGCAAGAGAGAAATTTCTACCCCCATTAGATGGTGTTGATGTCCGGGATTCGCGAAGTCTACCATTAGATATTGATTGCTCAACAGGGAGACCATGGCTAAATTGAGGCAGCACACCTGGCTGTTGCTGTAGTGGCATGGACAGGGAACCAGTGTGAAGAGGAGCATTTGGAACTTGAGACCATCGAGTTTGCACTGACATGTCCAGTGAGGACTGGACATGATAATAAAATATAAGAAACACAAATTTAGAATATGACTACAACTGTGTATAACAAACTGAAACTGGATTGTAGAGCAATGGCAAATACAAACAGATGGAAATCCACATACAACAACAGCAAGATATTTTAGTTAGTTTAAATGATCAATCAACGTGCTTAGAAATCTTGCATCAAGAATTTCAATGCAAACAGCTAGGAAATATTTGCACAACTGTACTTTTTTCACTCCGATATTTTTGGTGAAAAAACAAACCCTAAATAGATTTATCGACCACAATCTGTCTCAGACTAAAGTACCTATTAAACCCCACAGATTAGTCAAATGGTGAGACATGTTAAGGCTACCATTCCAGCTGGAATGAATGTGACAAGGTATTCGAGCCCATATATTTAGAGCTTTCTTTCTTTTCAGATAAAAGATATATTAAGAGCTTGTTCACATAAACAAAATCTTTACCTGGAATGGAGACACATCAAACATAGCCATAGGAGAAGCCATGGGCAGCAGTGGTGATCCAGGGGCAAGGTGCCGAATTGGAGATGGCACATTAGACAGATTCCGCGGTGCAGAAACCATGCTCAAATTATTCATGTCCCCCTCTCCAGTACCCATTGCAGATGATGTTGGGTCGTGCTTCCAGTCGGGTTGCTTTCCAGAAGGGATATAGGTGGTGCCCATGAAACTCAAGCCAACCTGTCCAAACTGTCCAACTGGTGCAAAATGGTTATATACTACCATGTGTGGTGGTCCTTGCACCCCAGTGATACCTCCAGCTGGACTAATAAAAGGGCCTGTAAATCCTGCAGGAGGACCATAGAATGAGTCTATTCCAGAAGGGTGTTGCCAGTCCCCTACAGGCCCTGAACCTGATGGATTACTCTTCTGAGACTGCGACTGTGAGCCGGCAGATTCATCATGTGGCCCAAAAGCAAGAATAGGACCTCCCAGCATGCGGTTCATTTCATAAAAGGGGAAATGGGAGGGTGCGCCTCCAGGGAAATGTGAAATCATCTGGCTTGAAGAATTCTGAGGACTTAGTAAAGGTTGCCATAAAGATATTGATGGTGTCTCAACTGAAAGATCTGCTGGAAGGGACACGCTCAGAGACTCATCATTCCTGGACTGGATAGCCGATTGCTTATCACCAGTTACACCTGTCACAAATGAACAAAACATCATTCATAACTCTGGACAGCACCACCTAAACAGAATGCAAATTAATGTGATATGATCATTGGATCCAAGAAGTACAAATCACCTGTTGTAATTCCTTCAATATCTGCACCCTCAAAGCTTTTGTCATCCGAAGCAGAGGTTCCCAATTCATTTCCAATGATCTCATCACTACCAATTGCTGCAACAGCAACAGCTGAAGCAGCTGCCTCAGCTTCAGCCTCACAATCTTCTAGGGGTACACAAGATTCATTGGGGTGCTTCCCGTTTTCAAAGAAGAGAGAGCAGTCATCCTCAGTGGCAGAAAGAGAGTGGGAAACAGCATGGCTGCTAGGAGGAAGAATAGTTGGAGATGTAACGGCACCTGAATGCCAAAATAAAATGTTAAAAAAAAGAAGGAAAAAATAGATTCGAGACATTAGGATATTAAGACCGGTAACATATATATTTACCAAATTGAATTTTTTCACCAGCAAGCAAGGAGTTTATTGGGCTTGTTGCGGAAGAAAATGACTTCTCCTTAGTCAATATGGATGAAGATGACATGCTGGGCCCACAAATAGAGCTGGCATGATCTCCAATGGATCCAACACATGTCTCAAATGGTCCAGGCTTCATAGCTTCATCAAGTTGAGTCTGTGTAAGAGCCATAACCTATCATGGATCACTAATTAGCTCAGACTTTTGGCAGACTACATACCTAAATATTACATGAGGAATAAATAGCAAAGCTTATGTCCAGTATCTGTCAGAATTGCAAGAACACTATGTCAATAAAAGAAAAGGAACGGGGGAAAAAAAAAAAGGAGCCCAGTTCATGCATGATTACATTTCGAATTCTATAGAACTGGTTTCTTAGTGATCTCAGGTGTTCTTCTATACTAAACTACAGCACACAAAGTCCAAATTTGCTCAAGACTATGCTGACATCACTAGCTTCAATATCAATTGGGCAAATCTTAGAAAGCATACTCCTGCAAAAGGAAAGACAGCAAAACAAGAGGAGCAGACTGTTCACACGCTAAATACATCACAATGAAGTAGAATTTCCAACCAAACATTAAAGAATAGGAAGAAACAAATTCATACAGAAAATGGAAAATTATAGAGGAAGAAAAAAAAATCAAACAGAAAATGCAAAATTAGAGAGGAACATAATTTCACATTAATTGAAGATAAGTGCAGCCTCATAAATAATGCTCATAAAGCGGCTTTAAGAAATTTAACAAAGGGCAGAGGTTAAAAATCAAGGCAGTAAATCTTGACAAGGATAAGATCATAATCCCAACTAAGTGATAGACTATTCAAATGTTGGATTTTGAAATAGCTTTAAGTAATGTAAGGTTCAGAAATGAGAAACAGAAAACTGGATGAATGGCCAAGCTGTGGGCCTGGCCCTTGGTGCAATAGGGAGATGAAAAGCTAGCAGATCCTGTTGCTGATGAAAAAAGGAAGAAAAGATAACAGCATTTATTGTAGATTCCTCAGTTTATGACTGAGGCTGTATTCTTGCAAGCAAGTGGGCTGGAGTAGGGAAATTTGCCTTTATTTTGTTGGTCTGCGAAGTTGCGGTGGTTAAAATGCTTCATGCTGTTGTTCTTTCTGCTCTAAGCTCATGTTCCTCTATTTTGATTTTGCAAAGTTGAGGTACTGGTTGTGTCCCAAGTGTTGCTCATCATTTGGAGTGAGTTTTGACATTGGGCTATGGTTGCTTTTGTGATAGTGGTGTTCAAAGGATCTTAGGCTGGTCTACTTTTGATTTAAGGATGGTTCTACTTTCTTTTTCCCACAGCTAAGAGAGCTTCATGTTCAGATGCTCCGCCCTACCCCTCACCCTTAAATTAAGGGCTCACCCAGTGCACAAAGTGCTCTCCAACTTAGTACGGGGGTAGGAGGAGGGTGGGCATATATATACGCAGCCTTCCCCTTGCATTTTTGCAAAGAGACTGTTTTCACACCTCAAACCCGTGAGATCGAGGTTACCAAAGGAACAACTCCACCGTTGCGTCAAGCTTCGCCCTCTCCCTCACCTCTTCCAACCCAAAAAAAAAAAAAGAAAAGTAGATGTACCTGTTGATTGATCCCAGTATTACCCCAAGATCCCAACAGGGTTGAAGCACCATCAAGAGCCTTATTCTTCATCTCAAATATTATTCCAGATCCAAGGTTTTCCCCACTAGATACTGCAGAAATTGAACTTGTTTGGAAAGACCTGACAATTACATGCAAGCATACACATTGTTAACAGAGTCATAGGCATGGGCATGGCATTGCTTCAAAGTATGTTCCTTACTTCATATTGTGGGCCCTAGTATCGTTCTGGGCATCAGTGTTGACAGCTGGAGTGCCAATTGGGGCCAATGGTTGGGACACTGTAGAAGGACTTTTGCCACTAGATACGTCAACTTTACCCAAGCCATGCCCTTCGGTAACAAGAAAATCAGTGTGGGTGCTTTTTCCTACTTCTCCACCAAGTGACATGGAATTTTTGTTTGAGTTGGTTGAAATTATTGTGCTCTGTGATGTAGGACGAGGTTTCCTTATTGTCTGTAATGTAGAACAAAAATGTAACTAAGCAACTTGAATTCAACATGACAAGAGGCAAAACCACATTGAAGGGAAAAGTGATAACCTTTGTGACCCGAGACTTTGCTTTGATTTCTTTCTCTCTTTGCTCACGACGGTCATTCAGCATTTGTCTTTTGGATCTAACCTCAATGAAATCATCTTCATCACTAGGGGTTTCTATTCCAGGTTGCTTAAAGACACGCACAATGCCACTTTGTAAAGGTGCATCAACATCTTCTTCAGAAGAAATGCTCCTTTTCAGGTGACCATCTCCAGAGTGTAAGCGGTTCTGACCCTTAGCTGATGCATCTTTCCCAGAACCTTTTTCAGTTCTGCTTTCAGAATTAATCTCCTGTGAAGTAACTGGATCTGAGTTCATGAATTCCGACTCAGGCATCTGTTTCAATGGCTTATCTGGTAAGGCACTTCTCCTAGATCCACTTCTCATAACCATTCCCGCATTCCTTCCATTAAAATTTGACCTACTCTCCGGCCCAGAGTGGTTAGAAGAACCCAAGCCTGAATTTTGCCTCTTATCAGTATTTTCCCTTACTCGAAATTCAACTCGCTGAAAATTACGTCTGGGATGCCTCTGAAATTCAGTTGAATCAGATTGAGAAGCCTCAGTTACTGCCAAGGATGACCTTGTGCCAGGATTTTTAACAGTAGAGATAAATTTCTTCCCCTTGCTGCTCATTACTGGACCTTGAAATTGTGGCCCATTAAAGCCTCTCGAACTAGGATGAGATTGAGATGTTGCTCCATTTTGCACCAGGCTCTCCGTTGCTCCATTTTCCACCAGGCTCTCCGACTGTCTACCATCAAGTGGAGTTAAATTATTCTCAACTGACTTGGGCTCCTGCTCTTCAGCTTGGGAAACTGATCCAGAAATAATCTTGTTTTGAACAGTATGAGAAAACTCCTGTTGACTCTGGCACATCAAGACATTATTCTCCACACTTTCTCTAACTGGTAAATAATTTACATCTTTCAATGCCTTCTCCTGAGATGGATCCAACTGCCTTGATAGAAGACTAGACTGGTTATTTCTTGAAGATGATTGCACTTCATCTTTCATAACATTATGTGCAAAAGTGTCTTGACCGGATTGGGTAGGCAGGGGGCCTCCAGAATTCTGATTTAGTGGATAATTGGTTGGAAGATTGGGCTGAACAAAAGAAACTGGCTGATGGGCCAATGGCAGTATTCCCTGGGAAATAGGAGATGTATACCTCAGCTGACCAAACTGGAAGATAGGTGGCTGTGATGGGTGCATGTGAGTAAGGGACGGACCTCCAACTGGGGGGTGAAGATGAAGAGGCATCTGGATTGATCCAATCTGTATGGCTGGCACTGGAGATGGTATCAGGGCAGGACCAGAAAAAAGCCCAAATTGCAGCTTTACAGGCAATTCGGCCTGACTCGGAGCAGTAGGCACAGATGGTACAACATTTTGACGAGGTGCAGAATGCAAGGGCATGTTGACAGAAGATGGAACAACATGTTGCACAGAGACCTCCAAACCACTGGAAGAATCCAGAGGCTCCAAAAGATCAGATGTTCCTGAAGTATGAGAAGCAACATTCTGCTGAGCAGCCAAGTCTTGGATGGTCATTTCAGAATCCTGAAACTTTCTAGAAAATCCATCTATACTTGCATCGGCAGAATCATTCACCGGCTGAAGGACTGGTTCAGCATCACACATCCCATCGAAAGACACAGTATCTTCTACCAGACATGCGGAAACCTGAGGCACACCGAATATACCTTCTTCATTCCTGGAGATTCTTTTTGGATCCTCACCAGGCATTTCAACACTCTCATTCAAGCCCAAATCCAACTTCTCCATCCTTGGAGAGCCTTTCTCCTCTAGATGCATAACCTCAAACTCCCTGGCCAAATCGACATTCTCATCATCCACCCCGTGCACCTCATCTTCTTCATGGTAACCATCTTCATTTTCGTCATAATCTTCTTGCTCCTGCAACTCTTCATTGTTCTCAATAGTCCATTCTTCGTCATCGCCTATAGAGATTGAACTTGAGGTTCTCATAATATTCTCTTTCTCAGCATTAGTCAGGACAAGGACAGGTCCATTTCCAGACAGAGGAGCATCTTTGCCTTCTGCAGGAGGCAATAAGACTGGTGAATCCCCAGATTCATCCAAATCATCATGAGAGAGATGGGTTGGTGAGCTTGGGGGGCTTGAAACAGAGAGTGAAGATTGGGAGTCACACCTTGGTGCAGCATCCCCACTCAATTCTCTCTCTGTCTCGGCATTATCTTGCTGGATATCGGTTAGTTCAGAGGGATCAAAATTCTCCTGATTACTAGCATCATATCCAGTCTGTGTAGGAGGTTCGCTTCTTGCTGCATGGCTAAAGTGAATATCACCTGCCCCGTTATAGTGCATGTCACTTTCTAGGAAAGATGAGGGACCAGGATGGTCATTCTGACCTCCTCTATAGGAAACTCTGTAGATGGAAGATACGCTTGGAGGAGGAAGAACACGAGGCTGCCTCATAGAATATCGTGACTTTCCAAAGGAATAGACCCCATCACCCTCTGAATTCTGATACATGCGTTCTGCAAAGGGGGGCTGAGCATAGCCACGTGAACGACCCTGTCCCCACCCCATATCACCATATCTTTCAGCAAAATTATCTTGAAATTCTGATTCAGGTTCAGTGTTTCTACCATACTGCTCTCCATCACCAGCAAATGCCCATCTCTGACCTTTAAATTGATTGAATTCATCCATCAGAGGCTCTGGAAGCCCTCCTCTAAATGAATTTCTAGAGGAAACAAATCCAGCCCCTCCATAGTAGTCTTCGCGAGGAAATGCTCTCCCACCACCTGATGCATCCCTCCTTGGACTATGGTGACTATTATCCCGGTCTTGTAAAAAGAAAGTTGAACCATTCCCATTATCAAAGACATCCCTTCTCCATGAATTCACAGGCCTCCCTCTGTCAAGAAACTGAGAAGAGCCATTGGTCAATAGGTGAGGCCTTGAACCTGTTTCAGTATGTCTATTCAGACCCAAGTCAGAAGATTCTGATGTTGTAATCCTCTGAACCATCCTCTCACCATCTTCCCAATCACCCAAATCGGTTGCCTTTGGCATATCTCTTTCCATTATGAACCCAGAAGCTTTTTCATCCATGATAGAAGCAAAGAGACCATCACCCTTTGCCGCTTCAGCATGCCGTTTAGCCATTTTTGCTTCCAATTCAAGAAGCTTTTGCTTAGCAGCCTGTTTCCTCCTCTCTTCCTCCATAAGAATTCTCCGTTTCTCTTCTTCTCTGGCTATCTTCTGCTCTTCAGCTCTTCGCATGGCTTCCATTTGCTCTTGCTCCGCTCTCCAGGCAGCTTCTCTAGCTTCCTCTTCCAGTCTCCTCCGCTGTTCTTCCTGCTCTCTGGCCAACTGCTCTCTCTCCTCCTCCTCCTTTCGGGCCAACTCCAGAGCCCTTTCTTGCTCTTCAATGATTCGCTGCCTCTCTTGTTCTTGCATCTTCTGCACTCTCTCAAGTTCAGCCTCAAAGGACTCCCTGACAGGATCATGGAAATCAGTCTGTTTTTGGACATCTTTCTTTCTCTTAACCACCCCAACCAGGCCCATAGAAAATGGATCTCCCCCATCACCGAAGTCCTTCAGGAAAGGGTCCTCGGTATATGGTTTCTCACTTTTTGAAGATGAGTGTTTTCCCCTCCCAAAATTAAGTATGGGATCATTCACAGGAAGCCCCTTAGAACCTGCGGAAAATGAAGATTTGGACACCAAGTTATTCAGAAATGTATCTCCCCTGTATCTGTTTGGTTGGTCATTTCCATAACGGTTTCGTCCATTTCGTTCAGCCCCTCGACTGCTCAAAGATTCCATTGTTTTGTTCCAAGGCTGCCTCACTCCTTGTCCATAACCAAGATCCCTCCTTCCAGATGTAGGGTCCTTGTTCCCTGTCAACCCAGCATTATAGCGGATAGTCTCACCAAAAGATAACTGACTCTGCCTATTCTCCTTACTTTGTTCTGTATTCATTATAGATGGCCTTGTACCCAAACCATTTCTATCACTTGCTAATTCTTGAGCTTTAGGAACTTCTTTCTGGAGAGAGGATGCTCTCCATGAGTTTGCTTCCCGACCTTCTCTACTAGGAGTTCTAATGTCTTTTCCATAGGGTTCGACTCTAGAGACTTCACTGGAAGAAACCTTTCCAGCTTCATCATCACGTTGAGCCCACCTATCAAATGGTTTCTGAAGTGGTTTGTGTGGTAAAAAACCACCTCTTGGAAGATCAAAATCTTTTTCCCAATATGCTTCACTCTTTGAAAAGCCATGATCTCTCTCCCTGCTTGCAAGACCATTACCAGTATCACGTTCATCATCTGCCCAATCCAATCTGGGATTCAACCTAACCAGCGGCAAGGGACCCGGAAAATACTCTTCCTGCTTCCGAGATTGAAGTGAGCTTCCCAAACCATAACCTTCACCAGCATTCTCACTTGTGCCACTACTAGCAGGTCGATGGGAAGAATTTGCATTGGGGCGCATGTCAAGATGCAGGCCTGATTTGGACCTCTCTCTCTGCACATCAGACAATTGATCATCCACAGTATGCTTCTGCTTTTGTAGTGAACCATCCTTCAGCTTTTGTGCCGGCCCTGACATAGCCGGCAATGCTGCCCGCAAAGAAGGGAAATCCTCACCCTTCAAGACAACAGCTTTCTCCACTGGCATAGGAACTGGAGCAGGAGCAGAAACTTTAACCCCAACAGCAGATGATGACCTCAAAGAAGGGGGCGTATAAACACTACTCCCTCTACTGACACTGTCACTATGCGGATCAACCCCATCAATGACACCCTCATTTTCAGCTCCTAATCTTCCACCATCTTTCTCTTGCAAAGCAAGAGTCCCTGGCTTAGTCCACCCCATACCGGATGAGGACGGCCTTGACCCACTCCCTGAACTCCCTCCACCACCCGTCCCACCCCCAAATCCTGACGAATCAAATCTCTCATGTTCCTTCCTCAATGAGGGCAAATTCAAGGGGGGTGGAACCGAAAGTTTCGGCCCAACCTTCTGAGAACTCCGAGACCGTGAAAGAACCACCATCCCACCTCCTCCACCACCATGACTGGTCCTAATTCGATTTGATCCTGTTCCTGAGCCACCATGAAGTGGGTTTTGATGATGGGGTTGTTGCCCATAAGACTTATTCAGATTCACAGACACGAATTTGGTCCCGACACCGGGATTGGCCATCAAAACCCCAAACTCAACCAACGCATCAAACCCTAACCCTCCAAAATACTCCCGCTTCAAGCAATAACTCAATAAGTTATCATAAACCGAGATCAGATCTAACAGCAAATTAAACGAAAAGCGCAAAACCCCCCTCAATAATTTTACTCCGATCCGTAATCAGAAAACCTATAACAACTGATCGCGTAAGTAAGAACAGCAGTGTAACTGTGAAACGATCTCCAAACAACAATACAATAACACATATACACGAAAACAACTGACATATGGAGAGCGAGAGAGATACTAGGGTTTGCTTAGAAAGAGAGAGATCAGAGGAAATGAAGAAGGAGATAGAGAGAGTAGTTGAAAGGGAGCTTACCTGAGAAGGCGTATGATAAGGACGGCTGATGATAACGTGCGCCCACAGGTGAGACGATTATGCAAGAATGTCAGAGAAGCCCTACTCTGATGGAGAGAGAGAGGGGGAGAGAGAGCTTCGTATTGGTTAGAGAGAGAAACCGGGGTTGAAACTGGGAGAGTACACACGAGGAGTTCTTCGAATTTTATTTGTACTTTGTTCCCCATAATTTGAAGTATTTCTAGTCTGGTGCCGCCTTATTCTGATTCTTTGCATTTATGCCCAAAAGAAGTTACAAACCGTCAATTGTCCTACTTTTACGGCTTGTTTTGTAGTTTTGGTGGAAAAAAAAAATTCTCACCGTCTTATTTGAGAATTTTAATTTCTCACCGTCTAATTTCAGAATTTTATGAAAAAAAATAAATAAAATTTATTGAGAATAATAAATTTTACTTTTAATTTTTAAATGATAAATTTGGTATATCTATAAGATAATTTTTTTTTAATTTTTTTTCTTTTCTTCCTAATTTTTTGAAAGAAAATTTTTGATATTAAAAATCACTTTATTTCTTTTATTTTCTTTCCATATAAAACTCTCAACTAAAAGAAAATGAGTAATTTTCTCTCTTAACTTTTTTTTTAAATCTTTCAATCCAAACATACTGTTAATAAAATTATTTACCTCAGTAAATGAAAAATATTGGGGATAAAATTTAATACCATTCACGTATTTAGTTCTTTTTTTCTTTTAAATAATCAATCAATATTTAAAATTTTATTTTAATTAGTCTAATTTAAACATTAATAACCTAATTTAGAAGAAACTTTCTCAAAAGAAATGAATGTAGTAAAGCATCTAAAAGTTAGTATCGTAAAAACATTTACTAAATTGTTAATGATTATTAGTGATTGAAATATCTTGTGATGGGTATGAATGTGGGTATCTAATGTTCCATTATCATTGGAGGAGGAATGATACAAATTTTAAGATAAAATGATAATTTGTCAAATATAGTAATCTTAAATCTAAATAGATTTGAATTTGATAATTGCACGTGCAATTTCTAATCCTTGGTAAAATTGTTGTGCATTATTTAATAAATTTGACACAGATAACATAATTTCAACAATATTAATCATCATTTTTTAGGTGTTTTGTGTTAAGCTAATAAGTCAAATGAGATTAAATTAGAAAATTTAAATTTGGATTAAATAATATACAATCAAGTGAATTTATTATAAGGTTACGTAACTTTTGATTTGGGGTAAAAGTGGGTTCAAAGGTTTCTAAATCATGTTTTACATCTTTTTTCTCAAACTTGAAATGCAAAATTTTAAATCGACTAATAATATAAATCCAATAATAACATTTCTATAAGAGAAAAAAAATCTCCACTCTTGACCTGCTTAAAATGATCGATCATTTTTAAAAAACAGTTCTTTTAATTCAAGTTAGACGTTAATTTTTTTTCATTTTTTCATAATTTCTTGTAGATTGCATGGAATTGTTCTCTCTTTCTCTTGAGCTTCCCCACTCCAAAACAAAAAAAAAAAACAAAACCATATGGGTTGCCATGGAGAAGGAAAGCTCTTTGTTCATGATGATGATTCAATATTGAAGATGACATTGACAAAGGTGGATTTTGGAGGAGAGAATTGGGTATAGACAATTTGCTTAGAAGAAGACATTCGAGAAACAAAGAGACTTCAGCTGGTCAAGAGTGTGTGTGTGTCACTTGTTTCCAAAATTTTGGAATTTTTTTTTCCTAAAACAAGTCATTTGTATAGGGATCGGAGTCTTCAAATGCGAAAAGACTATTTTCTTTTTCTTTTTAAATAACTAACAAAAAAAATCAAAATGATGGCTTAACAAAAACAAATTTATAAGAATCTTTGCTAGGTTAAAAGGTTGCGATGGCTTTTCGAGGATTTTCGAATCATTTCACACATCATTTAATAAAAAATAAAAGAGTAGTTCACTATATATTTACTGCATATTTATATTACTTTATATATTTTTCTTTAAATGTAATCTGAAAAAATATTTTTTATCTTATAATTTTATTTATATTTTTTATTTTGTTAAAAGAAAATTATTTTATGTATTTATTGTGAGTAGGTTTCAAAATAATCAAAATAAATAATTAAAAAAGATTTGAAAATCAATTCCATCCATTTGAAAATTAGTCACGAATGTCCCTTCTTATTCTTCTTGGTGATTCCATTTTTCAATTATTTGAAAAATATGGGATTCATTTAGGTTTTAGGTTAGCACAGCTAAGCAACGAACAAGAAACCGAGAGAGAGAGAATGGCGATGAGCAGCGTTGAAGCCCTTTCTAACCCGTCAGCGTCGCCTTCTCATTCCAAGTAGTCTTCTCTTCTCTACTCTGCACTCTCTACACATTCATCACTTTTATATTTCATATGCTATTTTAATTCTGAATATGAATCTCTCTTCTTTGGCAGTCAAGACCGCCATTTCTATCTGGCCGTCGATAGACTCCAATTCAAAATGGTCTTCTCTCTCTCTCGCTCTCCAATTTAACTTTCAGTAACAGTTTTCTAATTCATGATTCGGACAATTAAAGATTAGGTTTTCTGAAATTTGAATTAAAAATTCGCAGGAGACATTGGTGGAACTTCTGGGATTAGCTGGGCAACGTTCACGGCTGCCGATGGTCGTCTGCTGCAGCTCTCGCGACGAACTGGATGCCCTATGCTCCGCCGTTTCCAGTCTCTCTCATATATCTCTTTCCTCCGTGGTATAATTTCCTTTTTCATCTCTCTCTCTCTCTCTCTCTATTTATTTATTTATTTTTTAATTATGTCCACTTCCATAAATTTGAAAACGTTATCTGGGTATGGAGATGTTTTTGCCAATTTCTTTGTTTCTTGTTGTTGGATATTTTAGACGATTTACATGCAGCGGAAGCATTCAAACAATTTTCAAAAAAATTAAATAGATCGGGTATAGGGTTAAATACCTCATCATGTGGAGTTTCCAAAAATCGATCATACGTCTCTCGATCGGATCTCGCAGTCGGGATGGTGATCACGATATTAATCAAATCACCAACGCAATATCACAACGCTGCAACCCTTAGCCCGGCAATCATTGCGACGGAAAAAATTTCCTACGCGAAACTTTTTTTCAAGCCCTTAATATTCTCTCAAGCCATTCCCTCGTGGCTTTTTTTTTTTTTTTTTTTTAATTTCATGCATTTTTAAGAAGAATGAGAAGTTAGTCTCAAATTGAAACTCAAAACCGTAGAGAGAATGTAGGGAATTATTGAGCTAGTTATGGGTTAGTGGCATAACTCCCACTAACCCCTTATAATTACCATAATGCCTCTCTTGGGCATATGCAATTAATATCTCCCGCTTGCACATGAGGGCATTTTACGTCCGTTATAAGATCACAACTCATGTGATTTTTCTCACATCATCCTACTGAACTTTCATACAGGATTGGGTATCGTGCGACCGGCGAGTACACCTGCAAGCAAAAACCTCTCGATGCACCTATTAGGATGATCGAGAAGCCATCGTTAGTATCAAAAGAACTCGCTGCACCCCAGATCCAAGACTGATTAGATCCATCGAGCTATTTTCCTCATCGAAAGTAATCCCTAATAAACACTCGACTGTGTATCCATTATTATACTTACATCCCAACATAGATAAGCATAATAGACATGCTGGTGAATACAACACAATGATGTAATGTCAATTGGTCTTCTTTTTCCCAAACTCGAATTTATTAGCCTCAATTCAGCTGCTTTCCTAGACCTGTCCCTTAGACCTCAATTTATCTTCTGGGCCATCGGTAAATAGACTAAAGTAGCAACATTGGGCCAAAACTTCTAGAAACAGCCGAAAGTGATAAGGGTACAAGAGATCCCACCCAATGGATCTCGGGTCTCACACAGTGGGAACGAGGATCTAAATAATATCAATGTCTCAAATAATGCTCCCACTATCCTTGGTCGTTATATCACATGCGGTATGAAATGCGTGTCACAGTGTTATTCCCCCATTTCTCAAAAGGTATATGTCAGATTTCTCTAACACTGTGTAGGTATGGGATTCAGTCTACACATAAGATTTTACCCAGAGATCTCAGAGAGAGTATTTCAGAGACAATATCATTAGTCGCAGGTGATATCTGAGATCTCAAATCTGACTACTTACAAGCAACATGGATGTGGGTTACGTCCATGCCGGCCATATCACATATGACTTCATCATGAACACATATCAGGGCGACTTATGTTCTAGTAGCGCCACTCTCAAAATCTCTTACAATTAGAAACCGTCTCATCTCTGCTCACTCAGAGCTGGAGTTGGTCACTCGTGTGAGAGAGTCGATCACGTCTGCCTGACATATCATTTATCACAACAAATCACAAAATATATGACAATAAAATAGTGCAATAAATAAGTGACTCAATCATGCACACATGTCATATATATAACACAATAAGCATCAGTACAAGGTGAGAAATGTCAATATATATACAAACCCAATGATTCCTATATCTCATACAGGAATATCTCACAATGGGTTTATTGAAGGGATCAGCCAACACGCTGTATAGTAATGTACTTAATTTGTCACTTCACCCTTCTCGGTGATGTCTCTTATAACGTAGTATTAGGTATCAATGTGTTTGGTCTTACTGATACTTAGGGTCTCAAGTGTGATCAAGGGCGGTCTGATTTTCTCAATAAATCATCACTGGTCTTCCACTGTTTGCCATAACCACTAAGTGATCCGGAAATTTCTGAAACCAAACGCTCTCCTGAACTGCCACTGAGCATCTCATAAGCTCAATCTCTATGATAGATAGAGATATATAGGTTTGCTTTTTGCTACTCCAAAACAGCAAAACCTGATATCGTTTTGCATACATTCAGATCACCAACCCAGTCAGTATCTGAATACCCATCAAAATGCAAATCACCTCCTCCGTAACACAAGGAGAGGTCTGCAGTTCTCTCGAGATATCTCGAAATCCTTTTACTGCTCTCGAGTTATCCCCTCTAGGATTCGATCGATACATAATTACCACATTGACTGCAAAGCTAACGTCTGATCGTGTACGCGACACTGCGTACATCAGACCACTCAGTGCACTGGTACAAGGGACTCTACTCATTTCCCTTACCCTTTCCTGAATCTTAAGGCATATGTCAAGAATTAGACTTTAACCTTTTTAGCGATAAGAGTGTCTTTAGGGTCGTAGTCGATTTTCTCGAAGCACTCAAGAATTCCTTTGATGTTGGATTCCTGTGAAAGAGTCAACACCTATCTCGAGCGATCCCTCTGGATCTTAACTTCGAGGAAGAATTGAGTCTTACCAATGTCCTTCACATCAAGACTCGACAATGTCCACGTTATCGTGGTCATCAGACACTCTCTGTTGTTCCCAGTCAACAGAATGTCATTCACATAAGGACATGATCACAAAAGAATCAAAAGAACGTAAAAGGTATACGCGATGATCCTCCTCGATCATCACGAAACCGTGAGATATCACCTCCTCGTGAAATCTCAAATACCACTGTCTGGATTGATGATTAAGGTCGTATGTCAACTCCCAAAGTCAACTAGATCGTTCTTTGTAGATCTTCTTATCCAAAACTCCTACTCAGGAGAATAGTCTCAACGTTCATCTGGTCTTACTCTAGATCCATATCATGTCCACGACAATCGCTAAAAGTAAATGGATCGAGATAATCTCGCCCTTAGTCTGAGTAACCCCTGGTTATCAGACGGGCGTTATACATCTATACCGATCTGTCAACCTTTTTCTTGATGTTGAGAACCCACATGTTCCCAACGGCCCTACTACCCTCAGGCAAATTAACTAGATCTCAGATCCCGTTGATTCTCATCAACTCTTTCTACCTATGGCCTTTAATCAATGGTCCTCCACAAAACCCTCAAGAGCCTCTAGAACTGTTAAAGGTTTCTCGTAATCCTCAAGAGTCACACTGAGAGCCTCTCCCTCAATCAGGAAGCGACGGTTAGGTACGCATCCTCGACTACTCTTAAGAAGAGGGGAAATCTTTTTACCTCTAGATGGATTGCTCCCACTAGGACCAAGATCCGTAATGGATTCTTGGGTCCTGCCACTGGGATCAGCCAACCACTAGGCTTATCCATCTCATAAGAGGTAAAATCCCAATTGATTTCACCTCTCATAGAGAAATCTTTTTCAAGAAACTCGGCATCATGAGACTCAATCTCAATAAGAGTACCGTCCGTATGCTCACCTAGAACACATTTCTCTTGGAGTGTTCTGAGTATCTCATAAGGATATGCCTCTTTTCTTGCAGGCCTAACTCGCCGTGTCAATGCGAGAAACAGTGAACTTACGCGGCATAACCTCATAATCTCAAATAGCTAAGGTCAGGCTATCTCCCTGTCCAAAGCTCATATGGAGTACTGACTGCGGACTTCTATAGAACACGATTGAGGACGTAGGCTGCAGCCAATAACGCATCTCCCCAATGGGAAACGTGTAAATTGGCTTGCGCCATCATCGGCCTCACCGTCTCAAACAATGTCCTATTCCTCTCTCACAGCTATTCTACTCCACTGAATAGCAAGAAATAGTCAGTTTCTCATAATGCCTTTCTTGAAATAGAACTCTTCAGACAAATACTCACACTCTCGATCGGTTCTGAGAGTCTTCACTCTCAAGTCTAACTGATTCTCAACCTCGCTAATAACCTTCTGAGGCATCTTAATGACTCAGACTTGCGCGACATCAGATAAACGTAATCGAAACGCAGGTAATTGTCTATGAACGTAATAGAGTACCCAATACCATTTCAGATTCTCACGTTCATAAGGCCACAGATGTCGGAGTGAACCGACTGCAATGGAGTCCCAGCTCTCATTGCAATGTCGAATGGTTTTCTTGTAACTTTGTCATCTAGGCAAGACTGGTTAGCGGGCCCTATAGACCACTCACTGCTAACCGGTTCATCCTCTCTCACTAGGAGGATATCAAGAAATACCATTAAAAGGAATCACTTCCAGTGCACATAGTCCCTCACGGCAAAAACAGAACCAATCAAAGAATTATCGTAATAAATGGAAACTATAAAATTTCCAAATTAACAGAGCATATCCTAGACTGAAATTAAGTTCCGTCGAACATTCGAAGCGTAAAGGACACACAGAGTTTAGCAACTTTGCAACTCCAACTTGCAAGTGCTACTTCCTCTGATGTCGACAAATGTTCCGTTTCTCTATGTAAATCCTCCTACTTGAGGACTCATTGGGTGGAACTATATAAGCGTGCTCCTATCTTGAGCTACGTGATCGGTTGCTTTTGTGTTTACAATCCACGAAGGAGAGAAAACAGAGAGCAACTCAAACCGCGTAAAGAAGGAAGAGATAATTTCCACTCGTTGCACTCACGAGCGAAATGACCAAGCCTACTACGGATATAGCACTATACCTTGGTCTTATCAAACTCCTCGTTGCGCATTATTATTATCGGTTTTCTCGGATGTTTTCTTCTTACTTGAATCTCGAGTCCCACAGGAGTCCTTGCTCGACTCCACCGCATAAGTATGACCCAAGTATGGCTTACTCGCCTCTAGATGCTCCTACTCGAGCTCATGTGCCTATTTACATTAGTAAATGTACGAATACTTTCATTGTATGTGAAATAGACTTTCATGATCTCTCATGAATCAGGTGAAGAACTGGATCGCATCCAGTACGAGAAAACATATCCGAAATGGGCTCGATCACGTTCCCTAACTCGGCGATTATACTCAACATTTTTATCAAATGTTACATCATCGTATGATTAACCATTTTTTTATAAGTTATTAAACTTATAAGATAGCATCCTCATCTCAGAATCTGTAAGAGCACCACAATGCTCTTTATAGGGTGAGCCAAACCGATAAAACCGTAGAATATTGCTTATAGACTGGCATCGCATCATCGTGCATGCTACTCAAGAGAATTGCCCTAACTCGGCCATCATTCATCTTCCATGCACGTGAAGTCCCCTAATCCCGTCTGTTTGAGGTGTGGTACCGTCTTCGAAGTCTACCATCTCACGTCTCAGAATTTTAATTAGATCTTGCCCCTCGAGGATAAATTGAATCTACTGATGAAAAATCTCGTAATTATCACCATTCAATTTTATCCCCTTTGTAAAGATCTAATATGATAATTTTAAAAGCAGTCATAAAGATAATCGTGACTTGTGATGGTTATTCTCACATTTTGTGCACCCTACGAATCAACAAGATACAAATGATTCGAATACAGACGCCAAGACGAGCGTATGAATCAATAGACACCATACACTACAATCATGGACTAGGATTCGGTACATAAAAACCCACAAAAGTCACTTTTATGGATGTGAGACCCTCAAAAATTGAAAAAATTTCAATTCCGGACGACCTGATGTGCTGCCAGAGGTCCCACGCGCCGCCACGCCCGGCGACGTGTCCCCACGTGCCCTCACGCGCTGGGGATAGCTTCTGGCGCGTGCCAGACGAGCAACGCGTCTGGCACGCACAAGACGCGCAGGCGTGCGGGTCACGCCCCTACACGCGCAGACCCGAGTGCGCGGGTCGGTTCCGGACCCGGTGTGCTGGTCGGTTCCGGACCGGGGCGCGGGTCGGAACCCGAACTCTGTCCGGATCCGGTCTTGGGTCGGTGCGGGTCGGGGGTGACACGTGTCCGGGTCGTAACCAACCCGGACGACCCAGACCGGTTCACGTGCCTTACGCGTGCGCGAACCTCACACGCCTAACACCCTTTGCTCCACGCTCCACCCTCGCGCGTGCAGTGCACGCGCCTGCGGGTTGGAGCCTTTCGTCTTCGTCTGATGGTTTCTGTAATCGAGTCTTTCGACCCAGTATCCAAAAAACACATTTTTCGGCTCAATTTTCATCGGATTTTTTATGGAATCTCTAATTCCAATTATTCCAAGTATCCTTGACTTGATTTTTGGAATAATCACGCCCTAATCTCGGCATATTTTGGATTCAAAATTTCGACCCTCGCGGTCAATTTTGAAACCCAATTTTTCGGCCACAATAATATGCAATATATATACCAAATCGAAGAGTATGAAACAAGAAACAAAGATCTATAATTTTCATGCATTGATTTGCCCTAAAACTCGACAAATCTGGGGTTCAATGGTTCGGTCACTGTTCATGGCCAAAACTTTCATCTGGAATTTTTTTTGCCTAAACATACTTGGAAAATTATGAAAAAATTATTTTCGTGTTTTACGGATCATGGGTAATACAGTGGTGTTCTTGGATTCACGAAACTCATCCGTGATTTAAACCCCAAATTTTTATACCCTATAAAATAAATCCAAAAATTATTTTTTAATAATTCAACGTTGCTCTGATACCAATGTTGGATATTTTAGACAATTCACATGCAGCGGAAGCATTCAAACAATTTTCAGAAAAATTAAATAGATTGGGTATAGGGTTAAATATCTCATCATGTGGAGTCTCCAAAAATCGATCGTACGTCCCTCGATCGGATCTCGCAGTCGGGATGGTGATCATGATGTTATTGAATCACCACCGCAATATCACAACGCCGCAACTCTCAGTCCGGCAATCGTTGCGACGGGAAAAATTCCCTACGCAGAATTTTTTTCAAGCCCTCAATATTCTCTCAAGCCATTCTCTCATGACTTCTCTTTTTTTTTTTTTTTAATTTCACGCATTTCTAAGAAGAAGGAGAAGTTAGTCTCAAATTGAAACTCAAAAACGTAGAGAGAATATAGGGAATTATTGAGGTAGTTATGGGTTAGTGGGATAACTCCCACTAACCCCTCATAATTACCATAATGTCCCTCTTAGGCATATCCAACTAATACTTGTTCATCAAAAATTGAGATTGAGGAAAACCTAGAATGTATGGCATGTAAATCATCTCTTGAAAAAGCGGTGGATAGCCCAAATTTAGGGCGTGAACGAGAGTAGAATTTATTTAGAGAAGATATGTTACTTTTGTTTCAGAAAGTCTGAAGATGAATAGTGTAAAATTTAACCATATTATTTATGCTCTCTGTTTATACTCCAAAATTGTGCCTCAATCCACTAGGTAGTATGCTTACGTTGGTCCGTGCTCACAATAACATGCACACAGATGGTCAGTTTTCAGTTAAATTACAAAACATATCATTACAGGTCGACTTTGTAGAGTCTGAAGGGGCCTGTGACATGTAGTTCTAAATTTCTTCTATGAATGAGAAGTGAATATTTTTCTATTTTCCTTATCGGTTTTTACCATCATGGCGGTAAATATGCATAGATATGAGGACCAAGAGGCATATTGCACATTGATGCAAAATCTTGCTTTATTTTTAATTATTCTTTTGTTCTTTTTCCTTTTTTTGTTGCAAAACATATGACATTATTGTTGAAGGTGAATAAAGTTTAATAGAATCTTACACTCATATTTTTAGACAGCCTTTTCTGGTTGCAGCATGAGAAAGCGTTTCAACCTGGTGAAAGAAACCAGTTTTTCACTAGTTTAGTATCAATGAAGCACATAGAAGAAATTCGGTGAAATTAGTACAAAAAGTTCACTTTGTAAAGATGGAAAACCTCTGCAGCTACCTTACATTCCTCCCAGTTATAAATATAAGAATCATGACTATAAACTTTGAGGATTGTTACTTCTAGGTTGAATAATAGGTTTCTCAATATCAGCAGTTTGAGTCAGACTGAATAAGTAGGACATTTTACGAGGTTAGGATTTGTAAGTGTTGGGAATTGCTTTAGTAGTAGGTGCCTGGGCCATTTCTGCATGAATGCACATATGCGAAGTTGGATACTTATGATATGCCCAAAAGCGTAAACCTGTGGGCCTTGGGCTTATATTACGTACTTTTCTCTTTGATGCGGAATTCCACTCACACATGAACTCCAGTAAAAATACCAACTGGATAAAGAATTCACCATCTCTTGGAAACTAAAGAGAGAAAAAGTCTTCACTCTTATGTATGAGCTTCCAGTAACATCTGTTATCTCTTTGACTCTTATTTTCATAGTTCTATATCACTCTGAAGCTTTAATCGTTGATTCCAGGTTTTTCAAACTAACATACAAACTCTGTTAAATGCATGACTATGTCTTTTCTTTTGTACAAATGAAAGACAAACAAATATTTTCAGACTTATGTTTCTTTCAGACTAATGTTTTGGATATTTCACATTTCTTTCCTTTGAGGTCACTAAATTAGGCTCTTTGGGTGTCATTCTTCTTCCACTAGAGTTCTTAAAAGAAAACTAATTTTAGTTGTTGCCTCTGATTTCTGCTAAAAGCGCCAAGTGTTTCTTCTTTTGGTGAATATGTAGCACAGTGACCTTGCTGAAGCACAACGTGCACAAATATTGGAGAAATTTCGCCATGCTACCTCTAGATGGAATCATCAAGCCACAGTTGAATCAGAGAATGATGGTGATGCTGGAAAAGAAGAGAATAAGTCCCACATGATTGTTGTGACTGATGCTTGCCTTCCACTTCTGGCTTCGGGAGAGTCCCCTATCTCTGCTCGTGTTTTGATAAATTATGAGTTACCTACAAAAAAAGTGAGCTTGCATTCTACTTTAAACTTTAAGGTGGCTTAATGTGCATAAAATGCAGTTTTCCTTGCAAAGACATGTATTACCTTATCCCCAAATGCTTCTTCAGAATTTTCTTATGATGGTCAGTGTTAACATGCAGGAAGTTTATCTAAGGCGCATGGCTACATGCTTGGCAGCAGGTTGTTATTTTGAATGATTTGGAGCACTCTCATTAGACATGGTTCTGTGATCTTTACATTGAAGTAATGTTGTGCAGATGGAATTGTGATCAACATGGTTGTTGGTGGTGAAGTGGCGACCCTCAGAAGCATTGAAGAAAGTATCAGTCTTGTCATTGCTGAGATGCCTATAGAAGTAAGCAGTCTCCTAAGTTCATACTCCTCTCTAATCAAGTTATCATTTCTTCTTTCCCTTTTATGTTGGGTGGCAAAATGAAAGATCAAAATAAAATGCACCTGTCCTTAAAGTCAATCTCCCAACCCTTGACAGCCTTAGTTTCTTGTACCAAGACATTGCTTTTCCATCATCTCAAAAATAGCATTTCAAATTTTAACCGCGGCATATGAGGCTTCAATCAGAAAAGATATGTTATGGGCATATGTCCCGTAGCCCCACTTCTCACATAATGGAAGCAAAAGTTTCCACCTGACAAATGTACCCACTCACCGTTTTCATATTCTGTTTTTTCTTATGATAATTAAAAAGGACATATGAAAAAACAAAAAAAAGATAAACAATTTTCCTCTCTTGGCAACGCTCCTGCTACCAAGACAACAAATTGAAGACATGGCTTCTAGCCCGGTATTCAAAGAGCTAGAGCTAGCTTTTCCTGTTCCTTGATTTTTCATGTTTGTTGCCCACATAAACATGCACAGACAAGTAATCTAATTTTCTATTTGTATTTGAGGTAATTTGTACACTTTTTGATACAAGAGGAACCTGACAACCGGTTATTGTGCAGATATTTGAGATTTTGTGAAGGAACGGCTTTGAGAGAAGGGAACTAGAAGAGTTTTTAAGACATTTGGCCTTGTACATTGCTGGAAGGTATATTGGTTAGTTTATCGCATCACATGTATGCCACTAGCAACTAAATTTTATTGCTTGACAGCGGATGCCTTATATAGGTTTTAGTTGCTATTGGCATGAAATCCTTTCACTTTTAAGTTGTTTTCGTATGATTTTTCTTTTTGTAATAAGTTTATGGTAATTTAGATGTGAACACTATCTCTATCCTTTTAAAGAAACTTTTGTGTGGTCAAGGGCATGCCACCTGCAGCAGCCAAAGTAAACAAAACAATGAGAATTTTTGAGATTTGATGTTGATGTCACTAGTTACCAATGAATTTGTCATCAGCCTTTTTTCTTTTTTCAACTCTTGATATGCGATTTTTTTTTTTTTTTTTACCTGCGGTCCGGTCCTTAAGTGGTATGAAATCTGTAATCAGTTAATAAAACCCTTGGTGGCTGTATAGATGTTTCAGAACTTGGGACTCGAAAGGAAACATTATTAACAATGTATTGGAAATTTGCGAGTAATCTATATTTACCAAAAGGGAACAAATATTTTAGAATTTAGTGTAATTATAAGAATAAATTTTTTGGGTTTCTTCAATTAAGGCCTTCTTTTTCAGTTATGCATTTGAATTTGTGCTTTATATTTGTTGGGTTTTCTTTTTTTTTGGGGGGGTTTTGCGCTTAAATTAAGTGCCTTGAGTTTTTGTGTGTATGTGTTGGGGCGGGGGGGGGGGGGAGAGAGAGAGAGATTTCTGTCTACTTCAACTCATTCATGAGTAATTAATTATCACTTGAGGCAAAAACTAAAGGCGCTTGATGGGGTATCCCATTTTAAAACAATACATTCTCACAGCTCAGACCCACAAATTATAAAAATACACAGATTAGAGAGGACAGAAAGTGATTGTTTCATAGATTTGGCAGCTACCTTTTTGTTGTTATATTATGACTCCTAGATTTGTTCGTCCTCTGATTGCAAAGCCAAGGCCCATCCATTCAATCATCTATCTCCAGCTATGTACTCATACTTCGAGGGTTATCTAATGCATTATTTGTCTTTTCCATACTCATTAAGACACTAAAATATCAGAGAACGGCCAACCCTCCTCCCACTGAATTAAAAGAAAAAGAACAGAGAAAGAGAGAGAGTAAATCAGTGTTTTGACATTGGAAATTGATGCCCTAATAAGACAAATGCGTAACCACAAAATTGAAAATGAAATGCTGGGTCATAATAAATTGTTTTCTTGAGTCCTTTCATGGTATAAGTATGTCTAGATGAGAATGATGTTTTGATGATTGAAATCTCCACATTGCCTAAAGGCACTGTCAAAACTTAAAAAAAGCAAGGCAGATGTGAGATGGACATTTTTGACACTTAATTTGTCTACATTTCCCGATTTGTCTGATGATGCGAGGACAGCTTTCCTTCTTTGGCATTTGCATTGCAGTGCCCCCTTTGCGTTGCCAGCACTCCCCTTATCTTGCTCACACTTGTCCCTTTATGCCACCAAATCCCAACTAACCTACAGAGACTCTAGACAGTACATAGACGAACATGCACAAACACACACACACACACACACATATATAATCCACATACACGTAAACACAAACAAAAACAAAAATTCAGAGAGACGGAGAGGTGATGAGGTAATAGGGTTTTGGTGAATAGAAGATTCAGACGGGTATGTGTGAGCTCTTCTTTAGTCTTTCCAAACACCTTGCAGCATTTACTTTGAAAAACAGGCCATTATAGTTGATTGAAGGAAGACAAAGACCATACTCTTTCGATGCCATGGATGAATCTTCATCACCTTTGTTGTTCTATGCTAGCTATTCTAAAGCCAAAGAGCTGAATGAGAACATCCATGCAATAAAAAAACAAGATTCTACGTGCATCCGACGACCAACCTGCCATCCATCTCTTTCCGAGGTTAGTACACACCCCTTTTCTTTGTCCATCTCTGCCTTATCTTTTCCTAAGTCTCTCTCTCTCTCTCTCTCAGGTGGTTGAAGAGATCAAACAGCTCTATGCCGTAGCATTACCAATGATCATTACCGGGTTACTTATGTATATTAAGTCCGCTATTTCAATGTTCTTCTTGGGGAGGTTGGGGAAGGAGGCATTGGCTGGTAGCTCCTTGGCAATAGGCTTTGCCAACATCAGTGGTTACTCAGTCATCTCAGGTCTTGCAATGGGCATGGAAGCAATCTCATCTCAAGCTTGTGGGGCTAAGCAGTGGCCTCTAATGGGTCAAACCCTTCAGAGAACTATTGCCATTCTTGTTTTCACATGCATACCCATCTCTCTCTTATGGCTCAATGTTGAACCCATCCTTCTCTTCTGTGGTCAGAACCCAACCATATCTTCCATTGCTTCTACTTATCTTGCATTCTCTCTTCCTGATCTCTTCTTTCAATCCCTCATTAACCCTCTCAAAATTTACTTAAGAACACAAGACATAACTCTTCCTCTAATGGTGACAGCAGCTCTTGCCCTAGCACTTCATGCACCCATCAACTACTTCCTTGTCCACTACTTTGGCCTTGGCATCAAAGGCATTGCAATTGGGGTGGCTTTGACAGACCTTAGTCTTCTTCTTTCCTTGTTGCTTTATCTGTGCCGTTCAGGCATTCATAAGAAGTCATGGGAAGGTTGGTCACTGGAGTGCTTCAGTGAATGGAGAACCATACTTAG
This sequence comes from Dillenia turbinata, assembly GCA_037126225.1. Taxonomy (NCBI): domain Eukaryota; kingdom Viridiplantae; phylum Streptophyta; class Magnoliopsida; order Dilleniales; family Dilleniaceae; genus Dillenia; species Dillenia turbinata. The sequence goes on from JBAMMX010000017.1 coordinate 17,826,119, forward strand.
CCTGGCAATTCCGAGCTGTATTTCAGTTTGCCTGGAGTGGTGGTGGTATGAGCTGATGATAGTCTTCTCCGGGCTTCTTATCAATGCTGCTGAGGCTCTTGCTACAATGGGAATTTTTATTCAAGCAACTTCGCTCATCTATGTTTTTCCTTCAGCATTGAGTGTCGCGGTGTCAAGCCGAGTAGGCAATGAGTTGGGTGCAGACAATCCCCGCAGAGCCAAGGCCTCTGCCCTGGTTGCACTATATTGTGCCATCTTGACAAGCTTCATAGCCATGTCATTCATGACTACAATGCGAAATGCTTGGGGCCTGGTTTTTACGATGGATGAAGCTATTCTGTCTTTAACGGCAGCAACAATGCCGGTGGTGGGGTTGTGTGAGCTAGGTAACTGCCCTCAAACAACTGTATGTGGTGCCTTGAGAGGGAGCGCAAGGCCAGCATTGGGAGCAAACAAAAATCTGATCTCTTTCTATGGTGTTGGGTTGCCGGTGGCAATTTTCATGGCCTTTCTTATGGACATGGGTTTCTTGGGTCTTTGGATGGGCCTACTAATGGCCCAGGTGGTGTGTGCTCTAAGTATGGTGTTTGCCTTAATTAAGACTGATTGGGTGGCACAGGCAGAGAGAGCTCAAGTGCTAATTGGCAGTGAGGGAAATGACAAAATGCAAAACAGAGACATAGGAGGATTTTTGCCAGTCAAGTATGTCAGCTAGCCATCAGAAATGAGAAATGCTTGTTGTCATTAGAATTTCCCCTTTAACATTTTTCAATAAGCTTAATTGTCACCTTCCTATTGGACAAATTTTGTTCAAAATTGTCTAATAATTGCAAGACACACGAGCTTATAAGAAGTTTGCCAGGATTTTTGCATGACAAAAGGCATTTTCAGCCATCAAAACATCTGCATTTTCTGCCTAGTTTCTATTATTTTTTTCCCCTACCCGTTTTGGTGATTGAATTGAATATGTGAATGATGGAACCAAATTTTGTACCTACCAATTTTGCCCCCCTTCTGTTCCTGCATTTTACCATACATTGGACTGCAAATTTTAATCGTAATAAAACCATCATTTTTAGGAAGAAAATTTGCGTTAAGGCTTCTGATCATCAAATACTTGGGGTACTTTTTCTTCCTTCAATTGGATCTCTGTGTACTGTCTTGGGTTTCTTAAACTTACCATGTACTTGCTTGTTAGCCTTTGTCCACTTCCATTGATGGGACTGAAATTCGATCGACCGAAATTCTATCTACTGGAAATTTTGTGTGTACCCAATTTTAGATGTATCTGCGGAACACAGGAGTGTAAATAAAAGCACAAACCAGGGGTGTTATCAGAGTCGGGTTGTCTAGTACCAGGGGCACCACCCGTTAAAAACCGGAGGCAAAAGCGCCGGGGGGTAAGCGAGCCCCAAAACTATCCGATATAATTATATATATTTTTGTAAATAGTTTTTATATGTGAAATTATATTTATTAATATACTCTTTTGAACTCATATTCTTTCGACTCGAGTTAGGATTCCAGTCTCACATGGTCTAATGCCGCTAACTCTAACGACACTCAACTCGAACTAGTCGATCACACTTCAAGCCAAGCTCAAGATCGAGCTGGAGCTCACCTAACCAACGCTCAGGTATTGACACTACTTGATTTAACTCAAGTGTTATAACACCTCTTGCACAGACATGAATTTCCCAGTTTTCACGTGTATGAAACAACTTTTTAGGGGGTAATTTCTTTCCTGTGCTTTACTTCTATGCCAGATCCATCAAAAGGATTGGTGTTCTTTTCCAGTGGATGTCAAACAGGGATATCGCCGAAAGGAACCTTGGACGTTAGAATCTTAGAAAAGGTGTAAGCAATAGCAAGTTGATCACCAAGAATATATGCTTGTTTCTATCCTTTGCACATTTACCTGCTTTTCCGATTCTCTCAAATTGTATGATTGTGAAAGGAATAAAGAATATCATCATCATGTTTATCTGTTCTCTCTCTCTCTCCCTCTCTCATTGAAAAAAAAAAAAAAAAAAAAAAAAATCTTCAGTGTCTTGTGCAGGAATCAAATGCTTTTTCTTCTTTAAATACTAGGTTATAAAATGGTAGAACTAACTAACGCAGTATGCTTGCATTATCCACACAATTAAAAAAAATGTTAAATAACCGTAGTTTTCTCTATTTTAGACAGAGTTTCACAAGAATGCCATCTCTAAGACCAACTCTCTCAATCTTATCTAGAGATCATCACAGACAGAAGCCAAATATTCCAAAGTGTTTTCAGCCAAATGTTGAGGAAATGAAAAAAGTTTTCAGCAAGTTTGATTCAAATGGAGATGGGAAAATCTCTCAAGAGGAGTACAAGGCGGCACTGAGAGCTTTAGGCAAAGGGAATGTGGACAATGAGGCTGCTAAGGCCTTTGAAGTTGCAGACACCGATGGAGATGGATTCATTGACTTCAATGAGTTCATGGAGCTGCATAACAAGGAAGGCGGCATCAAGTGTAGTGACATTCAAAGTGCCTTCAAGGCCTTTGATGTTAATGGCGATGGGAAAATAAGTGCGGAAGAGATGGTGGAGGTGATGAGGATGATTGGAGAGCGATGCAACTTGGAAAGCTGCAAGAAAATGGTGAGGGGTGTTGATTCCGATGGAGATGGAATGATTAACCTCGATGAGTTTATGAGCATGATGACTTGTACCATGAAACAATTTTAAAGAAGTTGAAGTATCATAGGTTTAAATCACCCTTTTTAATTAAATAAATGCTGTGTCAAATTAGAGAATTAATTATCGTCTAAACTCAAATAATTGTCCTTGTATTCTACACGGAATCAATGACAAGTACCGTTTATTATGGGTTTTTGAGCTCTACAGCATAGAAATTTTTGGTTCATACAACAAGTGTTTGCAAGTGAGAGTACATAGGATCATAGTTTTTATCTGGTCATGGCTCCTACCACTGAAGGAGCTGATGAGATTCCTCGGCTCTGTCTATCCATGTTTGCTTCCCAACCTTCATGTTTCCAAAATCAAAATTGTCATCACTATAAACATGTCGATAAAAGATAAAAGTAAAAATCCTAACAATGGTGACAAGGTATAGACATTTCCAGATTTCTTATAAGACCTTAAATTGATAAAGTTTGAAATGTCAGATGATCGTAAATAGTAGTAAATAATCATTTATAGAAGTTTTGTTGTAAATTCTGGCTTTTGTTTTCATGATTAGTACTCAAACGCATCAAGTGACAGATTGAATAACAGTCTGACATACCTATTCCCATATCAAAGCCACGGCTTCTGAGCTCTCTATATTCTTGACACAGGGCACAAGGCTCACAACAAAAATGAACCAGGCAATCAGCACAAGGGGCTTCCTCCAAATCATATTGTCCTCTCAATTTCGATCTATAAAAGCATGAGTACAAGCATGGTAGCCCGGTGAATCCTAGCAGGAGCCCATAAATTGCGCCACTGGCGGCACAAGCTACAAAAACAGCCAAGCAAAAGTTATTGTATCAACAATCACATTTAAAAATGTAAAGCGTCACGAACTCCACCATGCAGAATATAGATCTCAACACCTCCTACTTTAATAGCTAATACACCTAATTGTTTAAATCTGTTTTATGAAACTTACTTATTCTGATAATGTTTGAGGAGACTAGTCATCGAAGTCGATCAATGTCCTATATTAACCAATTTTACTGAAAATAAAAAACATTCACCTGAATTGATTGGAGTTAAGATCATAAAAACTAGTTTTAAAACTTACTGGTGGAACCCCTATTGGCGATCTCGGCAATCTGGCCAAAAGTGACACATGGGCATATGCAAGTGATCAAACAGTTTGCAGGGTCATCACAACAATGGCAGAGACCGGTAGACCACCGGGGAGGTGTAGTAGCTCTTGAAGTGCCTTGAAAATGGGACACATTCAGATTGCTTGGAATTGCAGGTACTGGAGGACCTTGATAGCCTTGATCTGGTGCATGTTTTGCATTGCCATAAGTTGAATGATACATTTTTGTGTGGTTTGATGAATGCGGAGAGTTGAGTAAACTAAGTACGCAGAAACTTAGCAAAGAGATAACCTAGAAAGCCTTCAAGAATGGTCAATATCATTGGAAATTGAACTATAAACAATTTGGATGGTCAACATCATTGGAACTTGAACTCTTGGGTTTGATAATTCCTAGTTCTTTACAAAGACCCATCTTTTAAAGTTCATTAAAATGAGGAAAACGCCAATGAACTTTAGCTAAGCTCGCACGTCTTCATTTGAGATCTCAAATTCTAACCTTCCCAATTACCAAAAAAATTAAAATGAGGAAAACAGTGTGCTATGAGTCACCCAAGCTGGTTATTTTGATAAAAAATTATTCTGCGTGATATCAAATTAATCCCAACTCATCCTCCCTCAATGTGCTCATTTGTGAGCGTTACTTAAAACGGACAATTTTGTGCATATAAAAAAATTATTAAATCTTGATATAAAATAAGGGCTCTCAAATATATATATATTTTTTAATGGAGAACAAAGGCTTTAAACTTTCATACATCGAGAGAAGTAGAATTTTGTATTGACCAAAGGATTTTTTTTTTTTTTTTTTGAATTGGACTTTAAAAAAGAAATACCTTGGAATCGATTGTCTGAAAAGAAGCCATTAACGTCGACGACTCTCTTCTTGTCTCCCCCGTCTCCTCTCTTTTTTTGCCCAAAAGATAATAATTAGTTCTTTAAGTAAATTAAAATGCATTTTCATAGTACTTCTATTTATAACAAAATTATAATAATACAGACTAAACCTAGAGGCCTTGGCTAAGTTCTTATCTTTTATTTTTTTTGTTATATCAAGATTTGAATTCAAATTCATCATGTTGAAAAAAAGAACTGTAACTACTAAGTCGTCCCTTTAGCGATAGATCTTATTCTTTCTATTATTCTCAACAACCTCTATACAGAAGTAACATGTTTGTTTATTTCAATGCCATAAGTTTGTTCTTAGAGAAAATTCCATTGCCTATGGATACCGACATTCTTGGGCAACTTGTTTACTGACAGATTTATGATATTAGAAAATTCCATTGGGCTTTCGATTCTTATGATATTCTTCATGATAAAAAAATAAACAAAATAAAAAAAGAAAAGGATATATCATTTTTTTTTTAAAAAAATAAAGCCTATACAAATAGGGTATGTCTTTATATAACCTCTACTAAAGAAGAGTTCAAATAGAGGCTAATACAAATACTCCTTGCTATCAATTTTCAAATATCATACTCAAAACTTTTTAGGGTCTTAGTGAAAAATAAGCTGATTATATATATATATATATATATATATATATATATATATATATATATATATATATATATATATATATATATATATATATATATGTATATATATGTATATATATGCATACCAATATGGTAATTTTTAATAAAAATATATAATATATCTTTAAAATTATTATTTTTAATAAAATAAATAATATTTAAAATTATAAATATTATATTTATATATATAAATAATTTTTGGCGGCTACCCCGCTCACCTGCTCCTTTCGGCCATGATCATAAGAACATGGAGAGAGGATAATGACAATTAAGGCTCTCCTCCACCCCTTTGCCGACCAAAAGAAACAACTACTACTTCTATTAACAAGTAATTTTTTTTTTGGGGTAAGAATTAAAAAGTAATTTGAATGTACTGAATTGGGAAGGAATTAAAAATAACGTTATTCAAAAAAAATATGAAAAAATTTTGTATATCAAATTGGCAGATTCACAATACTCGCAGGCTAGGCTGCAACCCGCATGAATTAATTTTATACGATATAGCAAAAGCCTTGAAGGCATATGAGTGTTTATTAATGATTTGATCTTTTGATAGGAATAGCATCAAACATTTCGGATATTAAGTACACACACATGATGTATATGCATATATAGCATAAATTCTTACTTTTCAAATTTTCTTCTTTGCTTTCCCCAATTTTCGATTAATAGAACAATCAAAGAACAATTAAGAATCGATAGGACTCGAGCTCCAATATTTAGAAAATCGTTCCACATGATCAAAAACTAGAAAATATTTACGATATGATATACATAAAACACCAAATTTAATAAATACCGAAAGAATCATGCGAATCGGATCAAATTGGGTATTAATTATTTTTCTGCCGAATTTAATTTTTGAAATTAAAAAATAATGAATAATGACTCTTTATATCTCATATCCCTCAATTAATTCTCTCTAATTTTTTCTTTTATTTTCTATTTTACTTTTTAAAAGATTGGTTATATTTTTTTAAGGTAAGTTTAAAATTATAAATTTGAAATTTTGGAATGCATCATGGGGTTTCTTTTCTTTTATTTATACTATGCTTTTAAAATAAAAAAAAATTTTTTTTAAAATTTTTTTTTTTTTTTTAAAAAAAAAATTTTTTTTTTTTTTAAAAAAAAAAATTTATAAAAAATTGTTAAAAATAGATATGTAAGATATTATTTTTCGTACCACACTCACCTCGTTGATTTAAGGTGTAATACGACATTTAAAACAACATAGAACTCTCTTACGTTTGATCCACACTTCCATTGATTAGGCACAAATTTTCTAGTCAATGATTGATGGCTAGAAGAATAAAGTTAGTTCCGATTCATATGTTAAGTCCCAGTAAAAGTTGCCGAAGGTAAGCATGGGCTCCTGGGGAGAATATATACTCCACTTCCCTTTCTTCTCAACGATAACCTTGCAATCACTAAAGTTCACATCCATCACTTACAAATCCCCTTTTTTTTTGGTTCTGTTCTTCTTGCCCTATTATACAGTAGCCAAATACGCTACTGTGAACAGTAGTCCAACCTTTTTTTTTGAATAGGGCTTAGACCGGTTCAAACCGTTTCAGAACCGGTTTAGATAAAACCTAACACAATGCAAAGACTACCGCTACTCCACCATTCATTTCGATTCCGTCGTTGTCACTGTCGAAAACTCAAACAAAACGCTGGGGAAGGTCGATCAAGAGCCGAAGAGAATAGATCTGAAGTTTGATTGGTGAAATTCTTTCGTCGGGCCATCAATTTGTCAAGTATCCGTTCGTTCGACCGTCGCCTATCTCCTTCAAATTCGTCGTCGATGATAGGAGTTGAGAGTCGACAATGGTCTAGACAGATGCGCCTTGATTAGATCTCTTCAAAACTGTAAAAGATCGGAAGGTTCAAAGCTGAATTGAAGATTCCCTATGGAGGCTGATGGTTGAGATTCCTCTGGAACTAAAAGATATTGCCGCTGACGATGGATTCCAAACCGTGCATTTTTAGGTAAAAAAAAAAAAAAAAGGACGAAGAAGAAAAGGAAAAGGAAGAAAGAAGGTTACGGATGATCACAATTTGAATATCACATCAGAATCAAAATCGACATCCGACAATTCACATAAAATTATCAATATTAATATTAATTTAAATAATATATTATATAATTTTATAAAATATTAATAATTATATAAAATTATATTAATAATTATATAAAATTAATAATTTTATATAATTTAGTGATTTATATAATATAGTATTATGATATAATAAAAATTTATTGACCGATATTATAATCAATCTGAATATTATAAAAATTTATAAATTTAATATCAATATTAATAATTTAAATAATGTACAATTATATATTAAAATTGTGATACCTAAAGATAAAATTATGATAATAAGAAATAAGTATGTGGTAAAATTATGATAACTAATGATAAGTCAATGGTAACAAGTGCATGCGATAATAGCTAATAAGTATGTGATAAAAGATGGTAAAATTTTGAAAATTGGTGCTAAGTCATGCAATAACAAGTAATAAGTATACGATAAAAAGTGATAAAATTATGATAATTGGTGATAAGTTAGTGGTGACAAGTGCAAGTGCGGTAGACCACCCGCATACGTGGTACACCGCACACCGTCCAATTATTCTTGCATATTAATACGATCCTTATTACGTTTATATTATTTTTGTATTTTTTTATTTTATAGTCTCTTAATTTATCAATTATAATTTAAATCTACACAATCTTAAAAAAAAAAAAAAAATTATTAATATCATATAGTAACCGACGCAATAAATTTTCCTATCACTTGTACTAACTGACGATAAAATGTAACATTTCTATAACCAACGATAAAATGTAGTAATTTTTTAAAACTTGCGATAATCGATGATAAAAAACAGTAACTTTTGTTAAAAATTGCTGTATGATACATCCATTTTAGAGTGTGTCCCAACCATCAGATGAATTGTGATTTATCCAATTTGGGATTGACAATATGCCAGAAAAGGAACGAATTTGGGATTACTTTCGTGGCGTACAAATACATCATTGATTTTCCAAAGTCAATGTTACATTATTAATACTACATTATTATATATAATGCTAAATTAAATTATATAATACCAGTCATTGGACTAATTTGGGATAAATTCAAGTGACATTGTAATTTACAGTTAGATCAAATTGCATTGTAGTTCTCTTAAGAGTGGAGTAAGTTATTTAAATCAAATGATATTATATTATATAATATAGTGTTATAATATGCAATTATGACAATTCATTGACGAATCGGATATTATGACCAATTAATTCATAATGTAGGTTATAATATGATATTATGACAATTTATTGATTAATTAAATATTATGACCAATTGTTACATGATATAGTATTACATTATGATATTTGTAATGGTAAATAATGAAATTATGTTACATTACATCAATATTAGTAATTTAAACAATGTTATATACAGTATTACATTGTAATACACTATTGAATCAAGTGACATTATGGAAGAAATTATTTAAATGTAATGATACTATGTTACATAATATATTGTTACAATATGAGATTATGATAATTCATTGACCAATTGGACATTATAACTAATTAATTCATAATATAGTGTTACAATATGATATTATGATAATTTATTGATCAATTAGACATTATAACCAACTGTTACAACAATTCACACATTAGAAATGTAATGATACATAATAACATTATATTACATAACGTCAATATTAATAATTATCAATATTAGTAATTTAAATAATATTACATGATATCTAATATTTGTAATTACATAAAATTAGTTATTATCAATATTATATAATAATGTTACATATTGTAATTATCAATATTATATAATTTTAAGTTGAAAAAGCATTCAACCAATTACCCTCAGCCATTGGATCAATTGCAATGTGATATATTCATTTCAGAGTTTGCCCCAGCTATCGAATGAAATGTGATTTATCTAATTTATGATTGATGACGTGCAAAAAAATGAACCAATTTTGAATTGTTTTCGTGACATAAAATGTAAAAATTGTGAGTTTTTAAATAACCTAAATAACGCACAAGGCGGGTATTAATTAAAAGTGTGGAAGAACAAGACGGATAAAAGTAGAAGTGTGAAAAAATTTATAAAGGGACAAAATTTTAAAAAGGGCAAGTATTGAAAATTTGTTTGTATGGTCAAATGACTAAACCAAATATATTTTAAATCATCCCCTTAAAACCATCAATCGAAAGCTCTCATTCCCTCAAAGTTTTCAAAATCCGTTGAAAGTTCTAAATTAACCAAACATACGACCTCATTTCTCATTCTCTTGAAATCTCTCATAATCCATAATTTATAGGAAACTTTTACTTAGCCAAACATATTTTCAACCAAAAATTAAAACCTTTCATTCTCCTAAAATCTATACAATCAGTCAAATATATTTTTAGCCTTTAGATCTATCCAAAACTCTCACTCGTCGTCTTACTGAAACTCTTTATAACATATATTCAAATATCAACAAATCAAATCTACAAGACAAACGACTTTGTAAACTTTCATCAAAAGATAATTGTATTTTTTTTTTTATAAAAAAGTTACTCTGTTATGCTGGGAATGGATATTTGAACTATTTTAAAATTTTTCAGTTACAAATATGAAACAAACTAAACGATAAATGAGTATTGTAGCTGACCACGAAAAATCACAACCATCTCAAGAACAAGTTCGGTCTGAAGAAGTCCAACCATTCAAGATGTTATCCCAGATTTAAAAATAAAAAAAGGATAAATTATACTTTTTCCTTTGTGATTTGACCAAAAAGCACATGCTTCCCTATGGTATCCCTTGTGTTTTTGAGTCACAGAAAAAACAATTTTATTTGTTTATTATATCCTATATGTAGTGTGTTGATTTTAAAAAAAAAGTTGTTACTTTGTCTGCTAATTTATTAATCTTTGCATGTATTTTTTTTTCTTTATCATTATATAGATTATAATGAATATTTTGAATTGTAACAATACTTATCTTTGGGTTATAATGTAATATTTATAGGTATGATGTTGGTGAATGATATGCTTATGGTGAACTTGCATTTTAATAAACAAACTACCACGCATATGATGGTGAACGGTAGACTGCGAGCTAGACGTAACGCTTTTCTAACTGACGATAAAAGATAGCAACTGGCAATCAATGATAAAAAATAGTAATATTTCCTAATACATGTGGTAATTGACGATAAATGGTAATAACATTTTCTAACAGTTATGGTAATCGATAATAAAAGACAATAACATTTTCTAACACGTAATAACCAGGTAATAACATTTTTTAACATATGTAGTAGCCGACATTTCCTAACATGTAGTAATCGACGACAAAAGGTAGTAACCAAATAATAATATTTCCTAACACATAATAACCGGGTAATAACATTTCTTAACATATGTAGTAGTCGACATTTCCTAACATGTAGTAATCGACGACAAAATGTAGTAACCAGATAGTAATATTTCCTAACACATGTAGTAAATAGGTAATAACATTTCCTAACATATATAGTAACTGACGATAAAAAAGATAGTAACATTTTCTAATACATGTGATAATCGGTAATAAAAGACAATAACTTTTACCTAATACTTTTCTAACCGACAATAAAAGATAATAACTTTTCCTAACATTTGTAATAACCGATAATAAAAGACAATAACTTTTACCTAATACTTTTCTAACCGACAATAAAAGATAGCAACTTTTCCTAACATTTGTAATAACTGATAATAAAAGGCAGTAACATTTTCTATAACATTTATGGTAACCGATAATAAAAGATAGTAACATTTCCTAACACATGTAACAACCGACGATAAATGACGGTAGCATTTCCTAACAGCTGTGGTAATTAATGATAAGAGATAGTAACATTTCCTAATATGTTGTAACCGACGATAAAAGACGATAACATTTCCTAATACATACGATAACCGACCATAAAAAACAATAACTTTTACCAATGCTTTTTAAACCGATGATAAAAGTTAGTAACTTTTTCTAACACTTGTAAGTCGACGATAAAAGGCAGTAATTTTTCCTAACATATATGACAATCGACGATAAAAGATAGCAACTTTTACCAATGCTTTTCTAACCATCAATATAGACTCAGGACATGGTCCAACGGTGATCAAAACCATCAGGATAGACCTATCCCAATTGGTGTATAGCCAACTGAATACCCATTCGTCGGAAAAGGTTCTGCCATCAGTTTTAGTGGATTTTGCAAACAGTTTTCATCTGTTTGGATAAGATATTTGTTTTGTAGTGTATGAAAGTTTAAAGATTGAGAAAAAGTTTGCAGAAGAAGAGAAAGAGAAAGTTACAGAGAGAAAAAAGAAGAGAGAGGGAAAGAAAAAAAAAGATATAGGGAGACGCGGACAGGAGAAAAAAGAATTCTTTTATTTATCACCTACCCTGTTGTTAATAAGTTTACATGTATTTATATATTCCCTGGAGTAATCTCTAACTGTTTAACAACTCAACAGCTTCAGGTTCAATTCAGTTAGCCAACTGACTTCAGAACTAACTGCTCACAACCCACTATCTATTAGCTTCAAAGTTTTGGATAGGTTGTTACAATTTTCCTCCCCTTCAAAATACGCCTTGTCCTCAAGGTTCAAAATTTGAAAACTAAGCCTTGATAAAGCTCATGTCCTTCTTAGTTGTTCCCTCTTGCTCTTTGTTTTTTTCCAACCACTATCCTTCTACCTCTGCTACTGCTAGGATTATATTAAGGTTCCTCAGTTTGTATTGATGACCCAAAGTATACTTCTCGCCACACTTAAAACAAAGATTGTTAGCTCTATAATGATGCATCTCCTGTGACGATATTTGTTGAGTTTTGAAGTTGGTGTTGTTAGTAACCATGTTCTTGATCTCTACTTCAACCTCTCCTAGATACCAAATCTTATTCATGCTAATTCCTTTGTGCTTAATCAATTCTAAGGATTGTTCTTAAAGCATGGCAATTTCAAAGGCTTGAAACAAAGAAGTGGGTTTATCATTAGCAACATTGGTTTAATTTTTTCCTTAATTCCACTAATAAAGCTTGAGATGAAATAAAATTTTGTTAACTTGGGGTTCTTTTGAAGCATGATGGTCTATAATTTTTCAAATTTCTCTTGATACTCCACCATTGAACCTTGTTACTATAATTTATTAAATTGCACCATTTCATCTTGGACACCTTTTGTTTCAAATCATTAGCACAATAGTCTAAAAAATTCTTCCCAGCTCACTTCACTCTTGACTATCTTCAATCCTTGAAACCAAACCTCAGCTTTATCATCCAAATATATTTCTACAATCTTCATCCAAGAGGTGGTTGGTATTTGATAAATAGAAAAAAAAATTATTACATTTGCGCAACCACATTTTAGGATCCTCTATTGTGAATATGGGCAACTCAATTCTTAATGGATTTGGTATGAGTCCACGGTTGTTTATGTCCTTTTTAGGCCATTGAATGCCATTTTTAGCCATGATTCTGGTATCTGTAGGCAAGATAGGGGACTTGGAAATTCTTTCTTGATGTTGTCCTTTAACTTGATCTTTAATTGTTGTTCTGATCAGATTAATCATTCTGGTCTCCAATCCTACTATAAGAGCCTCTAACCTCTGGGAATGCTCATCAAGCTTTTGTTTCATGTCCTTTTGTTGTTCTTCAAATTTTCTTTCCATTACTATATAGTTCTCTTTGATTTTTACTACCATATCCTGCATTATGATTTCTTGTTTCTTGAGTTGCTCGTCAACTGCTTAAAATGGTGTACCTTCAGCCATTCTTGATTATTTGGCCAAGGACTAACAGCTCTAATATCAATTTGTCACAACCCGACCTACCTCTTGAACTAAAGGATGTTGGGTCTTAAAAATGAAAGGAAAACAGAGCATCCAACTAGAAAGCAGAATATTGTGAACTATTGGATTTCTAAACTTTAATGGTAAGTTGATGATAAATAAAATGCTATAAAAGTTTAAACATTGAGAAAAGGTATCTAGGAGAAGAGAATTAAAAGTTACAAAGAGAGAGAGAGAGAGAGAGAGAGATAGACAGGAAAAAGAAGAATTCTTTCATTTATAACCTATCCTGTTGCTAATCAGTTTATATGTATTTATACATTCCTTGGAGTAATCCCTAATTGTCTAATAACTCAACAACTTCAGTTATAATTCAATTTATAAACTAACTTTAGAACTAACTGCTCACAACTCACTAGCTGTTAGTTTCAAAGTTTTAGATAGGTTGTTACAATTCACTATTCTCTTCACGGGAGTTTTTCATACTTGTCTTCGTAAGCCAAATGTTTCTCTTGTAAAAGTTTAAAACTGAGTTATTCAGGTGTTTACACCCTAATTGAGTCAATGGTTTGTGGGGGAAGTGGAGTCCCAAATTTGGTCACTTCCAGTTTTACCACTTCAACAACTATGGCTAGGAAATTGGTTGAGATAGGATCAGTGAGGAGGCAAGCTGTGCATAATAGAGTTGACATGGAGGATTCATTAAATGCCCCTTCAAGACGATCAAGTAATGGGAACAATGATAGGAAGGAAGAGTCAATTAACTTCAAATAATGAGTAGGTGTGTCAACAACTATAGTTGGTGAATGTTTGGATGATTTTAATCTCTTTTCTTCAAATGATTTAGCTAATAATCTTGGAATATCTGCTTCTCGACTGGTAGACACTTCAACCCTCAATAATACCCCCCCAAAAATGCTCTTTGCTCAGTTCTCATTCCCATCCTACACAACCAGTGCCTTCCATGCACCAAGCCCAACATTATAATACCTACCAGCTCATTACTCAATGTATGGCAAACCCATTAGAGGACCTGAAATCATAGCGGCATCGTGTAGAGTAGTCTATGATTTTAAAAAATAATAATAGTTATTCAAAAATCAAATTTTTAACACAATGTCCCTAATAAAGTTAGAGACAGAAACATAATTTTTCATGGTCAGGATTTTGTTACCTAGTTTGAGCCCACATAATCTTTCTTCCTGATTGAATATACGTGTAAAGAATATTAGCTTTCTGAATATTAGTATTCCAAAATTTCAATTTTGGAGATTTCCAAATTAAAAAAGTTTTGAGAATATTGACATTCCAGAATTTAGTATTGTAATTATTTTATTTATTCTTACCAATCTTATGAATATTCTATTAATTCTTACCTTTCATATTTTAGGGTTTAATTTCTTGTAATCACCCTATAAATTGGGTCCTTGTACAACCTATTGTTATACACAATACATAAGTCATTCTCTTTTAGTCTGCTTTTCTTCCCTCTGTTTTTCCTGCTTTATCTTGCTTTTTCTAATATGGTATCAGAGCATTAGGTGTTCGATCAGATTTTATTTTTTTTCCTCATCAATTAGACATTTTCTTTTTTATCTAGTTATGAAGAAATTAGATATTTCTCAACCTATTTCAGTTGTGCTTGATGAATACAACTATAAGGTCTGGTTTTAAGGGATGAGAAACTTCCTTAAGGGAATGAAGCTATGGCGTTATGTTACGAGAGATATCAAATTGCCTATGAAATCTGATGAGAAAGTATAGCCATTTTCTTTTTTGTCTAGTTGTGGGAGATATCAAATTGTCTATGAAATCTGATGACAAATCGAATGGTGATTTTGTTAACCGTCTTGAAGATTGGGATAACAAAAATCACCAAATCCTGACTTAGTTTTGTAATACGTTACATCTTCTATTCAATTGCAATTTAGTCATTTTGAGACAGCTAAAGAAGTTTGAGATCTTTTTGCAAGTTGCTATACTATATTAGATTTGGCTCATCAGTATTAATTGCTTACCGAACTCCACTCTTTGCGACAGGAATAAGGTCAGTTAATCAATGATTTTCTTGCCTGTATGCAATCAATATGAGATCAACTTACTCTCTCTGAACCCCATTGGTAGTGTACAATTGACGCTAACAAATATGTAATATATCAAAACCAAAAACATCTAGTCCAATTTCTTATGGCTCTAACATCTGATTTTGAGCCTGTTAGAGATTCTTTGCTTCATCGACATCCTGTCCCTACAATTGAAACCGCAGTTTTTGAGTTGATATCAGAAGAGACTCGTCTGGGATTACTCGAACCTCAACATAGTGACGTTGTGTTGGCCACCACTACTCGAGGACCAAAGTTTCCAAATTTCTGTCGTAATTGTCAGAAGTTAGGTCATATCCTTCCTAATTGTCCTACTGTTGAATGTTGATTTTGCAAAAAGTGAGGACATATTTCTAGTCGATATCTTGCTAATCCTATGATTAAATTTAGATATTGCAAAGAGAAATGTCATCTTATTGAGAATTGTCTAAAGAAGGCCATTCAATCCCAAACTTGTTCTACTGCTGGTTCTCGACATATCTCATAGACTGCTGCTATTGCTATTGAGGATTCTGCTACTACTGCCTCTTCTTCCCAGCCTACAATATCTCTTGGTGATTTTCAAACCCTCTTACAACAAATTCTTTCTTCTAGTAATTATAACCATACTACACTTAACTGTATCAAGTACTTCTCCTTGGTTTTTTGTGTCACGCCCTAAACCGGGGTCGTGAGCAGTCGTCCGTTACCCTGGATGCCGGCTGTATTTTTACAGAAAATTGGACAGAACCTCCCCATATTACGGAGGTCTCCCATGTACAATTTAACCTGTTTTATGAACATCCATCCTGTCAATTAAGAAAAAGGGTCATCCTGGCCTCACAACCATCAACCACATCACAACAGACAACCAGGACAACGCAAGGCTAAACTAAATACTAACAGACATAGCCACAAACCTCTACTGTCATGCCCAACTAGAGCATGAACAGCCGCCACACCGAGCGGACCTAAATTTGATACAAATTATACAACAAATTCCCAAGTTACATTTTAAATATTTACATGTGCCTCAATGCAAGTGAAATGAGTCAATATGAGAGTTTCACGAATAAATGTCCATAATTTATACAGTTATCCCATAAAATAAATAAATAAGTATATTGATCAAACTAAAATCTCCAATATACAGCGAGATCACCAGTAATCATAGTGGAAGAATTGGTAAAATCCATACCCAAGTCCAGTGACATCAAGTCCACGTCGCAAATCTGTTAATCACAATGATTCTCCTTCAGTCCAAGACTAATCCTGTGGGAAAGAATGTGAGGAGTGAATATCTATGGGAGGATACTCAGCAAGTGAGGGGATCGACATCGTACTATCAATATCAGGTGTGAACTTGAAGTGTCAAAGCATGTAATACAATATCAAGTGTGCAAAAACAGCGTGCAGTATTACATAACTCAAGGCACACATCAGAAAATAATATATATACATCCATCCATCCATGTATCAAGTAGCATATGTAGAGCCGGCCGAACAACAACCCCGACAATGGTCTACCTCAACCAAGGATGGGCGCATTGGGGGTTTTCATAATGTAAATATCAAATAATGGCTCTCTACCCCAATGTTGGCCACAGACTACTCCAACTAGCCTGTAAATAATAATAATAATAATATATATATAGTCGGTCGTGTATGATGCCTCGCCCAGTGCTAGACAGAGGTAAACTCACGTCTTCCCCGATGAGGGTCAACCTGGGACAACCATACACATGACAATTCGACGAATACCTCCGGCCGAAGCGTACCTGGACACAAGGGGTGTCTCTACCAAATGTCCTTCGTAGCTACGGAATGCTATAGGAAGCATATCACCATATCACCAAGTCGGCCGAGCACGTAGTCCGCATGCATCACATCATAACGTCGGCTAGGCGTACAGCTCAAATAGTACATATAAATTCATTTGAAACCATGTGTCAATACCAGTGGAAGCATTAAAACATATCAATATGTCAAAGAAATGTGACACAATATGCAGTTATCAAACTCATGGATGCATATCGATAAAATCAGCAGTTTGGACACTCCAATGGTCACAAAAATATGTACATACACTTATCAAAATCAAAAAACTCAATTTTCACACGTATAGAAATCATGACGTTTGAAAATCGGTAAAACATAATTTATCAATCAATAGTAGATGTCTAAGTCCCACTCACAATTCAGGGAAGGTGTGCACTCCCAATTCTAACCCAAACCAAATCAAATTCCTCAATTGATCTTTCCTAACACACAATCACAGTCATGTCATCAATTTCCAAATAATTTTTGGGTTTATCCATTTTCCCTAATTTTATACAAATCCACATTCTTTGATTTATGAACACACTCTAATGACATCAATTGCATTTCATTTATAAATAAATAACAATGTCAAAGCCAAGTCTAATTCAACCCTAAAACCAATCAAAGTCGAAAATACGCTTAAAATAAATAAATTTCCTACGAAATAGAAAAATCTTTAAAAATTCATACACTTTTCGATTCTCATCCGATTTCTTCAAACCATATGTCATTTTCAAAGTATGGAAGTCTATTTTCATAATACGGAGATCGTATTTAAGTTACCTATATGCAGAACAATTTGTAATGAAAAAGGCTATATCAATCCTTAAGTTCCAACTCCAAATTCTGACTATTTCATGCATATGTCAAATTAAACTCTAGGGGAAACTATTTAAATCAACTCAATATGATTCCATTATCCTGAACAGCCCAATTCATATAAAATCCTATACTTAATCTCACTAATTACATATAAACACTTTAGAAAACACATTCTCCTCAAATTCAACATATTTGCAAGACATATACAAAAATCCCATCTTAAATTCAACCTCAACTCATTTAATTATCGAATGAATTAGGATTTTACCTTACCTAGGGTTTTCACAGCTCAGTATCCTAACGTCCGTGCACAAATCAGTTCGAAATCCTGCAATATCTCCAAATTGAAGCACGTGTGAGTAATTAAACCTAATTACCAAGGAAATTCGAAGTCCTAAAGCAAAATTGAGACTCAACCCCTACCTACGCAGTGAAAGGATCGCTGGAAACCATCGCGGCCTAGGGCATTTCGAAATTTGCTACTGTGGTTGACTTAGAGCTCTGCGGAGGTTACAACAGTGGTTGCTCACAGCAAGCACCGCGAGCGGGCAAGGAGGGAGAGAGGGAAAGGCAGAGAGAGAGAGTGAATCCGAGATAGAAACATAGAGAGAGGGAGGGGTGACCGAGAGGTAAGCGGTGGCGAAGGTGGTTGGTGGTGGTTAGAGGAACCGCCGATGCTGCAGAGGGTGGTGGAGGAGAGGGAAGGCGCGGTGGAGAAATCGCGAGGAAGAGAGAGATTCGAGAGACATAGAGAGAGAGAACTGAGAGGAAGGTAGAGAGAGAGAGTGTGTGGCGGTGGTGACTGTGGGTGCGGTGGTTCACGGTGGAGGTGGAAGAGAGGGGTGGAGAGTGCGAGAGAAATGAAGAGAGACGAGAGACTGAGAGTGAGAGAGACGAAGGAAGGAGAGAGATTAGGGCTTTTAGCCCTATTCGAATTGGGGAGGGGGGAATGCTGCGTTTCGGCCGAAACGCATTACTTCCTTCTCTGTTTTTTTTTTTAAATAAATAAATGAACAAATGGATAAATTAATAAATAAAGTACCCACTTTTTACTAAATTTTTAAATTTCACAAAAATGAGGTTTAGTACGAATTACGGATACGACATTTTATAATATACCAAAAATTCAAATTAAATACCCCAAAATCAAAAATCAATATAAATAAAAATTTCTCTCTATATATAAAAACTGAGAATTATTTTATTTAATTCCTGAATAGACGTACAATAATACGGACACCGCAGTGTTGGTGTTACATTTTGACTCTGCTTGCTCTAACCATATGACCCATAATTTCCATTCTTTTACTTCTTTATCCACTCCTATCACACCACTTATGATTCATACAGCCGATGGCTCTACCATGTCAGTCAATCATATTTGTCACCTTTCCAACTCTTTCTTAGATTTACCAAATACATTTTTTGTCCCTACACTCACCTTAAATCTTATCTCTGTTGGTCAATTATGTAAATTTGGATTTGACATAATATTCACTTTTACTAGATGTCGTGTGTAGGATCCACAGACGGGAAAGATTTTTGGGACAGGCTGTAAGGTTGGACGTCTATACGAGCTCACTTCTATTCACATTCCTATCACTCGTTCCTCATAATGTTGTGCTACCACAATTCCTTTCTCATTTCACTTATGGCATTTTTGTCATCTCTTAATAAATTTCGTTCTTTGATTTTTTCGGGTTCACTAGGTTCTGTTACTGATGAATATCTTCAATGTATTTCGTGTTAAACTACAAAACAATTTACCTTATTCTTTAATACAAATGATTCTATTTCTAGTACTCCCTTTGATCTTATTTACTTTGATATTTGGGGACCATCTCCCACACTAACTATGGATGGGTCAAAATACTTTGTTGTATTTATTGATGAGTACTCCCATTTTACATGGATTTATTTGATGAAAAACTGCTTAGGATTATCTCAAATTTATAAAACTTTGCATCAATGATCCAAACTCAGTTCTCTCATACTATCAAAATTTTACGAACTGATAATGCATCAGAATATTTTGAGTTTACCCTTACTACGTTTCTTAAGTAACATGGAACCAGTGTCCAACGTTCTTGTCCAGGTACTTCCCAACAAAACGGTAAAACAAAACGAAAACATCGTCACATTCTTGACATAACTCAGTCTTTACTTTTCTCTGCATCTTATCTATCACAATTTTGGAGTGAGGCGGCTCTTACAGCTATATATGTCATTAATAGAATACATTCTTCTACAATCTCTAATATCTTTCCTTATGAGCGGTTACATGGCTCTCCACCAACTTATAACTCTCTCAAAGTTTTTAGGTGTGCTTGCTTTATGTTACTTCAACCCCATGAGTATATAAGTTACAACCTCGAGCACGATTATATTGTTTCCTTGGATATAGGATTGAACACAAATGATATAGATGTTGGGATCCTATCTGAAATTGTCTTCGAGTCTCTCGACATGTCATTTTCTAGAAAAATATCATGTTTTCTTCCCTATCCCATTTTCGTACCACTTCTCCATTATTTACTAATTTGTCTTCTGATTTATTTTCTTCTAGTTCTAATACATGTACAGACACTTCAACTCTTACGGCTCCTTCAGATGCTCTCCCAGATGATGGACCTACACCTCCCTCCACTGAAGCCGAGTTACCTTTTGAATCTACTTCTTGACCTACAAGAGTCAGAGCACCTCCTGTTCGTCTTCTTGATTACCATTGTTATTCTACAATTTTCACTTTACATGAGCCTTAATCTTACCGAGAGGCTAGTACTAATCCTTTTTGGCAGCAAGCTATGTAAGAAGAACTTAAAGCTCTGGAGAACACACATACTTGGGATTTAGTTGATCTTCCTAAAGATAAAACTCTTGTAGGATATAAGTCGGTTTATAAAATCAAAACCCCTCAGATGGAACTATTGAACGATACAAGGCTCAGCTATGCTTGCTGTTGCTGCAGATAAACAATGGCCCTTGTATCAGATGGATGTTAAAACTTTTTTCAATGGAGTTTTAAAAGAAGAAGTTTATATGAAACCACTTTCGAGTTATTCACATCTTGCCAACAAAGTCTGTCATCTTCGTTGAGCTTTATATGGCCTAAAATAGGCTCCCCATGCCTGGTTTTCTACTTTCAGTAGTGCTGTTAGTGACTTTGGCTTTCCTCCTAGTACTTATGATTCTGCCCTCTTCATTCAGTAAACTGATCATGGTACAGTCTTACTTCTTCTTTATTTTGATGACATGATTATTACTGGAAGCGATACTACTGCAATCTCCAAATTCAAATATTTTCTTTGCAACAAATTTGAAATGAAGGATCTTGGTCATCTTAGTTAATTCTTGGGGTTGGAAGTTACTCCTACAACTTCTGGTTATTACTTGTCTTAGGCAAAATATGCCTCCGACCTTCTCTCTCGTTTAGGTACTTCAGACAATAAAATTGTCTCAACTCCTCTTGAGCATAATGTGAAACTTTCTCTTATAGATGACATTTCCTACTTATATCGGCAATTAGTAGGCAGTCTTGTTTATCTTACTGCCACTCGTTGTGATATCTCTTATGTTGTTCACATTATCAGTCAATTTATGGTTGTACCACGATCTCCTCATTTTGCTGTTATTCTACGGATTCTTTATTATGTTAAAGGCACCTTATTTCATGGACTTCACTTTTCTACCTCATCCTCTTTACAGCTGTGTGCCTATTTTGATGCTGATTGCGCTGGTAAACCTACTGATCGAATGTCTACTACTGGCTATTGTATTTTTCTTGACGATTCTTTAATCTCCTGGTGTAGTAAGAAACAAACTTTTACAGCTCATTCTAGTACAGAGGCAGAATATCGTGCTCTTACTAACATTACAACAAAATTATTATGGCGTCAGAGGCTTCTTCGTTATTTTGGTATAACTGCTTTTTCTCCAACTCATCTATATTGTGATAATCAGTGTGTTATTCAGATTGTTCATAATGATGTCTTCCATGAACGAACTAAGCACATTGAGATTGATTACCACTTTATTTGCCAACATATAACTAATGGTAACCTTCAATTATTCTTTCTCCGCTCAGACGATCAACCTGCTTATCTGTTTACCAAGACTCATCTTCCTAGGCATCATGATGACCTACTTCACAATCAAGATGACTTATCAACTCCCATCTTGAGTTTGAGGGGGGTGTAAAGAATATTGACTTTCTAAATATTGGTATTCCTAAATTGAAGAAATTTTGGAGATTTCCAAATTGAAGAACTCTTGAGAATATTGACCTTCCAGAATTTCAGCATTGTAATTATTTTATTTATTCTTATCAATCTTATAAATATTCTATTAATTCTTACCTTTCGTATTTAAGGGTTTAATTTCTTGTAATCACCCTATAAATTGGGTTCTTGTATAACCTATTATTATACATAATATATAAGTCATTCTCTCTCAGTCTGCTTTTCTTCCCTCTATTTTTCCTGATTTATCTTGCTTTTTCTAACAATACGAATAGATAATCGTATGAACAGAAGGCCAAGCTATCTCAAAAAATATATAAACAGAAGGCATTATCTGGATAGACTTACGAATAAAAAGCAAAGCTATGTTGATGAACATACGAAAAGCTAGGCTATCTGAATAAATATATGATCAGACTGGGCAAATATACAGACAGAAGGCCTAAGAAACTAACCTCTGTCAGATGTGGTTTCAGTCTAAAATCTATCAATCATGCCTTTTTAGTTTGTACTCTCGCCTAGGCAGTTTGGGCAAGGAGACGAATCACGGCCTTTCTCTTCATGGAAAAAATCTCAGCTTACTTTGAATCTAGAACATGAGGCCAAATGAGATGAGGTCAATTGTTTGGAGATTTAGTTCGAAAGAAACTTAGCTCTCTTTTAAGGATCGACAAAGGTAAAGTGATGAGGTATTTTACCTTGCTATGTTGGCCTCATCGACGAATATTTGAAGATATAATATATATCAAATCGAAATTGATTTTGAAATATTTAATCTTTCTTAGAGTATATTATTACATTGTTCTCCATCTTTACCATAACATTAAAATCATGTTTATCTATTTTTCATATTCATATTATTTTTATATTTATATCTTGGTATCAAAGTGCCATTGTATGCGCTTGCGTCTCCAGAAGATTTTAACCCGTTTTGAAAAAATTGCTTTTTAATATGTATCCACATGTGCCTTTAAAAGACCCTTGTTCCCTTATGAAAAAAAACCAATCTTCAATATACACCTATCACTGATTCCATGTCTCAAAGTGGAGAGACTATTTCCTGGTAGAGACCTAATTTTGGTTGGATTGAAATGAACTCAGATGCCTCGTTTAGTTTAGAAGGGTGTGCTTTGGGGGGTTGTCTTATGTGATTATGGGCGGCTAGTATTGGCGAGTGCTTTTAAGCTGATTGATGCTTCGGATTCAATTGTGGTTAGGGAGGCATTGGCTATTGTTGAAGTCGAATTTTGACTCCACAGATAATAGCTCTTTAACTCAAATAGGGATGTTCACCGGATCTTCTTTGATAGGAAACCTGTAAAAACCCCGTTAGGGGTGTCCCGACAGGGGACTCCGATACTCAAGTCAGAAAAAGTAATAAAGAAAGACTAAAGATAGTTTATAACTTTTGCCCTGTGTTACCCCATGTGTATTGTGTGTAAAATATTGTACAATGAATACTGCGTGTAAGGACATTTTGTATGTCGCGTATGTAATACCATGTGATGTAATCTGTGTATATAAAATTATACCGTTGATCGTGCATAGAATTGAGTATGAAATCGCACCTCTGATGATATAAAATAGGCTATGGAACTGTACCTCTCATGTGGAGAATTGAGTTGTTTCTAATGGTATAGAATTGACTATAAAGCCGCACCTCTATTGTGAACAATTGAGTTGCCTCCTTGTGCCTCCTCCTCTTCTTTGATGGTATATAATATAGAATGATGTACCTGAATCCTCTTGGTGGTGGGTTGTCTTTTCTCTCTATATATAGCCTTTTGTGTGTCAATAGGTATAGAAAACCCTACTTACCTTGTAAAGAAATTGTCTTCCAAAATAACAATGATTTGATTTAGAATCACACTAGATTAAAGAAAGTTTAAGATTTTAGAAAATTTTCTTTCTTTATTGAAAGTACAAATGGAAGTATAAGAGAAATGAAATCTCATAAGAATAAGAAAAGTTTCCAGTGTCGTAGAGATTTCTTTCCTTATCGGACGAGGGACTTCTTCCTTATCAAGAATCTTATAGAAATTAGGAAGGTTTGAACTTGTTAGAAATTTTCTTTCTTATCAGATAACCATAAATGATTATTGGCTGTTGAGTCGGATATCATCAACTATGATATAAAGACCCCATTGTGACAATCCAACTCAAGAGAGTGGTAAAAAGATGGAGAGAGAGACTAGAGAGAGAAGACTAGAGAGGGAGAGAGAATACAAAGAGAGAGAAAGAAGAATTTCAATATCATTCCATTTAATGGTTATTATATATGTTGAAAACTACTATTTATACTATATTTACTAATTAATTTTACTAACTATTTAACCACTTCATTTAACTACTAATCAATCTAGTAACTACGAGCTAATTTTGTTAAATACTAATTAATATTTCTAACTATAATTAACTATCAATAATAGTTATTACAATATTTTCTCCCTTGAGAGCATCCTTGTCCTCAATGATGGAAATTTAAGAATTGAAACTTTAAATCCATAAATTTTGAATCAAGACTTACATTTGTGTTAAAAGATAAGATGATGAACACGAACAATCAATGTAATTTGAGTTGCATAGAAAATAGTGAGAGAAAAATAAAGATGAGAGAGTTTGAGAGAGACATTTTTTGAATTTCTTTTTTGTGAATGATTTTGCCCAATGAACAATGGAAATCTAATTTTTAGAGAGTTTGGCAAGAATTCACCATCAATAGCTTTTTTTTAGATAATTAAAATCTTTTTTCTAATGAAGAATTTTTCTCAATGAATCCCAAAATTTCAATTTTTGGAAGATTTGACAAGAAATCACTATTAATAGGTTTTTTCTTGGTATTTGTGACCCTTCTTCCACTTTCAATATTTCTTCATTAGGAGTAGATAGAATAGAAAACTCAAAAAATGTATCAATACATTATTTTTCATACGTGTCTTTATTCATCATCTTCATCAAAGTGTTGAATTTGTCATCAAAACTTACCATTAAAGTATCCAATTTTTGATCAATTTTCTAGGTGATTTCTTTTATTTTCTTGCCAACATTGAATGAAATTCTTACATTTTAATTTCTTGCTTTTTGAAATGTTTTTCCATGGCTTCATACAAAACTTTTTCTTCAATGACTTCATACTCAATTTTTTCTAGTGTTTTTTAATACTAGCCGAGGATTCGTAGGTTATGATATCAATTTGTCACAATCTAACTCAAGAGAGTAATAAAAGGATGGAGAGAGAGAATACAAAGAAGGAGAAAGAAAATTTTCATTATCATTCCATTCAATGATTATTATGTCTTAAAAACTATTATTTATATTATTTCTACTAATTATTTAATCATTTCATTTAACTACTAATCAATTTATTAACTATCAACTAATTTTGTTAACTACTAACTAATATTTCTAAATATAATTAACTATTAATTATAATTATTACACCCACCTGGGCTCTGGGTTCCCTACGATAGCTTTGAAACTGATTGCCTTCATTTTATACCAGGTGATCTAGGTTAGCGCCCTCCATCCCAACTTAGTTTGGATTGTTGGCTGAAGACAGTCATCACCTTGCCTTTTCTTTTCATCAATAGACTTTTGTCGTATGCGCAGATCATGTAATATGATAGTGCATCCACCAGCTTCCGCCGTATGCGTAGATCATGTAATATGGTGGCGCATCCACCGGCTTCCGTGGCCACGTTAAGCAGAGTTGAGCTCATTCTAACGGAGAAGGATTTCTCTGGATATAGAAATTTAAGCATAAAACTAATATAAAAATATAAAATCTTAATAAGTTATTACTTTTAATAAATTATTAACATTCATATTTCATAATTATAAAAACATAATATTAATAAAAAAATTAAATATTTAATCAAATTATTATAATTAAATTATTATTAATTTATTTAAATATTCAATATTCGTTGATGATCTCATCTTATCATTTTCAATGACGTTAAAAGTTGTTCCCTCCAAAAGAAGGGAAAAAATAATAATAATAAAGGAGGCTACTAAGTTAGTACAGTAATTTGTTCAAACGTGACGATGACCACCATTACGAGAACGGAATCCCCACCTTCCCTTCCACGTGCTATCTGCCACAGAATAAAGGCGCAACCCGCAAAAATAGGGACACTTTATTTTTCTGGTGGGGGCATCCCTACGAGAAAGCAAGGTGACAGTGTCACAGCCAGTCTATCAGCCTTGGCTTGATTCATGGAAAGCAAGGTGACACATATGAATGTTTTTCAAACCGGATCACTAAACAATTTGGTTTATTGAATTATTTATCGGGGCCGTATCATTTTGTAAATGAAATACACTATCATATCATATACATAATTTATATATTATATATTTTAAAATAAAATAAAATTTATATATTTTTTAAAACTAATTTAAATAATTGATCGATTTTGATCGACTTTTTATTTTATCTGGCTTAATTGTGAAAATCAAACCGTACGATAAAATGATACCCAATCCTGCCAACCGGTCCAATACGGTTTTAAAAACACAAATTATATGGACCGATCAATCCAAACATGTTTTTCCTATATAGCTAGGTGCATAATTTATTTTATTTATTTGTCTTTTTTAATAAGGTGTTAGGATTATATACGATATGTAGGGTGCGTTTGTTCCAATTCAACATATTTAATGAAGATACTCCCCCACGTGGAAGGCTTTAAGAAAAAGATCCCATAAGTGTGCTAGTGAAGCAACTCTCTCCAGGCAGAATATTACGACTGTGTCATTAACCTGAAGCACCATTTTCAACACTTTATCCCTCCCCCCCACCCCCATATGGTGGGATTCCGTTGCTATGATAAGAAGGAACCAAAAAATAATAATAAAAAAAGACCCTAAAGGTACATCTTTTTGGATGATGTTCAGAGTTATAAGGAGAAGCCGTAGTGTTGAGAAAATTCAAGTCGTGTGTAATTGAGCATAGCGTAGCCAAAAACTAGAGAGATGGCCATAACCAGCACTCGCACGCGTGCTGCTGCTAGCGATGGCAAGCTCCAGATGAGCCCGGAGGAGTTCAAGTTATGGTTAAAACAATTTGATGTGGATGGAGATGGTAGGATCAACAAAAAAGAGCTACAAATGGCAATCAAGACTAGAGGTGGGGGATGGTTCACTTCGCGAAAGAGTGCTCGTGGAGTGGCTGGAGCCGATTCTAATGGCGATGGCTTCATCGATGACGATGAGATAGGCAATCTCACTGAGTTTGCCAAGGAGCACTTGGGGATCAGAGTAGTTCTCTATTAGGTGAAACTGGCAGACTAAATAAAGAGTGTTTTATGTACTTCTACATGTGTTGCTTTCCTTAGTCTTCTTATGCATTTTCGTAGTTCTCTATTAGGTGAACCTGGCAGACTAAATAAGAGAGTTGTATGTACTACCACATGTGTTGCTTTCCCTACTCTTCCTATGAATTTTCTGCTTTCTGTGATGTTTCTGTGGACTAATGGGCTTTCAAAAATCTGGTACAAGTCCATCATCCAATATGGTTAGTTCTGCCATGGGATGTCCATTTTACCCTTCCGAAAGTTATCATAAAATTTAACAATATCCAAATTCTGGGACTTTGTTTCTAGCCGCTAATATAAATAAGAGAGGGCTCAAAATTTTCTGAAAGCCAAAAATTTGATGCAGCTAGATTCAGATATTGTTTTAGTGTTTTTTTTTTTTTGTTACACAGATTTGAATATAAGATTTCCAGATTAAGGAAGGAGGTCATGACTATTCGGTTATCCCCTTACAAACTTCAATTATTGTTTAGTGTGGATGAGCCACTAGGTTAATTTCATTTATCAAAGAAAAACAAAATTATTACCTACGCCTAGTTGGTTCAATAATTGGGTACTAGTATCCCTTAAATAAGTTCTCAGATACAAATCATGTGTATGGAGAAAATAAGCACCGAAAGAGTTTTGCTGCTTAAGGGTTCAACCCAACTCAAATTGAATTTAATCGAACTCAATATATTTATCGGATACGATGGTTTATGAATTAAAGAAAAAAAAAAGAAACAAACAAAACAAAATCAAAACCAAAACCAAACCGTTAGATGTTAGCCAGGAACTCGAAAAAAGAGAGGTAATCTTGCAGTCAATCACGGCCCAAGGAAGAAGCATGTCACGTTTTTAGAGGACAGAGATGGGTATGGCCCAAAACAATAGCCTTATAGATCATGCCCAGGCCAGGATCGAGACACAAATGGAGATGTTGGGCCCCTGTGCTTGCAAGCAGGTTGAGCCACTATCAACCCAGAGATCTGCTCTTTTAGAAGTCTAGCATGAATGACCACGCTAGGGTATATGGCCCAACCAAGCCGCTGAAATTTACAAATTGTAATAATAATAATATAAATTTTAAAAATTATAACTCTAAATATTGTTCACTCCATTAAAACTCAAAACTCTGCCCTTAATAACTTAAAAGTGCTTAATATACATTTCTTACTTTGCCTCTATTTATTGATATATTTTTTTTTCCTTCTTTTTAAACGGAACCTGGTTTTTGTAAGCAATTTCATTTGCATTAGATATCATAAATATTACGAAAATTTATCCTGCAAGCTTCCAACGTAGTAAGAACTCTGATTCCCAAGCAAAGATTCAAACTCCAGAGTAATCTCAGATAGCTCTTGATTTAACCAAAAAATAATTAAATCATACGATTGGGATGAGTTCTCTTCTACCTGTAAAACTCCTAATACTATCTTAATTTCTTTCCAAGCTAAATTAACTGATACCCGTAGTGAGATTTACCCTATAATAATATATATAATATAGTTAACAAGCGTATTAAATTTCCTTAATAAAGTATTAAATTTGAGTTTTAAAAATAAAAAAAATGAGAGCAAATTCTTAAATTGAATCTCATAGCAATTTAATCAGATTTTTAAATATTAATATTTAAAGGAAAAAAATGGGTAAATGAATAAAATGAAGTGTGCATATTTATAAACGAACACAAATTCGAAATTTTGGACACTGTTTGTCCGAAATCAACCGGGTATTTTGGGAGTACAGGGGAAGCTTCGTTACTGATCCAACATGGGAATTCGAGCCCAACACGTAGCGGGAATTCTTAGTCTTGGCATTAAATGAAATCATTATTTAACAAGCAAGTAAAACATTGTTTTATTGTTAAGTTGATACAACATTGTGTGAAAAACAAGGTTTTGTAAGCAACATGGGAGACCAAAAGGTGGAGAACCAGCCTTGGACCCAGCCCTTCAAAATTCAAATCCCTTCCCTCTCTCTCTCTCTACTGACTCAAATGGCTTTTTTGACCGGTCAAGACTTGTAATAAAGTACATATATAGATAAGAGTGGGGATGGAGGGGGGGATGTGTCACGTGTCGCATCCCCATTTGAACGAAAAAAAAATGGGGTTCAGAAAGGTGAAACCATGTGAGTGACAACTATGTCCTTTCTGTGCAAGAGCTGCTCATAAAAAAGTTGGCCAACTTCTCCTCTGCTCTATCCCTCTCTCTCTCTCTCTCTCTCTCTCTCTCTCATGGCAATGACAGCCTGGACAAGCATCTGTTGAGTAAACTGTACATGTAAGTAACTTGCCAAGAGTCTTTTCTTTTGTTTTTCTCCTGTAGGATTGTTTAATTGATACTCATCATGGCATTATAATTTGATAACAACTAAAAATTATTATACAAATATCACGAGGTCAATAAATAAATATATACATAAGAAACCATGTGTCAACCCAAACGCTATATATATTCTAGTACGATGCCTTTTTAGAAAAACAATTTAATAATTATAATTTTTTTTTTAATTTAGAGCTTCACACTTTATTAAAAAAAAAAATCTTCTTGTATGATCTAATTAAAAATTATACAACTGTCTTGTTGATTTACTAATAAAGGCATTGTCGAGTTTTAAAAATTAAAAAATAGATATCGTATGAGTTCGTTCTTTAATGAATCTGACAATTAATTCAAATTGAATTAATCAAAATTAGTAAATTAGTTATCAAATAGTAATTTATCAAGAAAAAATCTAATAATTATTAAAAAAAAATTACATTCAGAGACTGTCCGTATATTTATCTGCCTTTTTGACAAATCTTAACCAAATAAATTTACTTTTACAAATAATTAATAATATGAAGTGCATAATCCGAGGTAAATTCCAAGCTACAAGTTTGCATTAAAGCAATTTTTTCTAAGTCGATTTTTGTTGTCATATTATTATTTTATTTGGTTAAGATTTGAATCCACTGCTGCTCAAGTGATATGTTAAATCTATAAATACTAATGCATTTAAGATTAAAGTTTTCTTAAATATAAACCCCCACTTAATCAGTCTATTGTAATTTGGGCTAACGTGCGCCATAACTATGACCACCGTTACTTTTACGCACCCCCCTCCACGTGCCCCACGTGCACTCTTCCACAAAATATAGCCGCAAAAATTGGGATTTTCTTTTTTTTAATTATTATTATTATTATTTTATTTTGTTTCTTTATTGGGAGCACTCTTCATTTGATTTTTACCGAGCCCCTCCGTACAAGGACAGCGTCGAGCCAACATAGTCCCTGAGCCTCTTCATCGATGTTTTTAAAATGAAATCGGATCATTTGATCCATTTAATGGTAAATCATTCTAAAATCTGATTTATATTTTATTATTAAATTAGATAAAAATAAATTTAATTAAAATTATTTAAAATTAATCAAATCGATAAAATTAATCGATTTAATCGATCCAATTAATATAATATATAAATTATATAAAAATAATATATATAACATCATGTATATGTATTTAATTCATAAAATAATTCGATCGATCCGATTAATAAATCAATAAATCAATAAATTTACGGTTATTGACGGATCGATTTTAAAAGCATTGTTATTTACCTTGATTTGATTCATATAAACCCAAGTTTAACTAAAGTAACTAAAGAACATGTTATTCTTTATGGACCAGTCAATCAGAACATATTACTCTATTATGACTACATTTTTTGTATTAAGATCTCATACAATTTTTTTTTTTTGAAATAAAATGTTTAAATTGAATCAAACTGTATTATTTATTAGGTGCGTACGTAGAAATCAAAACTAAACTGAACTGATTAAATCAAATCAAATTTATAAATGTGATTTAGTTTCAAAAGACTAATGAATTATTTGTTAAATTTTCATATGTTAGTTTTGTTGGGACTTGAAAATAATTTTAAATAGTAGGGTTTATATTTATTTAATAATTTTTTAAACTATCAAGTGCAATTACTTTCCACCACCCACCTACTCTCCCTTGACTCCATTTTTTTTTCCCCTAATTTTCTCTCTCTTTTATTAATTTCGAACTCATCTCTTTTATAATAATTCAATTTTATTTCGTTCTTTCTACATATAACTACTTTTCTTTGTTAAAATATTTTGACTACCTTGGCATTATTGTAACTAAATTTTTAATATTTCAGAAATTTTATTTTATTATTTTAGTATAAAAACAATAAATTCTTAATCATTAAAAATTATAATGAAAATATTCATACAATACTTCAAATAAAAGAGCTGATCGACCAGGCCAAACTAACCCAATGGTCATATGCATGAGAAAAGACAGAAATTTGTTATTTGGAGATGAAGTACAACATTCAGAGAGTATAAAGGGGGAAAAGATTATAATATTTAGATTTAAACAATATTTTAAAACAATTTTAACAATATTTGTAAAATTCTTAATGGTATTAATTAATATCACTAAAAATATGTATTAACTTTATTAAATTGAAATTCGGCGCCGTTACCCCCTATGAATGCCCTCCTTAGTTTCACCAGCTTTTGCCCTTGGCCATGCACCTCCGGCCATATCAACATTTGATTGGAATAGCTAAAAAAACGTTCTAATTCCTTAATCAAATATTTGAATTTAGATCATTTTTAAAATAAAAAAAAAATCATATTAAGGGAGTCCTCTCTCTTTTTCTCAATTGAAATCCAATAATGATTTGATTTAAATTAATTAAAATAAAATTTTAAATATTAAACCGATGAAATCACTTCATCGGAAAAAAAAAAAAAAAAGGGACCTTAAACCGATGAAGTCACTTCATCGGAAAAAAAAAAAAAAAGGGACCTTGGGGCCACTGCCATGCCATGGTAACAAGGGATTCACTAGAAGGCCTGGCCTGCTCTAAGTGAAGCAAATCTCCTCCCGCTGGGGTGACAGGGTGTATTGGAAGATAAGCCCTCGTCTAGTCACGTGGTCCCTTCGATCAGTCTGCATCGCCAGCTCATTCACTGCCCAATTTACTTACAAGTCAAACCTCGGTCAACCCCCAACCCTCTTTTCTATCTCATGAAGATTCTGCTACACTCATCTCTCTCTCTCTCTCTCTCTCTCTCTCTCTCTCTCTCTCTTCAAAATTCAAAAACCTTAGCTAAAAACGTTTAAAACATCAGGCGGGTACTTAAAAAGACCACAATGGTAGCTTTCCCTGCCAGCAATGGCCACCGTTAACCACACCATACCCACAAAAATCTGTGCCATCATATGTGTGCAACACATATACATCATACATCAATGCCATCCCTTTTTTTTATTCATAATAACATAATATTAATTAAATTTAATTCAAATGAAATTAATTTTTTTATTAATATTCAAAATCATCGTACCAATTAAACATCGATGATATCATAACTCTTACAAATTTAATTAAATGATTCCTATATCTATTTTATGCTTTGACCCATCCTCTCAAAATTCATTTCGTCTACACCATACAACTTTCAATTTTTACAACACTGTTGTTACTATGACAATTAAATAAAATCAAAATTATTATTATAATTTAGGTTTGTTTATATGAAAGGTTCAATAATCACTCTGAACCATAACTATTCATAGTTACCAAAAAGGAATCCTACTTTATAAGATGATTTCGTATAAAGAATGCTTCAATTTAGAAAAATGAACATTGTTGATGCTTCTGGTTTTTAATTCTATTTCCATCCATTTCATCAAATGCCATAGCTTCTTGATTCTTGCTTCAATTTTGTTGAGCACACAATTTAGGAATTAAGGTTACCCTATGCTCGAGAGTAGGCAGCATTACATTCAAGTCATGTGACTTTGTATTTTGAGAAATCTGGGACGTTTGATTTTCACTCAAAAATTAAAATTAGATTTGTATTTGAAATAAAAATTTTTGAAAATAGATTTCAAAAACTCATACTTTCATTAATTTTAGAGATTTCACAATTTTAGGGTTTCTTTCCTAAGTCTCGTTCTCATTTCATTAATATAAACAAAATATATAAATTTCAATTCAATTTTTGATTCCCATTTATTTTAACTAAATGATCCTATAGTAATATTAGAGATAAACATTATGTCCTCTCTAAGAGAAAATTAAATATGCCTAGTTTTTAAAAAATTATATTTTTTAAAACAATTAATGTAAATATATTTAAAATGAGAAAATATAAATTGTTTTTTTTTTTTTAAAAAAAGAAAACTAATATAATTAATTTTAAAAAGAGGCAAAAAGAAAAAAAAATACTTAAATTTTCAAAAATAAAGGTTACTCATAATTTAATATGCATACCAAACATAGAGAAAGCGGAAAATATTATTCTTCTATCTTAATTTTCCGTCCTAACCTTTTATTTTATATCAAATGCTATTTATGACGGTAATAAATAAGATATATAAAAATATTACCCTTCTTTTTTTTCTCGCTCTATACTTTTCGGGTCTAACCTTTTCTACATAAAGTTTTACCTATACTAAATCCTAGCTAAGTTCACATAACATTTTTCATTGGGTTTCTTCAAAATTTTCATATTGTATTGGGTTGGAATTCATTTTGATAGTGCCTATAAAGTGTTTATTAAGAAAAATGTTAGTGAACTTTTTTTTTATTATTATTGTAATGAAATTTGAATTCCTTAATTACAGGATTAAGATGATCATTAAACTATCTCTTTATAAATAACTGTTACTGATTTTGTTATTGGTTAGGTTACGATCATTATCGTAAAATTTTTTAAACTTTTTTTATTATAACAAAATTTAAATTTTTTAATTATAAAATAAAAAAATATAATCACCAAACTATCACAAAATGGTACTGACTTTGTCCTATACTATCATAGCTTTGCATCTCCATCAAATGCTGAACCTTAAAACAATTATTTCTTTTTTTTTTAATTTTATATACAATTATTGTCCAAAATTGTACCATTCTTCTGTGGTTACTGGTTAGGTTACGATCATTATCGTAAAACCCTTTGAATGGTACCACATTCTTAGGCCTGCCCTGCGCTGCTCCGAATAATTGTCGCAATTCCTGTCACAAAGCATCTTGAAAAGAAAAAAATAATAATATTAAATCATGAAAAATAATGAATTAATATGTCTAATTTTAGAGAGTAAAAACATAAAATAAATATTTTGAGAGCGAAAAATAAAATAAATCAAATTTTTAAATAAAAAATTAATATATTTCATTGGGGCCGGTCTCTCTCTTTTTTTTTTTTTTTAATTTTCTTTTGTCAAATATTCCCGGTTGATAATAATTTTCAAACTGTAACAAATAATAATTACTATAATTATGATGAGACATGACTCATGTCAAATGACGCTATTTATATAAAAAAAAAACGCTACAATCTTTTAATCTAATACTCAAATTTGAGTTTTAGAAAATGAAAAAAATCACACTGAAAGACCTCCTCTTAAAAAAAAATTAATAACAGGTCAACTCAAATTAATTAGAGTGAATATCCGAACAATGGGTTGTCATAGAAAAAAAAATGACACCATTTATTTATTTAAAGTTAACTCTTTTTAGAAATTTTTTTCAAAATAATTTTTATTAAAAAATATTTTTAAAAATCAAAATAATTTTATTAATCCAGAGTTATCTTTTGTTGATAGAGAAAATATTAGAAACAATTATATTATATTTTTAGCATTTTTTTGGGTAAATTACATGTAGCACAATAGAAATATGTTATTTATGCTCAAATGTGTTACCGTTTACGTTTAACTTTGATATGATATAGTAATGTATATAAATTAAATGATTAAAGAATTAATTAGAATATTAATTTTTATTAATGAAAATGAAAAATTTTCCATTTTAATTAATTTTAAACTGATTAAAATACATTTCAAATTAAATAATAATACTTTTAAAACAAAACAAGCTAATATATTTAATAATATAGCTATAATATATAATATAATATGATCATGTCAACTTGAATGTAAAATTAAATTTAAATAGCAATTTCATTTTTAATAAAACATGAGGTAAATTTAAATATTTTTTTTCATGTCATGACTAAAATCACATCATGACACATGACATGCATGAAGTACACATCAACAAAAGACGGATACCAACACACACACACTCACCCCCCCCCCCTCTCTGGTCTCTAGCGATATCTAGTGATATAAATACAAACAACTTCCTAAAGAACTTCAATGAGAGGACAGACGGTAGGGTTTCCTTTTTTCCTCCCATTCCCTTCCTTTTAATGCCGTCTTGAGAGAGAGAGAGAGAGCCTCAAAATTAAATGGCATGTTTGGACATGTACAACAACTCAGACCACAAAGCAACGTTTGGGTCTCAAATGATAAGCAGCCCACGAATCTCTTTTTCTAACGACTTCGTCCAAACCCAACATCAACAACAAATCATCAAACATGAAAGATCTTCCTCGGCACCTGTTTCCTCCGACTTTGAGTTTTCCGTCACTAATTATTCCATGATGTCGGCTGATGAGCTTTTTTTCAAGGGCCATCTCTTACCCTTCAAAGGCACCACCATGACCACCACCAACAACAATAATTGTTCAAGTCAGCTCCAAAAAATGACTTTGAGGGATGAGTTGCTCGTTGACGAAGAGGATGGAGACGACGTCGTTTTCCAGAGGCCTCCTATTAAGGAAAGGTGGAAAGGCTTTTTGGGCCTTAAGAGGTCCCACATTGGACCCAAAAAAACTGATAAGAGTGATGCCTTTGTTGCTCATGATGGGTTCGGGAAGAGATCTATGAATACGATGATGATGATTCAAGAGGAGTCGCACGTTGGCAAAAATTCTCAGGTACAGTAATAACCCATCTCTAGTTATTTTTAAATATGTTTTATTTTTCGAAAAGATTCTTTTGTCGTGGGAATTTTTTTTTTTTTTTTTGTTCTAATTTTATTTTTGTGGGTCTTTTTATTTTTTTTGCAGGAAATGTTAAGTGATGGAGGATCAAGTAACAAAGATGTGGAGATGGGGATATGAAAATTTGTGTTGGTAGAGGTTTCTTTCTTTTTTGGTGGGGTATTCTATTTTTATTTTCGTTTATAGTTTTGGTGGAGGATAGACGAGATCTGGTAGAGAGAGACGCTCTTAAATTTGCACCGTTGGTGTTAGTTTGAATTTCGGCTACTATGATTCAACTTCATTTATGTTTTTTTTTTTCTGGGGGGGGGTGAGGTTGTGTAGATTTCAAAATTTTCACATTTCCTAGAGAAGTCGGTGTTTGGCTTTTTTGCTGTAAAAAAAAATTGTTTGCAGTTGAAGGAGAGCTTCTTCTTTGTAATGGATCTTCTACAACCCCTCCCTATTAAATGCCTTGCCGTTTGCTTTCTTTGGTTTTTGACCCTCATCTGTTTCTCTTCTGCTTGCTGAAATGACTGCCATTGTCTTTTGGGTAGAGAGAGAGAGAGAGAGAGAGAGAGATTCCTTAGAACAGTAAAAAGAGAGGTCGGTCCAATATTTTTGATTCTAAGGACAAGGACAAACAAGAAATATACAATATATATAAACTAAAAATTCAGATGCAGTTATGAAGATATTGGGACAAAGTCTGGTTTACAAGAAGACACAATCCAATGAGACACACACACACAGACAGAGTATATGAAGAAATGATGGCTTTTCCCTGCTTCCTACCGTAGAAAGTGAGTTTTTTTTTTTTGAAATATTTTTGGAAATTATTTGTTTGGCTGGTGGTCAAGTGGGTTTTGACCGGTCTTTCAATCGCATACTTCCAAAAAATATTTCCATGCCATGTTCAATCAATCAATCAATCTTTGCTGCTACCACGACAAAAGCTCAAAGTGTTTAGATACTTCTTTAACTATTTTGTTCATATATGATGAGCTCTTATGGTTTCGTGACACGAGGTCTCTTCGTTGGCATCCCATGTCTTGACATGTTCAGGTCTTCGATTTAAATGCGAGAGAGAGAGAGAGAGAGAGAGAGTCTTGTTTTTCGTAGGATTCAAATTGATTTCCTTGGATGGAATTATCGTTCCCCATTCACCATTTCCAAGTTACCTTTGAAGCAAAGTATTTGGGAGTTTTAATTGATAAAATATATAAATATGATATTCATGATGCATGAAAACTATTATAAAATATTAAAAAAAATAAAAAGAATTTAGAGAGAATAAAAGAAGAACTATTTTATTTCTCTATTTAATTGATTCATCGTGAGATTAGAAAGATATCTATTTATAGACATTTTGAGAAATAATGAAAAGACATATCTATTTAATATGGTAACTCAAAACTTAATGATTACAAATGTATTCAAAAATCAAAAGTTGTCATTCATTAAAGAGTAATCCAAAAGTCAATTGTCATTCTTGAATATGATCATTCATTCGAAAGGTCATTCGTATGAATAGACATCCATAATAAATGCATATTATTTATAATACTCTCCATTGGATGTTTATTGTATAAAAAAATATGTCTCGTTAAAACCTTATTAGGGAAAAACTAATAAAAGAAAAAGAGTACATAATTCATTATACATGTATTTCGATACAACACTCCCCCTGTTAAAGAAATCACTTAATATCTCTATAACGCTGTATTCCAATCTTATGGATCAACTTCTCAAATGTCGTAGTGGGTAATGTTTTTGTGAATAAATCTGTAAGATTCTCGCTTGATTGAATTTTGTGTGCGTTAATATCTCCACTTTGTAGTAAATCGTGTGTAAAAAATAATTTTGGGGCGATACGTTTCGTTCGATCACTTTTGATATATCCACCTTTTAACTGGGCTATGCAAGCTGCATTATCTTTATGAAGTATCGTTGGAGTGTTCTTGTTTATTAACAACATGATTCTTGAATATGATTAGTCATTGATCTGAGACAGACACATTCACGACTTGCCTTTGAATTGCAATTATTTCAGCATGATTTGATGAGTTAGCAGTTATAGTTTGTTTCATAGATCTCCATGATATTGCTATACCACCATATGTAAATACATAATCCGTTTGTGATCTAGTTTTGTGTGGATCTGATAAATATCTTCTATCTACATACCCAATTAATAGTGCATTTGGTTCATAAGGATAAAATAGACCCATATCAATCATTCCACGAAAATATCAAAAAATATGTTTAATTCCGTTCCAATGTCTTTTGGTTAGAGCAAAACTATATCTTACTAATAAATTTACAACAAAAGCAATATCAGGTCGGGTATTATTAGCAAGATACATTAAAACACAAATTGCACTTAAGTATGGCATTTCAGGACCAAAAATCTTCTCATTGTCATCCCGAGGACAGAAAAGATCATTTCGTATATCAAGTGACTGAACAACCATTGTGTTAGTTAATGGGTATGAGTTGTCCATTTTAAATCATTTTAAAATTTTCTCAGTATAAGTTGATTGATAGACAAAAATCTCGTTCTTTAAGTACTCAAACTGCAAGACGAGACAAAATTTAGTTTTACCAAAATCTTTCATTTCAAATTATTTTTTAAAATAATTTATTGCATTTGAGATCTCTTCAGGAGTTCCAATAATATTTAAGTCATCAACATAAACAGCGATTATAATAAAACCATATCCAGACTTCTTTATAAAAACACATGGGCAAATATAATTATTTGTATAACCCTCTTTCAGCAAATATTCACTACGACAATTGTACCACATCCCCACAGATTGTTTTAAACCATACAAAGATCTTTGTAATCTAATAGAAAATAATTCTCGAGAATTGCATACTTCTAGCAACTTTCTGGTCGGGTTGTCGAAACCCTCAAATTAATACTGATTCATTCAATGCAACAAACTGTAGCAATAGTGGTTACCAGGTTGAATTCCAATGGAATTAATTAATTGAATCTCCTAGTTGATATTAAAAATAAAGTTGAGGGTTTTCAAACAAATTACTAAAATAAAAATTACTAAATAAAATTTAATAATCTAAAATTGAGAAACAAACAATAATGCAACAAAAAGAAAGAAATTCAATCTACCAAGTACTGATCCAAGGGTTCATATATTCGATTGTCTTATTGATCATTGGT
Organism: Dillenia turbinata; assembly: GCA_037126225.1. Taxonomy (NCBI): domain Eukaryota; kingdom Viridiplantae; phylum Streptophyta; class Magnoliopsida; order Dilleniales; family Dilleniaceae; genus Dillenia; species Dillenia turbinata. The sequence goes on from JBAMMX010000017.1 coordinate 17,865,642, forward strand.
TAAAAATATTATTCTTATGATTCAAGCATTTAACCTTAAATCTATTAGGATAGCCGTAATAAATCTTATGTTTTTCTAATTTAATCGACCAAACCCAGCATTCAATCAAAACTTATCATTAACCGACTGGGTACGATAGCGTTCCATATCAATATAATGATAGCATTATATTCTGTGAAAACAATTAAACCAAAATATAAATAATTGGATCAATTTTGTTCCATTGATTCCCTAGGTCAATTGAATACCGGTCAAAAACTCATAAATAAAAATAACCTAGTTACTACTTGTATCATTCGTTCATGACAATTACGGATCACTGAATTCCTGGATAGCGATAGAAAAACTAATATTGAATTAAATTGTCAGATTAATCAATATTAGGTTTCCCTAAAATTAAATCAAGAATCAACGAATATTTGAATAAAAGGCAAAAAATTAAATTAAAAACATAATCTCACAATGAAGAACAATCGATTAAAATTTTCCTTGAATCAGAATAAGAAAATTAGCCACTCATGGTGGAAAGTGTCAAAAGAAATAAAGAAAATAATGTTCCTAAAGAAAAATAAAATAAAATAATAAAAACCTAATGAAGGAATATGGACAGCCGTCCTTGAGGAGTTCTTTTCCAGAATGCAAGCAGGCCTCCCTTAAGAATTTTGAAAATGTCCCCTGGTGAAGCAACAGTAGCAGTCGACCCTCTATGGAATGGAGAAAGTGTTTGCTCTTGAATCCCTAAAGGAATATATATATAGTCTTCACCCTCTTTGAGAGAATTAGTAACATGAAAGATTTAGTAGCACTTTTCTTCCCTCTAGACTTCTAAATCAACTAGGAGTTTTTAAAATTATGTAGGTTACAAAAATTCACTCTTATTAAAAACAGATTTCCTACTCAAAATAAAAATTCAACTAAAATGCTGAAATTAGAATTTAAACTCCTCTTCTTCAAAGCCCAAAAAGATGTCTTGACCCAATTAACTCCAAAAATGCTTCATTAAGCCCAATGTACTCCAAATTTTCAAACTCAATCTCCTAAAATGAAAATTCAATAAAACCAACCATTATGGTATTAAACAATTCAAATTCAAACCATGATGACAATAATAAATTCAATAAATTGTATGTTATCAAATTCCCCCACACCAAACTAATGCTTGTCCTCAAGCATTCGCTATCACAATGTCATTTAACTATTCTCATCTTTACTCTTTCCCCTCTTTCATTTCATCATTCAACAATTTCAAGCAGCACACATTGAAACATTCAAGCCAGAGTCACAATCCAGAGAGCAGGTAATCATAGTTTTTATAACTTAAAAGAAAATATAGGCATCCCAATAGACTCAACTATCTCATCAGAATTCAATGCAACAAAATCCAATACCCTTACAAGGATTTCACCCTATGCACTCAAAGTGTGTAGGGAAATTTTTTCAATACTCTCAAAATCAAAACATAACATGCTATTACCATAAGTTTGCTTATTAATCAAATCTCCACCACTGAATATATGAATTCAAAACAAAAATCCGGAGGTTTTTACAAGGGTTATAACTTGGCTTAGGTATGGGTAGGATAAGAGGGAATATGATGTGTAAATGCATATCAAAGTAAACATATCGAAAATGACGAGACTATTTCCCACTATCAAGCTCATCCCATAACATGGTGATACAATCAACCCAAAGAAAATTGACTAAACAAGACCTTATCATTCCTCGATCAAATTTCTGAATGCTTTTCTCTTCTCTTCGTTTTTTTTTTTTTTTGAAGAGAGAACAATCTAATAACAATCTTGAGCGAGAACACGTAGTGTATATACAAATCTTATAAATCAAATGAACAAATTTCTAAAAATACTCCCCAACATAAAATTATCCCATTTCATTTTACAAATACTCATCAATTCAAGTCCGAACACAAATGCTTCTTTGATATAAAGACCAAAAAGAAGGTTAAGCGTAAAAAGAAGGTTGTGTGTCAATTTATGATATTATAAACAAAGAAAAAGGGATAAAGGTTCAAATTTGCTCACTAGGGGACGAATATGCACGGGAAGGTCTTTTAAGATAGATAAAGTGTGTAAACCTAATTGTCCCCATCATATTAATGTATGAATTCATGAATGTGGTCTTGAAAAATATTGCAAAACAAGTTCTAGAATAAACATGCTATGATTGATGCACACATATGAAAAAAAAATAGAGCAAAGATGATAATATGCTCTCAAGGTTCAAAAGCTCACAAAAGTGTGTAATATTGTATCGAATCTTGCACATTTGCATCTAATTCAATTATCAAAGTCAATGGGATGTTTAAAATAATTTTTATCCAAAATATAACTAATCATACTTGTCTCTTTCATGAGTTCCAACTCAAATCGACAATGTATACTAACTCAAATATCATTTTCAGATGAAAATCAAAAGAGTATAGAATTCAAAGGAAAATAGAGAGATGACATAGTTTCATGAAATCCTCCCCCACACCTAAATGCTGCATTGTCCTCAATTAAGCAAAAATAATACGTCTAGGCACAAAGCAAAAAGAAATCACCACTAACACTAACCTAGCCTAGAAACTAGAAACAGAAAATGAAGACTCAATGCAATAAAAGAGATAAACCAACTAAAAAATCTAACTTAAAAATGAAGACAATGAAATGAAATGCTAGAATTGAAGACAATGAAAAAAAGAGAGAAAGAACTCCCCGAATGTGGTGACGGGAATGGGAGTTGAAATCTCACAAAATCCATGAGCGCTTAAATGTTCTGCTTCATCTGAGAGATGTGTTTCTACATGTCTTGTTGACACTAGTTAAGGTTGCAGTCGACCGAGGAAGCATCACCCGCGGCTCCCTGTGTGAAGGTTCAGTCCTGGGCAGTCGCATTCTAGATCTTTGGTGTGGTTCTTGCTGCTGTGGAAGGTCTTCAACGATTGGAGGAGACGACAATGCTCTGCCACCCTTTTCTTTCCCATCGATAGATTTGAATTACTGAAACTGTTGCTTGAAGAGATTGTGTATAGTTGAGGTGCCTAATCAATTGGAGGGTAAAGCCATGAAGAGGGTAAAGCCAAAATTTGGTCGGTTAGGGCTTTGATCGAACAGATGGTGTGCAGAAGGATGGACAAAAATTTTTGATCAAATGAATAACGAAGAAGGGCTAAACAGAGGTGATTATTGTCTTGATTTGAACGAAGAAGAGGCTAGTTTTTCAATTGAAAGCTAGAACATCGCAGTGCAGAGATTTTTAATCAAATCAGGATGTTCAATCGAGAGTACCCAAAATTGGGGGTGGTTAGGGTTTCGGCCGAAAGGATGATTTTGGGGTTCGATTGGGATTTGAGATCGAATAAGGGTTGGAGTCTTTGATTGAAAGGAACAATTGATGGTCGATGGTGAAGCGGTTGTTGATTGAACCAAGTTTGGTCAAAAAAACAGAGAAATCGCAAAAACAGAAAAAACAAAAGATGCGAAGAGAGTTAACCGTGGTTCTTCGAAAAGAGGTTATGAGTGAAGGAGTGATCTATTGGGGTTGTTTTTTGAGGATTCTTCAATGTAAAGAAGTGATCAATGATAGGGATTTTGAAGGAACCAAATTTGATTGATGATGGTAGGGCATTGAAGAGGAATTCTCGGGCGGTTGCAATTAGGGTTTCAAGCAAATTTGAAGTTGTGAAGATGAAAATGATGGTCTAGGGTTCTTTGAAGGATGTTTTGATTGAAGGCTGCAGTTGATGGATTGAAGAACATGAACTGATTGCGACTGCTTCGAAGGAGGCGAGAGCATAGAAATCGCAGGATGTTGGGTCTTCAATCGAGAATTGATGGATAGACTAAGGTTTGGTGAGGAGATTAAACTAGGGTGGTGATTGATGAACCAAAAGAGATGATTGATGCCTGCGGTCACTTGAATTGCAGGAGGTAGTTGCAAAGAAATCTCAGAGAAATCACAAGCAAGAGAGTATTGTAAAGTGATGATCGTGTTCTCTCTCTCTTTTCTCTTTCATCTCTTTTCCCCTTTTTTTTGTAATGATCCCAAATCACGTGATCATCTCCCAAGAGAAGGAGTGCTTTTGTCCTAATTTTGACACCCTATTTGGCAAACCGCATTGTCATCTGGTAAAAAGGAGACTGCTTCTGCCTACTTTTGATTTCTGGATGAACAACCGCGTGATCATCTGGTATTGCTATGAGAGCTTCTGTTTGAAATCTGAGTATCGCTTTATTTGTGACTTGGCTTGAGAAAATTGTTGGGCAAATACAAAAATTAAGAAAATAGATAAATAAAACTAATAAAACACTTAAAATTAAATAAATAAAATTACTAGAAACTTAAATCAAACTCTTAAGAATTTGGGTTGCCTCCCAACAAGCGCAATTATTTAACGTCGTTATGCTCGACGGTTTTTATTTATTTTTCTTCAAGGAGGTTTCAATTTCAACTTGAGAGCCTCACGTAACTTTCCTTCCGTATCTAATTGTACATTTGACTCAAAATTAATGACACATTTTTCTTCACAAATTTCCTGCACAACATCAGTAAAACAAATTGATTGACACTTATTTGGGTATTTCATAGGATCAAAAATAATGAATTTTACAATCTCGCCGTCGAACTCAACGGAGAGAGTACCCTCGTCCACATCTATTTTTGTCTTTGATGTCTTCATGAACGATCTTCCTAATAGAAGTGGAGCTGAATCTATGATAGTATCTCCTTCCATTTTTAATAAGTAAAAATCTGTTGGAAATATTAACTCGTTAATCTGTACCAAAATATCTTCAACAATCCTCTTTGGGTAAATATAGGAATGGTTAGCCAACTGAATAACAACCCCAATTTTTTTTACGGGACCCAATTTTAGAGTACTATAAATTGAATAAGGCATAATATTTACAGGTGCTCCTAAGTCTAACATGACATGCTCAATTTTTTTTTACCAATAACACAAGGTAGAATGAACATACCTGGATGCGTACATTTTTCGGGTAAAATTCTTTTGTTCCCATCAGACACATTTTCACCTATTTCATCACCTCTTGTCTTCTTAACTTCCTTCTCTGAATTCGCCAATCTACTAGGAAAAGGTGATGCAATTGCACTAGAAGTGTTAGACAGAAAGGATTCAGATGTTACCTTGATTAAATTTTCATGCATGCATTCATCTTCTTTGTCAACGTTCTTCCCTTCATCCACATTTTTAGATGGAGTAGAGATCGAGTGAAATTCCTTTCCCCTTCTCAATATTATCGCACTGACGTTTTCTTTGGAATTCACAACCGTTTGTGAAGGTAATTTTCCTGAAGTTCGAGCCTCTAAATTACTAACCGAAATTGCTAGTTGAGTGATTTGATTCCCCAAGTCTTGTAAGTTCGCCCTCGTTTCCTGAATGCTGGCTCTCGTTTCCTGTTGAAATTGTTGCGTGTTAGTCGCGAGAGCTTTTACAATATCCTCTAGTGACATACCTGAATTAGATGATTGTGTCGATACATGTGTTGGCCTGTTGAATTGCTGAGAAGAATATCTGGTCTGTCCTCCTTGATTCCTGTAACTCAGATTTGGATGATTTCTCCATCCGGGATTATAATGAGTGGAGTAAGGGTCGTATGTCTTTTGGGGTTGACCAAGAAATCCTCCTACGGCATTTACTTGATGAGTAGAATCTTCTTACAGAGATGGACACATATCCGTAGGATGTCTGGGTATCGAGCATATGCCATAGACTTTGGTTGCATGTATTTGCCCTACAGCCATCTGACAAACCAAAGTAGTTAATTCAGAAATTTGATTTTCAATATGAGAGTGGCTTACCTCATTGACACGTTTTGTAACTCCATCTGTTCTTAACCTAAATTGTTGAGAATTTTCTGTCATGTTTGTGATCAATTGTCTGGCTACTTCAGGCGTTTTATTTACCAAGACTCCTTCACTGGCCGCATCTACCATACTTCTATCCATGGGTAGAAGTCCTTCATAAAAATATTGAATCAAGAGCTGTTCCGGTATTTGATGATGTGAACAGCTGACACAGAGTTGTTTGAACCTCTCAAAGTACTCATATAACGTCTCTCCTCTAATCTGTCTGATCCCACATATCTCCTTTCGAATGTTGGCAGCCCTAGATGTAGGGAAAAATTTTTCCAAAAATAATCTCTACATCTCATTCCATGTATTTATCGAACCCGGAGGTAAATAGTACAACCAGTCTTTTGTCTTTTCCTTTAGGGAAAAGGGAAAGACTCTCAGCTTAATCTGTTCGTCGGTCACACCTTGGGGTTTCATACTCGAACAGACAACGTGGAATTCCTTCAAATGTTTATGTGGGTCCTCACCTGGAAGACCACAAAAAAAAGGCAGTAAGTGAATCAAACCAGATTTAAGTTCAAATGCTACCTCAAGAGTTGGGTATTCGATACACAAGGTTGTTGATTCAGATTGGGTGCAGCTAATTCCTTCAAGGTTCTCTCACGATCGACCATCTTTCCTCTTCTTCTTAAAAAATAGACATGTCATAAATTGTCAAATCAGTGTCGAAAATTGGCCTTCGACGTAACTTACCTTTCCTCTGTCTGGCCTCTTTTCTCAATCGACGAGCAGTTTTCTCAATTTCGGGAATATATTCCAATTCACCTTGAGAAGAACGGGTCATAAAATAAAAGAGGTTAGTAAAACAAATAATAAAGAAAACACAACTAAGAAATTAAAATAGTTCCCCGGCAACGGCGCCAAAATTTGGTCGGGTTGTCGAAACCCTTAAATTAATACTGATTCCCCCAATACAACAAACTGTAGCAATAGTGGTTACCAGGTCAAATTCCAAGGGAACTAATTAACTTAATCTCCTAGTTGATGTTAAAAATAAAGTTGGAGATTTTCAAACAAATTGCTAAAATAAAAATTGTTAAATAAAATTTAATAACCTAAAATTTTGAAACAAACAATAATGCAACAAACTAAAAATTAAGAAAGAAATTCAATCTACCAAGTACTGATCCAAGGGTTCATATATTCGATTGTCTTATTGATCATTAGTTAAAAATATTATTCTTATGATTCAAGCATTTAACCTTAGATCTATTAGGATAGCCGTAATAAATCTTGTGTTTTCCTAATTTAATCGACCAAATCCAGTATCCAATCGAAACTTATCATTAATCCACTGAGCACGATAACGTTCCATATCAATATAATGATACATTATGTTCTGTGAAAACTGTTAAACCAAAATATAAACAATTTGGATAGCTGCAATTACTCAATTTTGTTCCATTGATTTCCTAGGTCAATTGAATACCGGTAAAAGACCCATAAACAAAAATAACCTAGTTACTACTTGTACCATTCGTTCATGACAATTACGGATCACTAAATTCCTGGATAGCGATAAAAAAACTAATATTGAATTAAATTGTCAGATTAACCAATATTAGATTTCCCTAAAATTAAATAAAGAATCAACGAATATTTAAATAAAAGACATAAAATTAAATTAAAAACATAACCTCACAATGAAGAACAATCGATTAAAATTCCCCTTGAATCAGAATAAGAAAATTAGCCACTCATGGTGGAAAGTGTCATCACAAAAGAAATAAAGAAAATAATGTTTCTAAAGAAAAATAAAATAAAATAATAAAAACCTAATGGAGGAATATGGACAGCCATCTTTGAGGAGTTCTTTTCCAGAATACAAGCAGGCCTCTCTTAAGAATTTTGAATATGTCCCTTGATGAAGCAACGGCAATAGCCGGCCCTTTATGGAATGGAGAAAGTGTTTGCTCTTGAATCCCTAAAGAAATATATATATATAGCCTTCACCCTCTTTGAAAGAATTAGTAACATGAAAGATTTAGTAGCACTTTCATTCCCTCTAGATTTCTAAATCAACTATGAGTTTTCAAAATTAGGTAGATTACAAAAGTTTACTCCTATTAAAAACAGATTTCCTACTAAAAATAAAAATTCAACTAAAATGCTGAAATTAGAATTCAAGCTCCTCTTCTTCAAAACCTAAAAAGATGTCTTGACCCAAGTAACTCTAAAAATGCTTCATTAAGTCCAATGTACTCCAAATTTTCAAACTCAATCTCCTAAAATGAAAATTCAATAAAATCAACCATTAGGGCATTAAACAATTCAAATTCAAACCATGATAACAATAATAAATTCAATAAATTACATGTTATCACTTTCGTCCTTCCGAGACTTTCATGTATATGTCATTATCTAGTGTACCATATAAAGATGTTATAACGATATCCATCATCTGCATATGAAGTCTTTTTTTATGCTACTAAACCAATAAAATAACGAAAAGTAGTAGCATCCACTACAAGAGAATATGTCTCTTCATAGTCAATCCCAGGTCTTTGCGAAAAGCCTTGTGCAACTAGTCAAGTTTTGTATCACACAATCTCATTTTTCTCATTTCTTTTTCACACGAATACCCATTTATATGCTATTGGTTTAACACCTTTAGGTGTTTTGACAATGGGCCCAAAAACCTCACGTTTTGAGAGAGATGTTAGTTCTGTCTGAATTGCTTCCTTTCATTTTGGTCAATCCTCTCTTGATTGACATTCCTTTAAAGTTGTGGGTTCAAAGTCCTCATTTTCACTCAAAATATCAATTGCCACATTGTATGCAAATATATCATCAATATTTGTATTTGTTCGATCCCATGTCTTCATTGTAGAAATGTAATTTATCGATATTTCTTGATTATCTATTTCAACTTCGTCTGGAAGTTTTTCTTCTTGGATTGAATTATTTTCTTTTTCTATCCGATTAATTTGTTCATTTGTTCCTCTTTTCTTTCGAGGGTTTTTATCCTTAGAACTCATTGGTCTTCCATGCTTCAGGCATGGTTTAAGTTCATTTGTTGGGAGGGGTCCTTCAGAGACATCAATTCTGATAGGAGCATTTTCTGATAGAACATGTGATTTTGTTACTCGTTTTGGATCAGAGAAATTATCTAGCAATTGATTTGTAATTTGTTGCAAATGAATGATCCGTTGAACTTCTAGCTCCCACTGTTTTGTGCGAGGATCAAAATGGCATAAGGATGGATTACTCCAGGTAATCTCTTTTTCCATCTTTCCTTTCCTTGTATTATCGTCCCCTAAGGTTGGAAAAAATGTCTCATCAAACCGACAATCAAGAAATCTAGCAGTAAAAACATCTCCTGTCATGGATTCAAAATATTTGATAATAGAAGGAGAATCATAACCAATACAATAACAACAATAACAATCTAAACCTTCTGTCTCAAGATTTGAGGTTGGCCATAATAAATGCCTAATTTCCTTTGAGATCCCATTTTTGTTCTATGAGGTGGAGCAATAGGGACATAAACTGTATATCCAAAAGTTCGTAAATGTGAGATATTAGGTTCTTTTCCAGAGATCAATTGGAAAGGGGAAGCTTGAGAACTAGTGGGTCGGATGCGAACTAGTGTTGCTGCATATAAGATTGTATGTCCTCAAGCATGAACGGGAAATTTGGATTTCAAAAGTAATGATCTCGTTATTAATTGAATGCATTTAATGAATGACTCTGCTAGACTGTTTTGGTTATGAATATAAGCTATAGGATGTTCAACCTTTATATCAATAGACATACAATAGTCATTAAATGTTTGAGACGTAAATTCTCCGACATTATCAAGGCGGATTGTTTTGATGGAATAATCAGGAAATTGTGCTCGTAATCGAATTATCTGAGCAAGTAATCTCGAAAACGCCAGGTTTCAAGTTGATAATAAGCACACATGTGATCATCTTATAGATGCATCTATTAAAATCATAAAATATCTAAATGATCCACATGGTGGGTGAATCGATCCACATATATCGTCTTGAATTCGATTTAAAAATATAGGACATTCAAACTCAATTTTACTTAGTGATGCTTTACTATTAATTTGTCTTGATAATATGTAATACATGAGAATTCATTCGATTGAAGAATCTTCGGGTTCTTCAATGGATGTCCGGAAGAATGTTTCATAATTCGTCGCATCATTACAGATCCAAGATGACCCAATCTATCATGCCATAAAAGGAATTCATTTTGACTAGTAAACTTCTGGTTTACTATAACATTTATTTCAATTTGTTTAATGTACGTATAATAAAGACCCAAAGAGAAGACAGATAGTCTTTCCAAAACTTGTTTATGTCCTATTTTAACATTGGTAATGCATAAATACTCATTATTTCCCATATTAGTTGTTTCTATATGATAGCCATTGAGACGAATATCTTTAAAACTTAATAAATTTCAGTGGGACTTGAGTGAAAATAATGCATTATTGATCAAGAAATTTGTTCCACCTGGTGGTAAAACGTTTGGTCTTTCGGAGCTTTTAATTAAAGTTACACTGCCATATATGGTATTCATATTTTGTTTTTTTTTTTATGATGAAATGAGAGAAATATTTTTTACTTTTAAGAATTGTATGTGTAGTTACACTGTCTACAAGACAAAGATTCTCATCTTCGATCTTTGATCCAATAATATCCATAGATCTTTAAAAAACAATAAATAAATAAATAAATGAATAAATAAATAAATAAACAAACAAACAAACAATGAATTTGAATTTATTATAAATATTGAGAAATGAAAACAATTACATTAATTAAAATCACCATATTCAGCATTCTCAAGAAAATTATCAACTTCTAATTGGGACAAATTTTCAAAACTCTCAAAAATATTATTAGGGTCATTATTTTGATATAAGGCATTTGCCTCCACATTCTTATCCTTTTCTTTTAACGAGGCTTGATAAAGCTCGACAAGCTCCAATCACCCCACGTCGATAGCATTTATTCTCAACATTCTGACTAGATCCACCTTTTTCTTGTTTTTTCTCATTACTTTTCCACTTTTGGTAGTTTGTATGATCATTACGGTAAACATTCCAGCCACGACCACAACCACGACCACGGCCTCGTCCTTGACCACGACCATTTCCACGTCCTCGTCCTCGTCCAGAATTGTTATGAGTTGTCGCATTCACTTCAGGGAATGGACTAGAGCCAGTTGGACGAGATTCATGATTTTTCATTAATAACTCGTTATTTTGTACAGCCACAAGCAAACAAAAAATTAGTTCAGAATATTTCTTGAAGCTTTTCTCTCGATATTGCTACTGCAGGAGCATATTCGAGGCATGAAAAGTGGAGAGTGTTTTCTCTAACATATTATAATCGGTAATATTCTCTCCACGTAATTTTAGTTGAGAACTGATTTTAAAAACGGCTGAATTGTATTCATTCACAGATTTAAAATCTTGGAATCGCAAATGAATCCAATCATAACGAGTTTTAGGAAGTATTACCGTTTTTTTGTGGTTAAACCTATTCTCCAAACTTTTTCACAATTCAAATGGATTTTTCACTGTCAAATACTCGATTTTCAAATTTTCGTGGAGGTGGTGACGAAGAAAAATCATTGCCTTGGCTCGATTTTGCAAAGTCTCTTTATTATTTTCTTCAATTGTTTCTCCAAGTCCATTTGCATTCAAATAGATTTCAGCATCAATAATCCATGACAAGTAAATTTTCCCCGAAATGTCAAGAGCCACAAACTCAAGTCTGGTGAGATTTGCCATAAAATACTAACATATATAAGCACAAAAAAATAAATTAGAGTATAATCTATATAAGTGTTAAAAAAATATATTATAAGTGACAATATGCTATGCTAAAAACAAAATCCTTAAAAAAATGATACATCAGATTTCCCAAAAAAATCATAAGAAGCACCATTAGCATAATTTGATTAGCACAATTTCACTATACCATGTAAAATTCAAGGATGTCATCGGTGAGACAAATTAGGGATAGATTCTTAATTTCTTTTTTTTTTTGAATAAAAATGTGAGGAATATGCCCTGATGGTGACAAATGAAATTACCCAATTTCCAATAAATTACATTATTTTCTAATGGAACAACTAAACACATGTTTGTGCATGCTTGTTTAACAGGAGCAGGGAGTGCGAAGGGGCTTTTTTTTTTCCCCCTTACATTTCTACTGCAGCCGTATGCTTCACAAAAATGTGCATTAAAAAATGTGCACAGCTTAGGGTAGCAACAGAAAGTAAGCATGGATGAAAAACCTAAATGAGTGTCCATAGATCTAGATGGCACCACAAGCAACATCTGTGCATATATACTAAAGTCTATTCTAAAGTCAACCAGCAAAGCATTCTTGAGTACAATAATTAAAATAGTTAAAATGGCCACAAATGCAAAATGAAAATCGTTGCATGCCAAATTATTGCTTTTGTTCATTTCAATGGAAATGGCTGGATGTTCAACATACTGCAGGACAAAAATATAATCAAAAAAGTTGGAAGGAACTTACAAGTTTTGATTACCCAAAAATAAGCTTGACGTTGAGCTTGTATAAAATGCGGGCAAAATCGTGCCGATAATATATTATAAAATATTAAGAAAATAGAAAGAACTTAGAAAGAATAAGAGACGAATAATTTTATTTCTCTATTTGATTGATTCATTATGAGATTATAAAGATATCTATTTATAGGTATTTTGAGAAATAATAAAAAGACACCTCTATTTAATATGGTAACTCAAAACTTAATAATAAAAAATGTACCCAAAAGCCAAAAGTTATCATTCATTAAAGAGTAACCCAAAAGTTAATGGTCATTCTTGAATATGACCATCCATTCGAAAGGTCACTCATATGAATAGACATCCATAATAAATGCATATCATTTATAACAAAAACTTATTAACATCAGTATTTTTTCGTTTCGAAAACCTTTCCTAATTTTTAAATTTTTTTAACAAACTAAATTAATTAATATTTATACAAAATTTTTTATTTTTTCTATAATTACATATTTTTTATATTTAATGAATTATTTATTTTTTTAATTATAATTATAGTTTTTATATTATTTTTCTTATAATTAAAAATTATATAGTTGATTATTTTAGATTTTTATTATAAAATATAACTATTTTATTATTTTCATAAAATAATTAATATTTATATAAAAATTTTTATATTTTTTATCTTTACATATTTACCCACATTTTCATTTCCTATATTTTTATAAAATAACATTTTCTCGTATTATTTCGTATCTGTTTCCGTTTCTTGTTTCCATTTTCATGCAACATACAATGATGCTAAAGGTTTAGGGTCGTACTAGTAAAATAGAATGATAGTAATTATAGTTTAGCTGTTAAAATTTCTAATTGCAAAGTGAGATTATGTTGCAGATAATAATACGAGTATTGGTAGGGAGAGGGGATTCACTGTTTGCATGGTTCAAATAACCTCCTTATATCAAAATATAAAAAATATATCTACCCTCATTTCAAGAGGTTATTGTAGAGACACAGTAGAAGCCTGAATGGTGCAAACTTAATTTGTGTTAGAGAGAGATTGTGGTTCTCTGCAAAGCTGAAACAATGTTAGCTACTGAACGGTTAATGACTAAAAGCCAGTACACCATACAATTACATCCCTTGTGCAACCCTCCATATAAACTAACAAAAAAGTACATATTGGGGAAGGGAAATTACCACCTGTAGTTAGAAAACACTGCAAAACCTACGCCTTCTGTAGAAGGCAGTCATGGGACAAACTTACAAGCAATTATTCATCATCGTCATCACCAGGGAGCATTGGCTTCCTCATTGAAGTTTGCCTCATACCGCAATGCCCCGGGCTTCAAATTCTCAACTTCAGCACTGCATTTTTCAAATGCTTCTTTTAATTCAACAAGCTTGGCTTCAAGAATTCGCATCTCGTCTTCTAACCTATCCTTTTCAGTTCTAGCTTCTATATACTTCTTTGAGTGGAGGGCGTCTTCAGTATCAAAGGCTAGGCTTTCCAGCCGGTGTAGGCGAGTCCGTAGGAAGCCGACACTCATGCCCAGTTGCTCAAAGGCCTTCAAAGTCTGGTCCCAAACTTCAAATTCATCACGGGTTGTGGTAAGCTTGCAAACTCTAATGGCATCAGCAATGTTCACGGTTTCAGATATCACTCCAACAATCAATTTACCAGTGATGCCCTTGAGAAGGTTTTCATGAAGAAATGCTTTCTGACTGCAGCAGAGCTCATAATACTTCTTCCTTATATGCTCAGAGAGCTCAGAATCTATAGCCAAGCCATGAACCAGAATCGTAAAATTCTCAAACTTCTCAATGTCTTTGAACTGAATGACAAGGCCAGATGAATTGTTGGGACCTCCCAAAACTTCTGAAGCAACTTCTTCGCTATCATTTTCAGAGTTATCTACTGGTTGGCCAGGAACAATAGGAACTGATTTACGGACTCTGGTCTTCTTGTTCTTCTTTTGGACAGCAGTTAATGGTAAAGACTTTAACCGCTTTCTCTTTGTACTCTTCTGGGGTGCCAAATTATCTGTTTCCAAAGGATCCATTGGTGCATCTACAATCCCCAAAATGGGGAAAAGATTGTAAGCACAATCAACTCAAGGTACAAGAAAACTTTTGATGCGTGTCGACACGAGTATCATTGAACTTACCTCCATCAGTTTTATTTTTCTGAGAATCCAAATTTAGGAGACACAGAGCCCCATCTACTTCAGACATGTCATTTGCCTTGATAATGAACACCTGCAAAACCAGTAGAAAGTGAAATTGGATTAGATTGCACACATCAATATTACTCGTCTGGGTGTCAAAGAACCTTGATGGAGTAAGAGGTGGCTGTCATCCATTTCATAAGCGTCCCAACAACAAAAAGAAATCCACTTTGAAAATTATCTCCGAGGTCTTAAATGACTCGCCAAGGCAGAGGAGGAGCAAATGCAGGATTTTTTTTTTTTTTTTTTTTTTTTTTTTGGTGGTGGAGTGGATGCCAATACTACAGAGGTTAGAAGGTATACTAATAAAATAGAGGCCACGAGATGGGTTAAAAAAGCTTTTAATAGGAATGATACTTATATTCTACTTAGCTAAATATTTTTAAATAATTGGTAAAAAGAAGTTTTTAGTTATGTAGTGGGAAGATTTAAATTTTCAATTTCGAATTGTGTTGGTTATGTATGCCCACGTGGCATTTTCAAAATTTGAATTAAGGGTTAGTGGGATAACTATCACTAACCCAATAACCACCTCTATGTGATAACTCCAATTTTCTCTCTAATTGAACTTCACTTCATTGGTGAATTATGGTGAACTATTTTTTTTCTAAGTGCTTGTACATGGTTGAATACTTGAGAGAGAGAAATAGAAAATTCTCTCATGTGAGAATATTGAGGGACTGGGAAATTTTCGCGTAGGAAAATTTCTCCCATCATCAGATCCACCGGACTTTAAGGTTGAGGTGTCGTAGATTTATGGTGGTGGTTCGATTAATCTCGTGATCACAATCCCGACCGTGCATCGTTCGAGAGTTCACGATTCAAAGATCGATGCATTTTTGGAGGCCCTACATTGAGATATTTACCCGATAGGATCTATTTAAATTTTTCGAAAATTATTTGCTTCTGCTATGCATGGGAATTAAAATCCAACATTGGTATCGGAGCCAGGTTGGATTAAATAAAATAATTTTTGAAATTTTTGGGTATAAAAATGTCGGATATTAAATTTAGAGTTCGGATCACGGATGAGTTTCGTGAATCCGATTACACCATGAGATTACCCATGACACGTAGATCACGAAAATAATTTTTCACAATTTTTGAAGCACATTTAGCGCATGAAATGTGAGGTTGAAATTTTCGGCCCAAAACATTGACCGAATCTTTAGATCTTAGATCAGTCGAGTTTAAGTACAAATTGATCTAAATAAATGGATTATACGTGTTCTACGTGTGCTGATCTACATTTTGATGTAAATATTGTATGCGATTATTGCCGAAAAATGAGTTTCAAAAATAACCGTGACGGGTCGGAATTTTGGAGTCTAAATTAGTTGAGTTCAGGGGCGTGAATCTTCCAAAAATCGAGTTAAGAATGATTGGAAAATAGGGAATTAGAGTTTCCCAAGAAAATCCAGTGAAAACGGGGTCGGAAAAGGCGTTTCCCGACAACCGAGTCACAAGACCAGGTTACAGAACCTTCGGGCGAAGAAGAAACGCTCCAAACCCACAGGTGCGTACAGTGCACGCGCGCAGGAGGAGCGTGAAGCTCTGGGCAGAAAACGTGTGCAGTCCACGTGCGAGTGAGGCACGTGGAGGGGTTGGGTCGGTTCGGGTCGATTTTGACCCAGATCCACGTCCCTGACCCGCACCCGACTCGGGTCGTGACCTGGGTGCACGGGTCACGCGCGTGCAAGCACGTGACACATGCCTTTGCGCGTGTGCCGACGCGTAGGTAGCGCGTGCGCCAGCCCTTCCCCCACACATGCAGGCACGTGGGGAGGTGCCGTCGGCATGTGGCGGCGGGTGGGACCACCAGCGGCACGTGAGGCTGTCTAGAATTGGAATTTTCCAATTTTCTGAGGGTCCCACATCAATAAATGTGACTTTTTGTGGGTTTTTGTGTGCCGAATCCAAATTCGAATGCCAAGATGCGATCCGGGATTGTGGTGTATGGTTCCATTAACTCATACGCTCGATTTGGGATCTATACTCGAGTTATTTGGCTATTGTTGATTCAAATGATGCACAAAATTGTGAAAATAAGTATCACAAGTCACTATTGTCTCAAATTGTTTCAAAAATTGGTATATTAGATTTTTGCAAGGGGAATAAAACTGAATGGTGTTATACCGATAGATTCAGTTTATTCTCGAAGAGTAAGATTTATCTGAAATTCTGAGATATGAAATGGTAGACTCCGGGGAAGGAACCACACCTCAGGTAGACGAGATTGGGAGGTATTACGTGTATGGAAGAGGAATGATAGTCGAGTTAGGGAAATTCTCCTGAGCATTATGCACAATGATGTGATCCCAGTCTATGAGCAATGTCCTACAGCTATATCGGTTTGGCTCGCTCTAAAAGAGAGCATTGTGGTGCTCTCACAGATCCTGAGATGAGGATGCTAACTGATAAGTTTAATAACTTATAAAAAAAGGGTTGATCATACAATGATGGTAATATTTGATACAAATGTCGAGTATGATCGCTGAGTTGGAGAATGTAACGAGCATATTTCGGATGTGTTTTCAAGCACTGGATGCAATCCAGTCTTTATCTGATTTATGGAAAACTATGAAAATCTATTTCACATACG
Organism: Dillenia turbinata; assembly: GCA_037126225.1. Lineage (NCBI taxonomy): Eukaryota > Viridiplantae > Streptophyta > Magnoliopsida > Dilleniales > Dilleniaceae > Dillenia > Dillenia turbinata. The sequence goes on from JBAMMX010000017.1 coordinate 17,882,854, forward strand.
ATAAAAGTATTCGTATTTTTGCTAATGTAAATAGGCACGGTGAGCTCGAGTAGAAGCATCTGGAGGTGAGTAGGCCATACTCAGGTCATATTTATACAGTGAAGTCGAGCAAGGACTCTTGTGGCACCTAACGTAAAAAAATGGCATAAGTATGAGTAAAAGACTCGAGATTCAGATAAGAAGAAACCATCCAAGAAATCCGACAACAAAGTATTAAAGTGCAGAAAGAAGTTGGATAAAACCAAGGTGTAATGCTATATCTGTAATAGATTTGGTCATTTCGCTTGTAAGTGTGACGAACGAAAATTCTCTTTTTTCTTTACGTTATTTGAGATGCTCGCTGATTTCTCTCTTTCGTGGATTGTAGATTCAGGAGCCACCGACCACGTAACTCGAGACAGGAGCGTGTATATAGAGTTCCGCTGAGTGAGTTCTCAAGTAGGAGGATTTACATGGGAACGGAGTGTTTGTCGATATCAGAATGAATGACACTTGACAAGTTAGAATTGCAAAGTTGCTAGACTCTGTACATTCTTTACGCTCCAAATGTTCGACGGAACTTGATCTCAGCTGAGGATATGTTTTGTTATTTGAAAACTTTATAGTTTCTATTTATTACGACAATTCTTTGATTGATTCTGGTTTAGTCCATGAGGGATTATATGCACCGGATGTGATTCCTTTTAATGGTGTTTCTTGTTATTTTTCTAGGATGAGAGAGGATGAACCGGTTAGCAATGAATGGTCTATAGAATCCGCTAACCAGTTTTGCCTAGATGGTAAAGCTACAAGGAAACCATTAAACAATGCAATGAGGGCTGGGACTCCATTATAGTCAATTCACTCTGACATCTGTGATCTTATGAACTCGAGAACCCGAAATGGAGTTGTATACTTTATTACGTTCATAGACGATTACATGCTTTTTGGTTACGTCTATCTGATCTTGCACAAATCTGAGGCATTGAGATGTTTCAGGAGTTTTATTAGCGAGGTTAAGAATCAATTAAACTTGAGAGTAGAGACTCTTAGAATCGATTGAGGGCGCGAGTATTTGTCAGAAGAATTCTGTTTCAAGAAGGGTATTACGAGATAACTGACCATTCCTACTACTCAATGGAGTAGAGTAGCCGTGAGAAGGAATAAGACTTTGTTTGAGACGGTGAGGTAGATGATGACGCATACCAATTTGCTCATTTCTCATTGGGAAGATGCATTATTGGTTGCAGTTTACGTTCTCAACCGTGTTCCGTCAAAGTCCGCAATCAATACCTCATGAGCTTTGAACATGGAGGCAGCCTGACCTTAGCCATTTGAGGTTATGGGATTGTGTCGCGTATATTCACTATTTCTCACATCTACACGACAAGTTAGACCTGCGAGAAAAGATGTGTATCTCTATGAGATACTCAGAACACTCAAAGTGGAATGTGTTCTAAGTGAACACACGGATGACATTGTTACTGAGATTGAGTCTCGTGATGCCGAATTTCTTGAAAATAATTTCCCAAGAGAGTTGAGATCGATTAGGACTTCTTGCAACCCTATAAATACCCTTATCGCTAAAAGGTTAAAACCTAAGTCTTGATATGTGCCCAAAGACTCAGGAAAGGACAATGTTGAGTAGAATCCCTTGTATTAATGTAGTGGGTGATTTGATATACGCAGTGTCGCGTACACGATCAGACGTTTGCTTTGCAGTAAGTCTGGTGATTAGGTATCAATTGACTCTTAGAAGGAATCACTGGAGAGTAGTGAAAAGGATTCAGAGAAATCTCGAGAGAACTGCGAACCTCTCCTTGTGTTAGGAGGTGATTTACGTCTCATTGGGTATTTAGACACCGACTGAGGTGGAGATCTTGATAGACGCAAATCGACAGGTTTTGTGAGAAACATGTGTATCTTTATCTACGATATAGGCTGAGCTTGTAGCATGCTCAACAGCAATTCAGGAGAGTGTTTGGCTCCAGAGATTTCTAGATGACTTAAGGATTGTAGCAGATAGTTGGATGTTAGTGATGATTTATTGTGAAAATCAGACCGTCATTGACCCACCTGAGACCCTAAGTATCACAGTAGGATCAAACACATCGATAACTAATACCACATTATGAGAAACATCACCGAGAAGGATGAAGTGACAATTAAGTAGACTTCTATATAGCGTGGTGGTTGATCCCTTCACTAAACTCATTGAGAGAAATTCATGTATGAGATATAGAAATCATTGGATTTATGTATATTTTTGACATTTCTCATTTTGTACCGATACTTATTGTACTTTATGTATAATATATATATGACATATGTGCACTATTGAGTCACAAGTTTATTTATAACACTGATTTATTGTCATATATTTGTGATTTATAATGATAAATGATATGTCAAGCAGGCGTAATCGACTCTCTCACACGAGTGACCACCTCCAGCTCTGAATGAGCAGAGATGAGACGATTTCTAATTGCAAGAGATTTTGAGAGTGGCCCTGTTAGAACATAAGTCACCCGATATGTGTTCAGGATGAGGTCATATGCGATGTGACCGACATGAAAATACCTACATCCATGTTGCCTGTAAGTAGTTAGGTATGAGATCTCAGATATCACATGCAATTAGTGATATTGTCACTGAGATGCTGTCTCTGACATCTCTGGGTAAAATCTTATGTGTAGACTAAATCATATACCTGCACAGTGTTAGAGAAATCTGACATATACCCTTTTGAGAGATGAGAGATTAACACTGTGGCACATATTTCATACCGCATGTGATAAGTCGATCAGGGATAGTGGGAGCATTGTTTTGAGATATTGATATGATTTAGATTCTCGTTCCCACTGTGTGAGATCCGAAATCCATTGGGTAAGATCTCTTGTACCCTTATTACTTTCGACTGTTTCTAGAAGTCTTGCTTCAGTGTACTACTTTAGTCTGTTTACCTATGACCCGGAAGATAAATTGAGGTCTAAGGGCCAGGTTTAGGAAAGTAGCTGAATTGAGTCTAATAGATTCGAGTTTGAGAAAGGAGACCAATCGACATTATATCATTATGTTGTATTCATCGGCTAAACTATTATGTTTGTCCATGTTGGAATGTAAACATGATAGTGGATATACAGTCAAGCAATTATTGGAGATTACTTTCTACGAGAAAAGTGACTCGATGGATATAATTAGTCTTGGATCTGGAGTACAGCGACTTCTTTATGGTACTAACGGTGGCTCATCGATCATCCTACCAGCGTATCGAGAAGTCTATTTGCAGGTGTACTTACCGATCGCACGACGTCCAATCCTATATAAAAATCCAATAGGGTGATGTGAAAGATCACATGAGTGTTGACCTTGCGATGGATGTGAAATACTCTCGTGTGCAAGTGGGAGATGTTGAATATGTGTATCCACGTGGCATTTTCAAAATTTGAATTAAGGGTTAGTGGGATAACTACCACTGACCCAATAACCACCCTATATGATAACTCCCCTTTTCTCTCTAATTGAGCTTCACTTCATTGGTGAATTATGGTGAACTAATTTTTTTCTAAGTGCTGGTACATGGTTGTATACTTGAGATAGAGAAATAGAAAATTCTCTCGTGTGAAAATATTATCGAAGGATTGGGCAATTTTTGCGTAGGAAAATTTTTCCCATCATCGGATCCACTGGACTTAGGATTAAGATGTCGTGAATTTGCGGTGGTGGTTCGATTAACTTCGTGATCATCATCCCGACCGTACATCGTTCGAGAGTTCACAGTTCAAAGATCGGCACATTTTTGGAGACCCTACATTGAGGTATTTATCCGATTCGATCTATTTAAATTTTTCAAAAGTTATTTATTTTCGCTGTGCATGAGAATTAAAATCCAACAAATTGTCTATAAGATGAATTCCGTGTGTCACATATTAGTATAGTTTGTACGGGAACTTATATAATATTGGATCATATTAAAGAATATCTTCTTATAATTAAAAATATATATATACACTAATGTATAACAACTGTATAATAAATAAAATAAAAAATGAGTTTATATATCAAAAAAGTGGAACTCTTAAAGTTTACTATCATTATTCAAAAGAGTCATTTTTCTATTTTTTGCATTAGAGATTTGTTCCGAAAAATTTTGGGCTGCAAGCACATTCAAAATTCAAAAGAGAACTTAAAGTTTTGTCCGAAATGTTTGTGTATTACAGAAAGAGATTTGGATTCGCCCAACCATTTAAAAAGGAAGCTAATTTCTTATCCTTAAGAGAAAGTTTTATAACGATTTTACTATTTATTCAGGCAGAGAAAGAAAGGAGTACGACTAATAAGTAAAACCAAGGTGTAAAGTTAAAATTTACTATTTATTCTGGCAGAGAAAGAAAGGAGTAGGGCTAATGAGTAAAACCAAGGTGTAAAGTTAAAATTTTAGTGGGTAAAAGTTAAAAAGTGTCATTCCTTTTTTTATTTTTCTTTTTTTTGGGGGGGGGGGGTTGTTAAAAAAAATAATAAAAATTCTTAAATGAGCAAATCAGGAGGGCCATGGCCCCCTCGCCCCAACCATACCTCCTGCAGATAATAGCTTTTGATTGCCTGATTCCAAATTTTTCCAGTAGCCTTTATGGTTTCTGATATCCTAATTTTCAATCTTGTAAAGGTTGTGTATGCTTCATTTGGAATTAAATGGTTGCGATTTCTGAAACACAAGTACGCATCGTCTGCCTATACCAGACATGGCAATATTATGCGGACCGAAGCATATGCATTCCGCTGGTGGATCAAACTAGAGAATAGAAAGTTGGAAACCTTGATACCGTTAAATGGCAATCTATTAACTAGTGCATGCAAATATTTCCCTCATAAGAAACAGATTTACTGGCCAGCTAAGTTCCTCATCCTCGATCCAAGAGCTACAAAGATGCAATTGTCATACCCTCCTTATTGCTTAAGTTCAGCCTATAGATAGACCAATATATGATAAGGTAAATGAACATTTGCCAACTAGTTTATTCCCAGTCCCTAGTTATTTCTACACAAAGGATCCTCTTAAGGCTAAATTTGGTATCAAATTCTTCAAGACCAGAAACAATATGATGGCATGACCATATTCAATGGCTAACTAATGAATTCCTTGGTGCTAATGAAATCACTAACGTGATCAAGGTCCTTATATTGCCCCCCTATTCTACTCTTAGTGATGAATATGTTAGCCCACTTGTACAAGACAGAAACAGACATAAAAGTAATAGCTTCATTACTTTTGGATCTTATTCCTTTCAATCTATTTTTGGTTAAAAGTTCATATTAACTATTTATATTTGCTCCTTTCGCCATATTTTTCGGTTTAAAAGGAGCCATAATGTGGTGTACTCCTACAATCATACCAGTCATACCGGTAAGGAGAACCTGACATGCACTTCACATGCAAAAGAGGCAGACATGGAGAAAACAATCATACCGGTCACTTACACACCATAATGTAGACCCTAGCAATGTTAAGTGAATATCAATATAGCCATAAGGAATTGCTTGCACAAATGATATCACTGTTAGCGATGCCAGCGAATAAAGAAAACGTGTAAGCAATAATTTTGATGAAATAGAAAGCCATGTAGCTAAAACTAGCCCATTTAAGTCATGTTTTACTTTCTCTGCATATATGTAAGTCTTCGTTGAGAGTTATGCATGGTTTGGCACATTTGGGCTTCCTGGAAAATTGATTGGCAGCTGACAATGGATTAAACATTTCGCAATTAGTTCCTTCCGTCTATTATGAAACACGCCCATTCCACTTGTCAGGATGAATACAGTGCACTTGACCATGACAGAAACTTACAGGACAAGTAATAGCTTTATCACTTTGGAACCCACTCCTTTAGGTGTCCAAAATTTTTCTATGCAATAATGGTGTAAACCTTAAATAGCCACAAGTCTCTTAGTCATATTAAGCTACCAAAATAGGGGTTTCCATTGTTGTGTTGTTTTGTTCTTCAACCAGACCAACTTCAATTGTTTGGCAAGCGCCTCATATTTACTTAGGCATAAAGCTTGTATAACAACTTTTGCCAACTGTTTTTGGTATATTAATCACCTCAAAGCAACTACCATGGGGTGAATGCATAAAGCGAAGTTTAACTAGGATTTGATAAGGAGAAACATACAAGCACTTCACATGAAGAGAAAATAAATGAGCAACACACATATACCAAACAACCATGTACCATAACAAAAATCCTAAAAATGCAAATGAAAGCATAATATCAGATGATGATTCGAATGAGCACCTTGAATTTGGTAGGTTCGACTAATTGGAACACCAGAGCATCTCCCTCAACCAATTTATGATCAACAGAGAATCTTCTCCACCCTGCACTCAAACCTGCTTTCAGTGAAAAATACTTTGATTCATATGACTCTCCACTTTCATCTTCCAACATAATCTTGCAATCCTTATCCGGCAGATGAGCCCTAGAAAAATCCCCCGGAAGTCCCTACAATACAAACCAAAACCCTAATTTCAGTCATGTATTATTTGGGTGATGCTATTCTCCATTATCCACATCATTGTACCAAACAAAAACAAGCATCGGATGATATCATTTGAGCACATCTTTTGATGCATGACCATGTCCAATGTTTGCTGGCCACACCAGTAATATGAAGCACGGACATACACACCAGAAAGGAGGGCATGATACGATGCAACACTGTAATAATGCAAAATTATAAAAGCTTTACGATATTATAAATTACAAAGTGTTGTGTCAATGTCATGCCCGTGTCTAGGAACCTATGTCCAAATTGGATGCGTCCGTGCAACATAAGTGGCTAAAATCTTGAATTATGGAGTATAGCATTTCCCTGAATCACTTAGAACCATAATTTGCAAGAATCAAACTCACCATCCAAAAACAAGAATTAACATGAGACCTAACCATCACTTTGACAAAACTAGGAAATTCGGGTCCGAGATTCTTGTGAACCTCCTCAGCTCTAATCAGCGCAGATGACTTGGATTCACCACTAGACCCGGAAATTCAAACAACAAGAACAACAAGAAGCATACATGATAATCAGATAAATTAACAATAAGATCTATAGAACAATAAAATTAAGAACAATTTACTCAAACAAAAACCTTTTAGATGTTGTTGTTTCTTGAGCAGCTAAATCCTGATCCAAAAAATAATAACAATAATAATAATTATGGGGGGAAAAAAAGAAAAATTAGGGTTTAAACATAGAATCAGAAAAAGGACAGTTATGTACCTGCATAATATCAGCATCTAGAGGTTTCTTTCTCCCCTTCCTCTTTGACTGAAACAGCTTCTCTACTGAATCCTTTCGCTTTCTCTCCCTTTTCTGCGGAACAAAACAAAAATCAAAACGAGCTCTAGAGAGAGAGAGAGACAGAGAGGAGATAGAGAGAGAGATACGGAGAGTGAAGAGAGAGGAGTGGTGGGAGAGAGAGCGCGAAGAGGATTTGATATATGAGCGGAAGCCATCTGATCTTCCGCAGATTTCTTAGATGGAGCTTCGAACTGTTCTTGATCCGTTTCTGTTTTGATTACTTCTGGATCTGAAACCGCCATTGATGAGTTCGTCGAAGCTCTGTCTACCGCACAAAATACCCAGATTAGAAAGAACAAGAAAAACGATGAACAAGATGGCGAAGCAGAGGAGTTGAGAATCGAGATCAGATAAGCGCAGGCCCACGTAACATTTTATTACATGTCTGAATTCCATAACTTAAACCAATAGAAATCCGACACGTGGATAGACAAAAGTCACGCATATCTGAGTTCAACGGATCCAATGTTTCAACGGTCAGATTGTGCGCTTAAAGGAAAAACGGAATTTTCTGAAGTCTGCCTTATCATTTTTTTCCACTTTTTTTATATATCAGAATTTAAATTCGGATGACTGAATTAGATTAACGGAAGATTATTTCAAATTTCAGATAAACTAATAAATATGATTATATCTATTTGAAATTAATGACAGAAATCTTATTAAATATGTAATATTATTTATAGTATCATATTTAAAATCGATACCCATTATTAAAAAAAACTAATAAATAACTAAATTTGTCTTGGAAGTGGTAAGAAACATTTGCAGTTGCAGTCTTGGTGGCTAAAGTGCGTGAAAGGCAGCTTGGCTCGCCACCATGGAGTACGCGTGGCTTTGTGGGTTGAAGTGGTTGGTGTGACTCCGTGAGAGGAGCATATGATTAGATTTAGTTTACGTTTGGAAGGGTGGGTAAGGTGAGGTTAATGTCGGATAACTAAAGAGTCCCTTTGTGCTTTTAACCAAAATTATGAATAAAAGTCCCTTATTTTGAACAAGATATAGAAAAATGCAATTTGCAAATATATTTAGCTACTAAGAATGTTGAATAAAATTGTTTGCTAAGGTTAACACTAGGAGTATAATCGAGTCGAGTCGGTTGAGTCGAGTCGATATACTACTCTACTCGATTAGGCTCGATTAGAAAATTGTCATATTCGATACTCGGCTTGAACTTAATCGAGTCTGAATTTTTAAACTCGAACTCAACTCGAAATAAATTTTACGATATTCGAAATTGACTCGATTAGACCCAATTAGAATCGAGTTTGAATGTAAACTAAAATTTAATATAGTTAGTCTCGAGTTCGACTTAACTCGAATTTGGCTTGATTAGGTTTGCAAACATTTCGAGTCGAGTATTTTAATACTCAAACTCGATTCGATATTTAAATTAATATACTCGAATTCGGTTTGAATTCGATTAAAACTCGATTAAATCGAGCTGAATTTGAGTATATCTCGAGTTAAGATCGAGCTACTCGTGAGTAGGTTGACTCACTTACACCCCTAATTAAGATGCACCCAAGATTTTGAATTGAATTAAAATTAAATAAAAAAAATGATTGAAACTAGAAAAGGAGATGATAGTTTTTTGTTAATGGTTTTGATCTTAGTCTTTTTTTGTTATAAAAATAGTTGAATTACGAATCATAGAATTAAAGAAATAAACAATTGTGATTGAACTATCCCTTGACACATTTTGATCTTGGCCTTGGATGTATAAGTTTTGGGTACTGTTAGAATTGCACGTTTTGTATTGTGATCAATTTCTTTATATCTGGGTGGTTGAGAAATTTGTTTGAAATTGGGCCAAATATCAAGGTGTACACCGTTTGGGTTTGCCTAAACTCCAGCATGATCTGGCTGTGACCCGGTTTCTAGCCCTTCTTCTGTTTGGGTTTGCTTTTGGTTTAGGCCACCTTCAGGGTCCAAGTAGTTGTTTTCAATCTCATGAACCTTAAACACCCCCCCTTATGTACTTTAAAAAATCTGAATAATAAATGGAATTAAATCTCTTAATCCTCCTCTAATGAGATTGGCTATGTATGCAAGTTGCACATGCCCGTGATTATATCACAAACAATCGCACGCCGTTTCCTTCCTCAAAGGGAAAACAACAATAATTCTTTATAAATTTTTAGTGATTCCAAGCGAGTGAAGACTCATACTCCGCCTAATGTGTTAAGAGGCATGATTGAGAGTTGGAAAAATAATTGGGAGTGCAGTGCAATCTCCTGTGCCTATTGGTAAAGTACAAGCCAAGAATCAAATGTTCCTTTGACTATAAGACCAAAATCCTCCCCCCAAGCCGACGGATAATCCGTCTCATAGGCCTAATAGAATGTGATGATAAATCTTTTAATTAAAATCTTGTATTTGAATATTGAGAATGAAAAAATTATACCGAAAAGATAGTTTCCATAATGAATATGAATCGAATTAATCAAAATATGATTTCAAATATCGATAGTATACAAACCCAAAAAAATAAAAAAACTCATAATTCATAAACTCATCACATTCACAACACCAATTGAGACGGGGAAGAAATGTCATCCCAAGTTTTGGGTTTTTGAAAACATTAAAATTAATCTCAATTCAAATTAATTAAATGAATGAATGTATTAATATAAGGGATAGGGTGATTATAAAGTTGCAAAATGATAATAATTCCTTTTATGCTATTACTAAATAAATCGAGTCATTTTCAGTATTTTTAATTAAATTATCAAGCACGCAAATCTTCGATTAGACCATTTTGTGTATTTTTTTCTCCTATCTTACTATGCTGTTTAATGTCTCCTGCATTTCAATTGACAATTGGAAAATTACTAAAGTTGCGGACACTTGGCCCGCACCTGTTTGTGAAGTGGGAGGGAAGAATCAAATATTTGGTTGACTATGGGTGGCAAAATTATGTCACCATCTACAAACCCATCTCAAAACACACAATCCTTTCCTTCTAAGTCAAAAAAAACCAATTGCTGCTAAGTCCCATATTGTCAAATCATGTCTGATTATGTTCATTTGTCCAAGGACTTACATATGTTGTCACAAAATATATTCATTTGCTATTCCTATGATAAAGAAAAATGGTTTTGACCAAAGAGTAGGCAAGGGGGGCTCACATGGACACCCTGCCATGGCCGCAGCCATAGTCTTATTCTGCCATATGGCCCGGATAGAAAGACAGAACGGTGAGAATGATTTTTTAGGGAATTTAATGCCTGCTCAGATAACGTGGACTAGTTGACAATTGGCGAGAGAAACACCCAACATCTACAAGCAATTTTTGAACGGTTTTGAAAAGATCTAGGCCTTTTCTTTTTTGTCATATTCCAAATATGCATATTCAGTGAATTTTTATAAACATGAATATTTTTATAATTTTTACACTCTTAATATAATATAAAAAAGAATGATTTTTTTTTATCTTAGAAAATGATAAGTATGTTTTCAGATATTATATTCAGTGTTTGAATTTTTATGAATATGAATATTTTTATAATTTTTATACTCTCAATATAACTTAAAAAAATGAATTTTCTTCCTTAGAAAATGGTTGATTAAGCATATTAGTCCCTTCACATATATAATATAAGAATAAACTCAGGAATTCAAATTTGGGTTCTCAAAGAAAGTCTCTAATTTTCAACCAGGTGAAGTTACCTACATGGCAACATTTTCTTTTTATAATATCATTAGTTCCCTCTCTCTCTCTCTCTCTCTAAAAACCATAAACGCCTTTTATTTAAGCCATATTTCACCAAAAAATAGGAACTATTGGTACCAACGCACGGTTAGTATGGGCATGTTTTGAAAGGTAAACTTGGTGAGCTGAATTGTACTCTGATAGCAAAGTGAAAACTAAATAAATAAAATAATTTTCGGTTTCACAGTTTGATCTTCAAAATCACAAAATATATTACATGGAATTATAATTACCGGTGAAAATTATACTATATATCAAAATTAAATTAATTATTGATTTATTTTTAATATATATTTGACTTTTCATATTTTTATATTTATAACAATTATTATTATATTTGTGTGAATGGATTTTTATATAAAAATAATTTATTATAATAATTTATTGAAATAATTAAGTTTAAGATTTCATATTATTATATTACTCTTTATTTCTAATATGATATCACAATTATATTCTTCTATATTTCATATTCATATCATTTTATATTTTTATCGTATTATTAAGATCATATTCTATTTTCTTCTATTATGATATCAAAAATATTCTTTATAAAAGAGTGATTCATGCATCCACACATACCTCTAGTAGCTAGCACTAGTGCCAAAACCATATTAATCAAAACTAAAGCCAACGTTGAAGCCAAAACCAAGAGCCAAGAGCCAAGAGTCAGATTCTCAACCTGCTTGAGGTCAGAGCCAGAGCCAAATCCAAAATCAAAGGTAGAGTTAGTATCATAACCCAGCATCAGCGAAGTATTGCAAAACTTCCATAGAATTTTAAATTATCTATCTGATTTCTCTTTTAAAATAAAATAATTTTTATTATATTATATTGAATTTAAAAAAAAAAATATTATGTATCAAAATTAAATTACACTTAATTTATAATGAATGTTTTATATTTATAATGTTTTATATTCCCGTATTGATATTATTTTATATTTTTATGAGAAAAAATGAGATTTTGTGGGCTGTCATGATGTTAACTTGGACTTTTACCTCGTGAATTCAATTATTAAATTAGTGATCTGATAGGACAAAGATGATTGCGGGGGAAGTTGGGGAAGTGGGAATGGAACCTTCCCCATTTCCTAGTCAAAGAACAAAATGTATAAACAAATAATAGCAACAACTATATTTGAATCAAAAATACCAAAAAAGCATCAAAATCCAGATATTTGCTCGATCTGATCCGGGGTTTATGGGTTTTCGAACATTTCTTGCTTTTTGGGTGTGTTTCTGACAGCTTGGGTTGGATTCCCGCACTCCCTTGTTGGTTCTTCTGTTTTGTCCTGTCTTCTTCTTGCGGCCCACCCCTCTCTCTCTTTCCCTCACATACGCACCCATCATTGTTCGTTGAGAAAACAAAACAATTGTAATTTCTCATACCCTCTATTAATGGTGGTTTCCTTCTTCATATGGTGTTTTGATTGTTATTAACATGTCAAACACTTCAAAGGGTTGGTTAAGAATCACCTATGTGTCTTTTGCATTTTGTGCTGCTTTCTTTGTTGGCGGTCTCAAAGGTACTATTGCTGATCAAAGGTTTTGCCCCCTTTTTTGGATTTTTCTTGTTAAGTTGATCTTGGGTTCTTGGAATTAAATTAAAATTTTTCCTTTTTAAATTTGTGATGCAGGGTTATCAGTGGGTCCAGCTGCTGTACTGATACTGATTTTGGGGAATGTTGGTGTGATTTTGGGCCTCTTCCCTGCACATGTTTCGTGGACAGTGTACACCCTCATAAAGTAAATCACTTTCTGTTCACTGTTCTGCCTCAATTAACATAATCTAAGTTTTAACTTGTGATCACGAGACTGTTTCCCATGTGGGTTTTCAATTTCTTGTGCTGGGATTAAATTACAGGACAAATAGGTTTGATGCACCTCTTAAGGTTGCCCTTCTGTTTGCTTTGCCTGCTTTGTTTGGAATTTGGCTCGGACTAAGCATAGCTGGGAGTGTTCTAGCTGGAATAGGCTATGGATTCTTCACTCCATGGGTTTCAGCTTTTGAGGCTTTTAGAGATGAGAATGAATCCAGGAAATTCTGGCACTGCCTCGTGGTAAAGATTGAGTTATTGTCCTTATGCTGATTTTGTTCAAATTTGATCATGTTTTCGTGATTTAAGGTTGGATATCATGTTTAATTTCCTTCTATGTATCTAGGATGGAACCTGGGGAACTATCAAAGGTAGTTGTACGGTTGTTCGAGATTTTGCCGATATATGCTACCATTCTTATCCCCTTTACTTGATGGAATTACGTGAAGCCTCTGGTTCTAATGAGCTTCAAACACTCAGGTACAACATTTTGTTCTCTCATCTACGTCAACCAGTTACATGTGAAAACGTTATTATTGTCATTTACTCCTTTTGAAACTATGATTCACAGGTTTATTCATGTGCCTGGATGTATAGTGGTGGAATTATAGGGCTTATTGTGGAGATTCCTCTTTATACAATCATTGCAGTTGTCAAAAGTCCTTACATGCTTTTTAAGGGATGGCAGCGTCTGATACATGACCTCATTAGCCGAGAAGGCCCTTTTCTTGAAACGGCTTGCATTCCTGTTGCTGGTTTGACAATTCTTTTGTGGCCACTTGTTGTCATTGGCAGCATCTTAATGGCTATTTTCTCCAGCTTCTTCATAGGATTGTATGGATCAGTCATTGTATATCAGGTATGCCTGAATGAACTACATTATTGTTGTATGAATTCCTTGCCCTGCATTGGAACTTATCCTTTGACCTATATTGATGCAGGAAAGGTCGTTTAGGAGAGGTGCTGCTTATGTGATTGCAATGGTTGCTGAATTCGATGAGTACACGAATGATTGGTTGTATCTTCGAGAAGGGTCGATCTTTCCCAAGTAATCATTCTTCTGATTATTGCTTCTATATGCACAGAGCTATGTATGTTTTCTCTTCTTTCTTTGTAATGGAACTTGCATTTCCCACAGCCAGGCCCCAGTATCGAAAGAAAAAGGTCTCACATTCTTCAGAATTTTCTACTGGAGGAAAGCCGGCGGCTGGAGTAAGATTTAACTCCGTGTCTACTGAACCGCCTGCAATGCTTGTCCCAACTGTGGCACCATCTAGATCAGTAAGGGGGGCGATCCAAGAGGTGAAAGTGGTTCAGGTAGGAGTTTTTTTCCCATAGATTTTAGATTTTTCTTTAGTTTGAATTAAGAAAAAATAAGTTGCTTTTATGAAGAATAATCTGATTCTCTCCCTTGAGTCATAGCACCTTCACTTTCTATTCTAGACAGTTCTACTCTGTGCGTGCTTTTCCTCTGCATGATGCCTTATATTGAGAAGAACAATTCAGAGGTAGCCTTTGTGATGATGTAGCTATGAGAAAATGTGAATGCTTTTAAAATGAAAATCATAGTTGGAGAATCATGTGTTATATCTATGTTTGTAAGAACAGAAAATTGAGCATTTTCAGGCACAGGAGTGAGTATCTGGAAGCCTGATTGAAGAGCTTGTTCATTGCCTTTGGTATAGTTGTAATCATGTACTGGTGCTTGTGTGGATTGTGCATGTGCAGTCATACACTACTGCTGGGCATAATATTTGTTCAAACATACACGCACTAGGTTAGTCATGAGAGCCTATTTTATTTCTTTAGCTGAAGTAACAATATTCTTCTGTTTGATGCAAACTAAAACAGATATGGGGAAACATGATGAGGGCATGCGAAATAAGGGGCAAGGAGCTACTGGATGCAGGTGCCATAACTCCAACTGACCTTGAGGAATGGTTGAGGGCGAAGAATGGCAATGAAGCAAGCATTATTGGTATAGGCTTGCCTTGTTATTCATTCTTTCACACTCTCGTACATTCGATCAAAGTTGGATCAGGTGGCTTACTACTGCATGATGGTACTGAAATTACCTACCAAAACAGACCCCAAGACAGATTGATAGACTGGTTCTTCCATCCTGTAATGGTCCTTAAAGACCAGATCAAGGTGATAGAGTTGAGTGAAGATGAGGTGAAGTTCCTGGAAAAGATTGTTCTTTATGGAAACAACAGCCAACGTATGGACGCCTGGGAAAATGGCAGTTTGCCCCCTCAAGACGTTCTCCGAGCCGCTCAGATCCAAGGCATAAGTAGAAGGTACAAATATCATGGTTGTTTCATTGCTGTTGTGTGTCTTCTTTCCTAAAAAGTTGACCTAATGCTTGAAGCATCCCTGTGCACACAGAGTCAAGGATAGACAGTGTGTAGACAGTTGTGCCTGCTTTCTTTCTTTTTTTTTTTTGTGGTAACAACAAGAATCGAACCCTGGATCACGGTGTCGGGGAATGGGGCTGTTGCCACTAGGCTTTCCCTTTGAAGATGCCTGCTTTCTATTAAAAAGAGCAATCCCTGCGATTAACTGTTGTCAGAATCAAGCCTAGGATTACTTCAAATGCAGTCCATATACGTCCTTGAATGATTAAAATTTCTTTAAACAAAGCTTTTGGTTTTGCTCTTGTTACCTTGTATGAAGATTATTCTCTCTTCTTGCATTTCTAAATCTCATTCTCTGAAAAATGAATCATTTGCAGAATGACAGGATTAGCAAGAAGCGTATCCAAGTTCCCCACATACAGACGGAAATATCGCCAGCTTGTGAAGGATTTAGTATCTCATTCTTTGGAAAAGGAGCGCGTTTTGCATTCCATAGAGAAGGACAGCTCGATCAAATCGAGTTCTGTGAGATCAAAATCGAGTTCGGTGAGATCAGTTGTCTCCTCCATAGAAATAGTGTAGCATGAACTCTAAGCTCAGAGAAAATTTTTTGATCCTTGGCATTGCATTTTTCTTTGTACAAAATGTAAACTCTATGTGCTGTTGTCATGTTTTCTCAGTGTAAAATGAATGTATATATCTTTCAACACTAAGTTTGGATATCACTCAAATCAGCATTTGTTATGTACGTGATGTTTCTGGGGAAAGGTTTCCTAATCACACTCATGTTAGATTGACAGTGATGTTTCTCAGTGTGAAAGTGCATTAGAGTATATGATTAATATTTATTAATCGATAATTACCCTGTCTCATTAAATTTAGTATTTTGATATTAATTTAGTTTAATCTCTTGATTAATGATTTCCAAACCAAGCGGATGAAGCTCTGAGAAGTTGCCCATCAATCTCTGCTGTTTAAACTGGGTTCCTCAGTGAAAGGACCCGAGAAGAAAATGCCCATCCTGGGTGACCCCAATTTTTTTTTTTTTTTTGTTACAACAGGAATCGAATCCAGATTACAGGATTAGGGGAGAAGTGTTATTGTTATTAGACTTTCCCCTGGGACTGGATGACCCTATTTCAATAGTTGAAAGGGACATATACCCTGTACTAAAAAAGAAAAATAATATTAATGTTGTGAATCTAGTGACTTGTACAAACTTTTTAAATTAAGATTTTAAATTCAAATTTTAGTAATGAAAAAAAAAACTGATTTCTAAATTGAATTCACAGGAACTGAATTAGTCAACTAATCAAGGCCAAAAAAGGAGAAAGAAAAATAATGTTAATCGCATAAAAATGCTCATGAATTATTTATGTGTAAATATATTGAACGCTTGAATGATGATGAGTTCCATTTTTTGACTAACAAAAACAATTAGTCAAAGCACGCAATGTCCAAATTTCTTAACTTTATTTTATTATGAATTTTTCTTAATAAAAAAATGAAATTAGTAACGTGGACGGCGGATGGGTTCGAAATTTCTATGCTTAATCCATAATTAATGCTAATTAATTCAATCCTAATCAACACATGCAAAATAAAATGTTCAACCTTTTAGTTAGCCATCTCAAGCTGAAATTGCAATGTGTAAAGCAGATAATTTAGCTTGGAATTTTTTTTTTTTTTGAAATAGTATAAAAAACCTAAATTTGATAAATCTAGTTTACAGTAGAATTAGTGAGAAAGGATCTGAAGAGGGTAATAGCTAATCTTCCCGTTGAGTTTAGGCATTATTTTGCTCTAAATGCACTAATAGCAAATCAATATCTTAGACTATTAACATGATGGTAGGTGGCGGAGCCACATGTACGTGAGGGTGGGTAATTATACCTTCTCAATTTTTTAATTTTTAAAATTTAATTAAAAAAATATAATTTTCTTGATATTAGACTATATTTTTTACATAAAATTTTAATGATGGTAGTGTGTATATCTTTTGTTTACACCTCTTTTAAATTTTTGTACCCCCTAACTCTGGATCCTAGATTCGTCATTGGTAGCGACTCCAACATGTATCTAATTCGTGAATAAATATATTTTTATATTTCACAATTATTTAATAAATTATATATATATATATATTTTTGATAAACTATTAATATTTGGTAATCATATTAAATCTGATAAAATTTAATTTAAACTCATGCAAGTTTTGTGACATATTGTCGCATATATTAATTTTGAATCAAATTGATAATATTTATTATAATAATATATATTAATTTTTTTAAAAAAATTATAAGAAATATCATCACTAATAAATATATATTCAAAGATCATCGACTCTAACCCATCAAATAATTTCTTCGGCTTCTCTAAATTATGCTATTTGAACAATAAAAATAAAAAAGAGAGAAAAAAGGGTAACGCCGCCTTTCCACAAACGAGGTGTTAACTAGCGGAGATTATACTCTCGTGTCTGAACAAAGACCGTTGCCTGCAGAACTAGATGGACACGGCAGTAGTGACGGGTGGCGGCCGCCAGTGACGGCGGCTCTTTGCAGAAGAGTCAACGTCTCAGACTCACAATAGAGACGGAGAGAGAGAGAGACAGAGGTGGGTCGGGGCACAAGATCCAATGATATCAAGGGTTATAGACATAGTGACGCCAATCCTACCATAAAAGTTGTTAGTGGGAGGCTGCTAACTCTGATTTGCCTGCCCCACGACACAAGCCGTTTTGTTTTGGGTGCCCGCTGTGCTGCTTCCCCACTGCCTCTGTCCTTCGTATTGAAATCAATTCATCGCCCATTACTTGGCACTTAAATTTTTACAACTGGGGATTTAAATGCGTTGACAGCTCTATTGTCGGATGAAGATCGTTCTAAAAAAGATAAAAGTTATATCCTAAATTTAACATTTCATAGGTGACAAAACCCTTCTGATAAGCAAAGGGATAAGAATATTGGTGGCTTTCTCGCCCCCTCTTTTCTCTTACAATCATATTGTCTATGCGCCAAATATCTCTCTCATTACGAAATTTCCACATTTCTCCATTGTCTTATGCTTTGATTACTTCTGCTCCCACGTCACTAAATCCTCTGAATGAGTACATGCTTTCAGCGTCCCACTCCTGTGAATTGGCACCACAAGGGAAAGCAAAAGTGTTTAAAATGTTTGAAAAAGAAAATTGTTTATTTCCAAGGACACAAAACCGAAAAGTCCTAACAATTCATCAAACTCATCTTTGGGTCTGAGCCTAATAATTGGATCATCAATGCTTCTGGTACTCTTTCTTTTTGACTTCTTTGCCAACTCTAGCTCGACCTACCATTGTCCTAGCCTACCCCAATTCACACGCTTTTTCTTACCCACTGATTTATCACCCTTTTCCTTTTTCTGTACAATAGCCAAACAAGACTGTGCCAGGCATTTATATTGGCGAGTAACTTTCTCAAAAGGAACAGTCTAGTAATCACAGTCTTTCTTTTTCAAACCCAAGAACCAGATTTTAAATTTTGTATAATAAAAAATATATATATATATATATATATATATATTTTGATGAGTAACTTATGTAATTATCACCCTCAGAACTTTCAATATTATCTATAATAATATAATTCCCACATTATGTTTTACATCAAGTAACTCTACTTTTAGAATAATATATATAAATTTAAAAATTTTTAACAATTAATTTTTATGATATGAATCAAATTCTTTAATATCTTATCAGATTATAAAATATATATATATATGAATCTATTTCGTTAGGTTCTTACATATTATGATAAAGCACATGTAAAGTTCGTATCTAAATTTTAACTTGAGAATCGAAATTTTTAATAAATTTGAATCCATATTAAACTTTTAATATTTCAAAGAGATATTGTAAGGATGAGTTAATCCTTTAAGGTAGGTGTGGTTTAGATTAAATACCTTTATACTATTAAAAGAAATCTTATAATGATTTTGACAGAGAGTTTTTATAATCTCTCATTTTCACCGTCTTACATGGAACAAATCTTATTTTCAGTATCAAGATAATTTGATTTGGATAATTTTTTTGTCTTTCTCTCTCTCTTTTTTGGGTTGAGGAAGGATTAAGCCTCTCAAACTTTCAACTTTAAAATTTGAAATTAAGGTTTAGGTTTAGGTTGTTTTTGCCAATGTTGAGGAACAATTGCAAATCCTGGTCATGCCCATTATGGAAGGTTGTCAGAGGATTGTCTGATGTTAATGGCGGGAATTGGTTTTGTTTAAGAATTTCTACGATTGTGTTGACCTTTGGATTGATTTTATAATAAATTTTATGTTGATTTTGAAATGGAATCCTATGCGCATTCCATGTTAGTGTCAGCTATACGTACGCATGCTTCATTACTGAAACTTGCCTCCCTTTATTTTAACATGAAGGGTTGAGAAAAAATAGTTTCTTACCTATTCAAAGTTAAGAAGTGATAGAGCATAGGGTTCAAATAACTCTTTTTTTCTTATGTGAACTAAAGGGTCGAAGCCCCCAAAAAAAAAAAAAAGAACCCACACAAATTAATAGGCTATATAAGGAAATATCACAACAATACTAAGACTATAATTTAAACCTATAAGAACCTTAAAAGAATTTATAAATTATATTTATGGTTTTTATGGTTCTGTCACTGTTCTTACTATTTTTGAATGGCTTAGTCTCGCGATTCTTTAGTGGTTTTAAGTTGAGTTTTAAAAGAAGAAACAAAAATTAAAATAATAATTAAGAGATTTTGATTTCATAATTAAATTAAAATGGGTTTCAAACTGTTCTTCATGGTTAGAGTTCGACTGGGTTTCGAGCATGTCGTGTCGACTTGCAGATGCCAAAAGGGAGACAATGTGTGCGTGGGATTGATTTCTTAGTGTTAATTTTGTACCTAAATGGGTTTAATTAAAATACCATTGTGTTGTGTCATATACTACCCTAATTACACTTGTTGGAACTTGGTAAAAGACAAAAAACCCATAACCAAAAGTTGCTGACCCTTTGGAATTCGGGAGCCCAAGCAATGATAATGATATTCTAGTTCGAATGCTAATGCTTTTAGAACTGTGAGGGCGAAGTTGTTTCGATGGATTTATTCATTTAGTGATTTTGACGTCACGAGTTTAAGACGTATAAATAGTTTCTTTGTAAAATATAAGAAAAAAATTACGTATATAAACGTTCACATTCTTTCTATTCCTACACTAAGTCGAGGTGTAATTTATATACCGAATTAGTCCTTTTAATATATTGGATATGTGCTAAAAATATAGAAACCGTAAGATGGTTGATAAACTCAGCACCAAAAGTCTCTCAACAACTGGATGAGTTCAAGATTTAAAGAACTTCACCATCATTAGCTTTCAAACCCCTCCCTTTTTTTATATATGAAGTCTCCAATTCGAGAACTTTATAAAAATGAGAGAGAGTGACAGTTAAATTATAATTGATTGGCTTCAAACCCCTCCTAATACACTGCAACTGACCTTTCTCAATAGGATTAAATTGTGATTTAATTCTGAATCTCAGAATCTTTTTTTCTCTTCCTTAGACAATTCCAAGGAAGAATCCTCAGATCCCTACAAAGGCAATTTAATTTTATCATTTAAACTTGAAACAAAACATAGCACCTGTTTCACGACCTGAAAATTATATATTTCGTGGGAGGGAAAAAAAGCTTTACTAAATATTTAAAATATTAAAATATGTCATGACGGATTTTTTTCTTTTTCTTTTTCCATTTTTTTCCTCCTGGATGTCATCTTCTCCAATTTTGTAACCTTGATTAGTTTGACCTTCCACCATTGTAGACCGGATATATTGTTCTCTTCCTCTTCCACAAAGAGATCAAAAGTGAAATCCTTCTAATTTATTTGTATGTCATACAAAGACAACACAAAAATAAGCTTGACCTAAGGGCCAAAGGTGACAGAGGACATGAACAATTGGCCCCTGATTTTTTTTTTAAAAAAAAATTATATATACAATTTTTAATATTATTTTTTAAAAGATATTAACACTTACTTCAAAATTTATAACGTCAAATACTTATTATATTCACATTTGATGCAAATTTTTAATTTGAGACCTTCTTACATTGGAATTTATATAATCTTTCAATCTTAAAATTAATGTTAGAGCTAATAGAAGAGCTATATATATTATAAGTGTGATTTTTGGTTTTTTAAAAAATAATTTAGTAATTATAATTTTTTTTTTTAATCTGACGATTCAGAGTCAAATTTTGATATTAAAAAGAAAAGAAAGCGTGATTTTTGAATTTGGTGGTATTATGGACAATATGTCACAACACCAGTTCGAACAAATAGAATTAGAGTTGGCTACTGCTGCAGAGAAAAATAAAAACAAGGAAGTTGACTTCCTAATTGATCTGTCATTCCTTGATTGTACTTTTTCCTTTTTTTTTTTTTTGTTCTTCATCCCCTTTTCTATGAAAAAATATATATAAATATATATATAGATATATATATATATATATAGATATATATATATATCTGTGTAAGCCAAAGCCTGAAACTAAGCACATGGGATAAGATGAGGTTTCCGATCTTCAACACGTGTCCGTGACTTACACGGCATGTTGTGTTTGTTTGTGACCCTCTTATTTCAAAAAATAAATTAAAAAAAAAAACCAAATACATTAACACAAAAATGTTAATTATGCAAGAAAATTTTCTAAAGTACCCAAAAAAAAAAAAAAAGAAAAAGAAAAACCTCCACCAACAAACTCCTTTTCGCATTAGATTTCATTAAATTACGGGAAAAGTTATGATAGAATGATTTTAAGAACTTATATTAAAAGATTAATCTGAATGTGATGCGATGAAATTATTAGATCGAAATAAAAAGAAATTTTAAATATAAGATATATAATGAAAATGTTTCTGGGTGAATCTTCGTTGGTTCATGGATAACTTCCAATTTTAGTAAAATATAAACAAAATCATATTTCTTAAAAGAAAATGGAAAAGAAAAAAAAAAATGGTATAATAATGAAGTGAGTGTTGATAGTACAAGACAAGGCAGAGAGAGAGAGAGACATGAAATTTAGGGCTGAATTCAGGAGCTTATTTGAACCGTTTGTCCCCAAAGCAATTTGCATTTTTCAGCACAACTTCTTTAGGTTTCGTACGGTCTTGGAATCTCAAATCTCAACATTGCAGGGAGGGAGGGAGAGAGAGAGAGAGAGGAGAGAAAGCTATACAATGAAGAATTCAGAAGAGCTAAATGACTAAAGCTAAAATTATTACATAAATTAGAATCAATAATAATGCTAAAAAACAGAGAAGACAATTTTTGTCTTCCCCTTCACATTTGTCCCTTCTTCGTCATGACTATGGCTTCAATTGAATCCACTCATAACGACCTTCAAGTGGAATGTCCTTAACCACATCATAATTATACCTGCAGCCAGTTTACGAATAAAACCCATTTTCAACAAACAGCTTTAAGCTAGAGAGGGAGAGACGGAGAGAGAGAGTAGTTACTTGTCAGCGAATTTTTTCTGAATGTCCTCCTCAACGGAAGAGAAGAATTCTTCGATCTCAGACTCTGAAGGCATTTTCTGAAGTAAACTAGTTGATCTGAGACGAGAATTCGCCCCGGATTTCTTCTTTTTCTTCATAGACGACGACGACGACGACTCCGACTCCAGATCTTCTTCAAACTCTTCTTTTTCTCCAAGCTCTCTACTTGACGGAGTTTTCTCTCTCCTAACACCAACAAATTTGAGAATTGAGAATTTTGACGGAATCATATATAATTTTAACTGACCGTTGTGTATGGATCAGCTTCGGCCGTTTCAAATTTCTTATTCCAAAAAAAAAAAAAAAACCGTTAAAAAATTGTAAACCTTGTTCTCCATTTATTATCTACTGATTCTCCGATTTCTCCACTCTCTTCCTGCATTTACGGAAGGAGACAAAAGATTTAGACGTTACCAACAAAATTGAAAATAGAGAGAGAGAGAGAGAGAATTGTGTAAACCTAAACTAAAATTCTGGAAAACCAAGAGAGTTTTAAGAGTGGAAAATTCACCTCCAGATCTAGTAATGGAAGGTCGTCGTTAAGGAGCTGGCTTGATCCATTACTAGAACAACAAGAAGAAAGAAAATGATCAGAGGTAGGGCTAGAGAAACAATCGTAATCAACTAAATTCGCCGGAGAAACTGTATCTTCCGGCGTAATTGTAACTCGACAACGTTTACATGGCTTCAATTCCCCATCTTCAACCTTTCTCTTCTTCATCTTCTTCGTTCTCGTTCCGAAATTCACTTCTTCAGACGACACATCAAGAGCTCTTGTTGCTCTTGGCTGAGCTGCCACCTCCATTACTGCTATCTCTCTCATCACTTTGCATTTCTTCATATATTTCCCCACCTCTGTCTTTCTGTCCCTCTCTCTCTCTAGAATTTCTGCTTATCCGCAACTAAAATTGCATTTGTGTTCTGTTGCTTTTTTTCTGACGACGATTTGAGAGAGAGAGAGAGGATCGGGTTGCATTATAAGAGAGGGTGGTGGACCGTTTGTTGTGTGGTCCAAACAGCGTTAATTACAACGGAGGAGAATATCGACGGGGATTTTGACGGCGCCGTTATTCAGATCTCAGTGCCCCGTTGCACACGATTTTTAAACACCGATATAGTCACCCAATAATGGATGGCCACGTCATTCAGTTTCGTTAAGAGCACTGATTACGTGCATGGCAGAGGACGGGCTTTGGAATTATGTAAAAAATGGCGTTTATAAATCATTACTTACAAATAATTTTTTAATTTAAAAACGTATTTTATTATTTTTAAATTATTATCTGGTTAAATAAATATTATTTAAAAATAATTAACTGTTTGATAAAATAAATATTTATAAACTATATAAAATAAAAAGAAGATTATAATGGACATAAGAGATGATATGATTATAATTTTTTGTTAAATATAAAAGATGAAAATATACTTTTTTTATTAAAATTATTTATTTTAATTATATTTAAAAATATCAAAATAAAAAATATAAGGGAATCTTATTTTTTTTAGTTTATAAATATTTTTTTGGGATTTATAAGTATTTTTATATATTTTAATTGTTAAACGATTATAATTTTAATTTTGATTTATAAATTAATTTGACCAATTTTTACATAATCCAAAACCCTTTGGTGGAGAACTGATCTTGCTTAACCATAACAATTGTAACGCGCATTATTTATAGGTTTATTATATTAACCCTTTATTTTCCTTTTTTCTCGATCATAAGTTAGTATCTATTACAAATTGAATCCACTCCGTTGTGCAGGGTATTGAGTAAATTAATCATTACGCAATGTCTATTTTTGTAATTTAATTTACAACAATTACTTTCTGAAAACATTTTTCTCAATAACTCTATAATATTATAATATCACAAGGTCTTTATAGGGACATTCGAGTGATTAAGAGTTTTTATCAAGTGTCTTTTTTGAGATATTAAACTTTTATAACCACGTGTATTTTCATAATTTTTATAATTTTTATGTAACAAAAAAAATACCTTCTCTCAGTTATTTTTAAATGGTTTTTGTAAAATATTTCATCTATTTAATCTTAAATTTAGTATTTTCCACTTAATTATCATGGCAAAATAGCTTAGAATTTCATAATTAGTTGATAAATGGGAATTGTTATAAAAAAATTTGGGATCATAAAATTCAAAATGTCTATAATTCTTTTGAGGAAACCGTGGAACTAAAAAAGTAGCTATAGCTATCTTAGCAAAGTCACTTAGGAAAGCAACTATCAAAAAGTAAAAATGGGAAAGATGAGTATATATGCCTCCTTTGGAATTTTCCCCTTTTATGGTAATAATGTATTGTGTCATAATGTAATTCTTGCAAGAATGGAGTTTTCAATAACCCCCCAAATTTCAATATGTAAATTGTTATATAATAGATAAATAAATAAAAATTTCTCTAAGATGGCGTGAGAAATAAATTTGTTAGAGTCGGGGATTTATAAAAATAAGATTTTTTTCCTTTCTTATAGCGAAATTATTTATCTAAGGTATTGTTTGTTTTGTCTATGAAATTTCATAATTTGTCTGTTAAAAGATGTCTTGCACAAAGAAGGACAGTTTGTTAAAAGAGGTCTCGTGCAAAAAAGAATCGAAGTTTCAATGTATGAAGGAGAGAAAATATAGTGACTAATTTTTGTTTAGATATAATATTTCTCAAAAATATTTCGTTGAGATATAATATTTTGTATAGCCCATTTAAATTCATCATTTTTCACTTAATAAATGTATTATATTTCTTAACAAATAGATTTTGCAATTTCAGGTGTAATACTATACTTTTCCTTTTTTCTTCATATTTTTTTCTTTTTTTAATGAGTTTTCACCAACCAATATTGAGAATTTGTCTGACTAATCAGTCCAAGTATTATGTGATCCATTAAGGGGTTAGCTCTTTCAAATTCCATTTTTCTATTCTCATAACTCAAATTCTAGATCTAAAATTAAAGGAATACAGTGCCCGACCGCCACACCCATGAGAGTTTGATTTTCATATTTTTTTTTTACCACCCTCTTCTTCTTATTCTTCTTCCATATATAGGCCAAATTACATATTGAGGGGACGAGCCATTACATATCCAGCCATGTCATTTTATAATTTTGAGGTGTTAGATATTTAGTGATTCAATCACAGCGGAAGTATACATAATAATTTTCAAAAAATTAAAATAGATCGGGTATAGGGTTACCTCAAATGTAGAGTCTTCAAAAACAATCAATCCAATCGTACGTCCGTCGAACGGATCTCGTAGTCGGGATGGTGATTACGATGTTAATCGAACTACCACCACAATATCACGACGCCGCAACTCTCAGTCCGGCGATCGTCGTGACAGGAAAAATTTCCTACGCGGAATTTTTCTCAAACCCTCATTTTATTCTCTCTCTAAAAAATAATTTTCTCTCAAACTTTTTTTTTAATAGCAATATAAATCTCACGTCCACTATAAAGGAGAGGTCAATCTCCTATATCTAATGTTGCTCACTAAGTAAGGAAGCGAGTAATTCAACCTTCATGGTATAACAGGAGTTCTGGGAAGTTATCCCATAACTTCCTAAAATGCCCCACAATGGGTATAACTTTCTAATATCTCATACTTGTACATGAGGGCATTTTACATTCGTCACAAAATCACAACTTATGCAATTACATCACCCTACTGGACTTTCATACAGGATAGGACGTCGTGTAACCTGCGAGTATACATGCAAGCAAAGACCTCTCGATGCACTTATTAAGATGATCGAGAAGCCATCGTTAGTATCAAAAGAATTCGATGCACCCCAAAACCAAGACTAATTACATCCATCAAGTTACTTTCCTCATTGAAAGTAATCACCAATAAACGCTCGACTGTGTATCTACTATTATGCTTGCATCCCAACATGGATAGGCATAATAGGCATGTCGGTGAATGTAACATAATGATGTAATGTCAATTGGTTTTTCTTTTCCCAAACTCGAATCTATTAGCTTCAATTCAGTTGCTTTCCTAAACCTGTCTCTCATACCTCAATTTATCTTCCGGACCATTGGTAAACAGACTAAAATAGCAACACTAAACCAAGACTTCTAGAAACAGCCGAAAGTGATAAGGGTACAAGAGATCTCACCCAATGGATCTCGGGTTTTACACAGTAGGAACGGGGATCAAAATCATATCAGTGTCTCAAATAATACTCCTACTATCTTTGGTCGTCATATCACACACGGTATGAAACGCGTGCTACAGTGTTATTCTCCTATCTCTCAAAGGGCATATGTCAGATTTCGCTAACACTGTGCAGGTATGAGGATTCAGTCTACACGTAAGACTTTACCTAGAGATCTCAGAGAGAGTACCTCAGAGACAATATCACAGATCGCAGGTGATATCTGAGATCTCAAACCTAGCTACTTACAAGCAACATGGATGTGGGTACATCCATGCCGGTCATATCGCATATGACCTTATCCTAAACACATATCAGGGCGACTTATGTTCTAGTAGGGCCACTCTCAAAGCCTCTGACAACTAGAAACCATCTCATCTCCGCTCACTCAGAATTAGAAGTGGTCACTCGTGTGAGAGAGTTGATCACGTCTATCTGAAATACCATTTATCATAATATATTACAAAATATATGACAATAAAATAGTGCAATAAATAAATGACTCAATTATACACACATGTCATATATATAATACAAAAAGTATCAGTACAAGGTGAGAAATGTCAATATACATGCAAACCCAATGATTCCTATATCTCATACAGGAATCTCTCACAATGGGTTTATTGAAGGGATCAGCCAACATGTTGTATAGTAGTGTACTTAATTTGTCACTTCACCATTTTCGGTGATATCTCTCATAACGTGGTATTAGGTATCAATGTGTTTGGACATAATTATACTTAGGGTCTCAGGTGTAGTCAAGGACGGCCTGATTTTCTCAATAAATCATCACTGGCCTCCCACTGTCCGCCTTAATCTCTAAGTCAGCCAGAAATCTCCGGAGTCCAACACTCTCCTGAACTGTCACAAAGCATCTCATAAGCTCAATCTCTATTGTAGATAGAGATATATATGTTTGCTTCTTGCTACTCCAAAACAGCAAAACCTGAAATCTATTTGCATACATTCAGATCGCCAACCCAGTTGATATCTAAATACCTATCAAAATGCAAATCACCTCCTTCGTAACATAAAGAGAGATCTGCAGTTCTCTCGAGATATCTCGGAATCCTTTCACTGCTCTCCAGTGATCCCCTTATTGATTTGATCGATACCTAATTACCATACTGACTGCAAAACAAATGTCTGATCGTGTACGCGACACAACGTATATTAGACTACTCAATGCACTAGTACAAGAGACTCTACTCATTTTCCTTACCCTTTCCTAAGTCTTAAGGCATATGTCAAGAATTAGGGTTTAATATTTTAGTGATAAGAGTATCTTTAGGGTCGTAGTCGATCTTCTCGAAGCGCTCGAGAACTTCCTTGATGTTGGACTCCTGTGAAAGAGTTAATACCTGTATCGAGCGATCCCTCTGGATCTTAACTTCGAAGAAGAACTAAGTCTCACCCATGTCCTTCATATCAAGATTTAACAATGTCCACATCATCGTGGTCATCAGATGCTTTCTGTTGATCCCAGCCAACAGAATGTCATTCACACATAAGAACATGATCACAAAGGAATCAAAAGAACTTAAAAGGTATACACAATGATCCTCCTCGATCATCACGAAACCGTGAGATATCACCTCCTCGTGAAATCTCAAATGTCACTGCCTGGATTGATGATTAAGGTCGTATGTCAACTTCCGAAGTCGACAGACCTTATCATCCAGATCTACAAGAATAAAGCCAGATGACCGTTCCTTTTAGATCTTCTCATCCAAAAACTCCTACTCATGAGAACAGTCTTAATGTTCATCTGGTCTCACTCCAGATCCATATCATGTCCACAATAATCGCTAAAAGTAAACAGATCGAGGTAATCTCGCCCTCAGTCTGAGTAACCCCTGGTTATCAGACGGACCTTATACCTCTACATGGATCCGTTGGCCTTTTTCTTGATGTTGAGAACCCATATATTCCCAACGGCCCTACTACCCTCAGGCAAATCAACTAAATCCCAGATCCCGTTAATTCTCATCAACTCCTTCTACCCATGGCCTTTAATCAATGGTCCTCCATAAAACCCTAAAGAGCTTCTAAGACTGTTAAAGGTTTCTTGTAATCCTCAAGAGTCACACTGAAAGCCTCTCCCTCAATCGGGAAGCAATGGTTAGACACGTATCCTCGACTACTCTTAAGAAGAGGGGAAACCTTTTTACCTCTAGATGGATTGATCCCACTAGGACCAAGATCCGTAATGGATTCTTGGGTCTTGCCACTGGGATCAGCCAACCACTAGACTCATCCATCTCATATGAGGTAAAATCTCAATTGATTTCACATCTTATAGGGAAATCATTTTCAAGAAACTCGGTATCATGAGACTCAATCTCAATAAAAGTGTCGTCCGTATGCTAACCTAGAACACATTCCTCTTGGAGTGTTCTGAGTATCTCATAAGGATACGCCTCTTTTCTCGCGGGCCTAACTCGTCGTGTCAATGCAAGAAACAGTGAACTTACACGGCATAACCTCATAATCTCAAATGGCTAAGGTCAGGCTATCTCCCTGTCTAAAACTCATATGAAGTACTGACTGTGGACTTCTATAGAACACGATTGAGGACGTAGGCTGCAACTAATAATGCATCTCCCTAATGGGAAACGTGTAAATTGGCTTGCACCATCATCGGCCTCACCGTCTCAAACAAAGTCATATTCCTCTCTCACAGCTACTCTACTCCACTGAGTAGCAAGGAATAGTCAGTTTCTCGCAATACCCTTCTTGAAGTAGACCTCTTTAGACAAATACTCGCACCCTCGATCGGTTCTGAGAGTCTCCACTCTCAAGTTTAACTGATTCTCAACCTCCCAAATAACCTCCTGAGGCACCTCAATGACTTAGACTTGCGCGAGATCAGATAGACGTAACCAAAACGCAGGTAATTGTCTATGAACGTAATAGAGTACCCAATACCATTTCAGATTCTCACGTTTATAAGACCATAGATGTCGGAGTGAACCGACTATAATGGAATCCCAGCTCTCATTGCAATGTCGAATGGTTTTCTTGTAACTTTGTCGTTTAGGCAAGACTGGTTAGCGGGACCTATAGACCACTCACTGCTAACCGACTCATCCTCTCTCACTAGGAGGATATCAAGAAATATCATTAAAAGGAATCACTTCCAGTGCACATAGTCCCTCACGGACCAAAACAGAACCAATCAAAAAATGGTCGTAATAAATGGAAATTATAAAATTTCCAAATTAACAGAGCATATCATTGGCTGAAATCAAGTTTTGTCGAACATTTGAACCGTAAAGAGCATATAGAGTTTAACACATTTGCAATTCCAACTTGCAAGTGCTACTCCCTCTGATGTTGACAAACGCTCCGTTTCTCAACGTAAATCCTCTTACTTGAGAACTCACTGGACGAAACTATATAAGCGCGCTCCTATCTCGAGTTACGTGATCGGTTGCTCCCGTTTTTATAACCCACGAAGGAGAGAAAACAATGAGCATCTCAAACCACGTAAAGAAATAAGAGATAATTTTCACTCGTTACACTCACGAACGAAATGACCAAGTCTACTACGGATGTAGCACTACACCTTGGTCCTATCAAACTCCTCCTCGTTGTGCATTATTATTTTTGATTTTCTTGGATGTTTTCTTCTTACTTGAATATCGAGTTCCACATGAGTCCTTGCTTGACTCCACCACATAATCATAACCCGAGTATGGCCTACTCACCTCTAGATGCTCCTACTCGAGCTCACTGTGCCTATTCACATTAGTGAAAGTACGAATACTTTCGTCGTATGTGAAATACACTTTCATGATTTCTCATAAATCAGGTAAAGAACTAGATCGCATCTAGCACTAAAAAACATATCCAAAATAGGCTCGGTTACATTTCCCAACTTGGCGACCATATTCAATATTTTTATCAAATGTTACATCATTGTATGATCAACAATTTTCTTATAAGTTATTACACTTATAAGTCATATCCTCATCTCGGGATCTGTAAGAACACCAGAATACTCTTTATAGGGTAAGCCAAACATATAAAACCGTAGGATATTGTTTATAAAATGGGATCACATCATTGTGCATGCTACTCAGGAGAATTAACCTAACTCGGCCATCATTCCTCTTTTATGCACGTGATGTCCCCTAATCCCGTCTTTCTGAGGTGTGGTATCCTCCTCGGAGTCCACTATCTCATGCCTCAGAATTTTAATTAAATCTTGCCCCTCGAGAATAAATTAAATCTACAAGTGAAAAATCACATAATTATCACCATTCAATTTTATTCTCTTACAAAGATCTAATACGACAATTTTAGAAGTAATCATATAGATAATTGTGACTTATGATGCTTATTCTCACATTTTGTGCACCCTACGAATCAACAAGACATAAATGATTCGAATACAGATCCTAAGACGAGCGTATGAATCAACAGACACCATACACCACAATCTGGGATTGCATCTCACCATTCAGACTAGGATTCAGTACACAAAAACCCACAATTAGTCACTTTTATGGATGTGAGACCCTCAAAAATTGAAAAAATTTCAATTTCAGATGACCCGACGCCCTGTCGGCGGTCCCACATGCCAATGGAGCATCTCCACGTGCCTACACGCGCTGGGGCAGCCTCTGGCGCGTGCCAAACGCGCAGCGCATCCGGCACGAGCCCGCAGGCGCGCGGGTCATGCGCCTACACTGGCGAAACCCGCGTGCGCGGGTCGGTCCGGACCCGGGCCCGGGTCGGAACCCGAAACCAGGTCCGGATCCGATCGCGGGTCGGGGGTGACACGTGTCCGTGTCGTAACCGACCCGGATGACTCAGACCGGTTCATGCGCCTTCCTCGCACGTGAACTTCACACGCCTGACCTCCTTTGCTCCATGCTCCACCCACGCACGTGCAGTGCACGCATCAGCCGGTTGGAGCGTTTCGTCTTCGCCCGACGGTCTCTATAACCGGGTCCTTCGACCCCGTTGTTGGAAATGCTCATTTCCGGCACCGTTTTTATCAAATTTTCTATGGAATCTCTAATTCTAATTATTCCAAATATCCTTGACTCGATTTTTGGAATAATCTCGTCCTAAACTCGATTTATTTCGGATCCAAAATTCCGGCCCTCCGTGGCCAATTTTGAAGCCTCATATTCCGGCCACAATAATATACAATATATATATATATCAAAATGTAGATCTAGTAGAGACAAACACGGATCTACCAATTTCATGCACTAATTTGACCTAAACTCGCCAAATCTGGAGTTGAATGGTTCGGTCACTATTCACGACTGAATGCTTCAACCAGAATTTTCTTAGCCTAAACGTGCTCAGAAAATTACAAAAAAATTATTTTCATGTTCTACGGATCATGGGTAACACAGTGGTATTCTCGGATTCACGAAATTCATCCGTGATTCGAACCCCAAATTTTTATACCCTATAAAATAAATCCGAAAATTATTTTTTTAATAATCCAACGTTGCTTTGATACCAATGTTGGATATTTAGTGACTCAATCACAACGGAAGTATACACAATAATTTTCAAAAAAATAAAATAAATCGGGTGTAGGGTTACCTCAAATGTAGAATCTCCAAAAACAATCGATCAAATCGTACGTCCCTTAAACGGATCTTGTGGTCGGGATGGTGATTATAATGTTAATCGAACCACCACCACAATATCACGATGCCATAACTCTTAGTCCGGTGATCATCGTGACGGAACAAATTTTCTATGCAAAATTTTTCTCATGTCCTCGTCTAGAGAATAATTTTCTCTCAAGTTTTTTTTTTATGGCAATATAAATCTCACGTCCATTATAAAGGAGAGGTCAATTTCCTATATCTAATGTTGCTCACTGAGTAAGGAAGAGAGTAATTAGGCCTTCCTGATATAATAATAGGAGTTCTCGGAAGTTATCCCATAACTTTCTAAAATGCCCCAAGATGGGTATAACTTCCTAATATGAGGCGAAAATCTTGGAACTTTTCTTTGATAAACTCAAGATTCATGTGAAGGATATGATACACACACACACACACAAAGATTCATGCTAAGGACTTTTGTTCATTACGAAGCTTCCATGTTTACGGCTTTTCTTCCATTAAAGGGAAGTTCCCCATCCCCTTTCTTGTCCGCCATTCCAAGGAAACTGCCTCTTAACACCAAAATTGCAAAATTTACTGCGTGTGAAATTGTGAAAATCTAAAAGCAGTACTCCAAGTAATCATTTTCGAATGGATACGCTTTTATATCTTATGGGGACAAACAAAACAAAAATGACCACCACACTTACACCTATATTACAGTGACTTAAACTTTTTTTTTCCCAGTCCAATATATCTATTTATTACATTTTTTGTTAGACTTTTGTTTTTGACATATAATATATATATATATATCGTATTAGGGTTTGGAGTGCCAATCTCGAAAGATCTGTGGTGGAAAACACGATGGGTCCTTGAAGCTACAAAAAACCTTTGTGTGATAAATCGGTGAGTTTTGTATAATTCCAACCTTTTGAGCCTCTTTCTTTCCTCTTCTATGGAAGATTTTGTGTAGAATATGGATAATGTCATCTTCTGATACCAAATTTTATTATTAATTTATCAACTTTATCCTTTTACATATTAATTCTTTTTATATAAAAATGATGATAAGCTATTTTGGCCGGATGTATTTAGTCACTGGGAAAGCAGGAAAAAAAAAAAAAAGAAAAGAAAACCCAAATTGCATGTCATGACATGGGGACATGGCAGTGTAGAGAGAGGAGGAGACACAGCTGACATGATCCTTTAATTTAGGGCCATAACTATAGGACTGTTTGGTAAGCATTGGAATAAATGCCACAAATTTATGGGGAAAATTCACTCATTTCTTAAAACAATCACACTATTTTTTTCCCCTTTTGTCTAAGATGTAGTTTCGCACGTGGGGCTCTTTTTTACGAATAGAGATTGTGATTACTAAATTATCTCTTTAAAAACTACATTAAGCTCATTGATTGGCAAGTAGTTTCTAATTTCTTTTTTTTTTTGATACATTACCATTCAATATTTAAAGTTTCGTCTTAATTAATTTGAATCGATCTACTATTGGATCTGTTAGGAAAAAGGTCTTCCAAGAGTGTTTTTTTCATTTCCACGAAGGCTCGAACCCGAAATTTAACCATAGAATAGGAAACTACGTTATTTCTTCTTTTTTTTATTAAGTTATGTTGGATAGTTGTAATATGGTCGACTGGCAATAGAATATTCTTTCTCATTAATTCTCATATTAATTCTTGTATCAACTTTCTTTTTTTTTTTAATAAATCATTGATATTTGATAATCATATTAAATATAATTAAATTTGATTTAAATTAAATAGGACTTTTGACCCATCTTCTTTTAGTTCGCGTGAATCTTGTCAAGTTGCAATATAAGGATGGATTGCAAATATTGGATTTTCTTTTCCTCGCTAAATAATAAGAATTGCGGATTGGAATGTTGTAATGTAATGTTGTGGTTTCTGGTATTGCACCAAAAAATTAGAAAGATTCTATTGACTTTAGGCTCAAAACTTGAAACCTTATTTTGTTTGCATTTGGGACACTCACGTCTTGCAACGAAAGACACCTTCACAAAAGTACAATTAACGGGAAAAGGGATAAATTGCAGAACCAGAACTCTCCAAAAGGAGCAGCAAACAAAACGAGAGAGAGAGAGAGATCATTGATCATGATGGCATAAGAAAGAACAAGAAGCCACTAGAACCAAAATAAATAAATAAAAAGTGAATGTTTTCGATGTGGGGTACACATTATGGAGGCCATTATATACCCACTTAAATCAAAGAAGTTGGCTAAAGAAAGCAAAGATTCCTCTTATTAGTTGAAAAAAAAAAATAAAGAACTCGAACGAAAGTGCATAAACAAAGGCACATGAACCTTATGTGAGGGTAGGCACGGACAACTAGATCATATTGAGGCGGCAGTCATGGGATTTTTTGGGGGTGGGGTGGGGAGAGAGAGAGGGGGGGGGGGATAAGATACCCTCCAATAAGTTCTTAATTAAATTAGGACAAACTTTAATTAATTGTTAAAGTGCTTTTGCACGACTTTTAATTCAAGTTAAAATGTAATTACAAAGGTGAATGTATGATTAGGGTTCTAACTTAACTAAAGTTAATATATATTTTTTTTATAAACTATCGATATCTGGTAAATATATTGGATCCAACTAAATTTTGTTCGAAATGACTTAGAATATTAAGGGGTAAAACTTTTCTGACGTCTATTTTTTTTCATACACAATATTTGAATTTGATATTTTACTTAAATGATAACAGTGCATAGCTATTGCACCAACTATGTATTTGTAAAGTTAATATATATAGTATTAACTTTCATCAAAAGTTAAATTAATGCCTAAAGGAAGAATTAATATAGGTAATTATAGTAGGAATAAAGTTAATTTTTTTTTAAAAAAAGAAGGAAATTAATTTGAATGACTCCAAGAGTTTAAAAGAAAAAAAATAAATGATTTTTGTGGCACAAAGTAGCTTAGAGGTCAAACCTAAAAAATTGTGATGGATGCTGAGCAAGTGAAAGGCAAGTAAAGAACAATAATTTGTTCACTTTACAGACCATTGCATGGTTTTGATCGAAAAGGATTTAAGACCTTTGGGGTTTGTCATCTCTTTATGGTACTCAATGGTGCAAAAGATTTAAATCAATTGGGGCCTCGTTGAAGAATTGAAAAGGTAAACGAGGGAGGGAGGGAGGGAGGGAGTAGGGCTACTATACTACATTTTCAAAAAGTCCAAAATCATATATTGATGGGAGAGTTACAATTTAAAAACATATTGTATCAAAAAAAAAAACATAATGCAATTGTTATAACATTTTTCACATCATATAAAAATAGAAAATATTGTAAATTATTCATATCAATTGTGACTTATTTCTAATGTAAATCATGCTAATAATGATAACTTTATACGAGCATTCCTTCCATGCTCAGGACATCATTTCCCAGGACGGTGCATGGGTGGTCCTCTCAATTTCAAAAGCACTTTCTTTTTCTTTCTATAGTCATTCATTCTTTTACGTATTCTCTCTCTCTCTCTCCCCTTCTCTCCTTTTTAAAAAGTGAAGACTTTTGCGGCTTACTCTTTTTGCTTCTTTTCCAAGTCATTTGAAAAATATGGCTCCATGGTCCATTGAGTGGGGTGTCTACGTTGTAAAAGGATCGGTTTGAAAGCTCTCTTTCCCAAGTGATGCAGTCCCTTGTTTTGGATCCCTAAACGTTGATTGCCATTCATCTTGAAGTGGGGTTTCTCTTTTGTCCTCTCAAATTTTGGTTGGTGGCTGTGAACATATTCTTGGTGGGCAATCACCCTCCACCTCGACCAATTCAACAAGATTTAGATGTTTGATTTTTTTGTGCCCCTAATAGACAAAGTTGATTGGTTTGCACAAGCCCTTGATTCTTGTGTTCCTTTTGTTGTATAAACGATGGAAGATATTTATGGGACCCTGTTATGGCCGAAAAAGAAAATGGATTTCCAGACTTAGGAATAGGACTAGAAAGAGCACCTTTTATTGGGTGGTATTAAAAATTCTTTTTCTTTTTAATTTCAAATTTCAAATTTGAACTATCACTGTCTTATAAGGAGATAGTCTCTAAGGGGAGTAAAAAAAGGGATTTGAGGGTAGAAAAAATATGACAAAATGCCCTTTTTTTAATAAAATTAAACATCCCGTGAGCAAAAAATATACAACTTATATGTCACTTATAATATCTTGATGACTTTTCATATATTAGTTTTCAAGAGAACAATCTAAAATTCACAACCCTCATCCTTAATTTCATGAATTGTGATTTAAATTTTTGTGTAAAAAAAAAAAAAAAAAAAAGACTTTCCATAAGTTACATTTCATGAATATATGTATCACTGATCGTGATTCGCAATAAAACATTAACATAATTTTGGTGTATATAAAAATATTTTTTTAAAAAAAATCTTTTTTGAGATGAGAGAAGAAAATAACATATTATTGTAGAATAAATTATTTAATACCTTTTTCTGACTACCAGCCAAACTATGGATGAAAATCATAGCATAGAATTATTAATTAAAAAAAAAAGAATAAATGAAAGTCCCATCTGTCCAATCATGTATCTTGAAGAATGTGCAGTGAAACACTTTTTCTCCTCCAATGCAAAACCTTATCCTATAAAAGATGGAATCCAAAAGAGAACTAATGTTAAATCAAAATGGACATTTCACCATCCATCCTCACCCTTCTAGGTTCTCTAAAACCATACTATAATACACACACACACACACAGATATATATATATATATATTAAACAAAAATATGGAAGCAAAGGCTTGTGACCTCACAAAATCACGTAATGTTTTATAATATAGCACATGGGCATGTAGTCCATGCATGACCCAAAAAGATTAATTCTACTTATTAGGTTGCAAAACAATATTAAATTAGAGTTATATATAGATTGGTATAAAAGCTCAAACACTTAAAGGACAGGGCATTTTGCATAGGCTTGTTTAGGTCCATGTTACTTTGTATATATGGAATATGTTTTTTCGCTATCATATGGTCAAAGTCTGCGGTGGTCCAATTGCCTACACCACATGCATTGCATATACATTGGCGTACGCTATGTGTAATATGGATTCTTTTGGGGAGGCTGAGAAGGCTGAGATTTGTTTTTGGGTCAGACATCCCGACCTCTAGGTTCTTATTGGTAAGCCGAATGCTTGACCCTTATCATGCATGTTATCTCATGGCGAAACTAAAAATTTATAGCAGCAGTGGTTTCTAACAGACATCTTGTGGTTGCATGTCGTAATTGTATAT
Source organism: Dillenia turbinata (assembly GCA_037126225.1). Taxonomy (NCBI): domain Eukaryota; kingdom Viridiplantae; phylum Streptophyta; class Magnoliopsida; order Dilleniales; family Dilleniaceae; genus Dillenia; species Dillenia turbinata. Next base: position 17,920,697 of record JBAMMX010000017.1, read on the forward strand.
TGTATCAAATTTGTGTGAATGTTTTGTGTATCGGATACAAAGTATAAACTTGATATATAAGATGTGGCTCACCTCAAGATTCTCTGGACACCCTCTAAATCTTTGAAGGGGAAAAAAAGGGAAAATCAATCACCTTTTCCTGTTATTTAATTTGATAGTAGATAAACACATTTCACCCAAGTTCATCTGTGATTAGTTAGTAAACCACATATCCAATTTATCAACCACTCGTCTTACAAAATTATATAACGGATACTAATAAAATGTGAGTGAAGCAGCTAATGAAATGTGAGTGAAGCAGCCGAGCGCTAAATCTCCTTAATCAAGATCTCAAGTTCGAATTTTAAAAATAGAAAGATAAGTATTGAGAGAGCCAATCCCTTAATGGCCACACAGTATTCGGGCGGATTAGTCGAGTTAAAACCCGATATCAATTAATAGCAAATAATCCACTTAAATATAGTCCCCAACCCCTTCTTAAATAAATCCATGAGGCCCATGCACGCACAAGGAATAGTTGGCTCCATTTATTTTTAGCTCGAAAAGATGAGGAAATGGTACTTTAAATGCCAACCAAGATTACTTATCCTACCAATTTTGTTAAACTAGGGCAAGTGATTGAGCAACATTACTCATCAAAGTTCTTGGCTCTCCCGTTTGATTTGCTTTTATTTTTTATTGTTATAATTCTAAAATTAAATGAGCAATTTATTTACTTATAATTTGTTGTATAAAGCGGGAAACAAATAATATTCTTAACACAATATCAGTCTCTGGATCTAACGATATCAAAAGTTTCTCTCTTGACATGAGATTTTAAGTTCGAGTCTTCTCTCACTACCCTCCTTTATATCTAAAAGATAAAAAGTTTAAGATAAAATATCTATGCATTAAAAGTCAAAATTTTGGTAAAGGAATTTCCAAGATTTGAGGGTTATGTTTTACTTGAATTAAGATATATGTTGTATTAGTTGATCTCAAAATTAGATGAAAAAGTTAAAACATACTTCGAAAATTACTTACTAATATTAATGTGTCTTCATCGAGAATTGCTTATTGTAATGCCTTGTTTCGCATGTACATGTAGATATTTTAGTCTTTCCGAACAAGTTTGTCTTTAATATTCTTATTTCTAAAAACTACCATGTGCAAGGTCAAAATCAAAGGAGAAGAAGAAGAAATTTGCAAAATTGTTGGACAGGAGCCAGAAAATGACGCTTATTTGTTTTGCAGGTTGTCTCGTGTATTGTGTGTTTGCGTGCTTCTTGGTCTATCAATATGGATTGCCCAAATAGGCAGGTGTTTTCATGCTGCGCAGTCAAAATAGACTCATCAACATTGATAGACAACTGAACGTGGGTGTTGCGATCAATCAACGTTTAGAGAGAGAGAAAGAGAGAGAGAGAGAGTTGGCGGTGAGGCTCAACCAATAGATAATTGGTTTAATTAGATTAGGTATTAAATCTATTAATTAAATTTTAAATTTTAAATTTATAAATAAAAAAGATTATATCGAGACCATCCTAAGTAAGTTTTCATTTGGCGGTAAAATCGAATTAATCAGAATATTATTAAAAAACAAAAATATTCTGTACGGCTCTATGAGATTCCGAGGTGGGCCAGCCCAAGGCCCATTATTTGCCGAGTAAAAGGGTTTAAGTGCCCCTCCATGGGCCCCACAAGGAGGCACTGCTAAAACAAGTCCAGTCCGGTCTCAAGGTGATGGTGAAGGCAATTTGGTGAGTTTTGGAGGGCAAAGAGCATTGGATTCCGAGAAATTTTTGTCGCTATGCGACTGGGGGAAAAAGACGGAACGCCGTTACTCCGCCGTCTGTGGGCGCGTCTTGTCCTTTGCTCCAATTAATGGTTGCCGTCTACTCTTGTTCCACGAGCATATTACCCATCGGATTCGGATATTTTTACATAAATTAACATAATTATTAAAACTCCAATTTATTTTTTCAAAAAATCTACCAAAAATACTAACCATCAAAATATACATATTTATGTAAATCGATCATGTATAATTCACTTATTAAAAATTATAAATTTTATATTAAATATATTTGACAGTAATAAAATAATTTTAAAGTTAAATCATATAAAAATAATAAAGAAATTATTATTACGAGCTTATATAAGTTATAACAAGTAAAAAACCTTAACAAGAGTTCGGAACATTGGTAATCCTTCTTGTCAAGTCCTCTCCAAGCCATGATATCATTAAATGGTCACGTCGGAACTTAGGTAAGTTGTACCAGTATAATAATATTTTTAAAATATAATAATAATATTTAGGACCGGCAGTGAAGCCTTTTGGGCCGAATTTTTATAGATTCGGGATTTGACCCGTTTAAAATTTTATGACCCTGAAACTCGAAAATTTAAAATTGTTTGAAAAATTAAAAAGATGTCAGATCTATTTTAGGATATACTTGATCCTGAATCATAAATTTTATTTTTTATATTTTTAATTTATTTTATATTATAATAAATATAAATAAAAATATATTTTTTTTACATAAGAGAAGTTCGAATTCAACAACTCTAAAGAAAAGAAATTAATACTAATTGAATTATAATTTATTGATAAAATAAAAACACGTTAATCTTTTAAAATAAAATACAAATCAAATATTATCATGTCAAATTAAGAATTACACATTATTATAAAAATTAATAATAACAATATTATGAAATATTAAAAAATTATATCAAAAATAATATATTAAACTCATCAAAATCATAATATTTTTTAAAACATAAAAAGTATTTGATTTTAAACGGACCAAATCTATAATGGGAGGAGCTAATTGATATCTAGACTCAGCTCGTAATTAAAATGAGTCTAAAAATGAACCCAAACTTGACTCAATCTTAAAATGGTTCAAACCCAGCCCTTTAAAACGAGCCCAGCTCTGGCCGACCCAAACCAATTGTCCGTTCTTATAATATTAATATGATGTTGATATGATAAGACATAATTGATCAAATTCCTTTAATAAAAAATAATTAAAAATAATCATAAAATTAAGATTATTATATTTTTGATCCTGTAATTAAGATTTTGTGTTATAAAAAGTATTTTTTAATACTCATGAATTAAAAGGGTATACTTTTAAAAAACTTTTTTAAACATAATTTAATAATATTAGAATGACAACACAATAAGCTTGAGTTCTAATTTGTAAAATACATAAATCAGTTTTGAGCAATTTATAATTTTAAGTTGACTCAACCATGGCAGATTTTTTTAAATTGTGAGAAGACTGGAGCGCCATTTGGGCCATAAAGAAGATGAGAAATTGTAAAAATTTCCATTTTATGACATTTGGATAAAAAAAAAAATTATTTACTTCATGCTTCTCATGAAAGAAAACAGAGCTCCCAATTTTCCATTTTTGGAGGGCGCTTGGTTTAAGGAGATTCCAACTCATATTGTCACGTAACATGTATTTAATATTATAATTTTATGTATGAAAAATATTTAAAACTTATTTTTAAAATTATATATATTTTTCTTTTTTAATACCGCGAGTAGCTCCCATTCCTTCCTGGCGTTTTAACTCGATTATCACTCCGGAGAGCGAGAGCAATGGATAATTAGTGTAGTGAGGAAGAGTGTAAAATTATTTAATTAACTTTGAAGTTTGAAATTTGATAATAGAAAAAAGTATATTAGAAGAGTTAAAACTGAGTAAAAAAATTCGAGTATCCGAATATCCGAGGTATCCGATTCGAATCCGATCCGAAAATATTCGACGGATCGAATATCCGAAAAAATCAGATCGGATTAATTCGGATAGTATTCTTCTCAAATACGGATACGGATCAACATATTTAGTATTCGCGGATATCCGATCCAATCCGAAAAGTAAGGATAAATAAATAATTATAAGAAATCAAAATCAAAATCCAAAAACTACTCTTATTCTCTCCTGCCTCCATCTTCCTATCTCTTTTTCTTTTTGCCTCCTCACTACATCTCAATTTATCTTGACCACGTTCAACTTTTGATCGTTCAATTTGGTAAATTTTTTTGTCATTGTGAATCTTTGCTAGTGCCACCAAAACTTCAAGTGTCCAATTATGGATTTAATTGATATATAAAATATAGATGTCATTTCCGTCGATTGTTCATCTCTGTTATTTTTTTTAACCGAAATTTTTTTTCTTTTACTTTTGAATATATATGTTTGTTTTCTAGTGAGATGTTATCCTTTTACTTTTTTTTTTTCTTGCAATGGAAGGTAGAAAATTTTGAAAGAAACGATAGAAAAAAAATTTAACTATTTTTCTTTTTGAAGATTTTTTTTTTAAGTGAGTTTTCCTATTATATAAACTGTTTCCTATTCTGTCGATTGTTCAAGATACTGTTGCTGATGGCGATAACTCTATTTGACTTTTTCAATTTAAAACATTTTAATTATATTTAATGATATGTGAATAATAATTTTTTATATGTTATTGTTGGAATTATTAGGGTTCTCATACAGTGGAAGCATACTTAATAATTTTTGAAAAAATAAATAAATAGTTTCGAGTATATGAATAAATACCTCAAATGTAGAGTCTCCAAAAATCGACCATGCGTCCCTCGATCAGATCTCGCGGTCGGGATGATGATCACGATGTTAATCGAACCACCATCGCAATGTCACGATACTGCAACCCTCAGTCCGGCGATCGTTGTGATGGGAGAAATTTTTCTATGCGAAAATTTCTCAAAGTCTCAAAATAAAATTCTCTCTCTAGAGAATTCAATTTTCTTTCTCAAGTCATTTTCTCATGGCAGCCATCAATTCACGTACAATGATGAAGGAGAGGTTAATCTCCTATATCTCATGTAACTCCCACTTTGAGAGAATCATGGGGAATAGTTAAGATGTGGGTTAGTGGAAGTTACTCCACTATCCCTACCTCAATTGTCCAAAATGCCCCTCGTGGGCATTTTAAACCAATATCTCTCACTTGCACGCGAGGGCATTTTATGTCCGTCACTAGATCACAACTCATGCGATCTATCTTATCACCCTACTAGACTTTCATATAGGATTGGGCGTCATGCGACCTGCGAGTACACCTGTAAGTAAAATTCTCTCGATGCACCTGTTAGAATAATCGAGAAGCCATCGTTAGTGTCAAAATAACTCGCTGCACCCCAGATCCAAGCGTAATTACATCCATCGAGCTACTTTCCTCATCGAAAGTAATCCCCAATAAACGCTCGATTGTGTATTCACTATTATGCTTACATTACAACATGGATAAGCATAATAGACTAGCCGGTGAATACAACATAATGATGTAATGTTAATTGGTCTTCCTTTTCTTAAACTCGAATCTATTAGCTTCAATTCAGCTGCTTTCCTAGACATGTCCCTTAGACCTCAATTTATCTTCCGGGCCATTGGTAAACAGACTAAAGTAGCAACACTAAGCCAAGACTTCTAGAAAAAGCCGAAAGTAATAAGGTTATAAGAGATCTCACCCAATAGATCTCGGGTCTCACACAGTGGGAACGGGGATCTAGATCATATCAGTGTCTCAAATAATGCCCCACTATCCCTGGTTGACATACCACACGCGGTATGAAACGCGTGTCACGGTGTTATTCCCCCATCTCTCAAAGGGCATATGTTAGATTTCTCTAACACTGTGCAAGTATGGGACTCAGTCTACACATAAGATTTTACCCAGAGATCTCAGAGAGAGTATTTCAGAGACAATATCACTAGTCGCAGGTGATATCTGAGATCTCAAACCTGACTACTTACAGGCAACATGGATTTGGGTACGTCCATGCCGGTCATATCGCATATGACCTCATCCTGAACACATATCAGGACAACTTATATTCTAGCAGGGCCACTCTCAAAGTCTCTTACAACTAGAAACCGTCTCATCTCCGCTCACTCAGAGTTGGAGGTGGTCACTCGTGTGAGAGAGTCGACCACGTCTGCCTGACATATCATTTATCACAATATATCACAAAATATATGACAATAAAATAGTGCTATAAATAAGTGACCCAATCATGCACACATGTCATATATATAACACAATAAGTATCAGTACAAAGTGAGAAATGTCAATATACATGCAAAGCCTAATGATTCCTATATCTCATACAGGAATCTCTCACAATGAGTTTATTGAAGGGATCAGCCAACGCGCTGTATAGTAATGTACTTAATTTGTCACTTCACCCTTCTCGGTGATGTCTCTCATAACATGGTATTAGGTATCAATGTGTTTGGATTTACTGATACTTAGGGTCTCAAGTGTGGTCAATGGTGGCCTGATTTCCTCAATAAATCATCACTGGCCTCCCACTGTTTGTCACAACCCCTAAGTGATCCGGAAATTTTCGGAACCAAACACTCTCCTGAACTGTCGCTGAGTATATCATAAGCTCAGTCTCTATCACAGATAGAAATATACAAGTTTATTTCTTACTACTCCAAGACAGTAAAACCTAATATCGATTTGTATACGTTTAGATCACCAACCAGTTGGTATCTGAATACCCAATAAGATACAAATCACCTCCTCCGTTATACTAGAAGAGGTCCGCAGTTCCCTCGAGATATCTCGGAATCTTTTCACTGCTTTTCAGTGATCACTTCTAGGATTCGATCGATACCTAATCACCATACTAACTGCAAATCGAGCATCTGATCGTATACGTAACACTACGTACATCATACTACTCAGTGCACTGGAATAAAGGATTATACTCATTTCCAGATCCATATCATATCCACGACAATCACTAAAAGTAAACGGATCGAGATAATCTCGCCCTCAGTTTAAGTAACCATTGGTTATCAGACGAGTCTTATACCTCTACACTGATCCGTCGATTTTTTCTTGATGTTGAGAACTCACATGTTCTAAACGGCCCTACTTCACTCAGGTAAATCAACTAGATCCCAGATCTTGTTAATTCTTATCAACTCTTCTCACCCATGGCCTATAATCAATGGTCCTCCATAGGACCTTCAAGAGCCTCTAGGACAGTTAAATGTTTCTCGTAATTCTCAAGAGTCACACTGAGAGTCTCTCCCTTAATCGGGAAGCAACGGTTATGTACGCGTCATCGACTACTCTTAAGAGGAGGGGAAACCTTTTTACCTCTAGATAGATTGCTCCCACTAGGACCGAGATTCTTAATGGATTCTTGGATCCTACCACTGGGATTAGTCAACCACTAGGCTCATCCATCTTTTAGAAGGTAAAGTCCCAATTGATTTCACCTCTCATAGGGAAATCATTTTCAAGAAACTCGGCATCATGAGACTCAATCTTAGTGAGAGTGACATCTGTATGCTCATTAGAACACAACCTCCTGGAGGGTTCTGAGTATCTCATAAAGATACATCTCTTTTCTCGTAAGCCTAACTCGCCGTGTAAATGCGAGAAATAGTGAACATACATGATACAACTTCATAATCTCAAATGGCTAAGGTCAGACTACCTCCTTGTCCAAAGCCCATAAGGAGTACTAATTGCGGACTTCAATAGAGTACGATTGAGGATGTAGGCTGCAGCCAATAGCACATCTCCCCAATGGAAAATGTGCAAATTGTCATGCGCCATCATCGACCTCACTGTCTTAAACAAAGTCATATTCCTCTCTCGTAGCTACTCTACTCCACTGAGTAGCAAGGAATAGTCAGTTTCTCGTAATGCCTTTCTTGAAACTAAGCTCTTCAGACAAATACTCGCGCTCTCGTTCGTTTCTGAGAGTCTCTACTCTCAAGTCTAATTGATTATCAATCTCGTTAATAACCTCCTGAAGCATCTTAATGCCTCAGACTTATGCGAGATCAAATAAACGTAACTGAAACGCGTATAATTGTCTATGAACGTAATAGAGTACCCAACACCATTTCAGGTTCTCAAGTTCGTAAAGCCACAGATGTTGGAATGAACCGACTATAATAGAGTCCCAGTTTTTATTACAATGTCGAATGGTTTTCTTGTAAGTTTGCCGTCTAGGCAAGACTGGTTAGCGGGTCTTATGGACCACTCACTGCCAACCGATTCATCCTCTATCACACTAAGAGGATAACAAGAAATACCATTGAAAAGAAATCACTTCCAGTGCATTCAGTCCATCACGGACCAAAGCAGAACAAATCAAAAAATTGTCGTAATAAATGGAAATTATAAAATTTCCAAATTAACAGAGCATATTCTAGACTGAAATCAAGTTCCGTCAAACATTCGGAGCGTAAAGAGCATACAGAGTTTAGCAAATTTGCAACTCCAACTTACAAGTGCTACTCCCTCTGATGTCGACAAACACTCCGTTTCTGTACATAAATCCTCCTACTTGAGGACTCATTATGCGGAACTATATAAGCGCGCTCCTATCTCGAGCTACGTGGTCGGTTGCTCCCGTGTTCATAACCCACAAAGGAGAGAAAAATAATGAGCATCTCAAACCACATAAAGAATGAAGAGATAATTTCCACTCGTCGCACTTACGAGCGAAATGACCAAATCTACTACGGATGTAGTACTAAACCACGGTCGTATTCAACTCCTTCTCGCTGTGCATTATTATCAGTTTTCTCAGATGGTTTTCTTCTTGCCTGAGGTTCGAGTCACACAGGAGTCCTTGCTCGACTCCACTGCATAAGTGTGACTCGAATACGGCCTAATCACCTGTAGATGCTCATACTCGAGCTCACTGTGCCTATTCACATTAGTGAAAGTACGAATACTTTCGTCGTATGTGAAATAAATTTTCATGATTTCTCATGAACCAGGTAAAGAACTGGATCACATCCAACACTAGAAAACATATCTGAAATGGGCTCGACAACCCTATCCTTACAAGTTATTAAACTCATAAGATAACATCCTCATCTCAGAATCTATAAGAGCAACACAATGCTTTTTATAGGGCGAGCCAAACCGATAAAGCCATAAGATATTGCTTATAGACTGGGATCACATCATCATGCATGCTACTCAGGAGGATTGCCCTAACTCGGCTATCATTCCTCTTCCATGCACGTAATGTCTTCTAATCCCGTCTCTCTGAGGTGTGGAACTCTCCCCGAAGTCCACCATCTCATGCCTCAGAATTTTAATTAGATCTTGTTTCTCGAGGATAAATTAAATCTACCGGTGAAAAAACTCGTATTTATCATCATTCAATTTTATCCCCCTTGCAAATATCTAATACGACAATTTTAAAAGCAGTCATTGAGATAGTCATGATTTGTGATACTTATTCTCACATTTTGTGCACCCTACGAATCAACAAAACCCAAATAATTCGAGTACATACCCCAAGACGAGCGTATGAATCAACAGACACCATACACCACAATCCGGATAGTATCTCACCATTTGGATTAGGATTCGATGCACAAAAACCCACAAAAAGACACTTTTATGAATGTGGGATCCACAAGAATTGAAAAAATTTCAATTCCAGACGACCTGACGTGCCGGCGGCAGTCCCACGAGCCGCCACGGGCCTGCGGCGCATCCCCGCTCGCCTACACGCGCCGGGGACAGCTTCTGGCGCGTGCCAGCGCGTCTGGCACATGCCCACACGCGCGCTCTGCGTGTCAGCTCACGCGCCTGACGCACAGGCAAGTAGGTCACGCGCCTGCACGCGCGCGACCCACGTGCGCGGGTCGGTTACGGACCGGACGCGGGTCGGAACCCGAACTTGGTCCGGATCCGTGGGTCGCGGGTCGAGGACACGTGTCCGGGTCGCAACCGACCCGGACGACCAGTCCGTTTCATGCGTCTGTGCGCCCGTGAATGACATGCTCCCTCTACCTTGCGCTACACGCGCCTGCCTCGCTCGTGTATCTCACGCGCCCGCGGGTTGGACCTCTTCGTCTTCACCGGATGGTTTCTGTAACCGGGTCTTTCGACCCGGTTGCTGTAAAACCTCATTTCCGGCACCATTTTAACCGGATTTTCTATAGAATCTCTAATTCCATTTATTCCAAACATCATTGACTCGATTTTTAGAATAATTGCGCCCTAAACTCGACGTATTTTGGATCCAAAAATTTCGGCCCTCCACAGCCAATTTTGAATCCCCATTTTTCGGCCACAAATATATACAATATATATATGTCAAATTAAAGAGCATGAAACGTATAACACAGATCTATAAATTCCATGCATTAATTTGCCCTAAAACTCGATAAATCTGGGGTTGAATAAGTCGGTCACTATTCACGGCCGAAACTTTCAACAGGAATTTTTTTCACCTAAACGTACTCAGAAAATTATAAAAAAATTATTTTCGTGTTCTACGAATCATGGGTAACGCAGTGGTGTTCTCGGATTCACGAAACTTATCCGTGATCCAAACCCTAATTTTTTTTTATTTTTTTATTTTTTTATTTTATACCCGAAAATAAGTCCGAAAATTATTTTAAAAAATCCAACGTATCGCTCTGAAACCAATGTTGGAATTATTAGGGTTCTCATATAGCGGAAGCATACTCAATAATTTTTGAAAAAATAAATAAATAGTTTCGGGTATAAGAATAAATACCTCAGATATAGAGTCTCAAAAAATCGACCGTGCGTCCCTCGATCGGATCTCACAGTCGGGATGGTGATCACGATATTAATCAAACCACCACCGCAATGCCAAGATGCCGCAACTCTCAGTTCGGCGATCGTTGTGACGGGAGAAATTTTCCTACGCGAAAATTTCTCAAAGTCTCAAAATAAAATTCTCTCTTTAGATAATTCAATTTTCTTTCTAAAGTCATTCTCTCATGGCAGCCATCAATTCACGTACAATGATGTACAATGACGAATGAGAGGTTAATCTCATATATCTCATGTAACTCTCACTTTGAGAGAATTATGGGGAATGGTTAAGATGTGGGTTAGTGAAAGTTACTCCACTAACCCTACCTCAATTATCCAAAATGCCCCTCGTGGGCATTTTAAACCAATATGTTATTATATTATTTGGATGAGATATATTATATTATGTGTTTTAATGTTATTTTAGTTCACTTGAATGATTAAATTTTAATTATTAGATCAAGTTTAATATATAAAAAAATGAAATTTAAATTAGGTTTTTCATATACAGATAATTTGATATATCCGATCCGTATTTTTAGATATTCGCGTCGTCAGATACTATTCTATGCGAATACGGATTCGAATCACAAAATTGAGTATCTGAAATATTCGGATTGGATCAAATAATGGGCATTCGGATCAGATATCCGATCCGTGCTCACCCCTAAGGAGAGCTCCTCTCTAAGTTAGACCTTTCAATATTTGAATCAGAAGAGTATAACTTTAAATATCAGTCGATATTAAAAAAAAAAAAAAAAAAAAAAAACAAACTGTGGAGTGCGGGAATGAAGTCGATAAGGGAAGCTCATTGGGCTCGTGGCCTTTTGTGTTTAATCCTTGTTGAAATCGGGGTTGTCTCAGGGCCCAACTCAATCATTAATTCCAACATTGAGTCCGAGCGGTCCATTTTCGATTAATGAGGTGGTTCCAGCTTTTGTCCTCTTTTCTCTATTTTTTTTTTTTTGGATTAATACAGAATCATATTTGTCCAAATTTAAAAGGAAAAAGGTTTCTAGTGAAATATTTGTTTGCACTAGAAAAACTCTTGGAATTAATGAATTGATATTATTAAAAGGGTTAGCCTTGCCTGTTTAATTCAATGTGGACTCTGTACTCTCTCTCTATTTATGAGATTAACCACATCATAATTCATAAATAATGAATTTTAAAATCATCCTTCAATTAAATACTCAATCTGCTTGTATATTTACATGTCAATACTTTAGCATAAATATTTTGAGAATAAAGTTTGATATCAATTTAGTCAAGTGATCCGGCCAATGTTGAATTGCAAAATCATGAAAAGTTATTTCAAAAAAAAAAAAGAAACTCTTGCAATAATTTTGAGTATAAGAAATAGAACAACATAAATTAATAGCAGAAGTAACACAAAAATTAAGACAATAATAAGTTCAATCTTAAAATTTTTTTATTTCATGAAACCGCCGATTTAATCGGTGAGTGAGTTTTGACTATAAGTGCAATTTTGATCTTTAAAAAATTTGGACCGACCAAACCATCATTACGATTTTTTTTTTTTTGTTGAATTAATCTGTTTGATGTAGTTTAATAACTTATTTTAAGACATTATGGGTATTAAAACTAGTCTTGACCTCATTAAAATAATTACAGAACTCTTCGATAAAGATTGGATTTATAATTTCAAGTATGTATATCAAAATCAAAACGCAAATTCATGTGTCGATTGGTTAGTTATACAGTTACTTCTCTAGCTAAGATGCAGTCCTGCCTTCTTACTGATGTCCTCGGAGTAATTTGGCCATTGGTTATTTCAATTTGTGTCTTAATTGTTATTATTATTATTATTATTATTATATATATATATAAACTAAGCTTGACCTTAAATAAAATTTCGTGAATCAAATACTTAAAAGATTTAATATATGAAATTTTATGTGACTAATTATTTTTTCATTCAATATTATTTAAATTAATTGAAAGCATTATTATTATTATTATTAATTTATTTAAAAGGGAGGGAATTGGGCGAGGGAGAGAACGGCAAAATAGGGCTTCCAATTCCAGTGAACAAGATAACATAAACGAGAGAGAGAGAGAGAGAGAGAGAGAGAGAGAGAATGGCGTGCGCACTGGGTCTCCAACAGCGATTCCTCTCGTCTTTTAGGGGAGACTGCCTCGTTCAATCCATACACCCTCTTGCTCGACTCTTCTGCTATAACCCTGGTTCTCTGTCTCTCTCTCCCTCTCCAGCTTTCTCTGGCTTTATCGTCAGAAATTTTTTGTTATGCTTCTGCAAATTCAGTCACTCGAATCAGTTTCACATGCCCAATCTTGTCCACTCACCCTTTCCTCTCATTTATTGGATTTTATTATGTCCCCTTTTTAAGTTCCTTCTGGAGTTAGAAATGTTCTGGAGAAGAAGGACAACCCTTGACATTCTTTGCTTGGTGCACAAATTTTCAATTGAATATTAGATTTGTTTGGAATTAGGAAGTTAATCTTAGGATAATGACAATCTTATGACTAACCTAAACTAAGATTTTTTGTCTCAATCAAGTTAGAATCAGGTATAATGAATCCTCTTTTCTTTGTTTGGCTCTTAGTTGAATCAAGGTCTTATAACAGTGCTACTGTGGACTCTTTTCTCTGATACTCAACAGTTTCCCAGAAGTTACTGCCTATGTTATACTAATTTCTTGGTGCATTTCCGTAAATAAATTTACTATATTTTCTTAGTCTCATGTCTTTATAATGTCTAATCCGAATGGCTCATATACTAATTACACTTACAATTTTCACAATATCAGGGAAAAAGCACGCGTCAATGCAATTATATAGGACATTTTCTGGCCTAACTGATCTGTTATTCAATAGAAGGTATAGTTGATTTTTCTCTCCCTCTTTTTCTCTCTCGTTATGTTTTCGTGTTATTCCATTTGCTTATGCATGAGTATCCTTGTTAATTGCTTCTTCCTGAACACAATTTACACAAGGTTGGAGTCATGTAACTATATTGAAGATTTCTCTTAATCCTCACTCAGGGTTTTCTTAAAAATGACAAGACAGCCAACCTGACCTCATTAGGCAAAACATAGTTCTAAGGTTTATGTTTATGCAACATTCAGAATACCATGCAATAATTGTCCCATCCACAAAATGTTGGATAAGAGTCTTTTTGTCTTCATTTTTCAACACTGTCTGTTAAACTAAGGTTAGTATCAAAACTGGGTCCTTTGATCCATCACAACTTTAACAGCTATGAGCTCCAGTTCCTTGATTCATGGAAAATGAATACTGCTGTGGCCATTAGAATGTTCGGCCTGCTTGAAAATTGAAATGTTGAGAAGTTCAGATAAGGGTTTACAAACTAAATCCCGTCACTGTATGCTTTAATAGATAAACTTTGGCAGAAATGGTCAACAATGGACTTTCTGTTATCCGGATTTGCTCATGACTAGATTTTAAACCACATCTATGTTATTGGCTTGTGTTTATGCCCATGTAGACAATCTTCTCTTTCTCTCTTTATGAGCTTCTGTATTGTCTGTTGAAGCTACTGAAGCCTATTGCTTGTTGAAATTAAAAGAAATCAGGACGTCTTGGAAAACAGCAAGCGTAAACGTTTAAGGCCTGGAAAACTGTCACCACATCGCCCTGTTCCAGATCACATCCCAAAGCCTCCTTATGTGAAATCCCAGCAACCACCTGGAATCGCTAGTGGACCTGAAGTGCATGATGAGAAGGGGATAGAATGCATGAGAGCATCTGGGAGGCTCGCTGCTCAAGTTCTTCAATATGCTGGGACTTTGGTGAAGGTAAACCAATGAATCTTTTAAAATTTTTCGTTATCTCTTATCCGTTACTCAATGAGATATCTAGTAAGCCATCATTGTGCTGCAAATTACATAGATTTTTGCTCTATAGATGTAGATTTTTCAGGTTACTGTCTTCGTCTCGTGTTTCTTTGCTTTTACTCTTGCTAGGCCTTCATTTCTAGCTCATTTGTTTTGATCTTAGATGCAATTCAGATTTTTCTAGGAAATTGTAAATGATTCTTATCAGGTATATTTTATAGGGCTTTGATTTACTTTCTTCTGAGAATCTTAGCTGTTGCTTTTGATGGCAGCCAGGCACTAAAACAGATGAAATTGATGAAGCAGTTCACCAGATGATTATTGAAAATGGAGCTTATCCTTCACCTCTTGGCTATGGTGGGTTTCCCAAGAGTGTTTGCACATCAGTAAATGAATGTATTTGCCATGGAATACCAGATTCTCGCCCACTTGAGGTTTATTATAAACAGCTGCCCTAGTTTTGTTATCTTCGTTGCCATCTTTTTGATAAACTTGAACAAAGAAATTCATGCCTACAATTGGTCATTTGCAGGATGGCGACATAATTAACATTGATGTCACTGTTTATCTAAATGTAAGTAGTACTGGTGCTGATCTTAACGCCAACAAGCATTGATGAAGCAACCATACTGCTGGAAGGAGACTAGAAATATACTTGGACAAGTTTAAAATTTTTGTGTGCTGCGAATATAATAATTTGTATCTTTCTAACCTCATCTGTAGATTAGAAATATGCTTGGACATGTTTAAAATTTCTTGCTTTGAGTGAAAATCTTTTCTTGATTGGAAATGTTATTTACTTCCCATTTCTACCTACTTAGTCTCCAAGTCTAGAGTCTTATTGTTTGGAATTTGATGCATCAATCAGAAGAATGGAAAAATATCAGATCGATAGAGTGGTTTTGTTATCTTACAAAATACTATGTTCAAGGAATCCAAAATGTGAATAGAGTATCAAGTTTATTCCTTGAGCATCAAGCTATCTCTAGCATGTTCTACTTGTCCATGTGATCTTTATTGATCTGTCATTATTGATTATTCATTATTTTTCTTTGATAAATGAATTTCATTATTTTATGTGTTATCCATTCTGTATTGTTCATCAATGCATGCTGTTTACTTTATGCAGGGGTATCATGGTGACACATCTGCTACATTCTTTTGCGGAGAAGTTGATGATGAAGCTAAACATTTGGTCCAGGTAGGTTTTAGAACTTGTCAGATGGTCTTGATCTAGACTTTTTCTTTGGACATTTTTAATCAAAATCTGGCTTTGGCATCTGTAGCTCCAAAGTAAGTGTTGTTAAAATGAAAAATTTTCACTAAAGTAATAATATTTATAAATGTCAACACAACAAATGTTAATTGGACATTTATTATTATAAATTGATGCAAGATTGAAAATGCCATGTGGCATTTACTCATTTGGAGTTCAGAAACGATGGGGTGTCACATTCACAATTACAACCTTTGCACTAGACATACATCTTGTCTAAAATTGCCAATCCCACTAAAACCATTTCTGCACACAACCTAGTATTAGCTTCCCGCTAGACCATTTTGTTTTGGTAAGACGAGGTTGACAAGGGAAGAAAGCATATATGTGTTGAGCATTTTAACAAAAGGGAAATTACTGCAAAGAAAATTCTGAAGCAAAGAAGATGAAAAGGGTAAAGATAGGAACAAAAGAACAAGAAGAAGAGCACAGTTAGATAAGGGATAAGAAGATTACATTTATTTATTATAAATATAGTTGTCCTTTTTGGAAGGGCAATATTTGATTTGGTTTCTTTTAGCAAAGGGATGATGGGCACATTTCATATTTTTCTGTCTCATTTTACGTGACACATTTCCTTTGAAGAGGACACTTCTCATAAAAAGTATTGTCTTCCTTTTTTATTTTTGGTTTGTCCTTTTTTTTTTTTGGTGGAGGGAGGGAAGTTGCTTTTCCAACAAACCTTCCTTTTGCTTCCCCTCTTGAAGTGCATGGTGAGCGTCCGCCATTTTCATAAGAATTTAGGTTAGCTGATAATTTTAAAGGCAATGTCCTAAAATTTGCTCTGTGAAGCTAACATAGCTTATCAGTATCGATGGAGATTGTTTTCATCCAAATTCACGAATATGATTTGCTACAACTATGTTGTTTTTATTACTTGATTATCCAGATTTTTTTTTTTTTTTTTGGAGTTTCAAGAGCAAGCAATAAGCTATATTTTTGGTACATAGCATTATCAACTAATTAATAATAAAAACTCAAAGATTGAATGCTTCTGTCCTAGTCATTTTGCTCAAGTAGTGAACCGGTCCCTCTCTTGGTGATCCAAACTTGAAGTCTTGGCCATCATGTTACAATATATATCCGGCTATCAATTTATCACCCTTTTCAGCATGGGCCCTGTATTACTTGAAATCTGATGTAATCCCAAGCAATGTGTGGACATAATAGTAAACCCTTTTATATCCCTAAGTGGCTGACGTTGTGTTTCCTTATGAAATGAACTTTACTGAGATTTGCTTACTTCTTTTTATTAGGTTACGAAGGAATGCCTGGATAAAGCAATATCAATATGTGCACCAGGCGTTGAGTACAAAAAGATTGGCAAGACAATACAGTAAGCCTGACTTTATTGTCTTTATTTTTCTTAGCTGTCCTTCATTCACAATCCTTTGTCTTTTATTGGTCAAATTCCTTTTGTATGAATACAAGATTTTGTTATGTATAGGGAATAAATTCTGGATTTCCTCCTCCTCTTCTTCTTTTCCCTTTAAATTTCATGCAATTTGCTATCAAGGGGTTCACCCTTATTAGTACGAAATCGTGTGTGTGTGTGTGTGTGATTGTGTCTTGTAAAACTCATACTCTGGCCAGAGCCCTCTCTATAAAACTTTGCCATCTCTAAGTTAATTGTCCTGGTAAAAAATTGTGGCTTAACCCCCCTTCTCTTCATTTTGACTTGGCAGGCGCCCTTGGTGAGAAAACTGTACCCTCTCCAAATTAATTCTCTGGGTCTAAAATTGGCTCTGGCTCTCTCTTTCTCTCTCTCTCTCTGTAATTATTCTAGCATCTCGCTTTGTCTAAGATGCAATAAGGCAAGGTCAATTCTCCCAATCCCATAGGCCTTTAATGTGTTGCAATGATGTGTACTGTAAAACATTTTCCTTTCTTCTCTTCCTTCCTCTGCTTTGTCTCATTATGTCATATATGTTGTTTGTTAAGTTTTTCCCCTCTCGGCAGATTTGAGGTCTCTCTCTAGAGCATCTGCCAATAAATATTTGAAAATTTTACAAGAATGTACTTATGGCTGTTCACCCGTGAGACCCTTTTTTTTTCACTTTCCCTTTTTCTTTTCCCTTCTGGCTAAGTTAAAATGGCGGCCATGAATGATTAGCGTTACTACCCCCTTGGGTGCCATCATTAGGGCCTTCATCCACTACAGAGTGTCTGGCTTGAGCCACATGGTCCCTTAGGATGAGCCCATCACCATTGTCCTATTTGAATGCCAAACTGCCATAATACTCTTCATAATCTTGGCAGGTGATGGGTGTACTATTACATGTGATTTTCTTGAACTGGATTCAAATGCAGGATCTCGAGGTTAAAGTATTTGAGATACTCACTTGGGCATGGTCTTCAATAATGGGACTGGATAAAATTAGTTGAAGATTGGTATAAGAAATGAAAAGCTGAACAGAATTAGATGAAAAGAGTGAATTGTTTAGAGAAGCATGAAGATGAAGAGAGATTACGAGTGGGGGAAAGGAAATAAAAATGAGTCATCAGGATTGTTACTTATCAATGAAATTTAGGCACTGTTGCTCTGAACTTTGAAGGACTTGATTCTCTTTTCATATAATCCTGTGAAAAAAACTCTTGCAAACTGCAAAAAGCATGGGCATAACCACTTGTGAAATACTGAGATACCAGATTTTTCTTTCTTTTTTTTGTGATATTAAAGCGTTGTCTGTTTAACAATTATCTATGCAGTAACAAGGAGTATACTTGAGATTCTTCAAGCTGTTCTTAGTGCTGAAGAATCATAATACCTCCATATTGTTATATCTGACAGACCCTTGAAAGCCCCAGGGTTATTTGCTTTTGAACAAATGTAATTTCTCATATTGTTTTCTATGGACTAATAATATATATATATATTTTTGAAGTGATCATGCAGATAAATATCAATATGGTGTTGTACAACAATTTGTGGGCCATGGTGTGGGGCGTGTTTTCCATGCGGATCCAGTTGTCCTACACTACAGTGCGTATTGTTAAGAGCTTATTCAATACAGTCTCCCACTTGCGGTGCTTGTTTCATGCTTAGATAGAATATTAATTGTTTTGCCCATTTATGTTTTCTCTACTGCCCCATTTGAATTGCTTTCCTTAGGATTCTTCGTCTTTTAACTTTATACTCTTAGGTTGGTTGATTTAGACACAACCCGATTTCTGAATCAGTGTAACAGCTTTTCATCAAAGGCTTATGTCCTTTTCCCTAAATTGTGAAACTAAAATTTGTTTAAGACATGATGGATAATTTGCAGATCGCATAGCAAAATCTTGTAGAGGTTGTCATAAAGTCTTTAATCTATTTTCCAAGTAAAAGGAAAACTATGATGTCTTATTTGTCAAATTACATCTAGGCGACATTTTGCTGATGCAGCATTTGTAATTGAGGTTGAAGTGGAAATTGTACAATATAGAACTTTCAATGCTTCCAAATGCCAACATTGTGAAGGCCTGAATGATGTAAAAGGCTGGTGGGCAGACATAGTGATTTGGCCCTTACAGTTAATTGTATGTCTAGGAAAGCTTTTGTGTTGTTTGGTTCTTATAGTGGTCTGGCTACATTTTGTGCTGTTGTGAAATCTATAGGGGTCATGTTGAAGAATTCTTGTTTGGTCCTGTGTCGGCTGACACTCATGATGAAAATGGTTGGCAAACCAGAAGAAGGCACTTATTAATAATTTCTTGTTTTTGCTTTTCCTGACATGATATACACAAAAGGCCCTTATGATAAGTCTTGTGGAGAAGGTGCTAATATGGGAATGCCCTCAGGTTCTCTTTTTCAGTTTGTGTGCTGCTAGTCGGAATATTTCATTCAAGAGCTATGCTGTACACTTTTAGAAATGAGTGTCTTATGAACACATCTTCTGGACACAACATAATACATCTGATATGGCCCTTTATAGCTTAAATAGTGTAAAAGTACTATAAATGTGTGGTGTTATATGTCCTTATCATGTTGCGTTCCGTTCCCATGCCCTGTGTCTTGTACACGTGTCGCATCTAAGAACAACCAGGAAGAATTCCATAATGAGAGTTGCATGCAACCTTTACCTTGATATGTCTACAAAAGGCCTTTTTTGTGCCATATTCTGGAGTAATCATCAATAACGGCATGCATGTCGTGCTATTCACTTTGGTACTTATTATCTATTGTATACCAGAACCTTGTTTATCGAGTGTTATTACTCTGTATCTGGATAACAGTGAATTGCGTCTATCATAAACAATTTGCTCTTTTACAAAGTTGGTGTTGTATATCCTGTCTCTGACATATGTCTCTGTATAATTTTCAGGAAATAATGACAGGGGACGTATGATGTTGAATCAGACCTTCACAATTGGTAACAAATTTCCTGACATTGTACATACTTGTTTATTTACCAAGATGGAAGGCACTCTTTTTTTTTTTTTCCCTTAAGGAGGGATATCTTGAGGGCCAGGGGGGAAAATCTTTGTGCTGAGCTTAAAACAGGAGATGCCCTAAGAAGTCAATAATTATATTTTCATGCTAGCTACTAAAAATCACACGCATAGATGTGTTAATTGACGTTCCTAATGTTTGTTTGCTTGTATAAGAGTATTTTGTCAAACTTCAAAGTGCAAACCAGGTAACTACACAAACTGGCAACTCAAGAATAGTGTAAATGCTGGGTCCATCTCTTGCTAGATTTATGTTGCATGGCTAGTACCAGAATTGAGCATGTCCCTGTCGTGTCTGATTGGACACCTTCCTTGGACATGACATATATCACAGGGTAATGTGTAAAATTTTTATAATTATTAATGGTGTTAGTGTTGTCCTGTGCATGCCCGAGTTTTGTAGGTCTAGAGGTTGGGTTTTACACGCATTCTGTAGCCTTCTTATTTTTGGTTTTTTTTTGGGGGGGGGGGGGGGGAGTTGCTCCAGTCATGCCCCTTTGAGTCTATATTGGAGATGTATGGGGTGGTTAGATCAAGGTGCCTGTCCAGCTGCCATTTAGGTGACCAGAGGTGGCTGGGTGGCGTGCTATGCTACTTGAGGAAAACTGTGCTTCTGTACCTTTTCTTTTCCCCTTGTTCATGTGCTTTCTACTAAAAAGAATTTTGGAAATTGTGCAGAGCCCATGCTTACCGTAGGAAGCATTAATCCGATAATGTGGGATGATAACTGGACTGTTGTCACCAAGGATGGGAGCTTGTCGGCCCAGTTCGAGCACACCGTACTCATTACACAAGATGGTGCTGAGATATTGACCCAGTGTTAAAAGGGACTTAAAACAATTCATTCGCAGAGAGTATATCAGTCAATTGCAATTGTATTAGCCTTCCCCAGGTGGAAATTGCCATCATTTGTTGCCCATTAACTTGCTTCTTGGGCCCTTTCTTGAATCGGTGTCTTCTATAATCACATAGGACATTTTTGCCCTCCCAATAATGCATATAGAAACACAAGTGTATCAATTTTCTGGAAAATTAATCGCTTGCATAATCTATTAGGCTTCTTGATTGTTGTATATTGAATATTATGTAACTAAAAATAATGGTCCATTGATTTATGCCAATAGGCTATGGTTTAAATGCTTGTTCTCTTCGGTCTTGGACAGAGAAAAAAGGGGGACTAAAATATTTGGTTGGGCTGTTTGAATTAGATATCTATCAAACTTTTCTAGGTTTTATTTTCATCTGTTTATTGTTTGTTTTGAGATTAACTAGAAAATTTTAAGAATCAACCTTCTTAAGAGGGTAGGAAATACACGTGTATTCAAGGAGTAACTCTATGCTTGGACTTGAATTTTTTATATTCATTTTAATTTAATTTTTTATATTATAATAATATATAATATATTTCAATATATGTTATCGATTTATTCGTGAATTTTTAAGTTTAAAATTTTATTACTTAAACTCAATTCAATTATATAATGAAATCGTTTAAATTTGATTTAAATTCGATCAAAATCGAGTTGAGTCAAATTTTTAATCAAGTGACTCGTGGGTGATTTAAATTCGACTCAATTTATATAACAATCCTACTAAGACAAAATCTTTTTATTCAAATAAAACTACGTGGCAAAAAAACTACATGGTACATATACTCTCTCCAACAGAAAAAAAATATTAACATTTCTATACATCCTCCCAAAGAGGACCGAGACAAAATTATTTTTCTTATCTTTTATTATTTTAAAATATTATATAACAATTTGTTTTGGAATAAACTGTATTAGGAGCAACCGTGTGTGCCTTTATGATTCGAATGTAAGACAAAGTTACTATCATAATACTCTCTAGCTCTGTACTAAACCAACCCATAATTTCTAAAATTTAAAATGCTATACCCAACAAAACAAGAAATTTAAAATTTGAGAAATATGAAATATGCTTTATTACATTTTAAAATTTTTTATTTAATTAGAAAATATTTTAATTAATTTAAAATTATAAAATTAAAATTTTTCAATGATATAAATTATTACATATAAAATTTAATCCATTTAATTTGATTTTTTTTTTTGTCTATTTAACGTAACTCCTATGCTTAGATTAGGGGAAAAAAATGGAAAAAAGAATTGCGTGGGGGTGACGAAATAGTTGATCATAATTGCACATTTCCTTAAGTGACATTTGGCAGTCCACACAAATCTCCACACCTCTCCGCCAGATCGCCGCCTGCTCTCTCTCGCTCTCTCTCTCTCTCTCTCTTCTCCCCCCCCCCCCCGGGGACATTGCAACTCCTCTCTCTCTCTCTCTCATCTCACTAGAAATGGAATCAACGTCGGTGAATTGGGAAGCATTGGATTCTCTGGTAATCGATTTCGCCAAATCCGAAAACCTAATCGAGAACTTCCGGTCTTCTCCTTCTCCGCCGTCTTCTCCGTCGTCTTCTTCCTCTTCTGCATCTTCGTCATCATCCTATAATTCTCGTTTGCTCATTCGTCAGATCAGAAAGTATATAGAACTCGGCGACATAGACTGCGCCATCGATCTTCTTCGTATTCACGCTCCTTTCATTCTCGACGACCACCGTCTTCTCTTCCGATTGCAAAAGCAGGTATTCTCATGTCGCTGTGCTTTTGCTGGTTTTTTTTTTTTTTTTTTTTTTGGATTGGAACCGGTGAATTAGGGTTTGAGATGTGAAATTTGGTTTTGGTTTTGCAGAAATTTATTGAGCTATTGAGGAGAGGGACTGCCAAGGATCGTGATTGTGCAATTGAGTGCGTTAGAAATGCCCTTGCTCCTTGCGCTCTGGATGCCTATCCGGTAATTTGCTATTTTCTTCTTTGTACAACAATTTTAATACAGCGACTGCATTCTTCGGTTACCAATTTATGTTATACTTCTGATGTGTTTTGAGGTAATCATGTTCTAAATTTAATGGAACTTTGACGTTTTCAACTTTTTTGAATGCATAATTGCCTCCTTTATATTCACTGTCTCATTGTTATAATACAGCATTATATGTTAATTGAGGTATAGTAAATTGCTAATGCCAAAATCTTATGTGGCATTGGTTATTTAAAGTTAAAAAGATTCTGTGATGTACTTCACAATAACCAATGAAATTGCACCATATAGGATTTTGTCATTTGAGCCCGTCCCAAGCCTAAGTTAATGAGGTGGGTGGCATTAAGTTGTTTGAGAGAAAACATTTTCATCACTGGTTTGGTGAATATGGATCCCAACGTCCCCATTGTCAAGCTGTTTGAGAGAAAACAAGTGGTGCCCGATAGAGCCAGTTAATGTTGGAATTTGTTTCTATGTAAAGGTTTGGCTGTTGGTAATATGAGTGGCAAGAAACATTACATTTAGATCTTTTTTACTTATCAGTGTTTAAAGAGAGAGAACATACTTTATCATTTGTGATGGCTGATAATTGCCAGCAAAAATGAAGCAGCTGATTACTAAGAACAACCAACAGATTTTGATGAAATTTTTTTCTTATTGATGTTTAGATAGAGAATCTAAAAGGAAAAGAACAAAGATGAAAGAAAAGCTCTGCCTTGGGGATAAAGTCTGAATGCTTAGGAAGAGAGACAGCTGGTGAAAAGACAAATCTTGAGAATGGGACAAACTAGAGGAAGATTTGGTCTAACATCGATCAGAATGTGCGAGCAAGATACATTCCTCAGGCATAAGGGAGTGAGAGAGATGGCAAAATACATTATCAGACATAAGGGACGGATCTCAGGGCGCCAACGCCCCCCCCCCCCCCAAAAAAAAAAACACGATAGTGTCAAGATCCGCCCCTGCAGACAGGAGGCAAGAGTGAGGTGAGAAATTGGCACAATTGACAAGGACTGCCTCTTCATGTATTTTATAATCGAAACAAGAAATGGATCTCAATGGAATTTATTTTTTGGTTTTTGCCATTTTTTTAAAATTTTTATCACATGTCTGTCAAAAGCCTGATCACATGTTTGTGATGCTGCATATTCAGACAAATATATTCTGAAGAACATGCTGTGTGGTAGTACAATTTGAAATATGTTGTGTAAAGGACCTTAAAATGAGCATTGTTTTTGCACCTCTGTTTCAGGATTTTAGTCTGTTTCTAATTTTATTTTTCATAGAAGTTCCCTTTCCTGTAACTGCTGTTTGTAACTTTGCTGCACTGCCATTATTCTTTAAATTTCTAATGACATTTTCTATGTTATTAATTGGGAAAAGATGTGCATTTACGTTTGTTAATAATGCTACTTGTCATCTCTGGGGTTCACCTTTTCTTCACTTTGTTTTATATGGACAGTTATCTCTTCCCTAATTTGTCTCAACAAAATGCTTCTGAAATGATTTTTGTCAAAATGGTGAAATTTAAGCATGTTGTTTTCAAATTTTCTAATATATGTCTTTACTGTGGTGAAGGAAGCATATGAGGAATTTAAGCATGTTCTTTTGGCATTTATCTATGACAAAGACGACCGTACCTCACCGGTCGCAAATGAGGTATGCTGCAATGTTTAATCCCTATGGAAAGAGAGTAAAGTGCGATGCAATATACTTTTTTAGGTACTGCATATCCATGTGTTAATCCTTCACTGGCAGCACTGCATGCTTGTTTGTGATGAAACATTTTGTAGCCACATAGTAAAGAGGTGAGAGTTATGTGAGTTTGGCTCTTGGAAAATTTTAACCATCGTACTGAATCAGGGATATTTGCATCTGATGGGTTATTGCTATTTTGGAAAATATTTTAAGCTTTTCTCTTGCACTTCTACTCGTGGTCTGTCTTTCTGACTCTAGGGGGCATACTATGATTATTGAAGGATGGATTTATGCTTTATCCTTACGTACTCGGGTCTAGCTTCAACTCTTTTGGAGCCTTTGTATTGGTTATAGGAAAGCATTTATTTGTTAACTGGTATGATCAAAAAATTTGTATCCATGGTACATGATCCTTAACTCTATTAGTCTATACTAATGTTACCTGGAGGTGGTTGATTATGGTAAGGATTGGTAGCAGGGGACTGTATTTATATGGGACTGTACCAGTGACCTGAGGGTGGAGAGGCCTAGCCATGATAAGTAAGACGACATTGGGTTCTTGTCCCTCGTGTTGTTTTGTGTGGTGTTATCCATATATTGCATATGTTGGGTTCTTGCATGGTTTTCGACATGAATTGCTCATTAATTGTGGCATGTTTGTAGTAATTCATATACTTAACTTTTGACATTACAAGAACATAGAATGAAAACAAATTGCCTGCCAGAGTTTGAAGAGAGTACAGTAGCAAATGTTTTATTGAGATTGAGAGTCACCTTGTTTGTCTCGAGTGGTTTATTAAAGAGAATTGTTTGACTTCTTCGTGGTGCTATCCAGAGTATAGGTTTCATAGAGCTTCTTTTGTATTTAGTTTTGTTTATTTTGCTGCATTACCCTCTTGGGTGCTGTGGGTCTTTTTTCTTGTCAAAAGGTGCATGCTCACTACTGTGAAAATCCCCCTCCCCTGGTTTTGATGGTAGTCTTGAGTTTGTTTAATGTTTGGATAATTCCAAGTTTAGTAGCCTTTGCTCTCTGGCTATACTGTCCTTCGAAATGAGTGGATTTCTCTGTTCCTTAACAGATGAAGGCCGTCTATATTTTTCATATTGCAGTCATGTTCACTTGTAGAAATCTATGTTTTCTTTAAATCTTAGTTCGATGGAATTCCAGTGTTAAATTGGAGATTAATACTAACTATTTTCCTCAGTGGTCTGAAAGGAGGAGGTTTGAAATTGCTGGACTTATGTCCTCTGTTTTGAGAGCTCAGTTACATGCTTATGATCCAGTCTTTGCTCTGGCTTTGAGATATTTGATAAGGTTATTCTTCAATTTGTGTCTGATCTTCTCTTCTCTCTCTCTCTCTCTCTCTCTCTCTCTCCAAACAAGTTTAGTGAGCCTACTTTGAGTTCTTGTTATTTTTTTCTTACGTTTGCAGCATACACAAAGGATTTTGTTTGCATCAGGGAATGTCATCTCCTATATCTAATCTCACTGAGAGGCTGCTTCTAGAGGAACATGATGCAGCAGCAACTCCTCAGGAAATTTTCTATGAAGCACCACCTTTTGATGAGGTGAGTTAGATCTGAAGGGGTTTAGTTCTCTGTAGGCTTGCATGTGGCTATATTATGCTCTAGTGTTGGGGCTTTGGGTGCAAAGCCATGCATTGACCTGGGTCTTTTTTTTTCCCCCCAATTTTTTCTCTTTATTCTTACTGGATCTTGATTAATTGTGTTTAGTTTTGAACTTCAGGTGGACATACAAGCACTTGCACATGCTGTAGAGCTCACAAGACAGGGGGCAGTGGATAGCTTAAAATTTGCCAAGGGTGATCTATTTCTGGCATTTCAGGTAACAAATATTTGTTAGTTGTTATTCTGTCCTGGTTGTTATTCTGTCCTGGTGAATGTTCTTACTTCCTTTCTACGCATAGTATTTATCTCAGAGCTGTGTCTCTAGCTTTAGTGGCAAGCGTGATATTTGGACCAGGCGTTTGAATACACAGCTTGTTGTGGTTAATATTTTGGTATTTATATGGTTGTAGTGCATTTTTGTGCTCACATGTGGACACTGATGAAACCTAGGGAGGTGTTATTTGTTTAACTAGAACAACTATACCTATACATATTAAGTTTTCAGCTTACACATTGTTGTCTAGGTTTTTCCTTTGAATAATAGCTGAAATTGCAATCCTTGTTACAATGTCCATCTCCATCCTTGCTTTTGCCTGACAATTGATGCTATGATTTTGTTAGTGCATGCTATCCAATGATAGCTGCTGTAGAATTAAGACGATATTTTTCAACTGCTTTGAGTGCTAAGATCAATTACTGATAATATAAGTGAAATATGAATTATTCTTCCATTGTGTATGAGCCATTGCTACATTCACTCTTGTTGCATCTTTAATTTTGGGAACTCTGCAAGCTATAGCCGAAGAAAAATGTGAATTTGGTTTATCCTAAAAGACTTCATGATTTATTGCTATCTAAGTTTAGACTTCGGAGGTTTTGGCCGGCAGAAGAATGCTTCTTTACTTTGGAGATGTGTTATTTTCAGAAGTCAAGCCATTGGTCCTTATGTGTGTGTGTGTGCATGTGTACATATATTATTGTCCCCTTTTCTCTCCTCTGGCGTTATTCCATCATTAATGATTCCTTACATAGATAATATCTTGTTTTAGGACTCTCTCTCTCTCATGATGAGTTTTAGTAGTTTTAGCTTATGTTTGTGATTTTATGCCAATTTTTAATATTGAATCAAAGGTATTTGAGGTTTGCCTCTAGTTGCTGTCAATTGGTGGGAAATAAAGGGGGACAGATGTACCGGCCTCATTTCTTTAGGGTTAGATTGTGCTCGGTGGTTGAGTGGCCTGTTGGATAAAATCTTAGGCTACTTGATTAATGAGTTTCAAGTGGAGGTGTTTAGAGAGCAGAATTATGTTACTTGGGTGAGTAGGAAAAGCAATAATTGTGGCACTTTCTTGGAGATTATCTGTTACTCGGGAGGTAAGGTTAGTGGTAAAGTTTGTTTGCCTTGTGGTGTGGACTACAGAGGTTGGCTTGACTTGAGGCATTTCTTGGTGTTTCTGTTTGGTGGGAGTCTGGAATCAAGTTGGAAGATAAATCCCGGTTGGTTTGGCGTTGAGAATGGCAGAAAATATTGGGAACCTCCTCATGACATAAATTCAGGCAGAATGTCTTGGGACCCCATTGCAGTCAATCTGAGAAGACGAAGATGGCAGGGGCATGATGGGGTTCTAGAAAATCTTTCTGTTGCGAGTCTTTAGCTATCAGAACTTCAATCATTATAGAAATATGTGGCGATCGTGGGTCGATGTCGTGAAAGGTGACCACTGGAATGAGATTTTTTATGGCGGAGGAAGGCAAACGTGTTATTTCTGATTTTGGCAACTGTGGACTGAGAAAGGAAGGGAGATTGAATAGATGGAAAAATCATGGGCTGGAACACGGAGATGGATTGGGAACTCTAATTCAAGTTTCAATTTTAAGGATGTTGGGCATTTTGGTCACAGTTTGTTTTTGTGAAGGAGGCAGTTCAGGCGTGAATTCTGGAGGCAATTAAAGAAGAAGATGCATAGCATGCATGGGTTTGGGCTCAAGATTAGTTTAAATGGTGATTGGCCTTGGTTGTCTGGGCCAAGGAAAAGGTGGGCTGACATTCCTGGGTCAATAATGAACCCAGGGTTGATAAAATGGGCAAGTTCATTTGGGTTGAAAAACAGGCCAAGTCCACCATACTCAATGAATCCGGGTTGGGTCATGATCCGGTGGGTGAAAATGCAAGTGAAGGTCTTCCGATGGAGGATACTCCGACATCAACACTGGTCAAAGATTCAGGTTTAATTACTGCAGGTGTTCCGAATACAAAGAGGACAACAAGTGGTCCTTGGACTCGTGAAAAAGTAATGCCTGCTTTAATTGATAAAATGGAAGCGGGTTTATGAAGGTTAAAACGTGGGTCCCAAACGGAAGTTCTCAAGCAGTTGTTTTGTCTAAAAGTGTTGATCAATGCCCTCTTTGTACTCAACAGTTGAATCAAGGGGAAAAAATGTGTTTGTGAATCCAATTGTAGGGGCAGAGCATGAGTTTGAAAGGGTCTATAGGTTTGATTTGGATAGTGAATCGGAGAGTGATTTACGGAGTTTTGTGGGGGGTGCGAAAATGAAATGCTTTTGGAAGAAATTATGGAACCTGGGAATGATATCACAAGTGAATCAGATGATGAGGGCTTTCTTGAAGAGGTTCAGTTGGCTGATTCAATCTTGAGAAAGGAGTTTCAGAATGATGGCCAAAATGTTTTAATTTTGGTTAAACCTCCCGTAATTACTGCAAGAAAAAATAGTATGAGAAGCTGGGAACAATCTTATCGAAAAATTAGATTTGAGGTTGCTTGAACTTGACATTGTTTCCATAGAAGGCATGCTCGTCATCTTGTCTATGTTTCCAGGAGAAAGAGGAATAAATAGATTGAGGGGAGGTAGGAGAACTTGTGATCACAAGTTCATGTGATATTAAGATAAAACATGTTAGGACTAAGTTTTTCAATATCCAAGGGTGGTGATGTAACCCTTTTTTTTATTTTATTTTTTATTTTTTTAATTATGTTGGCATTTGTCCATTTCTCTGGATGTAAGATTAGGTCAATTTTTAATTGTAGTTGCTTCCAATGCTTGCTTGGTTGCAGAATGAACTATGCCGGATGAGGTTTGATGCTCCTGTGCTTGATGAGCTTGTTCGGGAGTATTGCATTTACAGGGGAATTGTGGACTCTGGTATTGTTCTCCCTTTTCTTGATGCTTGAAAGTTGTCTTATTACTCTCGCTGCTTTCTGGTATAGCATTCTATTTGCTGAGACGAGTATCATTGCACATTCTCCTTTCATCTTCAGGGGCTCGGACCTTTTATGGATCGTCAATAGGAAGCCAACCTCAGACTGGTTATTCTTCCTCAGTAGACTACGGAACCAGTAAACACTCCGATGGTGAAACTTCTGTTGGCAATACCAATATGGATTACTCTCCTGAGGTTGTGGCTGATTCAGTGATCAAGTGTGGTAGTGATGTTGAAGTGCGATATCCTTCTGGGACAAAATGTGGGAATGAAGATTGTAGCACCAGTGGGACACATCAGCTTGAAACTTCCAGGGTTCTACCAAGCAGAGTTTATGTATCTGGTGAAAGGAGCAGACGCAAGCGATGGAGAGGAAGACAGGACAACCTAGATTTTGTTCCTGATATTTCTTTGTATGGAACGGGTAAGCAAGAATGTGACATTGCTGCCACTGCAGATAACCTGAAGGAGCAACAGGTATTTTTTAGTCTCTCCGTCTTCTCTCCTGCTCACCTTGGAATTCTCTTCTAATATTGTTTATAAGCGAACTTTTGTTCTCTAGGCCTCAGAAAAGTCTCCTGGTTTAGAATTGATCAAGCATACTGAGGATAAATATGAGATTTTGCTGGGGATGAAGGAACTTGCTGACCGAGGCATGGCTGCAGAGGTTGTTGAAGAAATAAATGCTTTGGATCCTAACTTCTTTGTCCAAAATCCGATTTTGCTATTCCAGCTTAAGCAGGTAAATGGAGTCATATTTTGCAAAGCCTCTAAAGATTAAGAATCTCTCCTATTGTTTTCTATAGAAAAAAGCTAAGTTTGAAGCAGGAAATGATGACTGCTTTGTGAATTTAGGTCGAGTTTCTTAAGTTGGTCAGCTCTGGTGATTATTCAAGTGCCTTAAGGGTTGCTTGTTCTCACTTGGGTCCTTTGGCAGCCAGTGATCCAGCTTTTTTAAAGCCACTGAAGGAAACATTATTGGCATTGCTAAGGCCCAATGAAGAAGCATTTGGAAAAAGCTTGCCATTACAAGCTCTTGCAACTTCTATGCAGGTATCTCATTAGACAATGTTCTTTTTGAAGTGGTGCTTTGTCAATTTAAAGCCCTACTTTAGTATTTGCACACCTTCATTTGCATATCCTCTTATTCTTGATTCATGGGTTTCTGTTTTTTCTATGTTATTTTGTGATACACAATCTTCAGAGGGATTTGGTTGAGATTGTGAAACAACATTCCATCAAGAAAAAAAGTGATATGTTGCAGTTAGTGACTTGTTTATTTTGAAAAGATCAAAGAACGAAAGGTTGCCTAAATGAGTGCACTTTTTAGGCCATTTCTTTTTACACTTAATTAATATTATGTGTTGAGATAGTTTAAACCCATTTTTTGTGGAAAATTTTGTTCCTATTCTTCTGACGGAACCACGCTAGAGGATGGTGTCAAAATGAATAATTCTGATCGTATTAAGATAGCATGTAAAAATATTTGAAGATACATCAATTCTCATTATGAGCAGGAATGTGAGGATTCCTGTCAAAGATAATGAAAAAAAGGACTCTGTTTCTGTGTAGTACTAACAATGACATTTATCTTGGAAGTTGGAAGTGTGATCATGCAAGGGAGACAGCGTTGAATTTCAATAAATGTTGTACATGCCAGCTGTTTGGAAGTTCATCTTGTTGTGCCAAATGTTGTCGTAAGAAATGAACTTCAAATAGTCCACTAGATTGTCCCAGCCATCCTTTATACAGAGGCTACATAAAGAACCTGGTTTACAAATTTCTCTTATGTCAGACTTCAATATTTGACCAAAATAAGAGGAATATAATTTCATTATAGATGCCTTTGACTAAAGACACTTCCTTTATGCAGGTTGCTGTTGGTAGGAGGCTTGGGATTGAAGAGCCTCAGCTTATGAAAATAATGAGGGCAACACTTTACACTCATACCGAGTGGTTCAAACTTCAGATGTGCAAGGATGGGTTTGAAGGTCTTTTAAGGATTGACTCCTTGAAAGAAACTAGTTCAAACTTGACTGCTGATACAGCATCCAAGTCCAATGCAGATAACTGCACCCATGGGTCTTCCCAAGTTACAGTATCTTCGAACAATAGAACCCCTGAGGATGGTGGCAGTACAATTCAGGCATCATCTTCAGATTTGTGCGACGAAAATGCTATACTTAAAGTAATGGTGAGTTCCTCCTTTTTACAACCCCTCGGGTCATAAAATTTTGCTTGCTGTCTAAAGATCTGCACTCGTATATGATTTGCACAGACAACTTTTGTCTAGCTTATGACCATACGATTTCTTTATTCAACATTCTGTGATTCATCTGTGTTCCTTAATTAATGTTGTTTTTCTTTGTTATGGACGATACTATTTTTGCCTCTCATAAAATCCGAGGTATTGAGTTGAAGAATGAGGTTTTGTATTAGACCAAGAGGTTTAGTCCAAATGGCTGTTTTAACTGGTTTTAGTTGGGAATATTGAGGGTTTCAAAACCTCCCCAAAAACAATGGCTTTTTTCATTACTTTTCATCTACTGGGGTATTTAAGATTTTGCAAAGCTGGCCAATGCTTTTTAAAGAGAACTGCCCTTGTAGCAATCATGTTCTCCATTCCTTTACCTCCTGTGAGCCCCGTGCTTTTCTTTGTCAATCCCTGTTGTGTTTTCACGAATTTCTGTATGTGAAGACTCTATTCATTAACAGGATAACCAATTTAAATCAGATGCATTTAGTGTTAATGATGTTTTAAGAGTTCTCTATCTCTCTCTCTCTCTCTCTGTGTGACCACACACATTAAATGTTCTGCATGGATGCAGGAATTTCTTGCTCTACCAAGGGCCGATGCCATTCATCTTCTTGCGCAATACAATGGGAACGCGGAGACTGTCATCCAGCAAATATTTGCATAGTCTGGAAATGTAAATTGTAACTTAGCTTTATCACTTCATCATTCCCCCCCCCCCCAGAACATTGTTTTATTCAATTTGTGCCATAGATTTTTCCTGTAGATATACGAAAAAAAAGAAAAAAAGAAATTCCACATGGAGAGGCTTCCTGTTATTAGGCTGTCAAAAAATTACAGTCCGTTTCTTTTTCTTTTTGTGTAGTACACTGTTTCAATTCTGTACAAAAATATATACTCGCCTGTTTTGTTTCCAGAATTATTTATTACTTAAAAGAGAGATGATAATTGAATTGATTCTAGTGCATTCCGCTTTAATTCTGCTTGAGAATTTTCACCTCCAAATGAGGTTTCTTCTTCCTTTAACTTTTATACAATCATCTCTAACCTCTTTTGATAGATTGTGAGAGTAAAGATGAAAGTGCATGGAGGTACGCAGTGAGGTAACGAACAAGCGGTCAGTGGCAGTATATGCAGGTGCCGCATCATCCTACCTTGGAGACGGTGTGGTTTATTAACGTGGCAACCGAAGCACAGATGTCACTTTATCGTACTGAGCCATCCGCACAAGGATATCGCCTTGCTGACTATTTTTAAATGGAGCAAAGTTGTGCTTTTGATGACAAAGGTTATCATTACGGTATCAGGTGGGTAAAGCGGCGAAGGCGGTGCTTGGAAGAACCTGTAGGATCCGAAGAGTTGGAAGTAGGTTTAAAGTCTGCTTCTTCATTGTAATGGAGCTGGTTTATTCCAATTCAGAGATGCTATATTATGCCATAATACGCTGCCGGTATATTCCGATCTTTTAGATCTCACCGTCACCGCAGTGTGGACCCACTTGAACTGGGATTGGCCTAAATCTTAGTCCTTCCTCGAGACAAATGATGCCATTAGTACTTTTTCTTTTTTTTCTAAATATACTAGGATATTTGAAATCATATTTTTATTAATCTAATTCGAACGTTTGTCGGACTCATTTTGAGATAACTCTCATAATATAGTATTTTTTATTTTCAAATTTTGAATATAAGATTTAATTAAAAAATCTAATACTAATACATTTATCTATCAGCTCAATTCTCCATCGGTAGCAATGAACATATAACATGGCCAAAGTAAACCAATATATATATATATATATATATATATATATATATATATATAAAAGATGGCCGAAAATGTGTTGGATTGTCCTCCAGCCCAAGAATCAAATTCTTTTGGATTAGGCTCACAAAATACAAATCTGACATCATTTCCTCTACAGAGCCAATCCTTTCAATGGTTGCGCAAAACTTGAGACAACTTCGATTTTGTTTATAAAAAAATTTTGAAAAAATTTGGATTTGTTTAAATGAATCAGGCCGAGTCCCCGACATGGTCTAAATCTGTGAATACTTTATTCTATTTTATTTGACCCCTTTTCTCAAAATTGTTGTAACTCGCAGATGGGGTACACTTGGTGCAGAATATTGCATGGGGGAGAGCCCAGACAAGTGTACCAACTTGGGCCATCGTGGCCGGCACGGTTGCTGGACCACATCGAGAACACCCCCCAGATTTGGCATTTTATATTATAATTTTCCAACTTAGAAATATTTTAGTGACACTTTAAAAGGAAAAAAAAAAAGGTATTGTGGCTCTCTCTCTCTCTTTCTACTGAGAAGGGTCGAGGGAGAAGAACATATGTAAGTTTAATCCAAACAGACGCTTCAAAAAGAAAGCATTCTATTTTAGAGCACCTCAGCTAATTCATCTAGATTTGTTTAGCACTAATAATAATAATAATAATAATAATAATAATAATAATAATAATAATAATATGTTTGATGGCAAACATGGAAATTGCCGGATGCAAGCTTAGCTCTTATAGTTTGAAATAAATGTATGCAATTTTCAAAACCTTCAAACCCCTCAAAAGGGACAAAGAATTCTTCATTCTTTGCAAGAAATATCGGAACTGAGAATAGATATATGAGAAACGTCCCAAGTTGAATTGGTCAAACAAGGTGGGAAGAAATGAAAGATGTCAATTCAATCCTACACCCAACAAGGGTGCTTCGCATCGTTCATTTGTCAATCATGGAAATTTCCGGTGCTTGTCCTCATCATTGATCTAGAAGAGAACAACAATAAAATAGCTTGCATATTAAGATAGATGTTTCAATAAATTCAAAGCTTTACTTTTTTTTTTTCCAGTGATGTGTAATACTATTGATATTG
Organism: Dillenia turbinata; assembly: GCA_037126225.1. Taxonomy (NCBI): domain Eukaryota; kingdom Viridiplantae; phylum Streptophyta; class Magnoliopsida; order Dilleniales; family Dilleniaceae; genus Dillenia; species Dillenia turbinata. The sequence goes on from JBAMMX010000017.1 coordinate 17,955,354, forward strand.
AAATCAATTATACCAAATTAATATTTTTAAATATGAATTTTTCTATTTTTGGGTATTTAAGTTAACAAAGAATTGAGAGAAGTCTCTTCCCATAATTATTATTATTTTTTTACTCTTGCTTATGAATGAAGAATGATTGTTTTCATACTTTTCTTAAGAAAGTGCCATCTTAATCCCCATTTTGACAAATCTGAAGTCATGTTCAATGAAGGTTGTTGGGGGAACTATAATCACCTTCTCGTATTTCTTTCAAAGTGACCTTGGAGGAGCCTTAGGTCAATGAAGGCCTATAATTGCATTCACGAATGGGTGGATATTTTCAATCCAACGTGTGTTGGTTTAGTATGTAAGTGAATAGATTTCATTTAGAGAACTCAAATTCGAGTCTCAGATGGAGCAAATCATGCTGGAGAGAACTCTATCCCCCAAGAGGGATTTCAACAGCTCGACCCGGAATAGTCAGAGCAAAACTCCGGAAAGCGAGTGGTGGATTAAATCCAGGAGACCAAAAAAAATGGGTGGAATTTTCATAATTAACATATTAATTCATCCCCAACCTTACTTAGGTCACTTATGCAAATTGTTATAACATATTACATCTAAATTTATTAGATTTCAACCTAATTTTTTTAAAATCTAATTTTAATTTTTCAAACGAGCCCATAACTCAATTATAAGGGTACCATATTCAATCCTAGTAAACCCTTTCTTTTTTTTTTTTAAACAGACCACTAGTATCCATAATCATATCGGAGCCAATTAAATACGGTTCAAGCCAAGTTGGGACAAATCTCTTTGGACACTTATTTTTATCAAATACAAAATTCAAATTCAAAAATTTGTTTAAAGAATATCAATACTTAGATACCTGAACCGACAAAGAGTTAATATCATGGTAAATCTAATATCCAATGATTTACATTATTCAAGAGGAAAAAAATTTATGAGACCATACTCCTATTAATATCTTCCATAATAATTACTAAAAGTATGTGATCAATATCTTTGACCACAAAAACAAATCTAAGTGCAAATTATTATTACAAAATACATCTAATTTACTTAATATGGTTATGTAGTACATATTATTATTATTTTTTTAAAGCAAAATTTTCAACCTTATCGAAACCTACGATCTAAGATTCAGACCTCGATGGTCACTGGGGGGACGGGCTTGTAGTGCTTGTCGTCTTAACTAATTGATATAAAATTTTATTCTTTTATTCATATTAAAACTTATTCTTAACTCGTTTTATTTTTATAATTAATAATATATCTATTTTACTAAAACAAATAATATAAAAACCTGATTATATTATTTGTAAAATATTAGAAAATATTAATTATTATTAAATCAAATTTCTAAAAAAAAAAACCTTATTCTCAAAAGTGAGTTTTAAAATAAAATTTTAGTGAGTTTGAGATTTCAAGTTGAAAATAATAATTTTAGTTACTTGCAATCATAAAAATAAAATAAAATCATGATTTAAAGGAATTAAAATTAATAACAACAATAACAGTCTCATTCTAAAGTCAAAAAAACATTATCAAGTTCTTATTTGTTAAATTTGTTAGAAAATATATTATATATTAAAATCAAATCAATTATTGATTTAATATTGATATATATATTTATTTTTTATTTTTTTATTTTTTATATTTGTAATAACTATTTTTATATTTATAACAATAAATTTTTTATATAAATTCAATATATTATAATAATTTAATGAGACAATTGATCATTAAATTTCATATTATTATATGACTTTCCATTTCTATTATATTATCATAACCATATTCATCTATCTTTTATATTAATATTATTTTATATTTTTAATATAATATCAGATCTTCCTTTATAAAAAGATTATCTACATATCCGCACACACCTCCAGTGGCCAGAACCAATACTAAAACTAGATAAGCCAAAGCTAAATTCAATGCTAGAGTCAAGAGCTAACCAAGAGCTATCTCTATGTGAGCCCAGATTTAGAGATAGATCCAGAACCAGGGGCAGAACTAGAGCCAAAGCCTAGAGTCAGTGCAAGGGTTGCAAAAACATTGCCTAAGATTTTTTATTCTCTATCTTGATTTTTTTTTTAATTTAAGTGATTTTCATTATACTTCATTTAGTTTAATAAGATGTTAGAAAATATATTATATAGTAAAATCAATCAATTACATATTTGATTTAACAACTATTTCTATGTTTGTTTGGATAGATTTTCTATATAAATTTGATGTATTGTAATAATTCAATGAAATAATTGAGTATTAGCTTAATAAATATTTCTATATTTGTATCAATGGACTTTCTATATAAACTCAATATATTATAATAATTCAATAGGTAAATTGAACATTAAATTTTATATTATTATATTGTTATCCGTTTCTAACATGTTATCACGATTATATTTATCTATTTTTTATATTAATATTATTTTATATTTTTAATATAGTATTAGAGTTCATTTAACAAAAAGGGTTATACATACACTCTCATGCGCCTCTAGTAGCCAAAACCAGTGTTGGAACCAAATCAATTAGAACTAAAGCCAACATTAGAGCCAAGAGCCAGATCTGAAGCTTACACGAGCCAAGAGCCAAAGTTATATCCAGAGCCAAAGGCGAAGTTAGAGTTAGAGCCCAATGTCAACACAAAGGCTACAAAAACACCCTTTAGAATTTAAATTCTCTATCCAGATTCTCTTTCAAATTTGAGTGTTTTTTCATAATACCATATTGAATTTGAAGAAATATATATTTGACTTTCCTTATTTTCATTTCTATATTTATAGTAACTACCTCTATATTTATAATAATAAATTTTTTATATAAATTCAATATATTTAAATAATTCAATGAAACAATTAAATATTAGATTTTATAATATTATATTACTTTCCATCTATAGCACGGTATCACAATCATTCTACCCCTATATATATCAAAGTGGAGTCTCAAAATTCAATATCTATCATTTTTGGATTTAATCGTAATTTCCAAAATCTTCCAAAACAAAAACAGGACTGGGTAGTTGTTTCATTTTACCTAATTCTTGGAAAAAAATGGTAACATGGGAGTATTCCTCCCCGTAAAGTTCAAAATTAAATAATTCTTATTTTAGGATTTTCTACGAACTATTTTTGGATAATCATTCAATTTTACTTGATGCAAACAATATTTTTTAAAAGGTTTTTAAATGTCTTTATTGAATAGGGAGCAGTCAAAACTATTATTTAGCATAAAGATTTTAAATCATTAATTAAATATAACAATAAAATGATCAGAAAAATTATTAAAATTAAAAATAATTTATAAGTATTATAAAACTTTTGCAACTCATGATTGAATATACTCAAAATAGAAATCGAAACAACGTAAAGATAAAAATCTAACTCAAAAGAAATTTAAACACAATATAAAGAATAAGAGATGAAATAAACAGAGCAATATTTTATTTTATTTCTTGACGTATAAATGAGATTATAATATGACCTATTTATAGGCATTTGGAAAAAGTATGAAAAGACACCTTTATTAATATGCCAACACAAAAATCAACAATTACTTGTGATTTCAAAGACCAAAAGTTATCATTATTAAAAAATTATCCAAAAATCAATGGTCATTTTTGAATATTGTCATCCATTCAAATGTTCATTTTTATCCAAGATGGTCTTGTTAAAATCTTACTAGGAAAAAACCTAGTAAGACAAAAACCCTAGTGAAGAAAAAAAAACTACATTCTTCCTTGTACATAAAATCCTTCATATTATACTCTCCCTAATAAAAATATCACATGATGTCGTTAATATGCAGCATCCTAATTTTATGAATTATTTTCTTGAATATTATGATGGGTATTGCTTTTGTAAACAAATTTACAGGATTCTTACTTGATTGAATTTTCTGAATATCAATATCTCCATTTGTATTAAATCATGTGTGAAAAATAATTTGGGAAATATATACTCTGTCCTATCACTTTTAATGTATCCACCTTTAATTTGAATATGCATGCAATATTATCCTCATACAATATTGTCAGAGTTTTCTTGATACCAGTTAAACCACATGATACTTGAATATTATTAGTTATTGATCTGACCCATACACATTCATGACTTGTTTCATAAATTGCTAATATTTCAACATGATTCAATGATATAACAGTTATCGTTTGTTTCATAGATCTCCAAGATATGACAATACCACCATATACGAATACATAACCTGTTTTTGAACGTGGATCAAACAAATATCCAGCATCTGCATATCCAATTATTTGTGCATTTAACTCATTTGGATAAAATAAGCTCATTTCAATTGTACCTTGAAGATATCTAGAATATGTTTAACTCCGTTTCAATATTTGATTAAAGTAGAACTATATCTTGTTAATAAGTTTACAGTAAAAACTATATCAGGTCTAATATTATTAGCAAGATACGTCAATGCACCAATTTTGGTTAGATATAGTACTTACGGATCAAGAATTTTCTCGTTATCCTTCCAAAGTTGAAAATGATCTTTTGACATATTGAGTGAATGAACAACCATCAAGGTGATTAATGGATATGATTTATCCATATTTAAATGATAAAAATTTCATCATTTAAATATTCAAATTACGGGCTGAGACGGATTTTATTTTTTCAAAATCTTTCATTTTGAATTCTTTATTCAAATAGTTTATGATATTTAAGATCTTTTTAAGAGTTCCAATAATATTTAAATCATCAATATATACAGCAATTATTACAAATCCATGTTCAAATTTCTTTATAAAAACACATGAACAAATATGATTATTTACATATTTCTCTTTCATCAAATATTCAGTGAGACGATTATACAATATATGTATCATATACGTCTAGATTGTTTTAAACCATACAAAAATCTTTGTAATCTAATAAAAAATGATTCTCAAGAATTACATGTTCTAGGCAGTTCTAGTCCTTTTGGGACTTATATATATATATCATTATCTAGTGCACCATATAAATATGCAGTAACGATATCCATTAATTGCATATGAAGTTTTTCATATGCTACCAATCTAATAAAATAATGAAAAGTGATTCTATCCACCACAGGAGAATATGTCTCTTTATAGTTTATACTAGATCTTTGTGAAAAACCTTGTACTATAAGTCATGCCTTATATCATACGATCTTATTTTTCTCATTTTTTTTTATACAAATACCCACTTATAGTCTATTGGTTTAACACCTTATGGTGTTTTGACAATGGGACCAAAAATTCTATGTTTTGAGAGAGATTTTAGTTCGGCCTGAATTATATTCTTTCATTTTGGTCAATTATCTCTTGATTTACATTATTTTATAGTTTTGGGTTCATGATCATTATTTTTATTCAGGATGTCAACTGCCAAATTGTATGTAAATATATCGTTAACAATTGATTGATATTTCTTGATTTTCCAAATTCTCTTTTAAAAGTTCAACTTCTTCAGGAAAATTACCTTTGGATATATCATGGATTAAGTCGTTTGTATCTTCTTCTTGCATATGGTTAATTTGACTATTTGCTCCCCTCTTCTTTCGAGAGTTTTTATCTTTAGAATCAATTATTCTTCCACGTTTGAAATATGGTTTAGGTTCATTTATTGTTAAAGACCCTTCGGAGACATTAATTCTAATGGAAACATTCTCTGCAGGAATATGATTTAGTTACCCATTTTGGATTAGAAAATTTATCTGGCATTTGGTATACAATTTATTATAAATGAATTATTTGTTGAACTTTTAGTTCACAATATTTTGTATGGAAATCAAGATAAAATAAGGATGGATTATTTCAGATAATTTATTTTTTCAACTTTTCTTTTCTTACATTATCTCCCCTCTAAAGTTGGAAAAAATGATTTATCAAATGATAATCAGCGAATCGAGCAGTAAAAATATCCCTTGTGGATAGCTCAAGAAATTTGATAATAGAAGGAGATTCATATCCAACACATATTCCTAATTTCCTTTGAGATCCCATTTTGGTTCTATATGAAGGGGCAATCGAAACATGTATGGCACAACTAAAAATGCGTAAATGGGATATATTTGACTCTTGTCCAAAAACTAATCATAAGGGGGACAATTTCTTATAACCAGTGGGTCAGATGCGAATAAAAGTTACTGTATGTAAAATTGCATATCCCCAAGCATAGATGGAAAGTTTGGTTTTCATTGGTAATGATCTTGCAAATTAATTGGAGACGTTTAATAAATGATTCTATCAAACCATTTTGGATATGAGTATGAGTAACAAGATGTTCAACATTTATACCGATAAACATGTAATAATCATTAAATGTTTGAGATATAAATTTTCCAGCATTATCAAGGCGAAGCGTGTTGATATTATATTCAGAGAATTGAGCTCACAAATGAATTATTTGAGTAATCTCAAAATCGTCAGGTTTCAAGTTGATAATAAGTACACATATGACCATCTTGTAGCGACATCAATTAAAACTATAAAATATCTAAATGGTCCAAATCATGAGTGAATCAATTCACATATATCTTCTTGAATTCTACTAAAAAATATAGTACATTTAAACCAAATCTTACTTGGTGATAGTTTTATTATTAATTTGTCTTGATAATATGCAATACATTAAAATTCATTTGGTTACTCAGGTTCTTCAATATATGTCCAGAAGAGTTTTAAATAATTCGTCACATCATTTAGATCCAGAATGTCCCAATCAGTCATATCATAATATGAATGTATTTTGATTAGCAAACTTTTGATTTACTATTACATTTACGTTAATTAGTCTAATGTCTGTATAATAAAGACCTGAGGAAAAACTAATAGTCTCTCTAACATTTGGTTTTGTCCCAAGTTAATATCAATAATGCATAAATACTTAGTATTTTCCACATCGATAGCCATTGAAGTGAATAATTTTGAAACTTAACAAATTTTGGTGGGACTTAGGTGAAAATAATACATTATAGATTATAAAATTTGTCCCTCCTAATAGTAAAATGTTTGCTCTTCTGGAGCTTTTGATCAAAGTTACACTATCAGATATAGTATTTACATTCTGCTTTTTCATTCTAAGATAAGAGAAATATCTTTTACTTTTAAGAATTATATGTATAGTCGACTGTCTATGAGATAGAGATCCTTATTGTTGACATTTGATCCAATATTAGAAACAATATTATTCATAGATCTTCATAAATAAATAAATAAATAAAGAACTTTAATTTATTATAAATATTGAGAAATAAAAATAATTATATTAATTAAAATCACTAAATATAGCATTGTTAAGAATATCACCAACTTCTAATTGGGATAAATTTGCATGACCCTAGAAAATATTAATGGGGGTCATATAAGACATTTGTCTTCACATTATTATCTATTTCCTTTAACGAGCCTTGATAAAACTCTACAAGTGCTTTGGCATACGACAAATACACAACCAATGTCCAATCACCACATATTGATAGCATTTATTTTCGGCATTCTGACTAGATCCACCTTTTTCTTGTTTTGCCTTATTATTTTTCTAGTTTGTATGTCCACCATGATCATTACGGTAAATATTCTAGTTACGGCCACAACCACGTCCTTGACAACAACCATTTCCACATCCTCGTCGACGTCTAGAATTGTCATGAGTGGTTGCATTCACTTCAAAGAGTAGACTAGAGCTAGTTGGATGAGATTCATAATTTTTCATCAATAATTCGTTATTTTGTTTAACCACAAGTAGACAAGAAATCAATTTTGAATATTTTTTAAAACATTTTTCTCGATATTACTGTTATAAAAGCATATTCAAGGCATGAAAAGTGAAGAGTGCTTTCTCTAATATATCATAATCGATAATATTTTTTTCATATAATTTCAATTGAGAATTGATTTTAAAGATAGCTGAATTATATTCACTTACTGTTTTAAAATTTTGGAATGTCAAATGGATCCAATTATAACGAGCTTTATAGAATATTACTATTTTTTGATAGTTGAACTTTTCCTCCAATTTTTTCCACAATTCAATTGGGTTTCTCACTGTCAAATATTCAATTTGCAAATCTTCGTGGAGGTGATGAAGGAGAAAAATCATTGCATTGGCTCAATTTTGCAAAGTGTCTTTATTATTTTCTTTAATTTTTTTTCCAAGTCTATTTACATTCAAATGGATTTCAGCATCAAGTATGCATGATAAATATATATATATTTTTTTTGCAAAATGTTGAGAGCCATAAACTCAAGTTTGGTGAGACTTGACATATTAAATATTCTACATAATATTCAAGTACAAAATATTATATCAGGAGAATAATAATAACATATATTTATATGAACTAAATAAAATAATAAGTATAATAATAGAAAATTACTTACCGAGTAATGTTCTTCTCTTGTTCTCTTTTCCTTGGTTAGAATTTTATGCTGATAACATATTATAAAATTTTTGAAACTCTCAATTGAATATGTTCAAAATAGAAATTGAAAACAACACAAAGACGAAAATCTAACTCAAAAGAAATTGAAACACAATGTAAAGAATAAGAAATGAAATAAAAAGAGCAATATTTTATTTCATTTGTGGGCATATAAATAAGATTGCATGATGATCTATTTATAACTATTGAGAGAAAGTATGAAATGACACATTTATTAATATGTCAGCACAAAAATTAATAATCACTTATGATTTTAAAGTTTAAAAGTTATCGTATCATTAAAGAGTTACTCAAAAATTAATAGTTATTCTTAAATATGATTTTCCATAAAATGATCATTTTTATCCATAATGAATATGAACATCCATTCAAATTCTATAGAATTTATAATAATAAATTATCCAAAATAAAATTATTTTGCTATTGAAATTTGTATTTAAATTATTAAAATCAGAAATAATTTGTAAGGTAATTAAAATGAAGATTATTTTACTTTTGAAACTTCTCTATGATTTTCCATAGCATATGTTGAAAATTTTTATTAGTTATATTTTAGTAGTTTCTTATTTTAATTTATTTATTTTTTAAAATTCAAATCATATTGTTAAAAATTATTTATTATAAATTATAATTCTTGGTGGATGGAAATTAACTATAATTAATTGATTAATTAAGACAAAGAAACATAAGTCAAATTCTAGAAAAGAGTGGGACCCACTTGACCTTCACTGTTTCACGCGAGTTTTAGTCATCGTATGGGCGGTCCCCCCTCCGTCATCGAATCCCAACTTTTACTAAAATTACAATTTAATTAATTTTGATAATAAATAACTAAAATAAAACCAAACCAAATTGTACGGCTACGATCGGCCAAAACCACAAAAAAATTATGGATTATAACCACGTGTGATTAGATCCTTGAACCCAACAAAATTAAGTGAATAAAATAAAATAAAATAAAATAATTGAAATTGTTTGAAAACAATAGAAAATTTCAAAAAACCAGAAAAGACTGTGGAAGTGGCAGCACTCGCCTTGGAATTTTAACAGGGGGATTTAAAATAAATTAAAAAAGGTGTGTCATTAAGAAAAGTTGGTTTTGCTGTTCATCGTACTTCACGAGGTACCACTCTGTCTCTCTCTCTCTCTCTCTCTCTCTCCCTTTCTCTCCAGGTCTAGGTGAAGTGATTTGGAAGAAGGGTTTTGAAATTTGAAGGTTTATGAAGTTAAAAAGGAAAGATTTTTAAGCAGTGGATGCCCTCTCCGCTGTTTCAATGGCCGAAGATCTCTGTCTGTTTCACAAGGTAATGAATTTCTGATTCATTCTATTTCCTTATTCTTCTTTGTTTCCCTCCGATATTTTGTGTTGGGTTGTTTTTCCCTGAAGATTTTTTTCTGAGATTCTAGTGATTTCAAGTTGTTTCAATTTCTGGGTGTTTAATGCGTTTAGATGGTTTTGAAGAATAATGTCTGCTTCCCCCCCCCTTTTGATTTTTTTACTGATTTTGATATTTATGCAGCTGCTCATTCACACACGTAGTTTTTGGATTAATAAATTCCTCAACTTTGATAAGATTTGTGTGTGTGTGTGTGTGTGTGATTTTCAAGCTTGTAATTTTCTCCCCCACGAAAACCCACGTTGGATTTTCTTGAATTTGCTCTATCCCTTTTTTATGGGTTTTTTTTCTTTATTTATTTGCCTTTTCTTGGTGGGGTGGGGTAAGAGTTTGCAGCAGAATGAATTTTTCTTTTGTGTTTTTGTTTTTTGGTTCAAGATATAATTAGATTCTATATTCTGTGCCGCTCCACTGAGAAAGAAGTGTTTTATTATGTTTTTAGCCCTGATGAGGTTGCAATTTATTAAGATATACAGTTGGTGATTTCCTGTTGTTGATACCTTTCCCTTTCTATATAATGGGTCTCAGGATGCTACGATCATTATAAAGCCGCCTAAGAAATCATCCTCGGTGTTTTTAAGGATGATTGTCTTAGGTTTTGCAATGGCCTGTGGCATCTATATCTGCTCAATCTGTCTAAAGCAGGCTAACGCTCACATAATTCCTCCATTAGTTGGTATGCAACTTGTTCAAAAGCCTTGTCAGAAGTTGAATGTTCAAGAATCCGAAATTCCCAACTTGCATTATCCCAGACCGGAAACTTTTAGCAGGTGTCATTTGCTATTTGCTATACTTTTTTCTTGGTTTGGATCTGTTTTTGGTATTAGAAATTGATTTAAGTGAATTTGTGTACTAGGGCTGAATGTGCTTGTAATCCTGTCCGATACTTTGCTATTTTGTCGATGCAAAGGTCTGGAAGTGGTTGGTTTGAGACACTTCTAAATAGTCATATCAATGTTAGCTCCAATGGTGAGATATTCTCTGTCAAAGGTAGAAGGACAAATGCTTCTACGATTATGAGTACTCTGGATAGAGTTTATAATTTGGATTGGTTCACCAGTGCTTCCAAGAATCAGTGCTCAGCTGCCATTGGCTTCAAGTGGATGCTCAATCAGGTATGGAATATTTTTTATCCTGCTTCATGGTAGTTGTTTGTTCTAACATATCTTGTTACTAAATATGGCCACATGGATCCGACCCAAGGGCGAAGCCACAATCAGGGCAATGGGGGGCAGCCACCGCTACTGAAATTTTTTGGGGAAAAAAAATTTAATGTGTACATTTATAGCATTTATAGCAGTTTTTTTTTTTTTTTTTTTTTAATATTGCTAAAAGTTATAAATGCCACTAAAAATCATAAGAATGCCACTAAAGGTCCTAAAGATGCCACTAAATATTTTGCCCCCACTAAAATAAATTTTTGGCTTCACTCTTGATCCAATCCATCATTGCATATCTAGGAAGTCAAATAATGGGATTATGCATTTACCGTTAAAGATAATCTCATAAGTGCTTCCAATATGAACAACTCCTTCAATGATTATACATGGAGCACCTCTTCTTGTCCTCATAATTGGTCCTGCAATGGTTCAATAGAAAATCCTTTTATGGTGTTTATGGAATTTTCTCGGAATGGAACGGGAATTAAATTTATATAGTATCCTTTCCTTGTTTAGATGCTTAGTTAAAAACTTGAATGGGAAGAAGTTGTATATCTTCTTCGCCTTTAGATGGAGGAATGGGGTTTTACTTATAAGGTTACATTTCTATTGCTCCAGGACTGCTTCAAATCACATTGTGGTAAATGGTATTTGGCATGTCGTTGAAGTTAGATTTGTAGTAATAAATGTCGTACAAGTGAGTTGAAATAGTTGCCTTTGATGAAGGACTTGGGCTTGAATCTTGCACCCCTTCCCTTTTCAAGCCAAAAAAACACACACACACATACACAAAAATTAATTGTAGTAATAAAATCATTAAAAAGAACAGATTTCAGCCCTCCTATCACTTCCCTCCTCTTTGCAGAGGGAAAAAGATTTCCAAACAGTAAGGAGTTTTGACCTTTCTCTTCCCTATCACCCCCTCCGCAGAAGATGGTATCATTGCTGGATTAATTGTTGATGGTTGTCTCTGAAATGTTGGGATCTTGCTTCTCTACTAGTGGTTGGACTGACAAGGCTTTTACACATAAGGAAATAACAAGAGCAATTTTGAAGTTGTTCTCGTGTTTGTAGATTTTCTAAGCCATCTGATATAGAAGATACACAAATCTCTTTTAAAAGCTGGTTTATAGGCCAGGAGGATTCAGAATGTTGGAAATAAGAGAGCCAATGGGAAGGAGAGTCAGCTTGTGGGAGTGAGAAAGCTAGCTAAGAGGGTAAGGAAGAGAAGCCAAGGGGGAGGAGAGAAACTTTTGTGTGTGCGTGCGTGCGTGCGTGCGTGCGTGCGAGGGCGCATGCGCATGTGAGAGAGAGAGAGAGAGAGAGAGAGCTAAGAAGGTAAAGAAGAGGAGCCAAGGGGGAGGAGAGAAACTTTTTTGTGTGTGTGCACGCACGAGGGCATGTGAGAGAGAGAGAGAGAGGCTTAGGCAACAAAAGAGAGTCCTTTGTGGGGAAGGAAATGCAAACTTCAATTTCATAAGGATGAACCTTGGCACAACAGTGACTGGGAGATCACCTTAGAAATAGCCACTCTACTTGCAGGGAGAAGGTTACCCTTCGCTAGACCTTGCAATGGAGGAAACCTGATTTAAAAAAGAAAAGAAAAATGCCCTTTAGCCATATGAACTTAGACTATTCCGAAAATGAAGCCATAATCACGTATTGGAGATAGCTTCCCTATTAGCTTCTTTATGTTCAGGATCTCATCCTCTGAAGTAGTATAATATTGGTTTGTATTTGTAAAGTAGATTGGTTGGCTTTGCTGTTTTTTATGGAAATAAAAGATGACATTCTGATAGTGAATTTCAGCACTTGTTTGCTCCATGTATGTACTGAATGTTGCAGATAATGAGTTCTCTGGTCTGTTGCATTTTTGTCTGATAAGGGTATATTGCTGGTGTGGTCTAGTAGTTGAAACTGATAATTATTTTGTGTGTGTGTGTGTTTTTAATATATTTTGGGGAGGGTGTGCAAAATAGTAGAATTTGACCTTTCTGTTCACTTCAGGGATTGATGGAACACCATGAGGCAATAGCAAAGTACTTCAACGAAAGAGGTGTTTCTGCAATATTTCTCTTCCGAAGAAACCTTCTCCGCAGGATGATTTCTGTGCTTGCAAACTCCTATGATCGATTTGCTCCACAATTGAATGGGACCCATAAGTCGCATGTGCATTCGATAGAGGAGGTACTTTCCTCCTCCCTTGACTTCTCAAACCCCCCCCCCCCCCAAAAAAAAATCCTCTTCGTGTGTTTGGGATGATTTTGAACTCTTATTACGTTTTGTAGGCTAATGCACTAGCCAGATACAAACCTACAATCAATTCATCATCATTGTTAACCGATCTTAAGGATGTGGAGTTGACAGTAATGAAAGCTTTGGAATATTTTAACAGCACAAGGCACATGGTGTTGTACTACGAGGATATTGTCAAGGATCACAGTGTAAGGAATTTTTTTTTTCTTTTTTTCTTTTTAAACTTCTTACCCTTAATTCAATTTTGGGACCATCCTTGTGGTTAACCCTGCCAGCCTTTTCTTGGTTGCAATCTTTATGACTTTGTCTGCAGCAGAAACTTTTAGAAGTCAAGGATTTTCTAAAGCTTCCTCACATGCGCCTGACAAGTCGTCAAGTAAAGATCCACCAAGGACCATTTGCTGAACTTGTTGCGAATTGGGAAGATGTAAATAAGACTCTAATGGGAACAGTGTATGAGAGCTTCCTCCACAGTGATTACTGAGTAGAAAGTGTGATATTCCACTAACAATTTGTGGTAGTGTAAATAATAGACCTCCTGCTAATTTCTTAGAAAAGATGACAGGATTGATCGATCCTGCGAAAAATTTTGGTCAGGACTTGGGCATGCTGGGTTTGATATTTGTTTTCTTCTCCACCTGCATGTCATTTTCTTTCTTCTTGGAAGTTTTGTATCTGTAGTCTTATTTGAGTGCGCAAATGTTATGTATGTTTTTGGTTCACTTATTCGTTGTACTGAAGAAATTGCTCAATGGAAATTCAGATGGCCTTTTTTCTTCTCGGCTTGATTTCATTCTATTTCTCAAGTATACACAGATGACTTCGTGTGGTATTACAAGAATGATCACCTCAATTAATGTAGATGGACATGTCCCATGATGTCAGATATTCTCCTACTTCATGTTTGGCAAAATTTACAAGTTGTACCTAGTTTGTGTCTCAGGAAGATACTTTCTCTAATATTACTTTCTCACCGACTGTTGCATGGACAGATTGCAACTTCAAAAATCAATAAGGTGGTGTTATTTTATAACTATTATATGGGGCATTATGCCTGTTCAGAATGAGAATTCAAGCGATATCAGGTTTAATTTATGAGCTAGATTTTTTTTCATTCTCAAATTTTGAATCAAAGAGCTGATTAAGAGATTTATTCTGGTCAACTGTCAGTCAGTAAAATCAATATAACTGTGCCGAATCATCCGGCTGCCATTTGGATTGCTCAGTAACTTTGTTTTCTCATTTTAAAAGGTTACTCCAACATCAAGAGTTGAAGACATGGTAAAATTAATCCCATGACAGAACTGAAAATGACTTAGGAGTAACTTCATCCAAATTTTGCATATGTTGATAAGGTAAAATGGGCAGGTCTTGAAATAAGCCTCCAAAGGAAATTGACAGCTAGCATTGCATTCTTTTGTAATGCTTGAATGGGACATGTTGTGGGGGCACTGGCATTTTATCTCTATACCTTAACGTTAACGTTTCCCATTTCCTCGAAGCCATTTGATTTGTGGACATTTTGAAGGTGAGCGTGCTAAAAGTTCACCGTTATCACTTATTAAACAAGATAAGCATAACATCTTTAAGTTAAGGGAAAAAAAAAAAACAAAAAAACAAAAATATTGTTCTATTCTATGGAACAAAATAATAAACCGTGATATCCTTTTAAAAAGTTATACAATACATCCGCTTGGAGGTAACGTGGTGCACTTAGATTGACTGATTCATTGGATGAACAGCATGCCACAGAGAGAGAGAGAGAGAGAGAGAGAGCTACCAAGATGAATAGGATTTTCCACTTATCAGGTATCTCGTGGAATTGGTCCGTATCCCAGACTAGTTGTGATTCAAATGGGTTCCAAGTCACCCCAAAAAAAAAAAAAAAAAAAAAAAAAAAAAAAAAGGGGAGACCTGGGCCAACGGGAAGGATTTCCAAAGCAATATGAGTCATAGTTGGGCCTTATCATGGCACAACTTAATACCAGAAAAAGCATAATATGTTTTCCTTTTGAGTAGCTCATATAGCAAATTGCGAAATCAAAAAAATCTGTAGTGATATTGATCTCAGTTGTTAATGGAAAGTAGATGAGAGATTTTTTTTTATAATATATAAATTTGCAGTGTACAATAAACGAACAAAACTAAGTTGAATCATTCAATTTTTTGAAAAATTCACCAACAAAACTAAGTTGGATTAGTAATTTGTTAATTTTACCATTGACATTTTCAGGCCAAACACCCTTCTCATCCTTTTTCTATGGGGGGTTTCAGAACGCCCCATTGGGACTTGCAACAGAAGCTGTCAGACACGCCTATAGTCCCACCATGACAGTGGCGTTCCAGCTTCTGTTTTCCATTTCAGCATTACCAAAGTGTTATGCAGAAAGAAACAAATTGGAGCCACTTGCATGCTCAAAGGCTGTCATAAGATTCCTAGAATGATTTCACTGATACTGTATTGGATACTCAAACAGTACGTATTGAAAAAGAATGAGATGAATCTAAAGATTCAGTCAATCCACCAAGTTTAAGATGCACTAGGTCTCCCATCAATTCATGACATGCAGTTGAAGTCACATATCTTAAAAATGAAAATGAGGTATATTATATTGCCCTGTTTCATTAATCAATGGCAAAATGACGAGCATTCTCCTGTTTCTTGGATCACCCTTAACAAACAAAGTTGGTCATGCCCCAGATCAATGCTGTCAGCTTCCCTGATAGATTGAATAAAAAGAATTCACTCGGTATACAAAGTACTCCCCGACTTAGTGCGGGGGGTAGGAGGAGGATGAACATATATTACACAGTCTTCCCCTTGCATTTTTTGCAAAGAGACTGTTCGAACCCGTGACCTCAAGGTTACCAAAGGTACAACTCCACCGTGGCGCCAAGGCTCACTCTCTCCCTGATAGATTGAATATCGGGTCTTATTGGACATGCACATGCACATGCTCATTACCTAAGCATTATCTGGTGCCTTTCTGCCCCTGTTCATGATCACTTTGGCAGTAGCCCTGGCTCTATAGAACCAACGGATGATTAGGATTTTACTGATTCCAGGAAAACGGGTCCCAAATCACACACACAGAGAATAGTGCAAAAGGAATCATGTTCTTGGGTCAAATAAACGCACCTGCCTCAGGCTGGCCTTTTGCAATAGAGAGTGGCTGCAGTAAGCCCCTGAAGAAAGAAAGAAAAATGCTAGCCAACAACTATACCTATTAGTGGCATTTTGGACTTTTTCTTGATACATGGTGGTATTATAAACAGAGGCCACTACACATGCTCAGTTTGAAAAATTCAGGTTCATCCACTTGACATGTTAGTTTGATCTAGGAACCATACTTAGACATCTGAGAATTTAAGAAGTTACTGTTGAATCAGTATTTGAAAAGATGAAGCAAGGGTCAAAAGTAAAAATATATGCACATGAAGTGGTGCAAAAAACACATTGCAGATTCTCCTCTAATTAATCCACGCATTATTGTAAAGCCAGCCAAAAGCCTCTAGAGTTGCTTTTGGTGCGTTAGAGACCAAAATATATGCTATAGATTACAGAGACTGAGAGACTGCAAAAAGTACAATAAGGCACAGGTTCATCACCCTATGGTCACTAGATACCAGTTGGAAAGATGACTGTGTTTTAATTGAACATTATAGTTTCATGTAGAAAAACAAACCAAGGATATCAAGAAAAAACAGAAACAGAAAAAATAAATAAATAAAGAGATTAGTATTAACAAAGAAAAGAGAGAGGAATAAAGAAACAAAAAGAAAAGAAAAGGAAGTCTAGTGCACAATATTCTTGCTGTTCAGTGATATGGGGGAAAAGCAGCCTTCCCCCCCCAGGCAGAAATGGTAATTCAACAATATGAACTCACAGCCTCCTAGTTACCATGGTCAACCTCACAGTGGTTGTATGACTCACCACAATCATAACAACAGTACAAGTAACAAGACTGATGGGGAAAAGAAGTCTTCAACTTGTGTTCAAATAACTTGCTTCTCTTAGCTACATTTTTATATTCACAGTTGCTTTAATGCAGCATACACAACTAAACAGTATTCACATTGTGGACCTGATGAATTTAGGAATGAAGATTGTACCTTATAAATTTGTCCACCCATTTCTCCTTTAGAAAAAGCCGGGGGGGGGGGGGGGAGAAGAATCTTATAGACATCTCCATTTGCATGGGCCATGCAGAAGATCATTAAAGGACAAATTTTACAGCCATAAGCTATGAGCCTATATTATGGTAGTGGAGCATGTGTGGAGCGTGTCTGTGCACAAGAGGAAGAAAGAAATAGATGGTTGCCTTCATCTAAAAGAACACGTCCAATTTAATAAGAATTAGGTTAAGACCTCATATGACCCTCCACCACTATAAATAACTGCGATGTTAGAAGCGTCTAGCACCTTGTCTAAAATTAAGACTCAATATCCTCCCCCCCCAAATGGCCTCACTGAAGTTTCTTCTCAATTTTGTTTTCCTTGTGTTGGTTCTGGCCCAAGGACGTCAACCAACCAAGGGACGGCATATCAATTTAAAAGAGAAGGAAACACCAAAAAACCATGTTAACAACTATGTCATAAAAGTAGAAACAAGAGAACCTGCTGAGAACAGCAGCTACTTGCTGGTTGACACAACAAGTAGAGTTGCAAATGCTACTGTCTCCTCAACCACAGCACCAAGTAATGTCATCGAGGTCCCTCAGCCACCAACATCAGGATCTGCCAATGACTTCCGGCCCACAACCCCCGGACACAGCCCTGGTGTTGGGCATTCAGTGCCCCCTAACTAGGACCAAGCCATCTATTTATGCTTGCAAGTAGCATGCTTTTACTTTCATGTGTCTTGCTTACTGTGGTGGTGTGATTTCAGTATTGTATGTGTTGTCAGGCTTCTGTTCATAAGTGGCATTAAAACCACAGATTTGTGTATTGTGTCCAAGTTTTAATGAAAGCAACGACTATTGTATAAGTGATCTCCAACTGCCTGCTTTCAAGAATTCTTCTGTAGAGATCTTCATTATGCTGAAGCCCTAGCTATGGACATAAAAATAGTAAAGAACATGAGCAGAAAACTGCCTTCTCCCAAGTTATATTTGGCATCTTTGCACAAGAACATGCCCTAGCTATAATGCATGCAGGGTTTAGACTGTTGGTCCGTTGAATCAGCCCGTGCCTTCCTTGCTACTACATTACAATTGCCTACTAGAAGTTTCAGTGACAATACCATATCAGTCACCTCAACAGATTACTGCTTTTATCTTCATAAAACTTGGACGAAATAGAGAAAGTTAGGCACTGCCAAATTTTCTTACCCACCAGAGCTCTAAGGTGACCTCTGTGAAAAATTCCAGCAGAATAAATGTGTCAAAGTGCTATTATCTACTCATAGTGTATGTTAAAGAAAGAATAGAGAACATATCCCAATCACCTGCACTTCCACAAGATCTAATCTTTCAACAAATTATGTAATGATCATAGGCCATGTTTGAAATCTAAACTGAGTTCACTTTGGTTTATGCTACACTTTTGCATGCAAATCTATTGTTATAAGCGGCCTTATCACAAAGCATGCAGCAGTGTGCATTATAGTACTTTTGTTAGAATGAAACCATTTTCCATACTACAAGAAATGTTCGCTCCTAGCAAATTGTTTAGCTATTGAATTCCAATGCTATTATTTCTTTGGAGTATTTATATTTACAAACTAAATGAAATCATTTGATTTTTATGGGGGCGGCCAGGCAGGCATCCATCTCACTCTCGATGAACTTTATTGTCCATTAGATCAACATCTGGCCTATTAAAAAATTCCTTTAAAATTGCATGGACTATAAAGGCAAAAGTTGTCATACAAATTTACATATCATTCCCAACAAGTATAAGGGATGGGGATACATCTTATTAGGTTTCTTCCGTAAAGGATGTCGTTAAGCAATCACTATTTACTGGGACAACATGAATTCAGTCATTTATTTTTCAGCATTCACAGAAATCCTTAAGTTCAAAACTTGTTTGCTTTCAAGCACTTTTAATCCATTTGATAACCAGATACTAATCTTTGGCTGCCAAAAAAAGCCAATTTACTAAATTCCTAATTCCTCCTACCATAAAGATTTTCTCTTCAACAAGATAATATGCCCCCGTTACCATAGGTTCACAATTGTAATTCACATACAATGTATGGACAGTCACAAACTACAATGCCCCAAGAGCAAAAAGTAGAGATTTTATCTCGGACCACTTGGATTCTAAAGGCACAAGGAAGATACTTATCACACTGCAAAGTCACCATCACCCAACCCCTATCACACAATGTCATAGTATAATAATCATTACAAACAAATATTTGTGCACTACAGGCTAGCACAACAGAGAATCAAATTCACTTTGTTTTCTATTGCAGTACGAATCTTTCTTTTTATGACTAACTTCAGTGGGAGGAGGCTGGGGAGAGGGTTCCCCAACTTGAGGAGCCAACCAGACCCCGTACTTTTGAAAAGAATCTACATATTTTTATTATGCCCTAAAAGAGAGAGAAGATGGTCGAAGCACGACATTTTCAGGTTCATCATTGGCTTCATTTGACCTATTAGAAATTGAATATTCGTGACTTATTTTGTGACACAGATGAGTGGTTGGGTCCCTAGAAGGAGTTGGTGGCTTTGGTGCAATTCGACGTTTGTGACTTGTGGACAATTATATTTTGGAAGAAACACATAATGAACCTGGCATTTGAATCAACTATGTTTGGTTTGCAATCACCAGAGAGGCACTCTAAAGCATGCTCATTTTTATCATTCATTGCATATAATACTGGCTACCACTTGGTCATGCGCTTCACTAACACAATACGAAGTAAATTCTTACCATATAGCACCACTGCAGGGTAAAAAGTGTTGACTCAAGTATGATACTTACCCTTTTGTCACAGATTTATCCTGGACACGATAGCGATTGATGTCACATACAAAAATTTGAAGTAGATAGGATTAAGGGAATTTAGTTTGGAACTATAAAGAGGGCTCAAGAGTATCAGTCAGGCAATGTTCATGTTTAAGCCTACGTCTTATGCCCAGAAAGCATATGCAGCTGAATCATTTGCCTAAAAGACTTAAAGGTAATTCTTTTAGTTATACACTCCATTTTAGAGGCTACTTCCTCCCGAGGGATTACTTCTTTAATTTATGGTAGGTCCACATAATATAATATGGTCAAAACCATATTGGAACTGCAAAATTCAACTGTTCACAATTTTTTGGGGGGGGGGGGGTTCAATATTTAGTATTACAAAAACTTGAAAAGCATCATTCGTATCTTGAGCATAAAAAACCAAAATTCAGTCAAATGTCGGCGGAGTCATATAAACCATCCATTCCTGACATGGTGTTCTTTTCCATTTAGTGGTAGTTTTTAATTGTGATTTGAAATTATTATTTTCAAAGTGCAAATTTGCACTAAGCATATAGTGGTGCTATTATTGCATACAATATGTGTAATTTGTACGGACCTATATTTCACATAAAGCAACAATGGTAAATTTGGCTATAGAAATTTAAAGCATCATTCAAACTTCAAAGTTTTGAACGAAAAACACCACTTACCATGATATGGTCTTGCAGATCCGCCATCAAAGTGCTGATTCATTCATCTCCAACAATGAATAGGACGGACTGAAATCTATTTAATAGGCCAAACACAAAACTATAATTTTTCTCTCAAAATGACATAGAAAATGTGTTAAGTCTTCATCATTTACAAAGGGTGAAAATTCGCTTAACCCCTGTGCTTTATCCCAAAATCACTTAACCACCCCGTGGCTCAAAATGTATCAAGATCGTGGAGCTTCAACCATGCTACAGGTAGATCAGAGGCAGCACCTCCACTATGCTTGCCACCACTAGAAAAGGTGAGCCCTCTGTTTTTGTTACAGGTCAAAGGATCCAATTTAGGGGGTCATTATTTACTAAAACACAAAAAGCAAAGAGAGCAATTTAATATATTTTTGAAACCACAAAGGGGATAAATTCTTTTGAATCAAACCACAAAAGGGTCATGTGAAGAGAAGCAATTTAACAACAAAAGCTATATTCTCACATACAAAAACACATGGGACAGGTTAGACACATTTTAAGCACCAGTGATAAAATAATTTTGGATTGAAAACAAAGGGGACAAAAAAAAAGTTCATTTTGAAAAATAATGAGGAATTCTATAATGTGAAACAAAAATGCAACTCACAGTTAGAAAAGTAAAAAACTAAAATGATGAACAGAGGCAGATGGCTACAGACTTTTTCCACCCAATACTTGGAAGATTGACCATTTAAAATTCAGAAAATTACAAAGTTCTTTATTCCCTGCCTCAAACATGGAAGGGCAAGTGTTTAATAATACGACTGGTAATGATTATTTTTCCCAATTATGCTCTAGCTCCACATATGAGAAGAACTTCGCTTAAACAAGTTTTAAGCATAGTACAGCTTTCCTCTGGACAGTGATCGTCAAAAGAAAAAGCAACTAGTTTAGCTACACTGTTAATGCCATGTAATGAAAATCTATGAGAACTGAAATTTCAGGGGCTAGTAATAGTGCTATAAAAGGAAGATTCTCTTGATGCTTACTAACTACAAGTTGTCCTGATGTTTTCAGCCAACCGCTAAGCATGCAGCTTATTTTAAAGCTTGAAAGTAAGCTACAGAGCAAAGACAGATGTATATCACTTCAGTTTGTCGACCAAAAGAGTTCTAAGCTTGCTATGAACCATCCACATAGCATAGTAGAAAAACTACATAAGTGGGAGGAATCCCTACCTTTGGTACATCTCAGTGGTGGGACAACTAGCATACTGTAGCTCAGTTTTGTTATTCAAAACAACCACAGATCGGATCTTCCATCTAGGGAAATGAGTCGCAGTAAATTGATAATCACCCTTGTGATGTTCGAACACTAAAGCAGCATTTCAAAAACAATGAAAGGCCACTATACAACCGGTGATCAAGTTCAAGCTTCAAATGATTACAATGCTACAAAATATATTGCATCAGTTCATGAGTACACTATTTTATGATTTAAAAAAACAAATATCTGGGAAGGAAACAAATGAAACTAAAACAGAGTATAACAGGGGAAAGAATGACAAGGACATTTGTAATGTTAGGATCATCAAGTGAGGCATTCTTGACTTTCCAAATGTGACATTTAAATACTAAATAGTATCCTGTTTGATACAGTTCAAAGTTTTTCTTTATGTTGCAATTTGCGGTTCAAATGATAACAGAAAATGGTCAGGGTATATGAATGAATAAAAAACTCTAATAATCATGTTCACTGTGTGAGGTCCAGAGTTTATAAATACCAAGCCGAAGAAAAGTAAACATCATTGTGTTTACACCTCTCCCTTTTCCTTCTTGCATTACATCCTTCTTCAACTCCTCTTGTGTCTGATAACAAAGCTACTTCTCCCTTTCCTGAATCATGGACAAAGTTCAATCTCTCCATAGTCGCCCTTCACTAGCTATAACTAAAATCCATTTCTGTGCCTTCCTTTTTGCACTAGTTACCTACCCTGACATTCTCTTTGCTGAGGCAAGGCCTATAAGGTCATTGAACAAGCGCGAGCTTGTATCCATGGAAGCTGAAACCAAACCTATCAACTCCCACCATAACACAGCAGGACAAAAAGATCTTCCACCCGACACCTCAAACCACATTCCTGGTGTTGTTCATTTAACTCCTCAGAAAGAGGAAACTTTGTCCCAAGATGCACAAAAAGAGGCCATCAGCTTTGACAATGAGCCTAAAGCTGATATAGATGACTTTCGACCAACAGCGCCAGGTAACAGTCCTGGTGCTGGCCATTCCTTTGTAAAAGACACTATACCACAAGAACAAGGTAATAGACTTGGTGATAACCATTCTGTCGCAGGTATTGCAGAAGATTTTAAACCTACGGTACCAGGTCACAGTCCTGGTGTTGGCCATGCTTTTGTAGGATACACAGTAACTCATCAATCCATGGCATTAGTTGATGGCTCAAGTACAAGTCTACCTACAGGAGATGCAGAGAATTTCAAACCCACTGAACCAGGTCATAGCCCTGGAGTTGGTCATTCACTCCCCACCACATCTGCAGACATGAATCCATAGACATGTATAGAATATAGTATGTAAGGATTGGCCACTAGTGTCGTGTATTCTCATTCTTTAGATCCATAGGATATCCAGCAGACAAGTATTTCTATGTCCATCGTTTTCGTGTCCACGTAACTGATTTCTTAAGTCACTGTCTTCTTCAATCCTATTTAATGAAATAAATATCTTTTAAACCTCTCTCTCTCTCTCTCTCTCTCGTGTATGGTGTACATATGCTGATATCCAGATATGAACGTATGTGTATATATGTGTCAAAAGCTTGTGGAAATCTATCACTGCAACATAGAATTTAGGAAAGAAAAACAAACTTTGACTGTCATACCTGCAACATCGAGTTTTGGAAACTAAAACAAGCTTGGACTCTTTCATCCTCATTTTTCCTTTTTATTTTATTAAAGGTTTGTCTATGTGCCTTGAATATCTCATATAGTTTTTTGTGCAGACTAAATTGGGGCATTGTTGTTTTGATACTGTACAATTATATATCTTTTTATACAGAATTGATGCATGCAAAACCATGCTACACGTGACCAGGATGGCATATTTATTATCATGTGGTCATTCATCTTTCTTTTGATGCAAGACTAAATTGATCTGTAACATCTCAAGTCATTTCATCCTTGATATTTCAACTACATTACAATTTGGCCTAGTGATAAATAGCTCTTTGAATAAAGTTTTTCCACACATTAATTTCTATTGGACAAGAAAAATAGATGAACGCATAGAAAAAGAGGGAAACAAATGGGGAAATATTGGCATAAACTTGCACTTTTTTATCCAGATTGTCAAAGGTGCTTTAGTAATTGGGGATTGTATAGCACAGGCTTCCTATCATATTGCGATAGTAATTAAGAATTTGGCACTGTACTAAGCTCCCAGCCTGGTTCAAGCTCAGGCAATATTGGTAATTTTCTACCTCTAGAAAATTTTTGTTCCACGAGGATCCAAACTTTGGATTTTCGCCAAGATTGCCTGTTCCCTCAATAAATATAATTAAATGAGATTGTAAGCAGCGAAATCTGCAAAACATAAGGATAATAAAGGATGTTTACTCATTCAGTTGGTAAAATTTCCAACTATTACTCTGGTCTTTGGAGTAGTGATCTAGGATTAACACATTGATAGGAGAGATCGATCTTATTGTATAACTCAATTACTGTAATAATAAATAAGAAGAATAAGAAATGAGTAATAGACAAGTATTAAATCTTTAACCCAACATGTTTCATCATTTTCTTTCCTCTTCTTCATATAAATATATATATATATATATATATATATAATATTTATATAGGCTTATTGTGAGCATCTCTTCTCAACCCATTTTTTATCAACTTAATCCCACGGGACAGAAATTCTGTTATTCCATTACAACTGGTGCCTCTAGGTCGATGCCACAAGGATCAAAACTTCTATGGGGTTTCAAAGTGTTGACTTACACTAGGGAAATATTTATGGAGACCTAACAAGTATGCTAATCCCACAAGATTAACCTCTTAAGGGGTTGTCACTACTTAGGATAAGTTTGGTTTGCGGAGGGGGAGGGGGAGGGGAAGGGAAAGATTTACTTCACCTGATAGAAATAAATGGATTTCCTTCATTTTTGTTTGGTAGGGATGAAAGGGAGAAAATTGGGAGTACTTTGTTTTGTTTGATTGAAATGAAAAGTGGAAGAAAATACTACCAATTTTACTATTATACCCTTATAAAATAATATTTTTAATATTTCTTATCATATTTTTTTTTATTTTTTAATTTAAAATATTTTTCTAAAAATATAATTTTTTTTTCTAAAAAATAGTTATTTAATATATTTTTCTTATTTTTATAAATTATTTTCATTATTATTTTATATTAAATAAAATTAGAATATTAATGTAAAAAAAAAAGAAAAAAAAAATTCATCAATTTTATTGGACAAATTATTTTTTCTAATTTTACTTTTCTTTTACTCTTTTTAATTTTTTATATTAATACTCTAATTTTATTTAATATAAATAACAACAAAAATAATTTATAAAAATAAGAAAAATATATTAAATAACTATTTTTTAGAAAAATTATATTTTAAAAAAAATATTTTAAATTAAAAAATTAAAAAAAAAATCATATAGTAATAAATATTAAAAATATTATTTTATAAAGGTAGAATAGTAAATCGGTGTTATTTTCTTCCACTTTTCACTCTAACCAAACACAAAAAAATGCCACCGATTTCCTTTCCTTTCATCCCTACCAAACAAAAATGAAGGAAAAGCATTTACTTCCATCAAATAAAGTAAATCTCCCACTTCTCCTCCCTTTCCGTGAACCAAACTTACTCTTAGGACGGAAATGATTTCTTAAGAGAGTGGAAAAGAGATTACACCCCACATTTCCTTTCTTACCAAACGAGTGAAATGTGTTATTTCCTTCCACTTTTACTTCTCCTCCCCTTTTCTTCCACTTTTCACCCCAAACAAACTACCCCTTAGCTAAATCCATCAAATATTCAATTATAAAGTTCTTATAGCCCAAAACTTGATTCTTACCATTACACCTAAGGGGGTTGGCCTTAATATTTCAAGGAAGCGAAGACAGCAATGTGCCAAGGCATCGTTGAAGATCATTATTAACTATTCAAAATTTATAACACAAATCACATACCAAACTGGGGGTATCTTTTTTACCTAATTGCAAATTTAATATTGTTTTCTCCAAACTTAATCCTTTAATATGTATTGGATATTTTAGTGAATCAATCACAACGGAAGCATACACAATAATTTTCAGAAAAATAATAACGGATCGGGTGTAGGATAAATACCTCAACATGTAGAGTCTCCAAAATTGACTGTACGTCCCTC
Source organism: Dillenia turbinata (assembly GCA_037126225.1). Taxonomy (NCBI): domain Eukaryota; kingdom Viridiplantae; phylum Streptophyta; class Magnoliopsida; order Dilleniales; family Dilleniaceae; genus Dillenia; species Dillenia turbinata. Next base: position 17,981,649 of record JBAMMX010000017.1, read on the forward strand.
GAACGGATCTCGTGGTCGGAATGATGATGACGATGTTAATCGAACCACTACCGGATCTTGTGGTCGGGATGATGATGACGATATTATTCGAACCACTACCGCAATACCATGACGCCACAAACCTCAATCCGACGATCATTACGACGGGAAAAATTTCATTCTTGGATTTTTTCTCAAGCCTGCATTCTCGTTCAACATTCTATTTCTCCCAAGCCTTCTTTTTTTCAAAAAGTCACTATCGCATAGTGAAATACCTTTAGCTATAGAGAGGTTAGTCTCAATTATAAGCTTGATCCACACTTTTAGGAGAGAAATTAGGGAGCATGATTTTAGGGTAGTTGTGGGTTAGTAGGAGTTATCCCACTAACCCCTCACCATTACCCAAAATACCCCTCTTGGACATATTAAATCAACAATATGGAAAGCTAGGATTTCTTTTTTCGTATAAGTTTTCAAAATTCTACGTAACAAAGAATTGATCTTTCATTATTAATTTAGCACGGACTATTCTATACGTATACACACACCCTAAAAAAAAATACTACAGTGAGGGGCACATGAAAGCTTCATTCGAATCTACAGAAACACTCAAGAAAGTAATTTACTTAATTCAAAAACCCTAAACGCAGGAGGAGGGGGGAGAGAGCACAGCAAATAAAGAAATAATTAAAAAAAAAAAAAAAGATTAAAGATTGGACTGGTCATGTGGGGTCGTCGGAATCTCACCTTTTTTCTTTTTCCCATTTGCTCGATTGCTGCGCCTACCTTCTGGAAAATTTCCTGTTTTCTTTTTCCCCTAATTCATCATGCGCTACTTCGATTTCATTTGAATGCCTTTTCCTTTCTCTCCTTCATTTTCGTTTTGCTCGTTTGTTCTCTGTCTCTCTCTAATTTTTTTGAAAAAGCAAAAAACAGAAAAGACGATTTCAAGGCGAAAACCCAGGAGAACGTAGTTTTCTACAATATTTTGCAAAACGTCATCGTTTTGCTCGTTCCGCCGTGCGATTAAATGCAAGATTAATGCCTAAACACATCAAAATATTATAAAATAAAATATTTTATAATGAATCCGGTCGGCATTGTTCACTTGGCCTCGCGTAGATGGTAGGCTATCGGAATTGAGCATAATTGTTTGGTCGAAGGCGATTCAACTGAGGTTTCATGACATATATTTGGGATTAGGTTAGGTTTTTCGACGAAGGCAAAATTTCAAAACCAATTTAAAATAAAAACAATGTACGAGATTAATTTAATTTTGGTTAATCGTAAAAATGTTGTATTTAAAATATATTTGATTTTAACCAAATAATGAATTAGACCTACAAAAGTTAGTGCTGTCTATTTTAGTTTTTTTTTTTTTTAAAAAAAAAACATTATTAAAAAGATTATCTAAAAAATCAATGTTGATTGGGTTAACGACGTATCCATCAAAAGAGACACTAGTATAAGCGTGGATTTCCATAAGCCCTTCTTGTACTAGAGTTTTTCTTTATAATTGAAAATATTTTCTATAAACCATAAGTTAGTTTCAAATCTGTATTTTTTAAAATCTAGTATTTAAACTTTCGTGAATACATATATTTTTATATTTTTGCGAATCCTATATAACTAAACAAAAGGTATAGTTGGTGTGATCCACGAAGTTTTAACCTATGTTTGTTTCACCTACATTCAATTTGAATTTACTGCTTTCATGATTGCAATGCAACTAATTTATTTATTTATTTTTTGTTACTTGATCACTGATTTTTAAAAATCTGATTAATTTATCTTAAACAGTTATAGAATTCAATTTAAGAATTAATTCTTTTGATAAATATTTTTCTATTTTTAAAAATCGAATTCGAGATCTTGATTGACAGACTTTAGCGATCTGTCACCAAATCTACAAATCATTTATAATGCAGCTCATTTATGTCTATATATAATTTATTTTCCGACAACAGATAAATCCCCAATAATGATTTTTATTTTCTTAAAAAACATACTTCTTTAAAAGAATTGAACACTAGAGTGTGAAAAAAAGAGGATGAAGAGTTGATCCGATGTGGTATGGATTCTAGATGGAGCATGGTTAGCATACAACTTGAAAGATTCTCGTGGAGTTCAACCCTTTTCCACAGGTGGGATTGAAAGTCAAGCGAACATTGATTCCTCCTCGTACTCCTAAGTCTTTGGTTTAGTATTTTACAAATGTGGAGATTCCACGGCCTCTTTCTGAATTAATAGTGGATCCCAAGTGATGTCCTAAAGAAGCCATAACCCTTTTGAATGACTTTAAACACCAAAAAGTGGGCATATACTCTTTGAATCACGTAAGGGTTCATCAGCTATTTCATCTTCTCGAGTCTGCCTAAGATTCCTTCTCAAGAATTAACTGGATTCACATTTATTAATTTAAACACCAAAAGGCTAAACTTTTTTATTTATTATATAAAGATTTGAATTATAAATTACGAAATTGAAGAAGAAAAAGAAGAAGAAGATGGTAAACTATGACCCTTGGGTGTCCCTTCAAACATCAAATAAAATATTAATGGTAAACCAAAAATATAACACACAAAACAACAAACCTGAGGGTGGCCTATATGCTAGTCTGGGTCCCTTGGCAGGGCATGTGTCCCTTTTCAGCTATATCCCATTTTACAGTTGTTATTTGGCGATTCTAGTGAAGGACATAAGTACCATATATATATTTGAATAAAGTGAAATTAGTATTTAATCAACTGAAAAGAATCTCTAATAGTTAGAGGCCAAAATGCCCATAAATTTGACTGTCCATTCAAAGCTCTAAGGAAGACCGTTCAGTTATAATTTTTTTTAGGGCATGTGGCGTGGTGGGGACTTGGGAGAAGGGGCAAAAGCCCTAAAGGATCCTGCCCTCTTGTGTTTTCTTTGGGTCAGTTATGAACAGTGAAAGTACCCACTTGTTGTCCGTGTCCCATCACCTTTTTTCTTTTCTTTTCTTTTCTTTTTTAATTTTCTTAAATATTAATTATTTACTAATATCGTATTATTTTGTCTATATTGTCGGAGGATGTTAAGATATTGGGCGAGATGCCCTTGCTTTTGCCTAATTTCACGAAATATATAAAATTTAGGCCAACTTTTGAGGTGGTCCAAAATTCCCAAAAGGGAATTCTCTATATGTATTGTTGGCAATTTAAATAAATAATTAAAAAACAATTTCTTTTTAAATTTCTAGTAAATAAGATTTTTGTGGATGTCTCATATTCAAATCTATATATAATCATAAAAAGAAAAAAAAAGATTTATTGTCCAAACCGGTAATACATAAAATAAAATAAAATAATACAGACCTCAACATTTGTGACTTTAAAAATGCCAATACTCAAATGAAAATAATAGAAACAAATAGGAGTAATATTTTAAAAAAGTAACAAAATATAAGAACAAACGGTAGAAATATAAATGACTTAAAAAAGAATTAAACTAGAAAGAAATCAAATTATGAATTGATTCGGGGAGAAAAATGACAACTTTATCACATAATGGTGAGAAATATTGGCTTGCCCAGAAGTCACTAATTCAAGTAATTAAATTTTTAGTAATAGCAACAGAGATAAGAGCAAAGTCATTATTTGTGGAGCAGAAAAATTCAATTCTTAACTGGGCAAGTTTTGTTCTTAATGGGAACAAAGGGAAGGAAAATTATAATTTTTTTTTAAGAGTAATAACAATAATAATATTTAAAAGGACAAATAATATATAAAATTATAATATTTTTAAATTATATATGTCAAATTATTTCTTAAAGTTTCAAGAAACAGGATAGTGCCCCTATTCCCCTCACGTTGCGCGTGAATGGGCATGCACTTGAATCATATCTCCTATAGGTGTGCATTTTTTTTTTTAAATAAAAAAGAAAGTTAGGAATTCTTGCTAGGTTTTCCCAATTTAGTCTTATATATTTTACTCAAAATATCATGTCCCAAAAAAAAAGAGCATATTCCTCTCTAACTAGCTAGCCCATGCATTTATTCAATATATGAAATTGCAGCTCAATGTGCAGAATCTTCCTTGTTGTTTGGGACCTCACATGCTTTTGAACACATTAAATATCCCATGCCATGAAGGGGAGGAAGTGCAAGAATCTTCTAAACTCCACCTTCGTTCTCTCTCTCTCTCTCTGTGCCTAGCTTTTTCTCGTAGACTAGTTCACCAGGCCATGGCCAAACTTTGTGCTTGTTTGCTTTTGCTAGTTATAATCCTATCCAGTGAAGTCCTTTGTCTTGAAGGGAGGAGTTTAGGGTGTAGGAAGAAGTGTGTCAGATGCTTGACTCCTCAAGCCAAAGATAGCAAAGTAAATAATGTGGGTGCCCCAAGTCACTTGCATGTACAAGTTGAATCAACAGATAATGGAAGTGAGGATGCATTTCGGCCCACAAAACCAGGTCACAGCCCAGGCGTTGGCCACTCCATTCACAACTAAGTTAAACTTAATGCATGATGCACTTTGTAAATTTGTTGTTCGTCCTCTCATGCAACAGAATGTTTCATTTTCATGGTCATTTTTTATTTGCTTAATTATGTAGTAATGTAAAAGTAAAACTATTCCCTCTTTGTTTGACTGCCAGAACACTCTCTCTCTCTCTCTCTCTCTCTCTCTCTCTCTCTCTCATGCTCCTTCATACGCTTACATGCACGCATAAAACCTATGTAGACCATCTAGCTCAGAGGTAATATGAGAATTTGCCAATTTGACCAAAATGTGCTTATAAGGGAATATATTAAAGAGAATAAGAATAGCTACTTATTAGAAATGAAAGAATTATAAAAGCAAAATACCTTTGCAAGTTTTACAAAATAAATAACAAATTATTACCTTTTTTGTTTTAATTAACCGATATTCGACTTATCCTACTAATTAGATTCAAGTATTGGGGGATTTAATTTAGACTTTAGAGATTAGCTCTCTCGGTACTTATTTCTTTATTTTTAAAACTCAAATTTAAGATTTTATTTAAAAGATTTTAAAAAAAAAATTTATTTTATATAACATTCTTATAAAAACTATTCCAATGTATATACAAACTATTTACCTCATAATATTCCTAATGATAAGTGAAAAATGTGCGTGAGAAAAAACGGCAGGCACATGTTTTCCGACCTAAATGTCTGCGGGAGAATCTTAACAACTATTCACCAACTACGTTTTTACCTTTTTGGGTTCGTAATCAACGTGAGGGAGGAAGCTGTTCCTCAGACTTTGGAACCTGTTGAATAGAGAGAGAGAGAGAGAGAGAGAGAGAGAGAGACCATACTTTTAATTGGCGTTTGGTATTATGGGCCGACCCTATGTCCTGCTTTTTAAATTATTAATTTACTAGTTTCCAAATATGATCCGAAAAGTATAATAATAAATGAATTAAATAATTTATGAAACAATTCTTTATAAGATAATTTATCTTAATATATTTTTATTTTATTACTTAATTTAAAATATATTTTAACTAATTCAAAATTATTTAGATTTAAAATTTTTTAATTTTTTATGATATGAATTGTCATGTAAAATTTATAATTACTAGTTAAAAAAAATTATTCCGGCTAAAAAAAAGTACATCATTTTCCTTTTTAAGCTTTTTTTTTTTGTAATGATGGATGGTGGACGATAATTTTAAACCAAAAAAAAAAAAAAATTCTCCAATTTGCCACCAAAGGTAACCAGACGTTTTGGCCATTCTTTTGTCTACGACGCAAATCTTTTCTTATATAATATTTCTCCTAGAATTTTCCATTTTTAAAAATCGGCAACTTCAACTTGCTTCTTTTCTTTTTAATAAACTGTCGACATCCGATAATAACGTAAAATCCAATTTGAATCATATTAAATCTTTAAGATATAAAATTTTTCTTATATGTATTTTCGTTATACATAACATTCAAATCTAAAATTTTATTTAAAAAATATTAATATTTGATCATTAGACTTGTTTAACTTGCTAAAGTTTTGCTCAGTGTGCACTTGAACCCCAGGTGTGACACACCAGTTAAGTGCAATTCCCCGGACTGGCTATGGCATCTATTTATAGATTTCCTGGTTGGATCGGCGGTTTGGTGCAAGTTTAACAACTATGCCTAGGCATTCATCACACGTAAATATTTCAAATTATCCTGGGTGATTATTTTAATTAAAGACTGTGATCCAATGGACTTATAGCAATCAAATAAGGTCGAGGAATCAAGAGGGTACATGAAATAGCTTGTGAGAACTACTATTGTATTTTAACATATGATTTCTTATATTGGCCTACCTGAATCAATGTCCTTTGGGTCTAGTAATAGAATATTATATTTTTTTAACCAAAATCTCAAATTCAAATTTTAAAAGTATAAAAGCATGTGTTGGAAAAGTCATCTCCCGACTTGATCTCCAAGATTCAATGGAATCAGATTAATCGGATTTCTATAATCGGTGAACAAATAACAAAATAATATTCGCATATCTGAATCAACATATATGATTTCTAAAAGGAAAAATTTAGTTATAAGGATCATTTGCTCTTATTTCGACTGGAGCGGATCTAGTTAATCAAAATGCATCATAATCATGTTTGATGAATAGGAAGAGATGATCAGAGCATAACTCATTTTCTTAAGTCCTTCAGAGCATCCCAAGCATACAAATGTCTACCAAGATTTGTTATTTTTATTATTTTTTTAAGAAAGAAAAAGGTCCTTCATCATCCACCCTAGAATACAAAAATATATCACAATGGAATAAGACTGGAGTGAACTAGAAAAGGAATGCTGTGGCTCACTAAATTTTGTCTGAGACATTTGTATTATACACAATACTTTACACTAATTTGTAGTAACCTTTATATCATGCAGTGCCCCACTAGCCTCCCCAAGCTAGGAAGAACCCTATTTTGATTGTACTATTTAATAATTCATAACGTTAACAGCGAGCAGTCTTTGGGTGCTTTCATTTGGTGGGCTAATGATCATTTTGGAATCTGAAAATAAACTACTAATTCTATGTTTGGACCCTTTTTTTTTGGCATACATTTGGTTGTAAGGTTAGGTTTCTCGACTGTCGACTTCAGAAAAAAATGGTTAAAGAAGGCCTAAAACTTTTGCAGGAACCGTCCAAATACTTGCTAAGCAGTATTTTTTGCTATATGGTTGGTGGCAGAAAAGTGGGCATTGGAGAGTAAGTGGCTAGCTACTAATACACTTAGCTCTCAATCTCATGATTTATATAATATACTAATTTTCAACCTTTGAGCCTTCGAAAGGTGAAAGAGGACTTTGAAAAACTTTTGAACGAAATCTTGATCGAAGATATCAATGGCGTTGGATTGGAGGTCTACTGTAATTTAATGGTATTGTCTAAGTGAATGGTTGTAGGTCAAGCTTTAAACAAAGATTTTTTTATATAACTTTGTATTAAATAATGACACATATTGTTCTTTCTATACAAGAAAAATCTAAGGAGTGAGAGATATTTTCAAGAAATTTTTGTGGGCCTTTTCAAACATAGCATGATAAAAAAGGCATAATCTTTAGTCCGAGTAAAAAGTGATATTTTCAATAAATTTCCATAAGTATTTCAGATATGAACCAGAGCGGAATTTTATCGGAGAAACGAGGATGGAAGTGGGGAGGCTCTATTGTTTGAGCTGTCCGTCAGGGATGCTCATTACCCTATTTTAATTTCATGAATTGAATTCAAACTCTTTTAACAAAAAGATCAAACCTTTTTATCACTTTGTTATTTTAAAAATAGTATTTTAATGATTACATAGTTTTCATATGGTATGGGGCATGAGAATATTTACAACTAGGCTTGACTAAATCTTTAGATGTTTTGGAATGTTGAGCTTTGAAAACTTAGTTTAAACTATTAAGCCATTCTATTTATATAATTTTTTCCCTCTCTTTCTTTACTATATCAATCATGTTATTGCCCTAGGGAATCTTCCCACTAATGAGGGCCTTGCAAATGTGTGCTTCTCCTGCATAGAAACTTTAAATACTACAGTGGCGCAAAGAGTTGTCAAGCCACCTCTCTCTCTCTAACAACGCTAGGGAAGTATTATAGAAGTATCATAAACCCCCCTCCCTCACTCTTTCTAATATGTCAAAATTTTGTGCTTGTCTTCTTATAATTATCAACCGAAGGAAGAAAGCATTTGACGCCAAGGTTATGCAAGGCATGTCCAAAGCATGTAGCGATCAAATCTTTGGGCGATGTAGAGGGTAGTGAGCTAAACAAGCTTGCATGGCTCACACCAAGAATATACAAGCGAGAGTACTAATTATATTAAGGAAGAAAATGTGGTTGATTTTGGACCTACAGCTCCTGGTCATAGTTCCGGTGTTGGCCACTCTCTTCACAACTAATTCCCTTATTGTGTATTTGTTATGTAGCCAAGTGAAAGAAATTAAAGCAAAACGCCTTGTTTTACTTCCATTATGAGTGTAAAAAAGTATATATTTTGTTTCTAGCAAAATGTAATTAATATATTGAATTAGTACTTAATTCTATTTCCCTAGCTCCTCACCCTCTTAATGAGAAGGTGAGGAGTCTCATGCACTAGCTTACTCTTTCTAAGTCTAATTTTTTTTTTTCCTAATTAAGTTTAAATTGATTTTACTCTTTACAAAATGGCTCTTCAATGAGAAGTATATTGCCAGTCCACAATCGGTGATTTTGTCATGTATCCTTTAGTTACATGTCACCAATTGGCCATATACCAAAGCATATGCTTCTTCCCACTTATAAGTATCTTTGCGTTATTGAACTTGTAATGAGTGAAATCACATGCTTAAAAAGGTATTCTACCAAAAGTATTTTGAAATATATATATATATATATATATATATATATTCACCATCAGAATTTAGAATCATACACTGATTAATCCGGTTCAAGCGTGAGGCCCTATTTACAAGATGACTTTTCTAGCGTAATTTTTTTCATTTTTAAATTTTAAATTCGAAACTTAATTAAAAATTTTAATACCCTAATCTAGTAGACCGACTATGTTAGTAAATGTGTATGTGTATCTCAACCCTTTTTGCTTGTCAAAGGTCACATGTATCTGGTAAGATTGTACACTATAGACCACCAATGTGAATTTTATAGGTTGGTCTTATGGTACTTTTAGTATTTTTGGAGCATATACCATTTGTCTTCTGAACCTTCAAAGCAAAAGCATTGAAGATTACTTCTTCAATGTATTTGGACCCAGAGAGAGAGAGAGAGTTTCAAAATTCGAGGTCATAAGCCCCCCAACATTTGACAGAAAGCACAAATTAAATATAAGGGACAAAGAGAATTTTGCAAAGGCTAAAGGAGAAAGGAAAAGAGATGCAGCCCTTATATGAATTATAGCAAATACAAATTTTTGCATTAAAATTAATACCAAACACCGATCACAAATTAACTTCAAATCATCCTAATTTCACATTTTCACCTTTTTTTTTTTAATTTTACTATAACAAGATTTTCTTTATTTGCATATTTATCACTATATAATTTATATAAAGAAATTTATAATTATCCTGAGTAATAAAATATAATATAAATTCAACGCCGTAAAGTTGGAATCTTAAAGTTGCAATTCAAAATTTGAAAAGCTCTAAAAGTTTATTCGGTCCCACGTGCACCACGCATGCATAGTGGTAGTTAAGTTAGTTTAAACATCAAAAATATTAGAAAAAAATCATTAAAAATTAAACCCCACTTTGATCCTCTTCAATACCTTAACAATGGCGCCTTATGTAGTTTTAAATTCAAATACCTCTGCAAAGTGTTTTTGTAGGTTTCTCTAAATGCTTTACCTTTCTATTCTAAGGGTTTGTCGCACTTGTAGACAGTGCCTCGTGCCATCACTTTTGTATGGTATGATGATCTTAATAAATAAATAGCTTAGATTCCTATTTGCACTTAGGAATTGACTGACACCCACTTGATCATTACCTATTCCTCCAATAGATTAATAATTAATTTTCACTTAAAAATTAGTTGGATTTATTTCAATTGTATGATCAGTGTACATGTGTATAAGTGGTGAAGTGCTGGTAATAGATTTTGTATGTAAACCTAGTACTTCGCTGGCTATGGCTATTAAGATGTTTCTGTGCGTAGCAATATGCTCTTCTCTTTTAGTTTCATCACATTCATTTATTAATGTCTTCAAGAAAATAATTTAATAGTCATAACCCTTCTTCTATCTTTCAATCTACAGATTCCAGATTCAAAATCCTATATAACAAAATAAAATATATATCATTCATTAATATCGTTCGACGGAGCAAAGATCCGGTGGTTGACATTGAAGGGCATCAGATGAAGGGCCGAGATGATACAAGAAATTATGGAAGACCAAGAAAATTTTGTTGTGTAAGAATTACAGTGTTGATGGTATCGGTGAAAGAATAGATGAAAAGATGCCTACAACTCCCGTTCACAGCCCTGGTGTCGGCCATTTTGGAGATCACAACTGAAGAGAGAGAGAGAGAGAGAGAGAGATGTTATGTAACATTGTCTGTTATGATTTTATTTGAACCCCATCATTATTTTGCATTGTCAACCTCGAAACATCCCATCGTGTGTGATATAAGCTTCGTATTGCTAATAAATCTGTCAATTTTTGAAAAAAGCATTAAATTTTTTTTAAAACATAGTTGTTATCTTAACAGTATTAATGAAAAAAAAAGATATTACATTTCATTAATTAAAATTTTAAATTTAAGTATTGAAAATGAAAAGCAAGTAATAGAAGAGTTGATCTCTAAATGAAAATTTTATGATTATTTAAACCGGATCAGTTAAATTTACAAATATCAATAATTTTCAATTAGATGATCAAGTTTACAAAATAAAGTGGCCCCAATGGGCAAGAAATGATGAACATTATTATTATTATTTGTAAAAGGTATGATGAACATTATATGCTAGCTATTTGTTTTCCGGATGTCATTTTTTCTTGTTTAGATCAATCTATTTTAAGTAAAATTAATCTCACAGAATACAGATGTCAATTTAAATCGATCAAAATTCATTGATATTTGATTTAGTAAACCAATTATCAGATGATATCCATGATTTTTTTTTTATTTTTCATTTTTGGTTACAATGATATCTATGATTTGATTGATTTAGATCTAAAAATTATTTAGTCTAAGGGGCATTGGGCCCAAGTGGGTCAAATCATTGGACCTTCAATATTTTTCCCCATTGGAAACTTATCTATAGGCTTAGAGCTGGGCCTGCTGATTATAATCCGCCGGATGGGCTCCAATATGACCTGAGACGTCACGTTTATCCCCTGGTCTTGCCCTCCTCAACATAATTTTTTTTGGTATTCTCTGCAAAAGTTATAGAGAGAGAGAGAGAGAGAGAGGGGATTGTATCTCTTAATAATGACGTGGATTAAGGTTTTTTTGGTCCATTGGCCTTCAAAGTTCTGTTGGGCATCCACAGCTAGGTCGATGTGTATAAAATGTCGGACCCAATTCTCTTGACTGTTATGGTTCTTTTTTTTGGGGGGGGGGGATTTTCTTGGTCTCCATGTATCAATCTTTGTAGAAACCCAGACTAGTTACTAGAAAATAGAAGTATGTCTAGATGTATAATTGGATTAAAATCTCTACATCTTATCAAAATTTAAAATAGATTTATAATTTCCATAACCATAGTTACCCTATACTATGATTCTCTCTCTCTCTCTCTCTCTCTGCTTGGAAAAAGTACATTTGAAGGGATGGCCAAGATAATATCAAAAGAATTGAAGTATTATAACCTACCTTCTCATAACATTTAATCAAAAATTACCACATTTTAATACAAGTTGACAACAATTGCTGATCAAAAACCTTAACCAAGATTATTTAAGGAATTTTTTTTTACTCATGTTTTATCTTTTTTATTTCTATTTAAACCAGAAAGGGAAGAAGGAAAACATATACAGACCCTTTTTCCCATGTTGTTTTGGATTGGTGGCTAGGTGGAGGAGATTATCTTACACTAACCTTTCCAAGAAGATACATTCCTTTTTCCTCTTTTATCCTAATTTCCAAAAAATAAAAAAATTATTCAAGCACAAAACTGTCAAATTGCATGGAGACTCTTGGGTGGTACAAAATAGGTTCCCGGATAAAGGTGAAGAAACAAAAAGCTTGCAAATTCATAGGTAGGGCTGTGAGTTTTTGAGTTTGTCATTGTCAACATCTTGGTTACCAACTAACCTTTTTGCTAAGTCCTCTTTTTCTTTCTTTTGTTTTTTTTTTGTTGCGGGTGGGGGGGGGGGTGTGGACGTTAACAGTCCCCAAATGCCCAAGCTTTGCCTTCCATGATTGTGACCTATTATAGGGCACTTTTACAACATCGCTTAGATCTTAAGGCAACATATTTCTCACCTTTTTTTTTTTTTTTTCTGTTTTTGGATAGTGTCTTGGACATCACCAGTATTCAAGACTTTATCTCGATTAATTTGGATCGATCACTGTAATAACTCCTTTTAGAAGGCGAGTCTCCTAACGGAGAACGCTTCATACACATGAGGGTCCTGATACTTCCAACGAAAGTCGAACCTCGATCATATTTAAGAGTACTCAATCCCACATCTAATTGAGATAATCATATCGGTATCTCCCCCCCCCCCCCCACACACACACACACACACACACACACACACACACACACACACACACACACACACAAAATTGAATCTTCTTAAAATGCAAAATATCTAATGGAATCTTCTTGCTTAATAAAGAGGCAAGGAATCGGATAGAAATGATTAATTTAGATAACCCATTTAATGATGAATGAAGTTTATATATATATATATATATATATTTATTTATTTATTTATTTATTTATGTACACAAAGGTATACTTAGTTGCAAGTTGGATATTTTTTCTCTTTTTAAAGTGTGAGGTCTCATCTTGTGATGTGCATGTGTCCCACCAATCTCCATTTGGACAAAAGAGAAAAAAGGAGGCTTGAAATCTTAGTGGGGGCGGAAAAAGACATAATTATTGTTCATTGAGAACAAAATCCGTGAGTTGAATATTTGTGCCGTGATGCCCACAATTTTGTTGAAATATTGGTGCATATATCTTACTTGTAAATGCGACCCACCATCATAATTGGGCATGTCTTGTCCCTTCACAAGTTGGGCCCATTTCTATTCTTGGAATTTCATGGAGTGTGATATGCCTGATTGCCGGGCCCTTGGCCTCCATCTGGCCAATCATATGCTTTTAATTTTTGTTATTTTAATTGGAAATTGATGCCCTCATTTGATATTTATTCAAGCGTTCCTCTCTGTCATGATATAATAGGTAGTCGATTTACTGAAATGAGATACTAAATTTCTTAATCAAGTTTTGGATTTGAAATTTAAAAGTGACGAAGATTATGCTGAAAAAATTACCCCTTAAATAAGGTCACTGTACACACTTGAACCAGACTAATTGATGATTTTGCATACATGTGATGAGAACCAAAAAAAGGATATACCAATGAGGGAATGACTTGCAGAATTTAAATGCTAGATGATTTCTGATGAGCTTTCGGTGGATTGATGCAATGACCTTGATCAACTTTGATCAATTGTTATATCAAAGACTTTGATGAGTGGAGAAGAATGGCAAATAAAGGAAAGCCTTTCCCCGCTTGTGAGAAAGCAATGACTCCTGTTTGCCAAGACCAAGCCTTAGGCATCTATGGATTTTCTTACCATGTAATAGTAAAATATATATGAAAAATAATTTCATAAATTTCAAACAAAAATTGCAAATAAGAAGATACATATACATAAAATGATATATTTTGAAATACAATTTATTGTATTGTCCAAAATCTAAATAAAGATGTCTAATATTTATATGTATTATTTTATATTGTAATTATAAAGATTTATAGTTTGTTTTATTTTATATAAATAAATGAAAAATATGGCTATTAGGTATTTTGACAATAGTTCTAATTCAATTCAAATATTTTATAGCGAATTAAAACTCTTTTAATAATTTTTTTTTTTTTTTTTTTTTTTTTTTTTTTTTTTTTTTTTTTTTTTTTTAAAAAAAAAAAAATTATTTTTTTTTTTTTTTTTTTTTTTTTTTTTTTTTTTTTTTTTTTTTTTTTTTTTTTTTTTTTTTTTTTTTTTTTTTTTTTTTTTTTTTTTTTTTTTTTTTTTTTTTTTTTTTTTTTTTTTTTTTTTTTTTTTTTTTTTTTTTTTTTTAAATGAAATAAATTTATTTATTTTTTTTTTATTTTTTTTTTTTTTTTTTTTTTTTTTTTTTTTTTTTTTTTTTTTTTTTATTTTTAAAAATTTTTTTTTTTTTTTTTTTTTTTTTTTTTTTTTTTTTTTTTTTTTTTTATTTTTTTTTTTTTTTTTTTTTTTTTTTTTTTTTTTTTTTTTTTTTTTTTTTTTTTTTTTTTTTTTTTTTTTTTTTTTTTTTTTTTTTTTTTTTTTTTTTTTTTTTTTTTTTTTTTTTTTTTTTTTTTTTTTTTTTTTTTTTATGGGCTCGTGAATCTCACGTGGCTTTACGTTTTCACGTGAGCGAGTAGGAAAAGAAAAAAGAAAAGAAAAAGAAAAAAAGGATAATTTCATTTATCTTGATTTGTGGAACAAATTAATATGTAACAATTCTGGAAAATTAAAGACTGATTGAGGGGAACCTTTTCCTTGGTTAAGGCTTTTTTTTTAATGTTAAATTTTATTAGTGTAATAATTATTTTATAGTTTCTTAAAATTATTTTAATTATAAATATTATAAGAATATTTAAGATAAAATACTATTTATAGAGATTGAAAAAGGAAGAGAGAATTCATCCTATCATTCTTTATGCAAAGATCTCTTGTTTGATTAGTATAAGATTCTTGAACTTTGTTACAATGATATCCCGCCCAAAAAAATAAAATAAAATAATATTAGTTATAACTCAATTAGCGTAGTTTTTCCACCCATGTAATGATCTCAAATTCCATTTTTTTAAAAAAAAGAACACAATGGTGTCCTTTGGGAGCTTGTCTAATCAAACTTATAAATTTACCTATCCGAGACATTTGCATTACACACAAAAAATAGAGGCAAAAACAAACAGCCTATCGACCTAAACTCATTCCTCTAGGAGGAACCAGAAAAACTTTACTCTTAGCTCTTAAGAACTTAATCCCCATGGCATCATTGCTTAGAAAAGGAGAACAAAGAATCTGGCGGGTTCAGAAGCTCACAGACCCCCGGCCTGCTATTATAACCCAGAGAAGCAAGATGATCAGCATATTTGTTACCTTCTTTAAAGGTGTGATTGATCTTGACCGTGTTAACTTTCACCATAAGGGACCTGCAATCTTTGATCAGAGCACTTAGATGGTGATCATCATTACATGCTTCCCTTAATAAGCTCACCACTGCTGCGGAATCAACTCCAAACTCACTGTTTCTCAAGCCTTTCCTTTTTGCGAGATTGAGCCCTTCTCTAACACCCCAAAGTTTAGCAGCCAGCACCGAACAAGTGCCCACATTAATGAAAAACCCAGCAACCCACTGTCCTCTAGAGTTTCTTCAGATTCCTCCAGCTGCAGCATGACCATTTGACTGACAAACTGAACCATCAGTATTAAGTTTGAAATTATCCTCCACTGGGGGAAACCAGCACACCCACTTCTCACGAGAGTTCTCCCTTATGGGACTCTTCCTAATGACATTCTTAATCTCACTATTAAAACTTATAATCCATCTAGCAACTTGCATGGGAAGCATCCGGACATTCTTGATATTACTATTACACCTGGCCTTCCAAATTATCCAGATAACAGCCACAAATTTACTGTTGTCTAGGATAGAAACATCTGTACTGAAGATCGAGAAGAAATTGTACTAAATATCCCCTACAAATTACATTCTTTTGGAGAAAAATAGCTTGCATACCATTTGGGCCTAGAGCCTTCAAACCCTTTATCGAGAAGAGGGCTACTTTAACTTCATCTTCAGTAACTAGTTTTGCCAGCTGACTTTTGTCTTCATTATTCAGCTTCCTCTGCCACCTATAGTAACGATCACTAGGAGAGGACACACCTTATAATCAAAAAGCTTGGTGAAGAAATCCACAGCCATGACTTTGAGCTTATCTTGGTCGAAACACCAATTATTATCCATTTTCAGAGCCACAATTCTATTTCTGTTTCTCCTAACCTTCGTCTGCATGTGATAAAATTTTATGTTTCTCTCCCCTTGGGAAATCCAATCAGTTCTTGACTTCTGGAACCTTAGCATTTCTTCCTGCTCTAGGGTCAAATGGTACTCCTTTAAAAGACTTTCCTCTAGCTTTTGCAAAAAAGAAGAGTGAGTATAAGCTGCACTCATCTTAATACCACGGATTCTCCTATCCAACTCCTCTTTCTTTTAAATATGTTCCAAAAAAATCTCTAAATTCCAGATTCTGAGCTCCTAAGCTGCTTTATTAATCGCCTGCAGTAAACAATTTTCTCCTGAAATCCAAGCCTCTTCAAAAACAGATTTAAAATTTGGATGGGATAACCAAGCCACCTCCCACCTGAAAGGTTTCTTGTCTCTCTTTGGGGGGTGGACATGCAAGTATCAAGAAGGATTGGATAATGATCTCCATGAAGCCTAGGTAAATTTAGAACTCGCAGCTCTGGGAAGTCAAGGAAAGTCTGATGATTAGCAGACCCTATCTAACTTCTATCAGAGGATAATCCTTCCATTTCGAAACTTAAACCAGGTAAACTTTGGACCCAGGGTCTCCACACTATTGAGATTGTAGCTGTTCCACCAATTCCTCACTTTCTGGAACTTATTCAAAGCCTTGACTTTAGTATTACTTGTATCCTTCACTCTACTTATATCATTAAAATCTCTCAACACAAACCAACAAAACTGCATGTTGCTGGCAATCAAGTAGAGCTCCTCCCAAAAAACCTCTTTGGCCTGAGAATTAGGTTGAACATAAGCAAATTAGGTTGAACATAAGCAAAGGACACAAAACAGTCTCCCAGGCCTATTTTGATTTTAGCATTAATCATCTGATCCGAATGAGACACCATCTCTAAACTTAAAGTATCAGATCTCCACAAGAGCCAAAGACCTCCCTTATACCCAGTTGTGGGGACAATAAATTCTCTATCTCATCCCATTTTCTTCAAAAATAGGGGATACTTTGAGGATCTGGTCTCCACCAAACACAGAGCATCAGGAGCATGTAATCTAAGAATCTCTTTGCAAGCTCTTCTAAAACTTCTAGTGATTCCATTTTGGTTACAAATGATTCCGATTGAATTCTAGTTTCATCCATAGCCCTTGGCATGTCCACCCTTTTCATTATGTGACTCGATTACCATTGAAAAAAAAGTTCATTGGCTGACAAAAGCAAGAAGAATGTGACGAGGTTACTTTTCTTGCATGATGGACTTTATATAAATACAACCCAATGGTCATCAAAGAAAAAGAAATTGTTTCCTTGTAAAAACAGTGGAATGCTAAAAAACTTTTATTTATGTGTTTTTTTTTTTTTTAAATTTAGTGTTTGAATTTTTGTGAATGTCCATATTTCTATAATTCTATAACTCCTGTGCAATCAAAAAAGGAAAGGAAATTATTGTGAAATGGTTGGGGTAATTAAGGAGGAGAAAACCAACTTCAATGGAGAAACATTCACCTCTTGCTTGGGAAAAATTTGTAACTCAATTTCTCAAGTTCGTTGAATTTCATAATTTTTTTTAAGGATATTAGTTTTAAAGCAAGTTTAATAAAAAAAATCAGTCTAAAAAATTGATCTATTAAGTAAAAGAGTCAGTTAGACTTAAGTACTACTCTATTATTGCTTTATGGATCTAATTTTTTTGTGAATCCAATATATAATTTGTAATATTATCCATTTGTTGAGAAATTGAACATTTATGAAGAACTCTTATTCCGAACGATTCTCGGTCTGAATTTTTCGAATATCATATAATTCTTTTCCCCTCTAAACAATTCTCACTTGGATTTTATAGTCCTCTTTCAGGAAACGTTTTTCCAAGCTCACGCGTTTCCCCAAACCCCCCCCCCCCCCGCCCAGCACAAAAAAGGTCATGTTTGTTTTAGGCAGTGTTTCGTTCCTACCTTCTCTCTCGTTACCCCCACAACGGGTCCCACATCGTAGATGCCGCCAAATTTCTTTTCCGATCAGACTCCGGCAATACCGTCGATCATACACCCCAACTGTTCCATTATCTATGGGCCCACACTCTATCTTTATCCGATCACCGTTACTGCCGTCGCTGACTTCGCTCCCTCCCAACTGCCGGGCTTCGACGGCGACATGTATCTTTCTCGACGGAGACTAGTGTTATTGTCCGTTTGTTAAATAACGCCGTTGAAAATATTGGATTCTCCTGCCGGCATTTTGTCGTCAACTTGGGCACCACGTTGCCACTGGTACGGGAATAAATTAATTTTAGGCTGCGCAGCCAAAATATTTTTCAGATTGGGTAAATCACGCGCTTGTGCGAATTGGTGGGTTGGGTGGACGTGCAAAAGCTTGCCACGTGGATTGAAGGCACGGCCATGTGGAATGTGTAGTAAGGGCGCAGGCAGATGTGTTAAAAAGAGAGACAGGTCACATCGTTGCTCTAAGAGTAGTCGTTTGTAAATAATCAATTTATTTAATTAAATAAATTAAATATAATTTTAATTTTAAAATTTATGTTCAACTTATTTTGTAATTTTATTTAAAATAAAAATAAAACTAACACACAATGTGCATGCATTGACTAGCCAACATTTCACTGAAATTTTAAGAAAAAATGTTTTAATGTACACACTTTTAATAGTATTTAAAAAATATACCATAAAAAAATTTTAAAAATACTATCAAAAATCATATAAAAGCCATTAAAATCCTTAACAATATCGTTAAAATATTTTTAAATGCTATTTGTTTCTAAGAAATTATAATATCTTATTTTTGTATTTCATTGGAGAAATTTTCGACGTATGTTTGTTGCAAGTACTTTTAATTGTATTAGAAGCATTGTACACAACATCCATGTCTAGAATTCAATTTCCCCAATTAGATTTTTGAGGGAGTAGTCATACAGTGATACACAATCTGTCGAGTAACCTCCAAAATTTGCTCTTCATAAATCATATATTACAAGAAGAGAATAATTATATTAAACACAAAATTTAGGAGTGCCATTGGAATTGCAACAAAGAAAAAAACATACCCTTGTAAGTAATGGAAAAGTCTAATGTGCTATCCATCCAGGTTGAATGACTATGCATAACAAAATTTGATTAATTATTGTATAAGGATAAAGAATTATATCATTTTATCATTATTATTTAGTTTAGTCTATAAACACTTCTTTTTTTTTTGGGTAGAATCTGTAAAAACTTTAAGATAATACGATGTTGTCTTCAATTTAGCTATCATGCTCGATTTAATCCAATACCTTTCCGAATTTTAGAAAATTTTGAAATATTGTCACATTAATGGTTTCTCTTAATTAAAATCTGAAAATTATAAAATATTTATCAAATTCATAAGAACAAAATTAACCAAATGATGTATTGCCCCTAGTTAAGTTCACATGAAATAGTTTTATCATTTTAGTTGCTTAGAATGACATTGTAGGTTTATATAAGACTTCATTGTGAGGCTGTTTAGAACTTAGAATTTATTTTTATTTTTTATTTTTATTTGTAATATTTTTAACTAAAATAAAAAACTTTCAATAGGTAATAGAGAATTTTGTTGAATAAAATTTTTCACCACTTTTTGTGTTTCAAAATTTCGTATTTTTCCTGAATTTAATTTATATAAAAATTATGAAATTTGTCTAATTCTATCAAACATTAAAATTACACATAAACTAGTCTAAGAAATGCTCATAATCTCGTCTAACACATATAATTTCTTAGATATAATATACTTTTGAAATTTATTATTATATATTACTTATTGGATGGTTGTAGAAATTGCCTTTATCCCAAAAAAAAAAAAAAAAGAAAATTATGAAACTCTCCATTAGGATTGTGCCATTCTTGGGGGCGTGCAAGCATGAGAACTGGAGCGCGTGGAGCTACCAACTCTGAGTTTATAAAAGGTGGGAGGAATAGAAAGAATAAACACAAATGGCTGGTCCACTACGAGACCAAAACACGGCGTCCGGCGTTTGTCTCCATTTTGCCGAAATACCCTTAGCTTCAAAGAAAAGGACGAAGAGGTAGCTCGAGCCACTGGTTCGGACCACGACGCCCGTTCTGGCTCATGCCCACGCCCCTAAGCCCTTCTGTGAGCCGCTTTTCGGCGACGTAAGAGAAATGAAGGATAGAATGGACTTTTTGAGTTCCTTTTGGACTTTTGGAAATTAAAATTTCAAATAAATATAAGATCACAGAGACTGTCACGTCCCTAACAAAGGAAAAAAAAAAAATAGTGCTAAAAAATTATCAACACAAAGTCTTCGGTTCGGGCTAACCTCACTCTCACTGAGGTTCTCTCACCCAAAAATTACACAGATTACCCCCGTAAAAATCTTTAATTACTATCCTAATTAAATTGATTTACTACAATACAACGTCTAAAAGTTTGAATTTTAAAATCTATGTAGTAATAAATAAATTTCTAAAAAATGACATATGGCAAATTTAGTTGAAATATTTGAAAACTTTACAATTATTCTTTTTTATTTTATATGATTTACTTGCAACATTTGTCAATTAAACTTTTAACAAATATGTAAATAATTTTCTAAAAAAATATTTTTTTAAACTAATTGGTAATTTTTTATACTAAAGTCAAACCGAATATTCTTTTAAATTCGGCCTAAAACAATTAAAAAGGAAGATGCTATTTTTTGTATGTTTTGTAAAATTTAAATGCAAATCTAATTGAAATTATATTTTTATAAACTGAAGTAGTATTCATTTGTACTATATTTAATTAATTTTCATAATTTTATGCCATAATTATCTATAAAAGATTTAGATTAAACATTGATTGTTGGTTTTTGCTCTTTGGCCAGGGATTTAAAATATATGCAATTTGGGTAATTAGGATAAGAAAATTTGTGTGCGAAAAAATGTCTATAACCACTAAAAATTGGCATCAATTGGGATTCAGATACTAGATTGCACAGAAACAAAAGAGATAAAATGAAAATAAATACAATGATATTCGAAAACAACAATTTATAAAAATAGAAGAAATAAAAACGTAAATAAATATATAAATATAAACAATATAAGAATTTTTATCTAAATATAAATTATTTTATAAAAATATTAAAATAAATATCTTTTATAATAAAAATCTAAAATGATCAAATATATAATTATTAATTATAAAAATAAAAATTATAATTAAATAAATAATTTATTAAATATGCAAATATTTATAAATTTAAAAATTTAAAAGTTTTTATATAAATATTAGTTAATTTAATATGTTAAAATATTTTAAAAATATTTTGAAAATAGAAAATTTTTTGAGAATTGCCCAAAAGTTTCGGTCCATGGGTGGGATTTGGGAACTCCCCAAAAGAAAATGGAAAAAATTCAAATGGAAGGGCTAATTTGGAGATTTAACAAATGGGGAAAGGTCATATTCTCCTTTACTCTCTCTTTCCGTCCTGTCCTCGTTCGTACACCCAAGGCCATTCGTTTTCTTTTCTTTTCTTTTTTTTTTTTTTGCCTTTTTCTTTCTATTTCTTTTTTCAGGTGAGAGAGAGAGAGAGAGAGAGAGAGGAGTGTGTGGTGTGCGCACTTACGGTGCAAGAATGCAGACTATTTTTCATCGCCGAAAACCTTTTCTCTAAGCCCTAAAGCACACAATCAATCATTTCTGTTTTTATCAGATGCTCACTGTCTCTGTCTTCTTCTTCGTCTTCTTCAAATGGAGTTCCAAAACCTAATGATGACAACTCTGCAACACCAACTACGTTGTCGTCTACAACCTCAACAACGCCTCTCTCGGTTATCTCTCTTTCTCTCTCTACTTTGTTTCCATTTCATAGGTTTTCATCAACTTTATCTCTCGTTTCTTGTATCTGATCATCGTTTCTCTTCCCTCTAACTCTCTCTCTCTCTCTCTCTCTAGCTTTCTTAGGATTTTGAGTTGGGTTTTCATTTTTTGATATAAGGTGTCATTTTTCACTATTTTTGTTGCTCTTTTTTATTTTTTATTTGGGTTTTGCAATTTTCTGAGTTATTATTGCTAATAAATTTTATTGTTTGTTAGTTCAATTAGTGTTGCAATGTATTTTTTAGTACCGTTTTTGGGTTCATGTCTTTGTTACTTAACATAATCAGAACTTTGGTTATCGTTGATGTCTTTGTTTTTGAGTTTAAGTAATGGAAAATTTGTAGATTGTAAAAAGAAAAAAAGAAAAAGAAAAATGATGGTAAAGTTAGTACTTGCATTTAATTAAACTGGGATTTGTTAATTTTGTTGTCTAGTTTAGAATTTCAGAAGAGATGAGGCTATAACTGATAAAGATTTCATTGGGATTCTTTCTGGTGCATCTTTTTAGTTGCAATTATACCCTTCACTTAATTATTAACATTTGCACGCGTTAATCATTTGTCTAAACAGTTTCATAAAATTCTTTCCTTTTACATTCAATTTCTTCCCTTTTTAGGCACAATCAAGACGAAAATTCAATCTTGTACTTTTTGTTCTTCTATCCACCCTTTTTGGTATGGTGTCATGTATTGGTTATTCAGAGTCGTCCCTTTGTTTGTGTTCCTAAGAAGTGGGAGGCATTTCCCACCGCAAACTCATGTCTGTTAGAACTTAATTCTTGCTTGGTGTTCACTCACCAATTAGGGATGACAATTTGTACCCAACCCGGTGGATACTCGCCCCTACCCTACCCGGTGGAGGTGGGTAAGGGGCGGGTATGGGGCGAGTGAGGGTATGAAATTTTCAAACCCGTGGAGGGTGTAAGGTGTGGATATGAGTTTTGTATCCACTGTGTACCCTATCCGTCCCTCCATATATATATATGCACATATACAAGTCGATTCAGAATTCTGAAAGTCAACCTGAAGTGCAAACAACTCTCTCTCTCTCTCTCTCTCTCTGTCAGAAGATGATGAAGATGTTCTGGATGAAGATGTGTTGGATAAAATATCAGTAGATTAGAAGGAATGCTCATTGAAATTTTGGAGTATAGCTATACTTTTGACATCTTCTTTTAGTTCTAGTATTAGTTTGAAATCAAGTAATTTGAATGTAGCTATTGTCTTTATTTTGATATAATTGAAATTGATTTTAGAGTTTTATTATTTATATTTTAATTGAGTTGTTATTATACTAGAATACTAATAAAGGTAAAAATTAAGTAGATCTGAGTGAAAAAAAAAGTCAACTTGCAAATGCAACAAGTCGATTTGCAAAGACAACAAGTTGACTTGCTATGTAGTGGATAAACCCGCGGGTAGGGTTGGGTGGAGGGTAGGTATACAATGTCTTACCCACTGCGGGTGGAGGGTTGGGGTGGGTATAGAGTTTTAAGATGGAGGGGCGGGTAGGGTTTGACAGAAACCCGCCCCTACCCGCCCCATTGCCATCCCTATCACCAATAGATATCCTTTAGTTGTATTCTTGTGTTATCATGTTTATTGTATCTCCGTAACTGGAGTGGTGGCTGTGACTGCGGGATACTGTCATTTTCATTGTTTGTTTTGGTTCTCTGCAGTTAGATTGATTGTTTTTGTTTATTTTTTATTCTTTCAGGAATTTTTATCACATGGTCAAAGCATTCTATTTGTTGGTTCTTCTATGCACTCTTTTTCGTGTTGCAGCACCTGGACCATGTGCCTTAAGTGGGATGCTTAATTCAGTTGTTTATGATGCATGTGGATCATTGAGAGATGACTATGATGCAGGACTCCAGAATTCATATGATGGTGATATTAAGTTAGACTATGTTGTGGACAATTCTTCAAAAGGTGATGCAGGACTCCAGAATTCATATGATGGTGATATTAAGTTAGACTATGTTGTGGACAATTCTTCAATACGCACCAACACAGAGAATATATGTAGAGATGCAGGAACGTTTTGCTTTCCTTCGACTTTACCTGGTTTTTCATCTAGGGAGCATAGAACAGAAAAAGGTGTTTCTGAGTGTCAGTCATATGATATTTCTGAAGGACCATTTGACACTAGTACCAAGCCAGGTAGCTCAACACTTGACCAAGTCAGGTATAAGTTATATAGTGGAAAGTCTGTGTATTGTTCTATGAGCTCAAAAGATGGAAACCATGCCTTCTCTTCAAGTATAAGTTGTGGCAATGATCGAAATGATGTTGCTTCTTGCAGAGGACATTTACTCAATCAAAAGATCTCAGATTTTGGCCTCAAAAACAACAATGAGGCAGTAGAATTGGGCTTTTCTGATGGTACTATATCACCTTATGTGCAAATAAGCCCTCCTCTGCTGGATTGGGGACAGAAGTATTTATATTTTCCTTCTATATTCTTTCTAACTGTAAAAAACACCCACAAAGACAGCGTTTTACAAGTTTATGAACCATTCAGTAGCAATACACAGTTTTATCCTTGTAATTTTAGTGAGATGTTACTGGGACCTGGTGAAGTTGTTTCAATGTGTTTTGTCTTCTTACCTAGATTGTTGGGCTTGTCCTCTGCACAGCTGATCTTGCAGACAAGTGCTGGTGGATTTTTAGTCTGGGCAACAGGTTATGGTGTTGAGTCCCCTTTTGGTATACACCCTTTAGTAGGTCTAAATGTTTCTTCTAGCGGGCGGTGGAGTAAGAATTTGTCTTTTTTTAATCCTTTGGATGAAACCCTCCACATAGAAGAGGTAACTGCATTAATCTCCATATCTTCTGGAAAAAGTTTTCATTCAACAGAAGTTTTATGTGGCAAAGAAAATTTTGATGGTTATGATGACTCTAGTTTGCTTAGTTATAAGAGTGAGCCTGTTGTGGACACCAGTGAAGTTGGGTTTCCACTTCTGGCAGTAAGACCACATGGAAGCTGGGAAATCAATCCTCTTCAGAGTGCAAGCATTGCAGAGATAGATGTCTCATCTGATATTGAGGGAAAATTATCAGGTTCTGTCTGTGTGAGAGTGGTAATGGATTTGCAAAATAGGAATGATATAGTTATGATTCCTCTTGAAGCTGATGTGGACAGGAGAGCAGCATCTTATGATCTCACAGGTTCTGTTGCCGCATCTCTTGAGGCTCTGATGGCATGTGATAGTGGCAAGAAAGTAGTTGTTGCCCTGTCCCTGAGTAATGGAACTCCTTATCCTTTAACCCTTGTCAAGATTAGTGAAGTCACAGAAAACCCGGGGCTTTTTCAGTTAAAGTTCATGGGAGGCTTGATGCTTTTTCCAGGCACCATAACACAAGTAGCTGTCATTAGTTACTCTTCCCCGATGGCTAAAATGCCTGATCCTCCCCATGAAGTTCACAATGTGCACATGAACTGTGCAATACACATAATGACAAATGATTCAAGTGATTCTCAGATTGAGATACCTTGCCAGGATATCCTTGGGATTTGCTCAAAGGATAATTTGGATATGTATATTGGGCATACATATCACTCGAGAAAGGTTGAATTTGGCAACAAAATTACTGGATCTATAGACCATAACTTGAAGTCACAATCACTGACCAAGGTGTGTTGATATTATTTTCTGTTTCTCAAACATGGTTGGTGCAATGTTTTGCATGAATTTAAGTACAGATAGTTCAACTATTATGTCTCCTTGTTGATGCCATTGGGCTTCATTTTTTTCCCCCTTCTTTCCCCCTCTGTATGCCTTGTACTTTATCATATCATCTAGAGGTTATCACTGCTCGTGATCCTATTGTACATTTAGGTAGGGTGACCTTCGATTACTAGATGATAAATTTGCTTTCAGCTGTCATACTTCTTATTGTGTTCCTGTACCCGTGAAACCATCTTTTTTACCATCAGCACATCAATAGATCTCTTATGAGTTTTCTGTCCTTGTGAGTGCATACGTGCATAATGTTTGAGTGTCTTATATATGCTCCAACTTGGTATCTGTTGGCTTGTTGCAATCCTGGATAGAACCAAATTCATGGGATATGACATTCATTGCCTCCTACATTGGTGCAGTCTTTTCTTCGCTTTGTTCTTTTTTTCTGTTGTCTTATCCAGGAAGGCTTTTTGATCCCCGCTACCTTTACTTAGGTCTTTAATTGATTATAAAGACTAATTTTAGTTTATAGCAATTTCTCTTTGTTAGCTTTTTGATTCTTTCAGTTATGGATGGATATATAGGCCCTTGTTAACCTGATATGTTATGCCTAAAGGGTAGATGTTAGTCAGATGTAGTGGTTAAAATCTTAATCTACATATATGGATGCCATAAATTGTCATCAGGGTGTAAGACTTCCCAAGACATCTTCCTTGTTCTGCTATCTGTTCTTTCAACAAGTGAAAAAGGCAAAATGAGACTTAAGTGGTAGGCTTCTGGAGCATTTCACACATGTTTTAGCAGCCCAAATCAGCCTAGGAAGGACACTTTTTTTGGGGGGGGTAGTTTGTCCGTGACTCAGTTTCTTGTTAGCGACTTAGCTGTACAGTTCTATTCTGGGTTATTCGTAGTTTCTTGCTAGTGCCAAAGCAGTACGGTTACTGTGGAACAGTTGCATTGTGTGCATAGCTCATTATCTTTTCTGAAAACAGTACAAAATGCTAGAGGCTGGTTGAGCGAAGCTGGCCTTTCAATTGGGAAAATGAGCTCTTTGTGGGCAAGAGGGGCTGGGTAGGTGCTGCTAGGCCTCCATGGACTTGACTAGTGCATGCTGTCATTCTTTCTCTCATAGAGTTGGAAGACTCTGTCTGATTTTTCTTTTTTTTTTTTTGGGGTACCGGACTGTCGGTATCCAGAGCCATGCTGTTCGAGTGTTGCGGGGATCCTATTTAGGGGACGGCTCTTCCAGTATGATCTTTTCCATTCCCAAGTAGACTCTCTGTCTGCTATGAAGTTAAAAGAAATTCAATAATCCTACCCTGCAAAATAACAAATTGACTTGGAAAATTATTTAGACAAAGATACCCTTCAACTTAGTTCTTGTTAAACAATGCTCATCTGGAAAGCTAGGCTGTTCAATGAAGAAACTGAACATAAATCCTGTTTTGTTAAATATGCATTACCATGTCATGCATTAGAACCTTTTCCTTTAATTAGGGAGGTAAAGTAATATTTTTTCCCTGGGATAATCAGTGTTATTAAATTGTCTTTATTGGCGAAGCACTACAACTGTGACAACAGTTGAGCACATATTAATTTGGAAATTATTGATTTGATTTGATTTGATTTTTTTTTTTTTTTTTTTTTTTTTTTTTTTTTTTTTTAACACAACTGATTTGGTTATTTGAATCTTTAGATTAGTGTGATAGAGGCAGCAGATGCAGATGACTTCATTCTGGTGAACTGGAAATCTCAGGGATCCTCAAGTTACCTGTCAGTGCTGGATGAACAGGAGGTAATCTTCCCATTGGTTCAGGTTGGAACCCGCTACCCCAAGTTGATCACTGTCAAGAACCCTAGTGAGCAGCCAGTCATAATGCAGCTCATTCTAAACTCGGGGGTAATCATTGATGAGTGTAGGAGCTCAGATGAGCTTGGGAAACCTCCATCTGCTATGCTGAATGCCAATGAGTCAAGCTCACCAACACGTTATGGGTTTTCATTAGCTCAGGAGTCGATAACAGTGGCTTATGTCCATCCTCATAGCATAGCATCTTTTGGGCCGATTTTCTTTCATCCTGCTGATCAGTGTCAATGGAGGAGTTCTGCTCTAATAAGGAACAATCTTTCTGGTGTGGAATGGCTATTGTTGAGTGGAGTTGGAGGGTCTGGTTCCCTTGTCTTTTTTGAGGGTTCCAAGCAAGTACATAGTTTAGACTTTGACATTGAGTTACCAAGTTCATTTAATATTTCACCATCAGAAGAATTTAATCACATGGAAGACACTACGCGTGCCTGTTCTCAGCCTTTGTTGAAGGAGCTACATGCAAAGAATGTGGGTGATATGCCTCTGGAGGTAAGAAGGATTGGAGTTTCTGGTACTGAGTGTGGACTAGATGGGTTTAAGGTAAATACTTGTAATGGTTTTTCCCTCGAACCTGGGGAGTCTTCGGCAATCAGAATATCATACCAGACAGATTTTACTGCTGCTATAGTTCACCGAGATCTTGAGCTGGCTCTATGCACAGGTATTCTTGTGATGCCCATGAAAGCAACGCTACCTATAGACATGGTCAACCTCTGCAAGAAATCAATGTTCTGGATGCGAGTGAAGAGATCAATTGCTGCTGGTCTTTTTGCTGCTCCCTTTATGCTTCTTGCATTTTGTTGCATTGTTCCCCAAGCTATGGCCCTGGTTTCTGTGGTTTCCCTGTTGAAGAATCAGAGCACTTCCATTGCTTCCATAAGAACTGCAGGAAAATCTTCGCGTGCGCGTCGTAATAAGAGAAACTGTAAAGTTGCTGTTTCTGCAAAATTTGATGGGTTGTTAAGTTCAGTTGAGAGAGATGAGACTTTGATGTTGGGAGCTACTGGTCAATACCCTGGCAGTCAAGTTGGAGGCTCAGAAGAAGGGATTGATTCTCATGATGTGCGGCCAACTGCAGGAAATCAGAAAGTGAAAACCGGTTTGCCAGATGGTGCAAAGGAGTACATCCAGTCTTCTCTTTCACTTTCAAAATCTCTCGTGGTGGAAGGCTCTGATTTACCTGCAGCTTCACAGCCTGGAAACTTGACAGTTAGGATTGGAAAAGAGAAGGGAAGGCGGCAAAGAAGGAGGGGGGGTGCAGGTGCAGGTTTTACAGCACTATTTGAAGTTTCAAGTAGTCAAAGTGGGAATTCTACACCTTCTTCACCCTTGTCCCCTGTTTCATCTGTAACACCAAAGCGAACCTGGCTGGTATCTCCGGATGTTGAGCAATCTGTTGAGGCAAGGAGTCCCTTTGTGCAAGTAGCTGAGCAACAGTATAACAAAAGCAAATTCATGGAGCCTGCTTCAAGGGCAGATGTGATGGACCATGTATTTCCAGGTGAATATTGCTCTACTCGTGGGGTTACTACTACTCTGCATCAGCCTTCAATGCCAAGGAAAACAGCAGGAAAACCTATTTCGTTGCCTTGTGCTACTTTCCCTTTTGCTGCCAGACCAGCCTCTAGTGTCCTATGCTCCTCTCCTTTCTTGGCTTCAACATCTACAATTGCTCCAGAATCTCGAGCTCCTGGTTCCAGACTCTACAATCACAAGACTTTTCCGGCGGAGGAAAAGTCAGTGACTGGGAACGAATTTACATATGATATCTGGGGTGACCATTTCTCTGGGTTTAATTTGTTGGATAGATCAAAGGAGGTCAACCACATGAATTCCAGTCATACAGAAAGCGGTTCCAATAGCTTCTTTGTAAGAGGTCCACAGGATCTCAAGACTCATCCAAAAGCTGTAAGTTGTTTCCAAGGAGAGGGCTAATAATAATAATTATTTATTATTATATCTTATTTGTCTCATTTTCACTTTGTCTGGCACATTTCCATTTTTTCTTCATATAAGTTCTATTCTGATTGGACCTTTTCTTTCTTCTTTGATATAGTTCCTATTGTTAAGCCCATGTTGGACCTTTTGTCTTTTACAAAATAATCATTAGATCATGCACTATTCTTTATTATTGTCTTGAGAAAAGAAAAGAAGATCCCCCTCCCCACACCACAAAATAAAAAAAGGGCTTACCCGGTGCACAAAGAGCTCCCCAGCTTATTGTGGGAGTAGGGAGAGAGTGGGCGTATTTGTACTCACTCCACAGAATAACAAAACAAATAAATAATTAAATAAATAAATGCTTTGATTAATTGCCACAGAACTCAGCTTTCTGAAATATCCCCTGCGCCAAGATGGAGCAACCGTTAGAATCTTAAAGTGGTAGACAAAATGCCATATCAATGATAATTCCTAATTTCTGCTTGGTATGGCTTCTTTACTTGATAAATAGTGCAGGGTATATCCTGCACTTTAGAATGAAAGATTTGGCCAAGAATATTCAATTCACCATGTTTGGTGTTTAAACTTTATTGTCAACGGCGTGCTTGTGATCTCATTTGATATAGTGACTTGATTATATCAAATGGGTAGTTGTAGTAGGCTACCAGAAAAGGAAAAGACTTTGGTTGGTACCTTGGAAGGTGCTCCATATTCTGGTATTTGTTTCATGCCATTACCGAGGCTTGTGAATTTCAATGTGCATCATTCATATTTTGCTTAGAATCTGGGTTGTAGCTACTCAATTACAGTGTAGCCAAAATTATGTTGCCTAAATTAAATTTCTGGTCTATAATTCTGGGTTGTTTTTGTTACATGTGTGATGATTAATATGGCTTTCAGTAGAATGGGCTAGAAACTTAGTGGGAAATTCTAAACATTAAGCCCAGATTTTAAACATGCCAGATTCTAAGGGTGCAGTGCTATAGGTGGGAAATTCTAAACATTCAGGCCAGATTTTCTGGTCCAAAAATTTGATGCAGGTGTTCAATTGTTATCCAACTTTGTAGGGTGGCACAAAACCAAAGAAAACTTGGTATGTGGCTGGGCACAATTTTGTGCTTAACTACTGGCTTTAGCTTGTAGCCTTTTCCTTTCTATCCACTCATGAACGGACTTCTATTTACAAGTCATGGAAGTGAATGGACCTATTGTATGCCCTACACTCTCATGTTCGCATGTGGTGGGCTGGGCTTCATTGGTCCTTCTAGGCCTTGGTTCAGTAAAGGTTGCCATGGTCATGCTCAGGCATGGTTGGCTATTTTGGCCATTCCTTTTCACCCTATTTTATTTGCCGAAAAAGGGAAAAATCCTAGAAGGATCAATCATAAGTTGTTCATAGAATGCAGTTTGTTACCTTGAATTAGAAATGCAGGTAGAAGGATCACAAAGTGCTAATTCATATGGGGCCATGAACAGGCACAGCTAGCAAGTGGTGGTTATTACAGGGAGAAAAGCAGTCAACTGGGAACACTTAAAATAAGTTTTATAATACAATGCATTCAAATCCGCGATATTTGGTGCCACCTTTAATTTTGTTATTGTTATTGTTATTATTACTACAATTATTGTTGTTGTTGTTGTTGTTATTATTATTCAAGCTTTTATCATGGTCAAAGTACTATGTAACAAATTCCTATGCCAAGTCCAGGTACGGGGCTCTCCTTGACAACAACTGTGAAAGTTGGAAGCTGGCCGGTAGACTACAGGTAAAGTCAGACTCATTGTGATTCCATGACTTTTCTCCTAACTAATTCCGTGCTTTTCAAAGCAGTCTACTTTCCCAAGCTTTGTCTTGTATGACCTAACCATGCTGTTGTGCCTCTTTTCTTTGTAACTGTCAAAGAGCTTTTAGCATGAAGTACGTTAGAATGCTGTTCCTTTCATGCTTTTATGGGAATTGGTGACACCTTATGGGGCTGCTCATTCTAAGTTATAAGCAGACAGGTTAAGATAAGCCAAGAACATAACTCCGGACGTTGACAAGAGAGAAGGTAGTTGATTCCTGCTGGATGAAGAGCCGGCCACTGAGGAAAATGAAGTAAGCGTGCAATTCATGTCATAATTGATATGCAATTCATGTCATAATTGATATGGCATATCCAGGACCATTTTCTTGCAGGAGGTGACCCAAAAGTATTGCTGGAGATGGTGATTTATCCTTCTTGAATCTCTAATGTATTGGTGCAGTCATTTTGTTGGTCTAAACCATATATCAGTTTGAGTTGGGACCATTCTATTTTCTTTCTTCTCTAATGTGTAGCTTCTGCCTTGTGATGCAGATTATTTCTGGTTCTGGCAGAGCTCAGACGCATGAGAAAATGGTGGTCCAATATGTATTAGCAGGACCACTTTCTAATGCAAATGAGGTATGCGACCTCTCCATTTTGGTTCTTACCACATGACCCACCTTTCTGTCCTTGTTACATCTATGGATACACCAAAACTTGTGATGCTGATAAGGGTATTGAGGATGTGATGCGATGCCTTTTTGTAGGTCCATTGCTGCACTGTTTTGGGTGAGCTATGGATAATGTGGTCTCAACAACAGCATGCATGTTTACTGATAACATTACTTAGAATTTCTGTTGCTATTTGCAGTTGGGTTATCTTAAATTTGCCAACGTAATCCAAATGTTTAAGTCAAGCCCTAGCTTTTCTTTGAGAATACTCTTGTGACTAATTGTGAATTTGCTTTAAGCCAGCTTGCAGGAGAAGGTGTAGAGATCGTGCGACTGAGGATGGAGATGTTGATATGTTCAAAGAAGCTATCTCCAATTTTCAGCCCTAGGAAAAAAGAGGTATGCTCATTAAATTTTGGGTAAGATGTGCATTAAATTGCACTGTTATTTGTGAGGAGTACTAACTAAGGTGGGGAATGGATGGCCTGCGAAATTCTGCAGCTAAACAATGTCCTTGATTAACAAGAATAGTCACAGTAACTTTTTTAGAAGCTAAATGTGTGTCTCTCTTTCTGGAAATCATTAATTTTCCATCGACAAATCAACCCTACGATGGTTCCACTATAGTGGCTGGCTTTGTGGTCTGTACATGTGGCCCCTAGTTTGTGGCCTCTTTTTCACGAGACTGCCTCAGTAACTTTTATGTTTCGCTTTTGGTTAAGCCCTAATCTCCTCCCGCTCCCTCCTCCCCCCCAAAACAATCACAAGGCAATGTCCTCAAAGTTTTTGGTGGCGGCCCAGTGATTGTGGTTTGTTTGGCCAGAGTCTGCGTTGAAAATGGTACGAGGGTGTTCAAATGATGGTGGAAAATATGATGCCAAAAAATCAATTTAATAAAAATATACTAGTATTTTTCAGTTTAGTATTTTACGTGTTGAATTTTTATTTTGAGGTTTTTTTTAATTAAGCTAAAGATGATACCATAATGAGAATATAAAATGAGTTAACAACAAAACTATGTTTAAAGTATTTCTTGATAGAAGATTAATACTAAAGCTTGAATGGGCTCAGCATTATGCTCAGATTAAATTTAATAAACAAGTTCAAAAACCTTAAAATTTTAGTTTTTATGCGTTTGAATTTTTATTTTATTTTATTTTATTTTATTTTTAAGTTTTACGATGGATATGATGCTAGACATAGCTGAATAGAGAAAAAAAAAATGTGTAGGGCATAAAGGGATGGTAGAGTTTAATAAAATTTCATTTCCTTAGGCTATTCTGTGATTTATAATGTCCTACTTATTGGCATTATTAGGTTGTCACTTTAATGTAATTAGGGCATGTGTTGCCAATTGAAACGCATCTTAGCACCAAAACTGAAAGGTTGCAGAGTTACAGAGTGTGGATGAATTATGAAAGTCGGCTGCTGAAAGAAATGAATTACAATGATTTTAGTGGCATGGAACTTTTTGAGAGGCAGAGCATGTGCCATGACTTAGATTTCACTTAATACAGCTGACCCACTCTTTGATGAGAATTTTGTAGGGAGAGCCCAAGCATCATCATCACCAGCATACCAATTCTTTGCTTTACAACCTACAGAAAGGAGGGCATATATGAACTCCCAACTAGCTAGAGTGTGAAGGTCCCACATGGTTACCAAGAAAAGGATTTGGGCATGTGGGCTCATGGTGTGCAATAGGGCACTCGCCCTCATATGTGGTTTGCAATTTACTGATTTAGGGGACCTTTCATCTCGTTTTGCCAATTGCTGTAGACTACTACCAGCCGCAGCCCGCAGAGGCTTCCTTCCTCCCTGTATGTTCACAATGCACATGACCTCTCTCTCTCTCTCTTCCCCCGCTCCCCCCCAACCATTTTCCCATAAGCTAAGGAGCCGTTTCTGGTTTAGTCTGAAATAGATTGAATTGCATACAGTCACGATATGGTACGAGATTAACACATTTTGTCAGGAGTATTTTTCCCATTTGTCACCAAAGTAGTATTAGTTACATCTATAGTGAAAAATTATGAATTTAACATCATCTTTTTTGGTTCGTGGGGTCTGCTTTGGTTAATCCCCAGAGCATATTTTGTCACTTGACAAAATTGATTCCCGTTGAGCACTGTTGTTGGGAACAAGATAATTGTCCTTGAAAATGACTTCCTTATTAGAATACTAGAGCTCGAGTTAATTTATGACACAAGGGTTCATCCCCAAATTTCAACGTAGGATATATATATATATTTTGATACAAAGAGATATAATTAAATGAGATTAAATTAAGGAATAAAAGATGAAAGTGAAAAATCTTTACCGCTTAAGTTGTCTGGACACGGAATGTTATGATCACTTTCAATGTAGACGTGCATTAATATTCATTCATCTTGCATTAACGATATTCAATAAGAATCATTGTATATGATAAAATATTACACAATAATTTAGTATTCAAACATAAGTTTGATCCAATCGCATAAACTCTCTACACCACTTGTACCGTTCGATTTCTGTAAATGATGTTTAATTAGCAAAAAGAGTAAGAAAAATTTTATTTAATGGGTTAATCAAATCTCATCCAAAAATATTCAAAATAAAATAATAAAAAATAAGAAAAGGACAAAACAAGACTGTGATAATCATGATTTGAATGAATAAGGGATAGGACAGAGAGAGAGAGAGAGAGAGAGGAGTTGCCAGTACAGATCTGGTCCTTGGTCGAACAGTAATGCATAATAATAAAAAAGCACATATGGGGATGCAAGCCTCACGTGGTTGCCAATAAACTAAGGGTTCATGCACCTAATCTTGTTTTATAATCCGAAATACAAGTCCACAAAAGACAGTGGGAAGTATCTCAAGCCCCATTCCATAAAGTTTTGACAAAAAAGCCAACACATTATTAACCATACATCCTCTGCTATTCTATACATAAATTTTTATTTTTAGGAGAGTCATTGCCCCCACCCCCCACCATGCCAATGCCACTTCCCCCTCCAAACCCTTCTTTCTTATTGTCTAACTACCAGACATAGGGACCCAAAATTTACTTTACACAAATAATTTACATGTTTTATGAGCACACGCAGAGCATGCAAGTTGTTCATTACGTTTATCTATATTAATTTAAGTTTATAAAATATATTGTTATTGTATAAAACATAAAATAGAATTAGAGTGAATGGTTTTGAATTCGAGACAGATCAAATATTTAAATGAATTGTTATTATTATTTTAAATTTTAACTCAAGTAATTCGTGTCTATCATGATTGATATTCAAGAAAATTGGCTCACTAATTCGGGATGGGTAATCTTAATATATATTAAAAAGATGTAAACCTATTTGGAAAAGAAATTGAAGTTAAATTTAAGTGAGTTGTTAGATATACTTTTTAATACAAAACATTATTAGTATAATAAAGAGGGCCATGGGAAAAAGTTAGCCATAAGTCTCTAATAACCAAATCTTATGTATTTCCAATTACAAGGTCATGCATACACACTATTTCTTCTTCTTCTTCTTCTTCTTCTTCTTCTTCTTCTTCTTCTTCTTCTTCTTCTTCTTCTTATTATTATTATTATTATTATTTAATTAGCATGTTGATTTATGGTCCCTTTTGAGAAAGTTGAGTCTTGATTTAAGTAAGATTATGTACTGTTTTTTTTTTTTTTTTTGTCATAGAACACTTTCCCATCGATCGGTATCTAGAGTCATACTCCAACTAATTCGGTCCAAGTCACGGTCAGGCCCATTCTTAGGGTGAGCTCTCCCAAAATAATTTTTTTTATTCTTAATATTCAAACTCGAGTCTTGATTAAAGGATCTAACGTCTTTCCAACTACGCCAACTATCCATTGGTTTATGTACTATATTTAATATATAGAATAAGGATATAATGATATTTTGAATCATTTTTATAAAAAAATATTTTTATTTACAAAATCTCATACTTTAAGAGAAATTACCTTAATAAAAAAATGTTACATTAGAATAAGATCAAAGAAAAAAAAAATTGACCTAAATTGAGTCGAGGTAAGCATTTTTTAATGGTACTTATTGCATGCAGATAAGAGGAATCATATTCTAAGTCCAAAAAGAAAAAAGGAAAATTGGGAAGATCCAATCCTAAAATTTTGCATACAAGTTGATTTAGAAATACCCGAAATTTGGTCCATCTCACTCATTAATACATTGTTTTTAAATCTCTTGCAGGTTAGAGAGAGAGAAAGAGAGAGAGAGAGAGAGAGAGAGAGAGAGAGATTACCTCAATAAATAAAACTATGACCAATGACTTAGGAGAAGTTTGTTTGAGTACGTTAACCACTTGTGTTGTCTAATGTCTCTTCCATCTACGACATATCTCTACTTATAATCATTTGCATTAGGCTTCATCCTATTTAATATAACATCTTGTTTAAAACTAAATACAAAATAAATTTAATTCATTTCAGTCAAATTTTTAATCATTTCTATTTTGAAATAAAAGATTAAAATATAGAATTCAATTCATTGAATTCTATTGTTTGAAACAACTAAAGTACCTTTAAAATTAATTTTAAAATTATTATTTAATAGCATTATGCAAACATTTTTGAAATTTATTTCAAAATTTTATTATTTTTTTATAAAGCTAGAATTGATCAGCGTAATTTTTTATTTCGAAAAAACAAAATTTAGAATCATAAAATATTTATGAAAGTTATTTATTCAATTTTTCCAAAAGAGAGGAATTTAAAAAGAAAAAAACTTACATTGGGCTGTTCTTTTTTTTTTTTTTTTTCTTTTTAATTTTCGTATGCGCCTAAACCCAAAAGGCTAGTTTAAATAAATTTAAACATAAATTTTTAATCAACATAGAATTTTACAAATAAAAGTTAGAAAAATTCAAATGATTAATATATAAATTTTTTTATTAAAAATTTTAATTAAATCTAATATTAATTTTTTGAAACAATGTTAAAATGATTTCACAAAATAATGAGATGGCGAAAGTTAAAGGGAGATGGGGTCGGCTTAATAATTATTTCCTTATGAAAATTGAGTATTTCCTTGACACGATTGAATAAAAAAATCGAAGATTGAATTGCATGTTATGAGGGTCTCACACGTGTCACCCAACTTTTAATATTCTCCTACTTATACTTAATGTAAGGACCATAGTATTTAATAAATAATATTAAATGATATTCTACCATATACTTAATTAGATCATATTCTAATCACGTTATTAACAATAAATTTGTCTGGGTCTTTATATGAATACAGATAAAAAATTTTTGATTTACTGTTTTTTCAAGATTCAGTGTTTGAAATTTGTTAGATGTTTATATTTTTATGATTTTGATGATTTATATATATAAAAAAAAAGCTTGTGTGCTTTATTATCCATTAATTCTGTGATTTGTGACATTTTTGAGTGTGAATTTATTTTGGGATTATCGAATGTTACTACATTTTTTTTTCCAAATTTCTATGTTCTTATCATTAAAAGTGCGCCCAGACATGCGCACCAGCTTTGCCGGTTCACAATCACACACTCTCTGTGCTTGTGCTTTCCCGAGAGAGGGAGAGAAGGGCAACTACTAACCACGTAGTTTATACAATACAGCACTCATTGTGTTTGTTTGTGTCCTTGATATATCGAATTCTCTCTCTCTCTCTCTCTCTCTTCATTTCTCCCTCTTTCTTTCTTTGCAGACTCATCTCTTAGCATCTCCATTAGATTAAAAAGTCAAATTTGCATTAAAAAAATAAGAGAGTGGGTGCTCTCGCTGCTACGCTACCTCAGAGTGTTTTTTTTTTTTTTGGGGGGGGGGGGGGAGGGAGAGAGAGTGAGGGTATTCAGTGTAAAGCTTCAAACCTCGAAGAGTTTTCTCGTCGTTTTCGTCTACAAATCTGCTTTCCTTTTGTTGTTTTGTTTCACGCCATTCGAGGACGTTCTTTTTATTTATATCTTACGTTGTTCTTGCGCTCCCATACACACTTCCCATATTTCTCTCTCTCTCTCTCTCTTTCTTCTTCTTCTTCTGCTGAAGGTCTTTTTCAACTTTCCCGCTTGCTCTCTCTCTCTCTCTCTCTCTTCAGTATTGTTATATGAAAATTTTCGCCGTTTGTTAGTGGGGTTTACATATATATTCCATTGAATTTGCAGGGTAAATATTTGATTAGAACAAAAAGCAGAGGAGGGTGAAAAACAGAAAAGATGAACACTAGAGTGAGAACAACGCTTCAGACCATGAAATCTCCATTCAATCTTCAAAAAGTATTGCTTCTCTCTCTCTCTCTCTCTCTCCCTCCAGTTTTTTGCTTTTCTTTTCAGGTTTTTTCATCAGGCATTACATTTATCAAATTGAGGTTCCTAAAAATTATCCTCTCAATCCACAGATTCAGATTTTTCCTAGTCTGCTAGGGAATTTTTTTATTTTTTGAAGCGACGTTGGGTGGAGGATTTAATTGCTTTTGTTTGGTGGGTTTACAGTAAAAAGAAATGCATTGCTCCCAAATAAGATTCAGAATCAAATAAGGGGATTTCAAATTTCAAATCTCAAAATTTAAATGTGTTTTAATGAACTTTTTCTTTGAACAGAAGAATATATATATTTTTTATTCTAAAGTTTCTTTACTAGATACCCTGATTTTATTCTCTCTGTCTTTCTGATCTTCCGATCTGATCGAATTTGGGTGATGAGTCTGAAATATTGGGATTTCAAATTTCAACTTTTGTCCTCAAATTATTCTTATCATCTTTTGCATAAATTGGATTCTTGCAGTTGAAATTTTGTCTTCATTGCTCATACTTGGAATTTGCTTATTCCAATTTTTGGTGAAAAAGAACAATTCATTTATAATGTTAATTTTCTTTTCTCAGGACCCTCACTTTTTTTTTTTTTGTATTTTTATTGTTTTATTATCATAATTATTTATTTATTTTTGGGTACTTGATCTGCTGATAATTCATAGGAAAAGATGGAATTAGATGAAAGCAAATTACCGGATGCCAAGAAAAAGAATACTACTATTAGTAGAAGGAGATCGAGTCGAGAGCGAAAATTGGCATTGCTTCAAGATGTAATTTCTCCAATTCAATTTTTGGGTATTTCTCAGAATTTCATAATTTAATTGAATCCATTCGATTGTTTTATGTTAACAATAATGCAGGTTGATAAGCTAAAGAAGAAGCTTAGGCATGAAGAGAATGTTCATAGAGCATTGAAGAGGGCTTTTACTAGACCTTTAGGAGTTCTTCCTCGTCTTCCTCCTTATCTTCCACCGAATGTAAGTTTGATTGCTTCAAATTCATTTCATGAATTAAAATTTGTCAGTTTGCTCAAGAGTAAGTCAATACCATCATAGGACTCTTGTCTTGTCTCCGATTGATGTGGTTAACTCCATTAATTAATTTCTTACATAAAAAGTCAACTACGTTTTCGAATAGAAAATGGGGTGGAAATGCATTTTGAACATTGAAATTATTTCAGTCAGTATTGCCTATTTGGGATTGATATATGGTTTCTATTCTTGCAGACATTAGAACTTCTTGCCGAGGTAGCTGTTTTAGAAGAAGAAGTTATTCGACTCGAAGAACAGGTTGTGAATTTTAGACAAGGTCTCTATCAAGAAGCTGTTTATATGGCCTCCCAGAGAAATGTGGAAAATTTGGATGTTTCTCAAGACCGATTTCCAGTGAATGGTCCAAAGGAAGGAGAAACTAAGTTTCTGTCCCAAGATGAAGAAAATGTTGGGACATCTGTGGCAAAACATTCTGTTCCCCTTGCTCGAAGTGTTTCAAGTAGAATGCTGATGGCTAGCATTCCTATCTCTACTCGGAGTGAAACTTGTTCTAGCAATTCTATTGAGAAAGGACAAGCTTTGAAGAAGTCCAATTCTTCGACACCAAATTCAGAGAATTTGCGAGAAAAAGGAAATGGGTCAGGCCTCAATTCTCAAAAGGATAAGCAGTCTCCGGAGCAGAAAATGACAAAAAATAGAACCCCAGTAAAGAGACATCCTATTAAGCATGATGCTGGAGAGAAATGTTTGAATTCACCGAAGCTGCAGGTATGCCATAATAAGGAGGTCTGAAGTAAGGACTAGGTATGTTCCATTCATTTCCCGCCCAAATTTCAATTGACCACTGCTTCTTGTTGTGCAGCTAGATTGCAAATTAGACGAGGGAAGAGCACAAGAGAACTCTCCTGTTTGTTCAGGTGAAAGGGTTTCTGAAGAGGACAGCCAACCAAATAGAATATCAGAAGACATACTGAAATGCTTGTGTAGCATATTCCTTAGGATAAGTATTTTGAAAGATAGATCATTGGAGTCAACATCATTCACCTCTAGTTCGCCATCAGATGCTTTTGAAAGAAGTGGTGAAACAAATTTGAGAGAGATGAGTGGTACAGGTTCAGATATTCAGAAGAGGGATATTGGTCCTTATAAGCATCTTTGTGCAATTGAAGCTAGTTCAATTGATCTGAACAGGACAACAAATGCTTTGTTTCTGATACATAGGCTTAAGTGAGTTCTCATTTTAAATTCAGTATACCTAGCCTTATCACATACTTGACTATGTTATTTTAACTGTGTCTTCCACTATCTAGGGTCCTCCTTGGAAAGCTTGCATGCGTCAACTTAGAAGGTCTAACACATCAGCAAAAGCTCGCATTCTGGATAAATGTCTACAATTCTTGTGTGATGAATGTAAGATGTTCCACTTTCAACCTTAAACTTAGAAACTTCATTTCCATATGAGTAAAATTGGAAATTGAGAGCCTTACTGGGATAGATACTAAATCTTAGCTTGTTCCACTGCTTTTTGCTAATGCTATTCTTCTTTGGTCAAAGTGGTAATAACATTCTCTGTGTCTCTTGTTGGGATTGGCCAAGTCATTGAATAAAAGGACGTCCTAAAAATTTTTGGCCAATTCAAACATGCTGTCTTTACCTATAAGAATATCGTGGCCAGTTTGACCATGATGAATAACATTTTTCTCATTTATATGCCTGCATTGAATCACAATTATACTTGTTTCCCCATGGCAATGTGCTAAAATCAAAGATGTTCCAGGCAGTTCTAGAGCATGGCGTACCTGAAAGTCCTGAGATGGTTGTATCCATGATGCAGAAGGTGATCTAATTCTCTCTTTAGCACCTGGTTACTTTAATGTTTCTGATTTCAGTTAAACTATTTGATGACATCCATGTAAAATAAACATTTGGTTGGAAACCACACGCTGCTTGTTACAGGCAACAATTAATGTTGGGGGCCATGTGTTGAATGCAATAACTATTGAACACTTCATTTTGAGGCTGCCATTCCACTTGAAGTTTGTAAGTGTCATCCTTGTAATGAGTTTCCTAAGGTTTCAGAATCAAACTGTCTAAAATTGTTAATGCCCTTCAATCCGTATCCTCTGTTTGTTTATAAGATTTTCTTCTCTCTTTATCCTTGCCAGGCATGTTTCAAGGATGCAAAGAATGAGGAGATGAAAGCACGCAGCATGTATGCATTGGAATGGTCTGAACTGTTGGTCACATTTGCACTTTCCTGTGGAAGTCGGTCCTCTCCTGCGGTAAGTTGTTTTAAAATTCAAGTTAGATTATTGACAAGATCGAAACCTAATTTGTTTTGTCGAGAATATTTCGACCATTTAAGTGAGATTGGTGATGTACATTTGGTTGAT
Source organism: Dillenia turbinata (assembly GCA_037126225.1). Lineage (NCBI taxonomy): Eukaryota > Viridiplantae > Streptophyta > Magnoliopsida > Dilleniales > Dilleniaceae > Dillenia > Dillenia turbinata. The sequence continues at coordinate 18,023,311 of JBAMMX010000017.1, forward strand.
TCATCTCATATGTTCCACAGTGCAAATTTTTTAAGTGCAAAATGCTTCCTCTAATGATAGACCTTAATCTGCAAGATTATCCTAGACCCATGTTGCATAGACACACTTCCAAAAATGAGCGTCTGGGTATGTCATGTCTTTGGGCACACGCGATAACACACTTCTAACTTAAAACAGTGTTAAATTTTTTTTTTTACTTTGCTGTGTACCGCATCTGTGTCCGTAGTTCTAAACATTAATTAATTATTCATTAAGTAGTGATTGATGTATTTGCTTAAATATATGAAGGTGAGGGTGTACACAGGACCTCACGTTGAGAAAGAGTTGGAATTGGCAAAGAGAGACTACCTGCAGGCAACAGTTGGCATTTCGACAACAAACAAGATAGTAGTCCCAAAGTTATTAGATTGGTATCTTCTAGACTTTGCCAAGGACTGGGAATCACTGCTGGACTGGATTAGCCTGCAATTACCGGATGATCTTCGGAGTCAAGTAGTGCAATGCCTCCAAAGAAAGGGTAGTGAGTCTGTTTCCAAAATTGTACAAGTAATGCCATATGATTTCAGTTTTAGGTTCCTTTTACAGCGCCAGCAAACATGATTTTCCTTTCATTTTCTTCTGCCCACGTAGTATTCCGAGAGCATTCAAATGGTGAGGTCTGGTTAAACAAGTGAGAAAAAAAAGAGTTTTACCAGCTTAAAAAGGTACATATTGTTATTAACACTTGTAAGCATTAATATGAGAGAGAACTGTTCATGGTTATGCAGAGTGGTGGTGATTTGGTTTATTGAAATTTTGTTGGGGGGTTGGGGGGAATGTAACATGTAAAATATTCATTGTTTTATTTTTGGTCTGTTGGATTCATTGTGAATTGTCCTGTACCAAGTTGATTGTTCGTAGAGGGTTCATTGAATTCCGTTTTGAAATTCAAGGGCTCTTTCCCTTTATTATTATTATTATAATCAATCGATATTTGAAGTCATAGACTAATTTAATGCAAGCGTTGTCGGATCTAATTTAAGAAGAATTCTCCTAATGTAGTTTTTTCCGTTCTCAAGTTTCGAATTCGAGATTTGATTAAAAAATTTAGTATCACAAACTGTCAATCAGCAGATCTCCATGAAAACTCAGTAGATCTCCATGAAAACTCTGCACCCCTGTTAAGAGAACTGTTTCAATTTTACTGTAAAAGGAATTAAACTTATTGAAATTTCTGTTGTCAGCTCGAGTGTTGTATTTGGACAATTTACAATATTTTTGTTAATGGAGGAAATTGCAAAATCAAACATGAAACATCTGATTCTGCATACACAGCCAGAATTTTCAGAGTTCACTCTAGAAGAGCATCCGCCGGTTCCCCTGAAGCCCACCCAGTTCATCCTTTCAAAATATAAGGCGCCAAACTCAAATGGCCCAAACACTTATTAAGGCCCAACTTTTAGGCCCGGCGCAGGTTGCGACGAGCTTAGGCTTAAAATATTTTTTATTTAAATAATATTACATAAATCAAACAAATTTCTATTACATGCAATTTAATTTTCTACATAAATATGATTTAATCAATTTTTATTTAAATTAATTTAAATAAATATTTAATTAAAATTTATCCGATTTCATTTGCCGAGATATCGTTATTATTATTATTTTTTTGTTTGGTAGCAGTGTAAGAAAATCTTCTAAATCCTTAAAAACAAAATAAAACAACATAAGGGAAATGACCGTTTCTTCATATAAGTTTGAAAAATTCTGAACTCTCACTATGATTTATTTTGAGTTGGTTTTAAAACGGTGTTAGTTTTGATTGAAATTACTAATATTAGATTAAGCAAAATGACCAAACTGTCCTAACAAAAAAGACTCTTTCTAAGGACTCGTTCTATCTTCTCTTCTCCTCTCACATCACACGTAGAACCGATGGAGAAGAAAGAGGAGAGAGAAGAGTCGACTACCACACTCTTCCCTCTCTTGTCTTCTCTCTCTCCCCTCCCCTCTCCCCTTTTCAATTGATTTTTCTCTTTTCTATCTCTCATCACTGCTGACGGTTGGCAATTACAAGATTAGAGAGGAGATCCGACCACAACCCTCCTCTCCTCTTATTACTCGTCATTCTTTGTCTCATCATCGTTGACGACCTTCGATAGAGATGATAGAGAACACAGAAAGAGAAAAATGATTAAAATGAGAGATGAGAGTGAGTGAGAGGAGGGAGATTGGTAACCCTTGAGGACTGTTGACATAAGAGAGAGCATAGAGAGAATAGATTGAGAGAGAGAAGAGAAGAAAGAAGAGAGAAAATCAACCAACAGAGTAAAAGAAGAGAGTGATGTTTGAAAAAAATAGAAAATGAGAGATTTGATCAAGAATAGAGAATAATCAAGATGAGATAGAGAGATCAGCGATAAAATCTCTCCACTTCCATTCCCTCTTTCTGATTTGATTGTATCTTTTCATATAAAAAAAATAGATAAAATGAAGCAAGTGGCTACCGATATTGTGTACGAGGAGAGAGACAAAGACATAGATCGTTCATAAGGAGAGAGTTTAATGATCACATCCCCCTCCCTAACCTTATTCGAACTTCAAATCTTGTAGAGAGAGAGAGAGAGAGATCTATCAATGACCGCTTAGATTGGGAAATAAAAAAGGGGCAACTGGAGAGTTCTCTAGCAGGGCTCATTTCGCCTACATGTAAATTAATAATTTTACCCCCGAAACCAGCCCAAACAACCCAATTTGGTCCCAGTGCTGCATAAAAAGTCATTTTCACTAAACAAAACAACAAATGCTTATCTACGCTATCCATTCACAATCATTCTCAACCTCATCTGTCCAAATGGCAACATTAAACCGTAACGCTCATTCAATGACTATCAACGATCAAAGGCTGGAGGCTACTGATAACCTTTCTATAAAGACTTGAGGATCTCAATCATCTTCAGTACAACCACCCAGAAACCAAAATATAGAGAATAGGGCGACCAAAAACATGCAAAAATCAATATATGGGAAGCGATACCTATGAAAGAATCGAGGAAAGAATCTTATATTACAAATACAGACAAAAAATATTAATATACTGCCGCCTTCACATTCTTGCAGATTTGTATGAGTATGATTGGAAAAATCCTCCATGAAGTCTCTTCCGCAATTTTCCTTCTCTCAGGATTACGTTGGGGAATTGAGTCAGAACTATGCCATCAAACTGAGACGAGTCTTCTTACTATTCGATCTTAACCAAATGGTGATGCTACAGGTGCATGGACTTGAAGAGCATCAGATCTTTTAATGCTTCCCATACCACAAATAATGCAGCCTGGTGTTGAGAGTGCTGAAAACTTGGCTCCACACAGATCACAGACGTCATATCCAATGGTCGAAAGACGACTGAGTGTAGCAGCACAGAACTGGGATGGATCTTCCAGGGGATCAATCGACTTGTTTGTCAAACCTCTTTGATTACACATGTCAATCAAGCTTCTTAACTCATCTTGCTTGCTTGGAGGTGCTTTTGACAAAAGGAGATCAAGCATCTGCTTTGCATAAGCATAATTCTGCACCTCCATATTCCTTTTAATGGCAGTTCTGATGCAGTTTATCCGATGTTTTGCCAGAAGAGGCAATGAACCTAGATGACGTGACAGTCTTGCCATCTCATCTTTTGCACTGATTGCATTGGCGCCTTGGACCTTCTGCAGTCTACTGATTTCCTGATATGGAACCAAATGTTAGCATCATTGAAGACACCGAAACTAGGACATTATAAAATAGGATGTGACCATCTATCTTACAAAACTTGTCTCTAAATCATTGATCACTGTAAAGGACAAGGCATGCAGGAAGGTAGCCAATGTGGGTTGATGTTATCTAGTTGACCTCCCCCAAAATAAAGGAGCACAAAGCAGGTCCCTTCAGTCCATAAATGGCAATGATCCACAGATGGCCTTGATGTTTAATTTTTTAAAAGAACAGAGAAATTCCAGAAATCCACTATATTTGCAACTCTAACCTCCCCAGGATCCTCCAGAAGGTGCACAAGCTATCATGAACAATACTAATTGGAGAGTGAACTTTTATCTCCAACGACACAATAGCGCCGAGTCATTGCAATGCCATCTAGTTGGAACAATGTTTGTTTGACTTCAACCAACACAGGAGTGAGATTGCTGGAAAGTTGCACAGTTTTGATACACACACTGGCATAGTTTTATAAAAATAGCAATGACCAAATTTGTCAATTGTCAAGGCAAAGGAGCTTGTGGTTTTAGTAGGAAAGCACTGCAACTGGAGGGCACTTTCCAGTGGAAAATGAGGTCAGACCAGATCATGAATACTAGTATGGTTATATAAGCTCTTTTCATTTGGGAAATCAATCACACATGGTAAAGCCACATTTTGGCTTGATTAGACCAGAACTAGATACAACACCCCCCCCCAAAAAAAAAGAAAACAACACTACTATATGCATGGCCACACAAAGTTCAAAGAGACCACAATTCAGTCCGATACATCAAACATACTTGCAGATATTGCATTTCACAAGTATAACATCAATTATTTAGTTCTATATTTTTTGGCATAAATCTAGTTCCTATATGCATGGCCCGCGATGGATGCACCTCCATGTCTTGGCAATGACATAAGCATGGACCAGTATGAACCGGACTGAACTGCGGTCAAGGCCCACGGTTCCGGAATCAAGACCGTGTCTATAAGGTCAGTCCGGTTCTGATTCCTCATTTTGAAGAAACAGGAACTGGCAATTTTTTTTTTAAATAATTTTTTTAATCAAGCTGATGCCATTAAAAAAATAAATACGTATTTTGTAGAGAAATAATATACATAAATACAAAATATATTTTAAATTGAATAATATATATAAAAATAGAGAGAGGTAGGTATGTTAATACACAAAATAAATTCCAATATTTATTTGCATTAATATTATAATAACCAATTAAAGAATTGAACAATTCAAAATGTATCTCTTCTATAAATAATAGGTTACCACAGAAATGAGAGATTTCATAACAAAATATATTTATTGTGAAAACTATTACAACTACTTAATTATATTTAGATAATGAAAAATTATCATTAAGTTTCTTAGAAAATTGTATCGTATATCATTCTCTACAAACTTCATGATTAGCAAATATCTCGTGGGCAAATGAAGTTTGGTCCTAAATCCCTAAATCCTACCGAAAATTGACCAACTTGCCATGGTGAATCCTTGGGTATCCACTTTGCTTCCTCTTCGTCCAATTTTGTATTTGGTTCTTGTTATTGTTGATTTCTTGCCAATGATTAGATTTCAAACCCTTCCTCTCTTTTTTTTTTTTAATTATTTATTATTTATTTTAGTTTTGGTTCCAAAACCGAAATCGGAACCAGAACCAGAACCACCACTGTTTGGATTTGGGACCCTTGGGTTTCTTTAAATCTAAAATCAGTAACCAACAAGCAGTTGTAGAACCGTAGCTATGTGTATTGATGACCCACGGAAATGAAGTACCAGGTAAACTTAGGAAAGAACACTGAAACATCAGCCAAGCGACTGATTTTAGATAACAAGACATCAAGATCCCAAGAGCAAATCCAATCATAATCATAATCGTACAATAACTGTGACAAAAGTTATTGAATCGGGAATTGTTAATTTATCAATTTCGTTTTATTGGGTGATTTTTATTTTTTTTTCTTTTCACTTGGTGACAAACTCATTTTATAGGATATACACATGCATAAAAATATGCAAACAACATCAAAAAAGAAATAAGGAAACTTTTAACCACCATCGAAATAAGCTAGGCAAAAACTTTTAAAACATAATCTCTCCCCTCTTTTCTTTGCTCATGTGTCTTATTTTGTTATTTTAACTTTTCTAGAGCTAGGGGACATTTGTCTAACTTCTCTCATAAACCTTCTATTTTGTCCTTTTTTTTGGATATTTGTTCTCATCTAGAACAAAAATTTTTGATATGATATAGGGTTTTTCAAGTCATAAATTTGTTATAAATGAGTATAAAGTGGTTCTCATGCCAACAATTTGACATTTATGCATTCTCTTCTCTATTTGAGAACAAGTTCCGTCCAAACACAACCATGATCATTTTTTTCCTAGAATAATCTTTTTAAAATTGCTAATATAATATTTTACGTAAAACACAGTATTAAAGATGCAACAAGAAAATAATAATTTATCATTCTGGAATCTGAAGGTCAAAGGAATGCTAGGAAAGTAAGCTGCCACTGTTAGCTTAAAACCTGAAAAATCATATAAGTAGCATTGGCCTACTGTCAACTATAAAACCTGTTGTTAAAGCAAACCTTTCTTAGAAATTGAAAATTTGTAGTATATTTATCATATATTACATTTATATGTATATGGTGTAATGTGCATGAAAATCTCTATCAGCGATTTGGACATCTGATACACTTGAAATACCAAAGATATATGTTGTTCAATTTTGATAACTGTGGCTATGACTATCATTTTTCATAACTAAGGCAGAATATTGGCCTTGAAAAGAAAGACTCCGTTGAATCTTGGCCTTGAAAAGCAAAGACTGACCTGAATATATTCATTCGGAGCATGATTAATACATTACCTGAAGAAGAGTAACTGCAATTTTGTACTGAGCACAGATGGTGGCTTGAGCTTTGATGTCAGAACCACGAGACTGGTCTTTAGCTAGAGCCAGGAAAGCTTCATCAAAACAGGACAAAGCATCTGAAAGTTGATTCTGCTCAAGGTGTACAAGTCCAGTCTTGAAACACACTGAAGCTGCTGCCCCACGGGGAACCTATTCCAGGAAAGCCACCAGAGGGGGAATACATGGTGAGGGCACATAAAAACATTCTCTTCCAAGAATGTTGTGAAATAAGACACAATTTCTATAGTTAGAATCAATATCCAGGCTAAGATTTTCTGGAAAATACAAACCATAAATCAAAAAGTTTTACTACAAATATCTGGGATAAAAGTTCTCTTGTTCTCTCTCAAAATGATTCCTCTCTTTTCTCAAGAATTGTATTGAAGTTCGATCTATTTTCTTGGGAGTCAGGTTCCTCTTTTCTTAAAAAATTAGCAGAACAATAAAGGGAAATAGCAAAAGGTCACCAAGCATAGATGATCAAACTACAACATTGTAGCTATAAGGAAGACAACAAAATAGTCAACAACATCAAAAGCATCAAAAAAGGCTCCACTAGCTAAGACTACAAGGAGGGAAGGGGGGGGGGGAACCCACCATGTCCCAATTATCTATATTCTATAATGAAGAGTTGTCCTAGTCACATCAATTCAATAGAGAGAGAAAGCAGTACAATAATTTACTTTTTCTACATGGCGATATGTACCCCACAAGTTCTCCATAGCTGCACTTTCTAGCAAACTAAAAATCATGATTTGACTTGTTCCTTATAGTAAAAGATAAATGATACAACAAGTTCTTTCTTAGTATCATAGCTTCCAAGCAATTCCTATGATTTTTACAGCACTCGGCAAAAGTACAACATGCAGATTCTGTATATGTATACTGATAGAAAGATGTCAATTGTCTTTATTTTCATCCATGGGGAAACTATTCTCATCACCTTTTGCACAAAAGGTCTATGGACTATCCAACTTTAATTTCTGAAATTTACTCATAGATGCAAAGATTATCCTTCTTAACACCTGTTGAATAAAGTTATCCATTTTAATGCAAAAATTCATATTAAACCTAGTGATCTTGTACGTACTTAAAGTTCTTAACAGTCTACCCTCCAGAATTCTTCAATTTTTTATTTTTACCAATCTCATCCTCGTAACATTATTAGGCACCTAGGAGAAAAAAGTTGTGTTCTTCATGCATCTCATCTCTTTTTTTGTTTTTGTCTTTTTTGGTGAGGCATTGGGGGTGGGGGTTTAATAGTCTAAAGAAAACCTTTTACTGAAATCATTATCTTAAACCATGTTTTTGATTGTCCAGGAGATGTTAGATACAATTTCTTTCCACTAATTTTCAGCCCGAAGACCAATATACAAGCATTAAGTAGATTGGAAGCTAATACTTTCAAATTTGCAATCTTGATACCTTTTCTAGAAATTTGCTTTGGCTTTCATGATGACTGAAAAAGCTTTTGGCATTGACCCAGCATCTAACCAAGGAAGAGAAAATTTCCTTTAAAGTAACTATTTTCATGAAACAAAGTGAGCTATTATAAACTTGCCTTCTCATGTGCTTGTTAGACAATCTTTGTAACCTACAACCTATCTAAACTCTTAATTTCCATCTAAAGACCTTATTTTTCCAAGTTTGCAACTTTCAAATCCTTGCAGACAATCCGGAGTCAAAAAGAATAACTCTGCTCTTAATCTCCAAACGTCCAAGCCCCTCTTCCTCTTGCATAGTACATGGCATTGTTGTACTCTAGTCAAAGAACATCTGACCATAAAGTAATTTTCCTCTTTGCTCATTTGTTTGTTATATGGACAAGCACACTAACTAAGAAGCATTATATGAACACATTTTTGATACACATGCATTCTCAATGTGTTGCATCTCATGGTCACTATGAAAAAAGCTCTAAAATTGAAGTGTCCAACTAAGCATACTTAATCTATCAGTTGATTATTATATCTTTTAGGGAAAAGTGATCCCCCCCCAAAAAAAAAAAAAAAATTGGCTGCATACAAATGGGTCGCAGAACCTTTTGGTGCAAACTCCTCCCCTCAAATTTGAAAAGTTACAATTTTGTCCTTCTGCCTAGTGTCCATGAAATTTTACTGTTAAATTCATATGCAAGGCACGTGACTGCAATAAAAGATAATTTACAATTTTTAAATTGATTTTTTTTTAAGTTGCTGCATGATTCCATGGTTGATTTGAGCCATCCACACTGTGATAACTGGAAAAATATGATTGGTGGTGGTGGAGAAAGAGAGATGGTGGAGATAGAGTAAGAATCAAAGATAGATCGAGGGAGAGAGAGGGAAACCAGATTGAGAGAAGAGAGCAGATCATGAAAATTGAGAGAGAGAAAATTAGTAATACCATACCACAAATTATGGTCATATATCTGTCAGGCATTTCATCAATCCATGCCTCCACCATATCTCCACACCTCACATAACTGCCAAGTATCATATTCCAAGACACCAAATCCTTCCCACAGACGTCAAACAATCCTAGCCAAACCCACAATAAAATCTAACCAAAAGTATTAAAACAATCAGATTTGACTCAAACCTATATTTCACAACCAGATAATGATCCTCTCTGGTTCTGCTTACGTCTCTCTCTCTCTCTCTCTCTCTCTCTCTCTCTCAGCTTAGAAAAGCAGTGAAGCAACCCAAAATACAAACAAAAAATACAAGAAAATTTTTTATGGTTTTGGGAAAGGGAAGAGAGAAGGATTAATTTCTGGGATTTGACAACTTGATTGTCGAATAGGGTTTCATTTTTCTGGGATTTGAATATCTTTTCTTTTCTTTTGTTTGATTGAAAGCTGCAAGAAGATCTCTCCCTCTCCCTCTCCCTCTCTCTTTTCTTATTTGATAGCTTCATTGTTGAATAGGGCAATTTAATGTGAAACCCCATTTATTTAAAAGCCATTGAATGGAATCATAGAAACAGTGAATTAGAAAGTACCAAAAAAGCATCGAGCTTTCGATGCGTAAATTGCCCTTTCAGCATCTTGTTCATGAGATTGCAAAGGATTTTAAGGTGAAGAGAGAAGGGGGGAGAGAAGGGAAAGAAGAAGATGAATTAGTGCGAGATTTTTATTTATGTTTTTAAAAGATGAAAAAAGATTTGCTTTAATTTTTTTTTAATTATTTTAATGGTAGAATCAAACTGATGTTGACAACTTTTCATGGTTGAGGGAGCTATTTGCATAAAACGAAAATGTTTAGGGACCCATTTCTATTCCCACCAAATTTCCCCCTTTTTTGGTTGGGGCAGGGGGGACTTGCACTTTTCCCTATCTTTTAACCCGAAAATAAGGTAAAGAAGCATAATGAGACATTACCTGTCCTGGGCGTACTGTTGAGGGTGGAGAAGGAGCAGGAGGTTTGCTAGCATTCTCAGATCCTGATACTCCAAGTACACTAAGATCAAGGGGCTGTGTGGACATCGGCAATGGAGTTGCTTGAGTTTGAGGTTGAGGTGAGACAGAAACCTGAGCTGCTGATTGTGGAGAAACACCACCATCTGGAACTGCAATGGATCCAAGTGGAGCAACAGGTTGTTCAGGAGCCTGAGGGGGGATTCCACCATCAGGGAGGCCAATATTGGCCATTGGTGTACCAGCCTGGTTTGTCGGTACTTTATTATCTCCATCTCCTTGATAGCTTGGATTCAATCCTTGATAGCTTGGATTCAACTTTGAGAGAATAGAACCAGGTGGCGGCAGTGCCAGCGTGGATGCCACCTGTAGAGATGGTATTGTGTTCTGGAAGAAGTCCTCTGGAATTGGTCCAGCTGTAACTCCCAAGCCAGTGACCGTAGGCTGTGATAGAGGTGCAGGTTTTGCCAAAGCATCAGTACCAAACAAATCAGTAGGACCAGAAACTGCTGGAGGTCCAGTTGCAGTAGCAGGCTGGTTTAAAATTGCACCAAGATCCTGAGATCCACCGGATAATGATCTGGTCCTCATTGGTGGGCCCAAACCATCACCAAGTTTAAATTGCTTAGTTGCTTCTTTAATCTTGTCAACATCCACGGTAGTAGATGCAACAGACTTGTCTTTTATTCTAATGTGAAGCTTTTTGGATTTGGATGTTCCCTCCTCATCACTGCTGCTACCATCTGCAGCAGTGCCATAAAGTGATCTCTTAAATTCTTCTGCAGCTTTTGCCTGTTCATCTGAAGCAGAAGAGCCAGTGTAGTTCTTTGCTAGGGCTTCGAGCCCCATCAATGATTCACCCTTTGAACCACCATCAGACGCTGTCTTAGATGTATTTGACATGGATTTAACAAGGGCTTTGTCAAGATCATTTGCATGTACCTGGCCATTTGCGGGAGTGAAAGCTTTCACCAAGCTTCCATCACTGATGTCCACAACATTGCCTCTTCCTTTAATCGAACCCAAATAAACACCAATGTGGTCAGTGATAATTGCAGGGATTGGACCATCATCAGTCTTCATGTACGGCATCACTTCAGCTGCCAACTCCCACTGTGGTATGGCTTTTACATTGGTGGGTGTCTTGATTTCCCAGTTCCCACCACCCCATTCAGGTCCTTTAGGAACCATACTTTCAGCTGCAAAATTGGCAAAAATCCCTTGAGTCCATCCACTAGAACGGACTCGTAATATTCTTTCACAGGACCGTCTCAATTCTGAATCTGTCCCAATCTCCTCCAATTTTTGAGCAAGACGACGCATAGCACTTGGATTAAGATGACATATAAATAGGTCAAGCATACTTTCATAGTCTGCTATAACTTCAAAAGTTTCCCTTGCACTATCAAATTGTCCATACCTGCAGTTTTATTTCAAATTACAATTTAATATACCAACATTAACCATATCTGTACATATATCTTAAGGCACATGAGTGTATGTGTATGCACATTGTTATGTGTGGATACATGTATACATACAATGCCTTCAACCAAAAAAGAAAAGCATCAATCATTAAAATTAATAAACAGGAGGAATATTATGCAAAAATTCAAACATCCTGCATCTTTTCCAACTGAAGAAAGCCTCCAGAAATTTATAATGGAACAAAGGAAGTTCCAAGAGTTCAACGTACAAAAGTTCCCCTAATTTGACCAAATATCCAAGTCCAAAGCCTTAGACAATGAACAGTATTCCTCAACCTCAATTACAATCTTAAAACCACCAATTATCCAATTATATCATTCCAAGAGTAAAGAAGTTTACATTTAACAACTCACGCCCTCCTACTTTAATTTGGCTACCACGTAACGTTTTCTACTATTTCCCAGGGTTCACTGCCCCACATGGAGCATATGCTGCTAATTTTCAACACAACGGAGTCCTCCCAAATGTAAAACGATGTCTACTTATAGAATACACAGCCTTCATATGCTATGTGCAAGTGCACCTATATTTCAAGTTTCTATCATTCATGGAAGATTAAAAACTTAGATACATGGAGCTTGCATCACAGGCAAAACTAGTCCTCTCTCTTTTTTCTTTTCTTTTTTTTTTCTCAGTATTATACAAGTGCAAGTCAGATGTGTGAAAAAAAATAATAAATAAATAAAAAGAGAGAGTATGATATTAACTCCTTGAGTATGATTCTGCGTCATTATTATAAGCATATATATATATATATATATATATATATTTTTTTTCACTTTGATGCCTGGGGAGAGGGCCTACCTTTTTACTTTTAACTTCTTTTAGAAAAAGAATTACATTAGATGCGATAGAGACAAGGGGGAGGGCCTACTTGTAATTATCATTTATCAAAACCCCCGTGTCATATTATCTGCTATTATCTTCAATTTTTCAACCAAAAGATTGTTGACCAATAGAGATTGAAGAGTATCTAGAGTAGATCAGTATTATGTTCAAATAAAAAGTTGAACACTTGCCAAAAAGAAGCTCACATCCTTTGGTCCTAAGCAAAGAAAGAGTAGCATTGGTTGCCCAAATTGAACAACTGACCGAGATATGATGACAAATCACAGTACTACTACATTACATAGTGTGTCACAGGTGATTAGTTCTCTTATTAAGGTCTATATTTTGAAAAAAAACATGATGAATGATTCCAGTGACTAGCCTATAGTTCCTCATTTGTTCTCTTGCATTAAAATCGACAGAGTTTCTAAAAATAAAATAAGGTAAAATAAAATAAAAACTCATGCTGATTATTCTCCTCAAGGTGCAAATTGGAAATCCATTCCATCACAAAGATTTGGAATTAACCCTTAAACAAGTGAGCATGATGTGAAAATTTCATGGACGATCAAGGAACCAAGCAGAAGGGCCCCTCGTACAAATGGACACCTTTTGAGTTCTGTACCATATTACTTCTTAATACAATTTCTTTTAAATTCAAGAAAATCACTAGTAACATGGTAGATCACAAAATAAACTAAAATTTATATTAAAAATGGAAAATAATTAACCATCAGAGAGGAAAGAAAACTGATAATTAGGTAAAACCACCATAAGATATATCAGCTGTATACTAATGAAACCACATAGTTCAAAGAAAACCGCTGCTTTCATGAGAAATACTTATTTATATCCTTACTTTATGCAGGCATATCCCAATTGGCGAAAACGATGAAACAAGTGTGAAGTGGGAGGGCATTGAGGATAGTCTCTGGAACGCAGGAACTCATCCTTAAGAACAGAGAGTGCAGTTGAAAAACGAAGAGCTCTAATTGCATATATACACCGCAATACCTGAATTGGTAAAAAGAAAAAGAAAACATTCAAACCAGTATAAGAAAGACTTAATCAACTGCAACCATACCAAGAAGGCATGCTAGCACAGTTCTATGAGAAACATTAGGCCACAGAAGCTGAATCAAGGTCTAACCTGAGGAAAGTGTGGACCTGCTTGGGATAATGATACAGCAAGATCACCACAAACTGGAGGACCTCTAGAGAGAATATCAAGAGACCTCGGAGTAATACGTATGCTATCAAACCTTCATTCAGAAATACAGAATAAGGCACTTTCAAGCTTGGGTTCAACACAATTTAATATTGAGAATGTAAAAGATGGTCTGAACAGTCAATCTTAAATGAAAGAATCTCATTGTGAATTTAGGTTGGAAAAGCAAACCTAGATGTTATTTGGTATAATATTTCTGATAGATCAATCTTCTGCTCAAAATACTGCTGCATTGTACCAAAGCCAATCAGAAGAGGTTCAAGAAGCCCAACAAGACAGCTCTTTATCTCAACACCCTTCTTTTGTCTAGGATTTATTTCAGTTGGACTTGCAAGTAGTAGTCTATCATTCAAAGCACCAACAAGCACTGCAATATATATAAAAGGAAAATTTGAAGGAAGTATCTCCAAATTGGCAGCACAAAAAGAAATGATATGCCATGTAATGTATGTACCAAGTTATCAAATAAAACTAAAATGTTAAGGAAAACCACAGCATCTCAGATGCAGTAAATACCAACCAGCACAGGGCATGCTAATGGAGAGAACAGTCCTCACTTTTCCGTCCCAGCCTAGCATACTGACTGCAGTAGTCGTAGAAAAGAGAAGAGCAGGGCCAATCCAAAGAAGGGATCGAAAGTGCACATAGGTTAAGGACTCACATAACTATATAACTAGAAAAATAGCAGAGAGTAAGTGCATGCTCACAACCTCAGTAAGATGCAGAAAGTCTACAAAATAACCAATGTCATCATTGGACACAAAGATAGGAGAGACAGAGAAAGTGATGTGAACCCGATGGGTATAGAAACCCTAGAACCCACGAAAAAGTTAATATAGTTCAAGAATCGTACCAATGAATGATTTTGAGCCGGTGGAAATAAAGACCTCAACCCATTGCTCTAAAGGAGGAAGAACCTAATGTATAAGACTTTAGACCCGTTTCTCACTAGAACAAAAATCTTGGTATAAAAATGGATCGAATGACACCACAACCTAGGTTGTTCAAAACCTAGATTGATAAGTCAAAGAACTAAATAAGACTCATATTTTGAATAAGTTCAAAAGTTATCTAAAGAACAAAACTTATGTGAAGAATTCTCACAAATAATATTTATTTCTCTCAAAAGTTGTTATTTTATACAATGTGTTATGGCCTATTAATAGGTTAGAAATAACCCAAAAAATGACAACTAAAATTTAAGTAACTTCCTAAAAATATAAAAGAAAAGGAAACTAAATAAATGTAACTATTTTGACCAAGTCTAAGAAATTGCTAAAAATGTGTCAAAGCATATTTGACCAAATCTTTTTCCATATTTTGAATGATTCTTTGTTGCTATTTTTCTTTATTTTCGTCCTCCCTTAGTCTTGGATAGTTTTAGACATTTTATTCTTTCAATTGGGCTTGTATGAGTATAACTAAAACCCTCTTTGGTTCTTTATTCACTTGGACTTCAATTTTTTATTGTAAAATCCTCTGAATTAAGTTATTTAGTACTTTCTTGAACTTTTTAACTCGAGTCTTTGTCACCGAACCAACTGAAACTTGAATTAAATCATGCAAATTCCTTGCAACCTTGATATCTGCATCATTCCCCCCTTTTTGACAATGATTTGTCCCCAAATCGTCACCTATTTGAAAGTGTATCCACAACCGCATTTTGCTTGGGAAAAGTCTCAATGAATTCAATCTATCGAGCATATCTTTTACCATCTTAATGAAATAATAACTCCTTGAACTCAACTCAAAAAAAAAAAATAATTGTCCAACTGATGTGCACCCGATGGATATAGAAACCCTAGAACCCACGAACAAGTTAATAAAGTTCAAGAATCGTCCCAACGAATGATTTTGAACCGATGGAAATAAAGACCTTAACCCATTGCTCTAAAGGATGAAGAACCTAATGTATAAGATCTTAAACCCGTTTCTCACTAGAACAAGAACTTTGGTACAAAGATGAATCGAATAACGCCACAACTTAGGTGGTTCAAAGCCTACATTGATAAGTCAAAGAGCTAAACAAGACTCCTATCTTGAATAAGTTCAAAAGTTCTCAAAAGAACAAGAGTTATATGAAGAATTCTCACAAATAATATTTATTTCTCTCAAAAGTTGTTATGTTACACAATGTATAATGGCCTATTTATAGGCTAGAAATAACCCCAAAAATGGCAACTAAAATTTAAGTAATTTCCTAAAAAAATAAAAAGAAAACTAAATAAATGTAACTATTTTGACCAAGTCAAAAAAATGCTAAAAATGTGTCAAAGCATATTTGACTAAATCTTTTTTCATATTTTGAATGATTCTTTGCGGTTATTTTTCTTTATTTTCGTCCTCCCATAATTTTGAATAGTTTTGGGTCTTTTATTCTTCCAATTGGGCTTGTGTGAGCATAATTAAGGTCCCATTTAGTTCTTCATTCACTTGGGCTCCAATTTCTTGTTGTAGAACCCTTTGAATTAAATTATTCAGTACTTATTTGAATCTTTTAACTCTAACCTTTGTCATCGAACCAGCTAAAACTTGAATTGGATCATGCAAATTCCTTGCGGGCTTAATGTCCGCATCAGAAAGAGTCTAGAACAAATGACCAATAAAATTAGAGAAGGATCTCTCAATGTCAATCTCTCATATATCACTTCCCCTATGCCAATCAAAAAAGTAGATCCACAAATTGAACAAAAATTATTCTCTCCCTCTAAACCCACAACTCACACTATCCATACTATCAGGCAGGCATCCTGATCCAGAGGGTCTGAAGCCCTAGTTACAAATATCCAGTCTAGAATTAGACACATACCATCTCAACCACCATCTCATGATGGGAGCGTCTATGGCCTGCTCTTTCTAAGGCTATTCTTATAATGGAAATTTTCCCAAAGCTTCCCAAGCAAAAGCAAAAAATGTCATCTAATATAAAAAGAAAAGAGAAATACAGAGAGAAGCAGGAGAAGAGAGAAACTAAAGAAGGGAGAGAAGACGTGGCCAAGAGGGGGAGAAAAAAAGAATCAACAACTAATGACCAATACATACTTCGAACATAAAGGATAAACCAATATTGATAAGCCACAAAACCCTAAAAAAATAGAAACTAAATTAAATCAAGGCTTAACAACAAATGAAAAGTAAATATTCTTAAAACCCTAATGGCACAATAAAAGTATTTATATTCCCCATGCATTCCCCATCACCACCTTTGTGAGGCTGAAGACCTCGACGGAACCCAAGTTAGCCTCTTCTATAATTACCTTAAAGACTCTTTGACCTTTGAATAATTCATTTCCTATTCACCCAACCATATCTTCTCATCTAGGAACAACTAAACCCCTCCAACCTAAGCCAGGCTTCCTTACATGTAGCTATGTTGTAGAATTTAGGACCAAGTGCTACAAGTAGATAGGACCGCACAAACAGTATTCCAAGTACAAATCCTTGCAGGAGTTCCCAACTCAAAGAACAACTCCTGCAATAAACATCCCACCTGCTTATTTACTCCCACAAAGGAACCCTTACGAACACCAAATGATTTTGTTTATCCACCCATTATACTCCACCTCACACTTGATCTCAATCACCTCTTTGGAAAATCTCTCTCCACCATAAAGCTCTACACTCACTTCCCTAACAAAGCTCTATTTAACTCCACCAAATACCATATACCCAAACATCCTTGACAAGTTGGAAAGTTAAGCACCTTCTATCACACCAAGCTAAAAATTCATAATTATGAAGCAAAGGGACATAAACATCAAACAATGACTAAAAGACAACATGGCAATTTTGAAAAAAATAAAATAAAATAAAAATGGGTACAAGGGTATGACGTAAGAATAATGATATTTATATGTTTAATAAAATAAAACTTTGAGGGCGAACTTTGCCGCAATGGTTAAGTTACTCCTTTAGTGACCTCGAGGTCACGAGTTCGAGGCGTGAAAACAGCATCTGTAAAAATGAAAGGGCAAAGCTGTGTACATATACGTCCACCCTTTCCCTACCCACGTACTAAGCTAGGAAGCATTTTGTATGCCGGGTGAATCCTTTTATATGTTTAATAAAACTTTGCACTTTTACTGATGATTTTTAATTCTAAAGAAGTTTAACGAAACAATTAAGCAATTTATCTCATTCACAAGCAAAATCTAACAAGATTTGACATTCATTTCACTTGTAATAGACGTATTAGATTATTGTTGAAATCCATACTCAGCAACAAGGAAAAAAGCGATGAACATATTGTATAGATCTTCTGAGAAAGTTACTTATGATGATCATTGCCAAACAATCAAGCAAAAATGGGCATTATCGCATCTTGTCATGTGGTAGAGTGAGATCAAAGGAAAGTTTATTGCCATGAGGAAGAAACATAGTTTGCTTATTCACATATGGAATCTTAATGAGCATATAATAGATTCTCCATGCCATTAGTAAAAAAGATTGTTGCAAAAATTTTCGTAGTTAAGTACCTCCAAGCATCCAAGAAATACCCACAATGAATCTGATATTATTAAAAAAAATAAAAAATAAAAAAAGACTGGCAACATGGACTATTCAGCAATTAAATTTGACAACGGATCCATATGGATATGACTTTCCTATTGATTGTGATTCTAGCATGCAACTTGAGACATTAGGTAAAACCTCTCCTTATTTACCACATTTTTAACTCTACGAAAACAAAGAAGACATTGAAATAAAGAAGTCACCTCACTTCAGCATCACGCAAAACAGAGTGCACTGTCTCTAAATAAAGATGAGTCAGCTTTCCTATAAAATTACATCTCCCTCTCAGCTAGAAATTTTGATCCAACCCAAATGCATAAAAATAAAAAGAGAGTAGAATTTTGGTGGAAGTAAAGAATAAGGATAAAGAAAGAAAACAAAAGAACACAGCGAGAATTACAAAGTGAATGCAAGTCGGAGCAGTGGATGCACATATGGCACCTCACAACCTTCTTCCTTACAATACTCTCTACCCAAAGAGCTTGCTCCTCCACGATCATATCAAACTTCAGATTATCCATTATAGTCCTCTTCCACTCAACCAGTTTGCAATAAAGCTCCTCAACACAAATGACCAACTTCATCCCTTGACCTTCAAAAATCACCTCCAGCATTACAAATATGATTAATGGTAAAATTAGATGCATATGGGTTCTCCTGCTAAAAACAAAGGTATTTCTTATCCTTCTTATCGGATAGGATTTTTTTCCACCAGGAGATCTTTTCCATGCATACAAGAGATATGGATCAACTTTTCTACCATATATTAATCATGCTAGTCAATCTAAACTTCTCTTCTCCAGTACACCACTACTTATCTCCTTCAATAAATCAGCCTAGAAATAAAAGGCCCAAAATTTTATTTACTTATTCTACTAGGCTTGAAAATAAGGATGAAGTTAGCGTGCCCTACCACTTCCAAATCACTCCATTGCTGCCCGCAAAACTCCTGAAAACCTTCCTCCTATTACATTATCTAAAACAACGTAAGGACATACTTCTAAAATAGAAATGTGTTCTGATGCATGTCTTACAAAATGTTTCCCAAGCCATCAGGAGGAGAAATCTATCCAACCAGACAAAGATGGGATTTCCGTAAAATTGGAGCAAGTAAACTCCCCCATTAAAGGTGAATATACAAATGGGTTGTTGCTCACAGAATATAGTATCATGCTCCCATTTTCCTTCCCAGGGGCAACCTACTATATAAAACACCATCCAATCAACCAAATGCCTGGCATCAATTCTCTTTCACCAAATCTACATAGGAGCTTGCATCTTCCTCCCTCATTCCATTTCCTTCCTGGTGACCAATTCAAACAAAAAATAAAGTTGCACTCATCCAACACATAAATATGGAGTAGACTATAAAAATTAAATCAACTCATCCAATACATAAATATGGAGTAGACTACAAAAATTAAATCATGTCAATTTTGTGGATCAAGGATATTGAAGGAATTCCCTTGTCAAATTTCTCAGAACTGCTAGCCAGGATATCCAGATCTGAAGAAGCAATAAGCACTCTTTGACTGGTCAAAATTCCTGCAACAAAACCTCTAAGAGTCTCTTGCCATTGAACCTGGAAAATACAGTTTGTACAGAGGTTGTTAGTTGTTGTTGGTTCCGATTTTATATACTTAAAGCCCAGTGCTCCTCAATTTACTTATATCAGCATCAAATTTCATTTTCAATTAGCAAACTAGCAATCAGTGAAAATTTCATAAGTCTGGAGCTTATAGATATTGGACATAAAGTTCAGCGTCAGCTTCACAAATGGTATAGGTATATCTCTTCCTCAAGCTTTGACCCTCCTCTTACCTTAAAATATTCTTTCAAGTTTTATTGATGTGGGTTGCTATTTACATATAGATACTAAAACCCATCATTTGTTAGGACGACAAAAAAGACAACACTAATAGTAAGCAAGAAACATTCATAAAGTTACCTGGAGCACAACCTCATTTACTTTCAGTTTAATTGACTTCCTTCCTTCAGGTTTTGTTGATATATCATGGCTATCTGAGGTTGAAAGGCGATATCCTTGAATCAATTTTGCTAAGCCTATCAATTTCCCATGTGATGCAAACATCACAGTTGATTCTACAACAAAAGAGAACATCAGTAAAGATTCTGCTTGGACTATAAACAGACTTGAGAGATCCTTTCTTGTTCAAGTACCTAGTGGAGTAGAAAATATACGATCAACATCAGTTTCAAACATGAACTGCAGTGGACCTTGAATTGAACCAGGTTTAGCATCTGCAGAAACATTTTCAACAGCTGCAGTCTTCTCTCCATTAGCAGAAAAACCATCATGGATTGCATTTTCCCACTCTTTACTACTCTTTATGTCTTTTGAAGCCCCACCTGGCAGAATATATAATGCTAGTCCAGTCTTATCTTCCTCAAGAATTGCAAATTGACATTCGTTTGGACCAATAAGGGCTGCATCTCTGCCTACATTAACAGAAATACATGAGGTTGGGGTCTTCATCAAAATGCATGCATATTCAGATTCATAACATATGATATGGAAAATAAGTTCCACCAGAAAGGAAAGCATGAGAATGTTTTTAAGGATGTTAAAATTTCTAAGCGTTCCAGCCCTAAGGCCCATAATAAAACAATATCAAAAGCACAAGATAGATACCTTTCACCGTGCTTCCTTTATTATTGGCAGGCTGAAGCTCAGCTTTCTCCCAGTAAAGCACCACCTCACTTGTGGCACCACTAAATTCATAGACAACAAGAAACAAACACTGCTTTTTACTGTGTAGAATGCATTTTGCATAATATTCAACACCTCCAGGAACCTGAAGACGGAGGATCAGTTTATTTAGCTGTACTACATAAATCCACAACTTGAAAAAATTTATGTTATTAACCAAATGAGACATAAATTTGTTTATAAAATAGGTCCACTACAGTTACCGTAGCATAAAGCTTTTTGTATGTATTTTCCACTCCAGAGCTGAGATTATATGCCATAAGATTTAATCCATCAATGTAAAATGCCCTCACAGGATAATGGACAACTCTGTTCTCTTTACTGAAGAAATTCAGCTCCAGATGAAATGGCTGCCAATGGATCCATCCTAGTTAAAAATATGATCAGGAAAAAGTTTCATGAACAGTCAATTGAAAAATCAACAGCACTACCTGGCAAACAGGAATGTCCTTGAGAAGATGTTTGGAGTCTGAAATAGTAATGAGAGGCAGCCGAGAGACTGGGGCACTTTTAGCATGGCCTTCCATAAAATGCTACACAATTCACATTCAAGTAATAAGTGTATGCAGTGCTGGGTAATACATAATAAATATATATGTGTGCATTCATATTACTCTTTTTGATATTGGTTTTCCATTAAAAAGAAGTTTATGCAGTACTAATTATTGTAATATAAATTTCAGAAACAAAGGGGAGGTACATAGCACCAGAAAATTAAATTGGATTGCGGCAATCATAACTTAAAACCAGTATAATTCACAAGAAGTATAAAGATTTTGTCACTGTCTTAATCTTAGATGACCAAATGCTGATTTTATGTCACAATATCCAATAAACATAACTATTATCTAGCTGATATAAGCATATATGATGCTGTTGAGGCTGTAATCCTCAAAACTACAGAGATCATTAGAGTCATGCACTAACTCAAACAATGTTGCAGCTGAAAACGACAATCGACCTGTAAAATATTGCAAGCATTTGAAATATAAGAGCACCATCCATCGACATTACAGTGCTTGATTAACTCAAATTTATCCAATACAGTATGAATAAGGAAGTTGAGTATATGGAGAAGAGTCTGTGCATGGTATCATGGATGATTGCTACTTGTTGAGCAGAGAAATGAGGAAGGGATGAAACTTGGTAGGAGGAAGAATTGAAAATAGATATATGTGAACAAATAGATATTTTAGATAAGATAACATCAGTTAATATGTGGAAACAAGTTAATACTTAATTGGATAAAGTTACACATCACCTTAAAAGTTCACCAAATTTTCACACATTTTTTATGAAGAAAAATCTTAGTCCTTGCTTTTTGCAACCAAAAGATTCTCAAAAATTGTTTCTATGATCAGTAAATGTAATAAAATAGTGAATGTTTATTAAATGATCTGTAGTAGCAACCCATCTAGTACCACTAAACTAAACTCAGGTACACAAATGAACTCATAAGATAAAAAACTTAACCTTAAATTTCTAAGCTATTGTAATTTGAAATTGCAAATATTTGCCAACTCCCTTCCCCACCGAGTCCAAGAAATAACAAAGACATATCCTATCCAAGCCCCACCTCTGTCCATTGTCAAAATTCTTCATCATCATCATCATCATTGTTGTTGTTGTTAATTATTATTATTGTTAAGCATAACAGGACACGTCAAAAGAATATCAGTAGCATCCTTGTCCAACAACTCACGAAGCTTCAAAGGTTGCTGCAATTGATTGATTGGGTTACTTTAGAAAATAATTCTATTTCTACAGCTTTTGACATTGCAAGTGCTAGACTTGAATCGCCTCCACCACCAGAGGCTGTAAACTGTTGGCAAGATGCAAAAGATGAGAACAGGGATGAAAAGAAAATGCAGGACTTGTGTCACTTCCAATGCTTGTCTTGCATTTAGCTACAGGGTAATGACATTGTCCACAGTATAGTTGCATAATCATTAATATGTTGGACAAACTACAAGGCAATGCTCTCCAAAAAAAGAAAAAGTAATTAAAAAAAGAATCAAATAACACAAAATATAACAGAAGTGTAGGTCCACATGAAGATAGCTTCACAATACTAAAATTGTATGGGAAAAAATAAACAACTGTATCATGCATTCTGCCTATTTAATATGCCAAGAATAGATCCAAATAACCTTCCATTAGTGATGCAATCAAGGTGCATTTTAAACAAAAATTCTCTTTTTATAAAGAATAGTAAAAGACAAGCAAGCAACATACACTGTAAAGAAATGCCTTCCGTGCAATATCTGCCAAGGTAAGCTGACTTTGCCTAGCATTCAAAAAAAGAAATAGTTAAATAGTTGCTGATCAGAAAAATATGCAAAAGAAGATCCAGCAGCAAAAAATAAATGCAAAAAACTTAGAGGAAAAGCATCATGAATTTTCCAGATCAATGTGCATAGCATCTGTCAGTAGCTCAAAAATTTTCACCCACTAAAATGTTCAACATCTACAACAACCAGCAGCTTTATCTTTCTTTCACTTTTGCTTGTTAAGTCCAGCAGGATTGCACAAACATAGAAAGATGAGGGAAAAGACCACAAAGAATGTAGTTAAGTCCCCAAATCAAAGACAAGTTTTCCACATCCTGAAATGTCTAAATCAAAGTCAATATGCTAACTCAGATTAACTCTACAATATTTACTATGAAGTGTTTAATTTTGCTCATCTCAATAAGATTCCTCCATTCGGCAACACCAAGTGTGGGATAATACTTTCTTTTAATCTCAAACCATCGAAACAAACAGTGTGACCTCTTTTTTGGGGGGGAAACGATCCATAAGAATGTATTTATGTTTCTTAAAAATTTACCAACTAAGAAACTATGAAACCAAATAGGTATAAAACTGAAAACAAAGTCAATGAATACATAGAATAAAGGTGTATGTCCTAAGCATAGATTCTCTAACAAGTACAAGATGTTTTATGACTTGTTCTAGACTTATATACTTTAAATGAGTCAATGTCATTGTCCTCACCCTTTCATATGATGCTCTTGCATCTGTGCTTGAAGTTGATGATCGGCCAAAATGCCAGATGAACCAAGGGATGCAAGCTTTTCCTTTAAGACAGATGCTGCATGGCAACTCCATGATTAACATCCAATAATGATAATATACTAGACAAATATACACTTATCATCTATATATAAACAACACAAGAAAGTAGCAAAATTTCAAAAGCCCTAGTGTATCAATGATTTTTCCCAAGAAGAAGACGAAGAAGAAGAAGATGATGGGGAAGAAGCTGTCCCTCCAACAGTTGAGGAATGTCCATATTAGTACAACAATAATTTGTTCAAATTATCTCCAACTGATTTTATGATCACATGTGTTGGAGAGAAGCTACAAATGGACATCAAATATGTACTCTTGATTTCCTCTCACTATATATATCCAACACCTTTAATTACTCATTTTAAAATGATAAGAGAAACTTAAAGATTAGGCAAGGACAAAACGCTAAAGGCCATTTCAACAAGTCACACTGGTTTCAAGGACACTGTTACTATTAAGGCTAACAATCCTAATGATTGTACAGACTATATAAAATAAAGAAACATATTCTCCAATAGTATAAGTTTTTTTTTTGTCTTTTTTGGTTTTTTTTTAAGTAAGCACTAGCTTCATATAGTATCACGATGTCTTGTCTTTCTAGTCCTTATTAGCCTTATCAAAATTTCATGTGCTTGGAACTGTCTAGTAAGTCATCACAAACCCATGAATGAGGCTTTTTCTCAAAAAAGGACATATCCAGTGCCGAAACTCCCACATTGTGGGGTTTGGGGAAGGAAATACCTAGACAGCCTTCCCCTTGCTTTTTTTTGCAAGGAGGCTAATTCGAAACCTGAACCTCCAGGACACAATGGAGAGACTCCACCATTGCGCTAGGCCCGCCCTTCATTTCTTTTTCTCAAAATTAATATATATATATATATATGGTATTTCAAGCCTTAGGGCTATTTTAGGAATCAAACAACTTACATAATTGAAAAACCAAAGTTAATTGTCCAATACATTTTGAAATAAAAAGTTTTTTATTTTGGTTGGCAAATGTTATAAGTGCTTATGAGAAGAATCAAATGCCTGCCAAAAATACTCTTACCCTAGGGGCAGAGATCCAGAGAGGGTTGTCCTGTCTTCTCCGTTTCATTGCACAAAACCCATGCCAAACAGAAGAGAGGTACTTCCCACTTTTTAATCACAGGAGAGAGGGGGAGAGAGAGATTAAGAGAGAACAAAAAAGAGGCAAGACATGCATGATATGCTGAGTTTTCTCGGAAGAATGTCTTCATCCCTATCTCTTCTTCCTCTTCTTGTGTGCTTTTCTTTTTTTAGTCTTGCTTCTCTCAGAATAGGATTAAAATTTGTTCTCCTCTCTTTTTTTTTTGGGGCAAAGAAAGAAAATAGAAAGCATTCTGTTTTCTCATTTTCTCTTGTTTACATGTGGGGAAGCTTTCATTCATTAGCTTGACCAGTGATTTTAACATCTTAGAGGAAATCACAGATTGTAGTGTAAGAAAAAAGAAAGTTTATGCAATACTCAAAGCATCGCTTCTCATATGCTTATATGAAAAGCGTATGCCTCAAAACCCAAATCTTGTCCTTCGTGGGCAAGTAAACCTTTTCTTTTAACACCTTCGTGCATCTTGATAGCACCTTGCTCCAAGGTGCACCTCAATGCATGCATTGAAAAGTGCACCCAAAACTATGATTAGAAGACTTGAGGTAGATTCTAATAAACAGCTTAAACTCACTAAAACTGGCTTTCGAATTAATGGTGGCGCAAACCCTCAAGCAGGAAAGCATTGTATATCATGCAATTCATCAAAAAAAGATCTCAATGACCAGGATGAAGAATGAAGGCTCAGGAACTAATAGAATGGTAGGACAAGAATTTTGCAAAGTGACCTTCAGAAGACCAACACCAATCTGGTCACTCTGCCAAGGTAGCAAATTCTCTGCTTTTCGGCGTAAAAAGTTATAAAGGAAGCTCTTGGCAACAGACCTGAGGAACCCCTTGCACTCTGCAGAACCGCAAAGAGTTGTTTCCTTCCTTCCCTGGTGTATGCAGCCCTGTTCTTCAAATTGTCTCCACCAGTGACATTCTGTAAAAATGGAGTCTCTTTTACACTTCCATTTAAGGGGGGGGGGGAGATCATACACTACTCTTTGGACAACAATTGACAAAATTAGATCTATGGAAAAAAAAAACATTTACACTTAACTGCAAAAAGCAAAGCAGCTAAATTGAACTTTGGATGAACTACCAAACTTTTGATCCGTGGCAAGGGATAAACTGTCTCACCACCCTGCTGAGAAAGAATGCGAGGAAGGTCGATTGGTTCAATTGCTGCAGAACAGAATGCAAGTACATTAAGGACCCAAAAGAAGAACAAATTCAAAAACTGAATTTGTAATACCCTTTGCTAAAGTCAGGTGCTAAGTTGTTAGTTGCCTGTTTCAGCATGCTGCATTTAGTTGCCATGTTTCTGTTCTATACATGCAGATAAAACCTCACAGAAACAAGGAAACAAATATGAAGAAAAATGAAATCAAAACCTCATTCGACAGAATACCCCTTTTGTGTGATTCAGCAAATGAACCAATTCAATAGAAGCAAATATTAGGTGACTGCAAGTCATATATGGAATTAGATAGAAGGGTACCTAGCTGACGCATTGTAAGTCATGCCAGACAAGTAATAATGACTTCCCATTCAATATATCAGTCTGAGGATGGGATCTATCTTCTCTTCAAGAATTTCAAAATCCAAGTCCATAAAGGAAATCAAGAACCCTATGCAAGAGCCCTCCCACATCCATTCTCTTTGATTTCTTGCTCACTCACTTGAACACCAGAAAAAAGACAGGTCAAAGAACCCTTTGGTAGATCTGGAGGACAAAAATTCCAGATCGTTGCAACTTTTAAGCTTCTAAGGGGCCCAAAAAATCCCAATAAGCACTAAGCCCATCTGCTTCAAGACAAGGTGACGATTGCGACTTCAAAGCTACTAAGCAGCCATTTACTAACATCTAAAATGCTATCATGCTCAAAGGATGGTGCTTGTCTTGTTTTAGGCCATTTTATTGTTTCAAAACCTCTATCATTGAATCTATTAAACCTAGATGCACAAAGATCACTTAAAAGTGTATCCTCAACACCTTCAAATATATTAATCAGCAAAAACAACCCCAGTGCATTGGTCCCTTTTTTAACAGCAAAAGAAATTTTATTAGAAACATTTGTCCTTTTAACCTATCAGCAAAACAAGTCTATATAACTAAAACCATACTCACCCCAAGAAAATCAAAGATGACAACAAAAGCAATGAACAATACACTGAGAACAAAAGCAACAATAATGCTGTTACAAGATACAGAAGTTTCCCAACTATTAGGTAGTAGCTTAGAGTAAACAGTTGTGGAAATGGAGAGTTGCGATTATTGTCATTGCCCAAACAAAGCATATCATTTGCCATTTTCTGCTTTTTGTGCTAGGGGAGGGAGGGAAGGATCAGCTTACCAGCAGGCTCAAAAAAATTTGCTTGCATCGGAGGTTTATGGGGATTAAGCATCACTCTCGTTTTCCAAATTTGAAGACTGCCGTCCCTAGAAAGAGTCACAAGCAACCGCAGAATTGGTAGCCAAGCAACAGAAGTGATTGGTTGTGAGCCCACTTGTGTGCTGAAATTATGGTTTTTTTTATTATAAAAAAAAAAAAAAAAAAAAAAAAAAAAAAATTACCATTAGAAAGAGAGAGGGGGGTTTTAAGCTAACTAATAATAGCCAACCAAAGGAATAAAACTTCATATTGGCAAGGGAAGCGGCTAGGGCAGTGAAAACTTAAAGTGAAGTAGTCAAGAAAAGCACAAACTGAGAACTGAACACTTTATGTGGGACCATCTCCTTGTCTAATAAACCAAAAACAGAATAAGTGTTCTTCAGTTCAAGAAATCAGACAACACAGCAAAAACCAATGGTAATTCAACAATCCCCAACCCCCACCCCCTTCAAGAGAGAGAGAGAGAGATGCACACACACACACACATCCTGAATCCATGAGGTCTCCTTCATTTAATCTAAAAGAAATTAAACAAATATAAGATAAAGAATACCATGAATATTTCCACCTCACCTAAAGTAAAACAAAAGGATTTCATTCTTAAATTGATAGATATCAGATCATAAGGGAAGTCAAGTTCACTCACATATCCCAACTTTCAATTACTAGCTAATGGAAAAATAAATGGTTGAAGCATATGATTCATCATCAGCATGTAAACTTATGTTACAAAAATGATAGTGTTGCAAGAAGCAATTAAAACAAAATGTGGTCCCACTGAAGCAGCACATATTCCATCACTAGAGAGATGTAATTTAAAGACACAAATATTCTTGATTCTAGTGATTACTACAACACCATACGACCCATAAGCTATGCAGGATTTGCAAATTAGGAAATCCAAGGGAGAATCACAGGAAGAAATGCAGTACAAGAAAAGATTGGAGAGAGAGAGAGTGTGTGTGTGTGTGTAAGAGAGAGGATTAGAGAGAGAGAGAGCCAGAAGATGGAGGTTAGCATCAGCCAAGTGAAAAGGCACGCAACCGTACTATTAAATAAATAAATAAATAAAATAAACCAAAGGTCCATGCATCAATGTTCACAATGTTAGTAAGACCAGAGGCAAAGAGTCGCAAAGAAATACAAAAGATTTCCACTCAATAGAAGACCTCAATATCACGTAATCTGAGTTACGGAAGCATTCATTTTTCCCAGAACCAAATAAACAAGTTAGAAGAAAGGCTCAGTTCAATGTTACCCCTCTTAAGGGCCGAGGCGAGGCTTCTAAGTCATATCTTAGTATCATAAATCCAATTTCTTTATATAAATGTGTGCGTAAGCAAAGTAAAGACAGCAGTTTAAGTTTGAAGTATAAATGGATAACCACAGTAAAGCTTACATTCCTATCATAATAGGCCTCTCAGTTGACACATCCCATGCTAGAAGAGTGCCCCGTCGATCACCAACAAAAATCCATTCCAAAGTTGGATGAAACTCAAATGCACCAGCACCTAAGAGCTTAATGGTGTTATCAACTGCATTAATGAGGGAGCAGAAAATCACAGTGAGAATTTATCAAATATTGGCAAGAAAAAGCAAAAGTATTCATGTCTTACGCTGTAAAGTATAATGAACAGCATATGTGTGAATGTTGTAGGCCCGAATCAAGCCATCTGCATACGCAACATACTGGAACACAAGAATTAATTATAAATTAATGAACTGTTTGAAATAAGCCTAACTAAAGGAGGCCAGATTTGTGCCAAGAAAGTTGGGCATATCATCAAGCAGTAAAATCAGAATCTCTAACTACCGTAGTCACATTAAATTAGCCTTTTGATAGAGGGGGGGAAAAAATGAAATTCACAGCATTACCAGGACTGGAAGGCGAGGATGGCAAGCAAGATTGACAACTGGTTTCTTCAAATCAGGCTTTATCTTTGTCGGTGCCCTTCCCCCTTCAACAGTTCCGACAGCTTCAAGCATCCCAAACAGATCAATAATTAGAGGCAATAAGTTCTCATGATTACAACTCACAATAGACTATAGGATGATATATTAATTAAAAACTTCAAACACCTCAACAGTGGAACCCAAAAATTATAGAGCTAAAAGAAGGTTGCAAACAACAAACCTGTTACACTCATTCTTTTGTGGAAACCAAAAAATACAATGGGCTGGAGAGGTGTCAAAGCAAGATGGACCTCTGTGTCGGAGGAAATTTGCTCCATTCTCTTTTCAGGGGAATGCAACACACAAGTTTGCTCTGTATCAAAATCACAAGACCGAATTGTGCAATCCTAGAATTTAAATTTAAAAAAAAAAAAGTGTCAAAACATCTGTATTTGTAGATAACAGAAAACAGAAAAGCTATTTTGAGATATATTGCCCAAAACAATTCTAACAAATGATTAAAAGGAAACTGACATCACTGATGTCATGAGGCTCATTGTTTAGAAAGGGCAAGACACACAAAAAGGCAATCTATAAGTGTTTGTGTGTGTGTGTGTGTGTGTGTGTGTTGATGGAATAAATGAAATTATATCATATGTAAGGAAGAATGCACAAAAACTCTAAAGAGTAAGAGATCCTCTGAAGCAAGATAAATATCAAAACAAATAAATAAATAAATAAATAAATAAATATAATTGCTCTACAATCCCTCTACAATCCCCAGAGGAAGGCCTAAAATAACTAATTAGAGAGTTCCTGCCTTACAAGCAAAAGTAGCACCCAAAGCAACACTATTCAGCCCCCCTCCAAAGAAAAAGTCATGATCCCCAATGTTGATCTTAAGCATTATTATTGTATTTTTTAAATAAAAATAAATTGTGTCAGAAAAAGAAGACAATTAAATAACCATCAAAGGATAAAAATTCTAAGAGTGAAAAAGTGAAACAAACATAGAGAATAATGAAGGATTGCATTCCAATCCCTCTTCAAATCCAAAACAGATAACCTCTATAAACACCTAAACATAACCCCAAAGACAAATATAGAAGACATGTTATCCAAAAGAAGAGAGAAGCCAATATTCTGATATTTGAAATTCTAGCATTATGCTCCCTAGCAATAACAGCACATCTTCAAAGTCAAGAAGCATCTTTCCGCACACTGAAGCCCTTAAACATTTTCAGGAACGAGCTACAGACACTTCTATTACTACCTATCGATTATCACATATGGCAAAGAATGAATTCCACATCTCCCTAGCTATAACGCAATACACATACAGGTATCTCTAGTTTTAAAATATTTTCCGCACATCCCACAAACTAAAAGTGAGATAGTGTTTAAAGGCCTCCATTTTTGTAACAAATCATTTGCATTAATTTTATTAAGCACCATACACCATAAAAAAACATTAAATTCGGACAGTAACCATTGTCCTACAAATGAAATTGACTATGGGAAGGTAGGGATATGAAAAAAAGAACAATTTAGAAGAGAAGATACCACAACTATCAAGACTCCAAACTGTAGTACCAAGGACATAGGGCAAGGGTGCTATTTCTTGAAGTACAGATAAGGGAGACAAACTCTATAACTTCCCTATCATTAGGATTGAGAGAGAGAGAGAGAGAGAGAGAGAAGAAAAGAAATTCCAACAGACCAAACTAGCCTCCAAGAAGAAGAAATCTTTAAGAAGAAGGGCCGGAAGCAGGGAGAACTAATAGAATCCAGGAAAAGCAATAAAGTGGTGAATCCCCAATCCAAGAATCCTCACAAAAGAGAACCCGTGATCCATCTCCCACTTTAAAAAACACTAGAGGAAGAAGGATCTCACAAACCTAAGAGATGAATTTCCGAGGGCTAGAATGAGAAGCTCGCAACCTTATGCCCCAAAGAAGTAGGTTCTAAAGAGAATATCCATAAACATTTACTCCCAAACCACCCTGAAATTTAGATTTAGAAACCAGATCCCAACTCACAAGATAATCTCTCATGATAACAACTTTTCCAAACCAGAGAAAAGCTCTCATCTTCTCAATCTTCTCCAGCATCTGATTCAGAATGATGAGAAGGGATAGAACATAAAAGGGATACGAGAGAGACAAGCATG
The DNA here is from genome assembly GCA_037126225.1 of Dillenia turbinata. NCBI lineage: Eukaryota > Viridiplantae > Streptophyta > Magnoliopsida > Dilleniales > Dilleniaceae > Dillenia > Dillenia turbinata. The sequence continues at coordinate 18,054,792 of JBAMMX010000017.1, forward strand.
TATTAGTGTAATATGCCCACCTAGAGACAAGAAAACACCCTTCTAACCATTCAACCTCTTAGTTAATAACATCCCAAAGCCCAATGCAATTCTTTGAGAGTAAGAGATGACTCTCTCAAGGAAATAACAGCATCATTCATAGATGACAGGTGAGATATCCACAACCCCAATTCCGCCCTTCCCCAACACGAACACTCAATTCCAAACAAAATTAATAACCTAATTGAGTACTTTGCTGAAAATTCTGATAACCAAAATGAAAAGGAATGGCAATGACAGAACCTTCTGCCCCAAACCTCCAAATGAGTGAAAGATGCCTTCGGAAACCCTTTTTTCCTGTTCATCTAATGTGAGGTAAAATAATCCCCTTGGCAACCAAAGATACTTTCTTTCACTTGAACCTCCCTTGAGTTGAGAGCTTAAGTTGGGCAGTCATAACAAAACATGCAAGCGCCTGCCCCAAGGCATTCCAACCCACTTCTTCACTATCTCCTCAAATCATTCATGTTTTAAACCCATAGTCCCAAGGAAGATCAATTTCATTACTTTACATTTTTAATAAGATTAGAAGAGAATATATGCCAAGACGATCCACTACCGAATCAATTTACTTGCTAAAACAGCTGATGGAGATATTTAGAATACAAAAGAGAGATATGCATATAATATTTATTGATCTAGAAAAAGCGAATGATAGGATTCTCAGGGACGTTTTGTTGTGGGCACCGATGAAAAAAGGGATCTCGCTGAGATACATTAACCTTATTAAGGATATGCATGAAAGAGTTGTAACCAATGTAAGAATTTGCGATAATTTGAGTGAGAATTTTCTTATTAACATTGGACTCCATCAAGATTCGGCACTGAATCCCATACTATTCGCAATAGTGATAGATGAAATCACAAAAAATATCCAACATAAAATACCATGATGTATGTTCTTCACAGATGATATAGTTTTGGTTTAGTTTTGGTTGATGAAACTAGAGAGGGTATTAATATTAAATTAGAGTTATGGAGGTCACGTTAAAATCCAGAAAATTTAGATTAAATAGGTCCAAAACTGAGTACATGAGATATAAATTTAGCAACAACCGTCTAGACAATGAAGAAATGATTAGGTTACAAGGAAGAGAAGTCTCAAATAGTGAACGATTTAGATATCTTGGTTCCATTATTCAAAACGATGGCAACATCGATGGAGATATGAACAATAGAATTCAAACGGGTTGGATGAAGTGGCGAAAGGTATCCAGAATCCTCTGTGATCAAACAATGTCATCACATTTGAAGGGAAAATTTTATAAAACCGCAGTAAAGCCTGCGCTATTGTATGGCACTGAGTGTTGAACCATTAAACAACAACAAAAGCAAAAAATAATTGTTACTGAAATAAGAATACTTGGATGTATGGTAAAACTAGAAAAAATAAAATTAGAAACGATGATATACATAATAAGTTAAAAATTAGTTCAATTGTAGATAAGATGAGAGAGTACCGCCTAAGGTGGCTTGGGCATGTGCTGCAAAGATTTAAGGACATATCTATTAGGAAGACCGAAAACTTAAATATAGAAGATTTAATAAAACGTAGAGGTAAGCCGTTGAAAATTTGGATACAACATATTCGTAAATACATGATAGATATGAATTTAGTTGAGGAGATAGTCATAAATAGGAATGAGTGGCGTAGAAATATCTGCAGAAATTAAATCAACTTCTTTTTTTTTCCCTCCTCTCGATATTTATATCTCATATGGTCGACCCCAAATTTTTGGAATAGAAAGCCTAAATTGTTGTTGTTGTTGTTGTATTAGAAGAGAATATATACTAAGAGGAAAAATATCTCAGAGAGAGGAAAAGATATCTTGTTGAAAGACAAAGAAAGGAAAACCACCAGAAAAAAAAAATAATAAATCATAAGAAACTGTTCTCTGATGCAATGTCACTATATCTAGTGAGATACCCTTAAAAGCTACTCCCGCTGCAGTATACCAAGACGCTCTTGAAAGACAATTTTGTCCCAAATAGTGTAGATAGGAAGACCTTTCATCTGTTAACTAATTAAAATAAGTCAATGACACTAATCCAAACAAAGATCTTTGAGAAATATCAGTAATCTCCCCCAACATTGAGCAACAGAAGTACCTTTTGTTGCAGTAATGAAACTTTAAGCTTTATCTACTAATCTAATTCAATTAAAGAGCATTAGAAGTAAATTCTCTTTACTTCTTCTACACATTGAGTGGTACTTTTATGTCAACAAATGAACTTGTAATTGACATGGTCTGATGGGAAGACATGGTCTTTTTTTTTTTTTTAATATCCCCAATAACTAGAAAACTGGTATCCTAGGGCAACTACATTAATAACTAATGTAGAAAGAGATGAAGTAAGAGGATAGACAGAGAAGTAGGTGACAAGACAGAAACAACCAAGAGAAGGGGAGAAGAGAAGAGGCCGAGAGGTATGAAACATAGAATCAATAACCAATCATCAATTCATATTTCCAAGTCTAACATTCAATAAGCCTTAATGCCCAAATATATAGACACTTCCCTAAAACAAATGAGAAAAGAAGATCAAACTACAATCAAGAAAAAAGTAACTGAGTAGAGTATTCCAGAAAGGCTGAATGTGAAAGTCATAAGAGCCTTTAACCCCGCCCCCCAAAACAAGAAAAGGTGGAGCACAAGCAGGAATCAATTGATATGTATTTTTTTCATAGTTTGCAGTTATTTGGAAGGATCTCCCCAGTTGGTTGGAGAGGCATTTTTCTCACTTTGAACATGCCTTACCCTTATCATTTTTACTCTTTTCTTTCTCTGATTAATAAAGCTTCTTCTTTGATTATCCCACAGACAAGAAAAACAACAATAGAAAAAAGATTTTAAAAAATACCACATTCTAGTGTGGAGACGTGCTTTGCATTTTCCCATACCCAAGGACTGGTAAATTGACCATAAAAGATGAACTAAGATATGTTGTCCATTCCAGTTCAATTGAAGTATGAGCCAACAGAAGAACCCAGTAGTTCCTAAGATTTGCAGAAAATTGTACAAAATTGGAAAGGAAGCAACTCATGTTGAATTCATTGTAATAATTAACAAAAAAAAATGTAAGGCTATTGTGGAGGCCAACCTGAAGTATAGCAATAATAGCATGTCCACTTGTCGGACTATACGACATACGAACAACAGGTGCACCAATGTTAATTGAAGCAACCTTGCATCCAGTAAATGCATCAAACTCTGCACAAATCAAATTCTAATTATAAAGGACCTTCATAATTATAACGGACATAATTGCTGTTGAGCAATGGTATTAGAACTGAAAAGTTCAGTGACTGAAATGACAAAATTCGTCATGGCATTCACGGCATCATTGGATATTAGGAAACTTTAACCAGTCAAATCATGACACATTAAATTCTTTTATTTATATTATTGACTTTTCAAGTCCTAATAGCTTCACCATAGAAAACTAACCTAGATTCCATAAAATATCATCTAAACACCAAAATAAAATTTCCAGAAGAAAAGAACAACAAGATACTTAGTTTCTAAACATAGCAGGTACCACATTTGGGGTTTACAGGAGTTTGTGTGTGAGTCGGTCTTTCGTAGGATAGCTTCTTCAACGTTATCTTCTAACCCCAAGATGAGGGCGGAAAAAAACTAGTGTCTAAAATTCCTGTACAATTGGCGACAATTTAGAGTTAAGATGAATGAATAGAAAGAGAAGAGAGAGAGAGAGTACCGATGACATGGTTTCCTATGGCGACGCAAATGAGAGCTTGATTGGGGTGAAAAGTAGCGGCGTGAGGTTGCATTTGTTTGAGACCTCGGTCCACATGGCGGAGATCCAGATGATGCACTGTGTTCCACTCCATTTTTCAATTAAATTCGACCTGAAATAGATCTTCAAACCCTAGATAAGATCAAATGGACAATTATGACAAAGAAAGAGAGTGATCAATTTGTGTTCATAGTGAAAAGTCTTTACCGGAGTTTGAACTATGGAGATTTGAATTCGATGTCCATTAGGTGGAAGTTGGAACAGAGAGAGAGAGAGACGGAGAGAGACTAAGAAAGGTCTGCAACAATGGCGACTTTTTATCAGTATTTTCACTTTCCATTTTCTGCCCTTGATGGCGACCTGGAACCGGCAATTTCCGGTTCCTCTTGTTTTTGAATATTCTCTCTCTCTTTTCCACTTTTTATTCCGTTCAGGCCCAAGACAATAGTCATCTTTAGCGTCGGCCCACTTCGGCCCAAAAACTCTAATGCAGGTCGATCCAAATGGTCCCCAACTTAATTCTAAAACCAGTCCGATGTCACGACCCAACTCTCAAATTAGAGAATTGAAATGCAAGTCAAACTCATTTCTTCTTGGAGCAGGAAAAAGAGCATGTCAAAAGTAACAAACATAGAAATAAAGGGTTAAAAATCAATATGATGATAAAAGAAATGTTATAGAAAATTTTGGATTGAAAGAAGGATTGAAGGAGAAGAGAGAGAGAGAGAATTACAAAGAGAGAAAAGAGAAAAGAGAGATTGTGGGGTTTAGAGAGAGAGAGATAGGGAAAGGGAAAACAAAGATAGAGGAAGAATGATTATTTTCATTCATTCTCTGCCTTACTTTTGATTTGATACATCCATTTAAAGGATATTGTTTAATAAATCTCCTAACAGATCTAACTTCTTTAGTTAATTGAACTTAACAATAATTTTAACAAAACAACATTAACAACGATTTGAATCTTAATTTTAAAATTTAAGGTCGTCAGTCTGAGAGATAAATATAGGATGAATAAAAAAAAACACACACACACAAAGACACTATCCAAATATATTTATAATATGTAAAATGATGATTTAACTTACTCTAATTCTCATATGCCACTCATTTTTGTTTAAAATTATCTTTTCAGTTAACCCATTAGTTGTCATATTTTTGCGAATACATTGCATTTAGATTTTTATCGGTTTATCTCATCGTTTCACTAAATCTCATATATTTAAACTCTTAATTCTCCTAACTTGTGCATTTTTGGGTTTTCATTGCACATATTCAAATTATCTCAAAACGATACTATCGCATTTTATCAACAATTGAGTTTACTCCTAATTTAATATGTATTTTTTCATTTCTAATTATATCTTTCCTAATTTTGTCACACATCCATCTTAACATTCTCATCTCAAGTACAATATTTTTCTATTCTTTTTGCTATTTAATGGCCAAATATTCGATGTCATACAGTAGTACAAGTTTTACTGTTGTTTTATAAAACTCCCTTTTAGATGCAGTGTAATCGTGCAATCGCAAAGAACTCTAAATACCCTTCTTTATCTCATCCAACCCGTTTGAATCCTATGGTTTATATATCCATCTATATTACCGTCATTTTAGATAATGGATCCAAAATATCTAAAACATTCACTTTTTTGGTACGTCATATCCTTCTAATCTAATTGTTTCTTTATCGTTCTGATGATTATCACTAAATGTGCATTTCATATACTCTTTTTTTTATCAACTCAATCTGAATACTCTGGACTCTAATGTGTTCCTTCACAACTCCAATTTAACACTAACGTCCTCTTTAATTTCATCTATCAATACTATATCACCTGCAAATAGTATACACCATGTTATTTCATCTTGAATACTCTTTGTGATTTTTTCTATCACTATTACAAATAAGATTGGGATTAATGCCGATTTCTGGTAGAATCCAATGTTTATTGGGAAGCTATCACTTATACCCCCGTAAATTCTTACATTGGTGACAGATCTATCATACATATCTTTAATAAAACTAATATATTTGATGAAAATCTCTTTTTTCATCAACGTCCACCACAATATGTCTCTTAAAATTTTATTATACGTTTTTTCTAAGTCAATGAATATTATATGCAGGTTTCTCTTCTGTACCCTAAATGTCTCCATTAAATGTCTTAATAAGTGGATTGTTTTGATGGTAGATTTTCTTGATATAAATCCAAATTGATTCTAAAACATGTTTATCTCTAATCTCAATTTATACTCAATCACTCTCTCCTATAATTTTATAGTATAATTCATAAGTTTAATTGTCCAATAATTAGAGCAATCTTATATATCTCTTTTATTCTTATATAATGATATAAGTGTACTCTCTCTCTATATTTTGAACATTTTCTTGATTTGCCAAATTTTGTTAAAAATATCTGATAACATTGCTATCCCGACTTCTCCCAAATATTTTTCACACCTCAATAGTGAAGCAATTGGATTCTATAACTTTATTATTCTTCATTCTCTTTAAGGTTTCCTTTATCTCATAAGGACGAATTATATGTTTGAAATCCCTATTAATCTATTCTACAGGTATAGTGATATTACCGATATCTTTTGTACCCTCCACATTAAAAAAATTATTAAAATAATCTCTACAACACTTGCTTATATTCTCATCTCTTACAAATATGCTATTAGTCTCACTTTTGATTTACGTAACACTATTTAGATATTTTTCCTTCATCTCCCTTAATTTGACGATTCTGTAAATCTCTTTTTCTTCATCTTTGATTTCTAACTTCTTATATAATTCATTATACATTTTATTTTTTTATTCTTGGATAATTTTTTTTTTCACTTTTCTCTTTGTATTTTTGTATATTTTAAATGTATCGTTACTTTTCCTATTTTTAAGATATCTATAACATTTTCATTTGATTTGTATAATATTTTGGATTTTCTCATTCCACCATCATGATTACTTACCTATTGGAGCCCGCCTCCTAGATACGTTAAGAATCTCCCTTTCTATATTTTTAATGTTATTAGATATTTTTATCCATATAATTTCTGAATCATCATTAGCTGACCAGATTGATTCTTGATTAATTTTTCTATAAAGATTATGACTTTTTTTATTTCAATTTCCACCACTTAATTCCTGGTTTTACCAACGAACAATATTCCTTTTATCTTTTAGGCACACGCATATCTATAACTAAAAATCTATACTGAATTGTTATACTCTCCTCCGGTATGATCTTCCAATCCTTACAAGTCATTTTGTCACTCCTAGTGAGAAAAAAATCTATTTGGCTAATATTTAACATACTTCTTCATGTAACTATGTGCGACTCTCTTTTTTTGAAAAAAATATTTATAAGTATCAGATCAAATATTGTAGCAAACTTTAAAATTGTGTCTCTCGCCTCATTCCTACTACTAAAATCAAAGTTTTCATGTACGGGTTCAAATCCTTCTTTATTCTCCTCTATTTGCCCATTAAGATATTTTCCGATAAATAATTTCTCTGTATTATGTATGATTTATATAAATTCATTTAAATATTCTCAAAATTATTTTTTACTAATTGCATATATACCTATTTGGGGTGCATAAACGTTGACTATGTTAATTATGTCTTCTTCATTAATTATCTTGACAAATAAAATTTTATCTCCCTTTCTTTTTATTGATAACAATTCTAATAACGATATAAAGTAATTAACTAATATTCAAACTGTACTGGATGTTAGTTTTTTTAACTTTCTGAGCATTCATTACAATATCTCCCCCCATTAAGAGCATCCTTATCCTCAAGGATGGAGGATCAGGAACTAACCCTATTACCCTTCCCCTTTTCTGGTTAGCTTAAGAGACTGATCTTGTAATGATGCAATCTCAAAAGCTTGTAAGAGAGTGGTAGGTTTTTTCATCGTTAACATAAGCTTGATATCTTGTTTGACTCCACTTATAAAGCTCGAAATGAAATAGTCTTTCGGAAGTTGTGGGTTTTATTGTAGCATAATTGGCCAGAACTCTTCAAACCTCTTTTGCTAATCAATGAGGGAACCATTCCGTTAAAGTTTGTTGAACTTTTCCATCTCATCTTGTAATCCTTTTGCTTCAAACCTCTGCAACAGCATTTAAGAGAATTCTTTCCAGTCCACATCTCTTTTCGTAATCTTAATACCTTGATACCAAATTTCAACCTTGTCTTCTAAGTATATTTCAACGGTATCAACCTATTGATGTTTGGGTAACTAGTACACATTGAAAAATTTGGTACACTTCCTCAGCCAACCCTGGGTATTCTCCCTAGATAATGAGGGCAATTCGATCTAGGGAGGCTTGGGGATCCAACCTTGGTCTAAAGGGTCATTCTTGATTGTGTCAGTGTCTCCATCTTTGTTCAATCTATTATCAACGGAATAGGTAATAAGGGGGAGTTTAAGATTCTATTAGTTTAGGATTCTTCATTTTGGTCTCGTTGATTTGACCTTAACAATGTACCAATCTAGGCTTTTATGCTAGCCATAAAGGCTTCCATTCTTTGGTTCTACTCATTGATCTTCTGGTTGATTACTTTAACTTCATTCGCTAGTTCTTTAACTTCATTTGTTAGTTTTTGTATTTTGGCGTCTTGTTTCTTGATTTGATCATTATTGTACTTTTGATGAGTGCCTTCTGCCATTGATTCTGCTTGGGCCAAGGAGTTGATACTCTGATACTATTTTGTCATGACCCAACTCTCAAATTAGAGAATTAAAGTGCAGGTAAAGCTCATTTCTTCTTGAAACGGAAAATAGGGGTGCGCAATTTTTTGTTATAACCAAAAATTCGACCAATTTGAATATAATCGAATTCAAATTTATAAATTTGAATTATATTTTTGAATTACAAATCGACTTTCAGTTAAAACCGAATTCCGAATTCGATTTTCAAGTCGAGTTTCGAATTGAGATTTTTAATTTAAATTCGTAACGAAAACCGAATTAAAATTCGAATTCAGTTTTTGAATACTATCAAAACTGAATTCAAATTCAAATTCGAGTTAGGGTTTCTTTTTATACCTGCGAAAGTACAAAAAAATTCCTCAAAAATTAATTTATTAAGTTAAATGTTAAAGGGTATAAGAGTCTTTTTAATATATGATATTAAAAAAAAAACACGCACACACAAACAAACTAGTCGAATATCAAACCGACAAGAACAAATCCTAAAAGTAAAAGCCACCACTTCATTTTCCCTTTTTCACTTCACGAACTCACAAACCCTAACCTTAAGAGAGCCATATCGTCGACCTTCGTCTGTTGTCTCCTCTTTGACCTTTGTCTGCATCTCCTTTTCGACCTCTGTCTGTCATCCTCTTTGACCTTCGTCTCCCGATCTCCTTTGCTTTATATCTCTGTACTTTGCTCTCTTAATCTCTTATATTAATGGATCTAGTGAACTATTTGGGTTTGTGATGAATTGATCTGGTTGTTGAGAATGGATGAAGTTCTTGGCTCTGTGGGGGCGACTACTAGCTTCTCTTTGAGATGGGGCCATACCTTTTTTCGCTCCTGCTTCTCTTCTCCTTATGTCTCTAGGCGTTGAGTTCTATAGCTCGCTGCTTTCTGGTTTGTCTTCTTTTCTCCTTCCATGTTTTCTGAGTCATTTATTTTGTTGCTTTATTACCCACTTGATTTGATTCTTTTAAATGCTCATATTCAAGACTCATTTCATGTATTTGCTTGATTTTGATCAACGCTTCTTGTTTCATTCATTTTGTGTCTTGCAAAGTTATCTGGTGGGATAAAATTAGCACATCTAACATTACTGTCTCTTCTCTACTTTTTGCGTTAAACCATGTGAAGCTTATCTTTTATAGGAGTTGGATAAAATTGGGAGGAACTCTAAATTAGGTTGCTATTTGTTCGTTATATTGATTAGAACGTGTGAGTTTCTGCAACTGTACTATTTTGTGGTGTGTTTCTTTTCCTTCACTTTTTCTAGGTCTTTTATTTTGTAATTTCCCATTTGATATGATTACTTTTCAGGTTCATTTTTAGGACCTATTTGATGTGTTCACTTGATTTTAATATAAACTCTGTTTCTTCTATGATATATTTTATGCTTTACAAGTTGATTTTGGGGAAATAGCATATTTGTTGGAAACCATAGAGTAACTCCAATTGGGTTGCTATTTATTTGGCATTTTTATTTGTGGAACGGAAACCATTGTTATTGATTAAAATTTTGAGATCTGCAGCTGTAATGCTTTCTGGCTTACATATTTTCCTTAATTTTTCTGGCCTTTCTATTTGATTACCCATTTGCTTTGAATTTCAAAGTCGGCTTAATTCGAATTCGAATTCAAATCGAAAACCAAATTTCGAATTCGATTCGAATTGAATTCGGTTTAATTTCAATTCAAACCGAAAATCGAATTTCAAATTCAATTCGAATTGAATTCGAATTTAATCGAATTTGATTTGGTTCGGTTTTCAAAAAAGTTTAAATTGAATTATCCGAACTGAATTAACCGAAGAAACCAAAAACCGAACCGATGAATACCCCTAACAGGAAACAGAGCATGTCAAAAGTAAAACAGAGTATGGAAATGAAGGGTTGAAAATCAATATTGTAATAAAAGAAATGTTGTAGAGAATTATGGACTGAAAGAATAATTGAAGGAAGAGAGAGAATTATAGAGAAAGACAGAAAAGAAGAAAGAGAGAGAGAGAGGGGGATTTGGAGAGAGAGAGAGAGAGAGATAGGGAAAGGGAAAACAAAGACAAAGGAAGAAGGATTATTTTTATTCATTGCGTGCCTTACTTTTGATCTGATACAAGCATTTAAAGGATGTTATTTAACAAATCTCCTAACAGATCTAACTTTTTCAGTTAATTAATTCTTACAACAATTCTAACAATATGAAGTAACTAATTAACTAACATTCAAACTCTACTAGATGTTAGTTTTTTAAATTTCTCAACATTATATTTGAATAGGAAATTTTGAGACCAAGAGGGTTATTCCTTTAATTGCACTTTTGGTGGGAGAATGCTTAGTCAGGGACAATTAGGCCCTTGCATTTTACAGGGCTTAATTGGGTAGAAGTTAATGAGCCCTCGAAGCAAGTTGGTACTTATCCTAATCAATGGCATATCTTTTGTTTTTAATAATAAGCACAAATTGAGAAGTTAAAGGGGCTAAAATATAGCTAAATCTTCTTATCTGACATAAACAAATATATAACCTAATGATTTAATATAGTGAATAATTCCTTTTAAAAGAATAGATTCGAGTTGTAACGATAATTTTGTTCATTTATTAATTATATCAAGAGGGATACCCATGTTGTAATCTTTTATTTAAAAAAAAAAAAAAAAGAAAATCTTCTCATGTGTGTATCTAAATTCAAGTAAAGCTCTCCACATAGAAAGGTAATCCTTTACTCAACATCTACTCCATACTTTCGTATCTTGCCTTGCATGTAATGAACTCATGTAAATATTGAGACAATTATATCTCATCATCCTTCAAACAAAAGAAACCAAATCCAAAAGGAGAGAATTATTTGGGCAAGAGAAGAAGGTTTAATTTTTTCATTGTCAAAATAACATTTATTTGGGTATTATGATAAATTTTCTCATACGTAAGGGCCTAAATCAAAGAAAAGAGGAGGGTTTTTCTCCAATCTCCATCCTTCTATATGTCTAGTAGCTCATGTGGTGACACTGAGGCACCACACAAGCATCTGCAAACCCCACGTGGGTTACCCTTTATTTGTGCTCTGTGTAACACTATGTTGTAATCAACCTTGAAACTAATGGCTAGTATAGGAGGTTATAAACTGTTGGAGTTAGTTGATTAACCAACCAATTAACTAAAAGTGGTTAGGGAAGTTAAATCAATTAGGAGGGTCGAGAGGAATATGTAAAGGGTGTAATGTCAAGAAGGAAAGCAAGCTGAATATTATTGTATTTTCTAATTCTTTATACTCTCTCTCTTTCTCTCTCTCTTGATTCTTGCAACTTCCATAGTCGACTAACAAGTTCGTTAGTTGACCAAGTATTGTATTTCTTTACTTTAGTCGACTAACAAGTTTCTTCGTCGACTAAAAATTGTGCCTTTGACTTGGGTTGTAACAATATGGTATTAGAGCATTAAATCCTTGGCCAAAAAACAAATCGAACAGAAAATTTCAGAAGAGCAACTCAAGAAATACGAAAATAAAATGCAAGAATGGGCACATGAGGCTAAAGAACGTTGTCTCCAAGTCAATAAATAGATGGAAGAATTTCATCTAATGATGAAAGAGCAATCCCAGAGATTAAAAACCTTCATGGCCAGCACTGACAATTGATTCAGTAACATTAAGAGAATGTTAAACAAGGATAAAGATGTAGATCAAGAGATAGAAAAAATAGTAAGATCACTAATCCTTCCTACTCCTACTAAAGAAAGGATCAAAGTACAAGCAGGACAAATTCCCATAAAGAAGGATATTAACCAGCAAGGACCACTACAAATCTGTCCGAGGATTGAGCTTCCCTTATTCACAGGGGATAATCTATGGAAGATGTAGCAAGTTTTTTGCTATACAACAAGTACCTGTCCAAGCATAGGTAGACCATTGAAATGTGTTTGGAGGGGAAGGCTAGGCCTAAAAGAAGCTAAGAATAAGATTAGTTGGGAATAATTCTCTAATCTCTTATTTCAGCATTCTAAGTTGAAAGGCATTAGAAATGAAGTCGAGGAATTTAACAAGCTGTAGCAAGTGGGAACAATGTCAGAATATCAAAGAAATTCGAGGAGCTATGGTCCATAATGCTTCACAAGAACCTCACCCTTACTGAGTCTTACTTCATATCAAGCTTTATTAGTAGCGTAAAAGAAAAAATCAAACCTATGTTAAGAATGTTTAAACTCAATACTCTACTTCAAGCATTTGAATTAGTTACTCATCAAGAACAATCTATGTAGCTGGCCAGACAGAAGAGAATTGAAGAAAACAAGAGTTAGAATCCTAGCGAAGCAAGAGCAGGAGGAAACAACTCCTTTCACAGAATTGTCACAATTAAAAGCAAAGATTGGTCAAATGGCACAGATTCAGAGGATAAGACAAGTAGGATATGAGTACAGGAGATGTAGCACACTAGAGCTAACAATCTGTGCTATAGATATGGAGAGAAGTATATCCGAGGGCACCACTGCAAATTTAGAACTCAGAACTTGATTTTAGCTGCAGAAGAAGAGGAGGAATCAAGACATAAACAAGCAAATGAATTAGGAGAAGCGTCAGGTCACTATGACCTTTGGTGGAGACTGACAAACAAAACTAGTAGAGTCAAAAGCAGTCAGTAGACCAATCATCCAATGGCTAATTAGCTAAATAAACCTCAGTTAAAAAAAAAGTTCCATCGGGGAAGACATGAGTTTTGTAAAGGCACAATTTCCAGGCTATCAACCTTGAGGGCAAGTTATTTCTTTAAAGGCCAGGGAAATTGTAACACCCTATTGTAATCAACCTTGAACTAACGGCTAATATAGGAGGTTATAAGCTGTTAAACTTAGTTGATCAACCAACCAATAAACTGAAAGTGGTTAGGCGAGTTAGATCAATTAGAAAGGTCAAAAGGAATATATAAAAGGGTGTAACGTCAAGAAGGAAAGCAAGCTGAATATTGTTGTGTTTCCTAATTCTCTTTACTCTATCTCGATCTCTCTCTCTCTAAACCCATTCACTCTCTCTTCTTCTATCTCTCTACAACTCCCTCTCTCTACTCTCTCTCTCTCTCCCTCCCTTTCCTGATTCTTGCAACTTCCATAGTCGACTAACAAGTTCCTTAGTTGACCAAGCATTGTTTTTCTTTACTTTAGTCGACTAACAAGTTTTTAGTCCACTAAAAATTGTGCCTTTGACTTGGGTTGTAACACTCTGGTTCAACTTCCATGTGGCCACCCAGTTTTGACCATCCATAGATCTCAGTGAAAAAAATGTGTATTTAGTTCCTACTATAATTAGAAATAATGTATTTTTGAGTTTTTTGATTATTTTTAAAATAATGTAAAAAGAAGGAGTTTAGATCATTACTATTTGACTCGTATCTATTGTAAAAAGGTTGAGATAATTCAAGGTGCCCCAGCACCTAAGGAGGATAATGGCTCATTAACTCAATGTACATTATTTGTTATCAAACCTTTTTGAATTAATGGTTGAACACTTTATTCTCTATCCTATTAACCAAATGTTTCAAATTCAGACCCTAAAAATGGAATGAAGAAAAAAGATTTGAGAAACTCAATTCTTAAAATGGATCCCAAATGCTCGAATCAAATTAGTCAGACAAAATTCAGATATTAATCTGGAAAAAAAATGGTATACACCATTTGTTATTGTCATACACCTCCTTTTTGGTTTGGATCACCGCATTGTGAAGCCTAAAACGTCAATTTGGTAATATAGCTAATTTTCATTAGTTCATTTTAATTTCTACTCTTTTATTTTAATTGGATTTATAATTAAAATTATTGATTAATTTTTATTCTAATTTTGATTAATTCTGAGTTGGGAAAACCAAAACCAGCAATTGACATCCAACTCTCCAGGAATGGGTAGGTACAGCCCTTTCCATCTTTAACATTTTAGATTGTCAATGGAACAAAACTCACTTAAATTTTTATACCCTTTACCCTCCGAGACTTATTATCATAATCATTTTATACTAATGGATTAAAAGAAACTTACAAAAATTTTGAAAAACACATTTCTGTATTAAATTTTTATTTAATTCAAAAAACATAATTAAAAAAAAAACACCAAAACAAAACAAAATATCACATCTGTATACACTAGTGGAAGGCTCCCAAACCAGATTTTTTTTTTTTTTATTCCAACAGGAATCAAACCTCAAATCATGGGATCAGAGAGGACTATTGCCACTGGACTGTCCCCTTAGGAGCCCCAGACTAGGCCTTTACCCAATAACAAAGACAGCAAACTACATGAAACATCTTGAATCAATTCTCAACTGATTGATACAAGTATCCTTGGGTACGGAAGGACCATTCCAAGAGAAAAGCATCTTGGATTACTTCATTCTGAATAGAGGCTGCATTACCACAGTTTGTGCCAGGAAATGGATCCAAAAAACCATTACAAGGATGAGCAAGACAAAATACAACAATTACCATTAAGCTTATAATCGAACCAAAGAGTTTTACAAGAATTACAAGGCAACAAACAACCCTCCTGATTATAATTTCTATCGAAAATTCAAACACTTCAGCAGTGAATTCTGCAAACTGCGCACCCAGTAACCCTTCTTTATCCCCGCATGACATATACAAACATTACACTGGACCTCAACAAACATAAGTCAGCACATAATCTACGAAGACAAAGATAGGGAATTAGATCAGCTTATGGAAACTTGACAGACTCAGCACATGGTTAAAGTTAACATAGGGGAGATATAAACAAGAAATTGTGCAGATATGTCAGGCCAGTCCAATTTGTCAGGAATGGTAATCAGTTGAGAAATATTCTCACCTGCAATTTAAACACACTTTAACTTTACAGCAGGAAACCCTGGTGGGCAGTGCTCAATGAGGAAAAAGCACTGAGGTTTGCATCGTGAATCTTGCATGAACTCTTAGGGTTGTTTACAAAAACATGAGATGAAGCCAATACTAGTCCATCATTGCAGCTTGGAAAATGAGGTCATGGGGAGTATCTTCCGGTCCATGCCTGCAATTTTTATTGATCAAACATTGATTCTTGAAGGGTCCTACAAGCACCGGAGCTGTTATTGTACTTTTGAAAAGGTCCTGCTAGACACGCCATGCAACAATTTCACAAACCCAAGAAAGCTGAGTTTCCCATCTGTGTGTCGGATCCAATCATGTAGAACAGCATGAACTGGAACAGAAGGGCTGAGGCCAAGTTCCTGCAAAAATTTTTTTCCAATTCATAAATGTTAAAAAGTATTGACATTTTGATTTTTTTTTTTTTTTTTTTTTTTAAAAGTTGCCAAACCCATAGTTCCCGTCTAACTTGCTCAAATCAATTGCTTTGATTTCACCAAGAATCAATAAATGCAAACGAACGTCAAATTGTATAGCCGCCCTGGGTGGACGTGTCATTTATTGCTGCATACCACATCACCACTTAAAGCTCTCATCCATTCGTGTATCTACTTTGGGTTCAACTCCTGGAAGCAAGCTTTTTCATAAACTATTGAAAATAAATATATTAAAAAAGAAACCCCACATGACTCGCGGAAACGGAGGGGGAGGGAAAGATTTACTTCACTTGATGGAAGTAAATAAATTTTTTTCATTTTTGTTTGGTAAGGATGGAAGGAACGATACCTTTTTTTTGTTTGATTTGAATAAAAAGTGAAAGAAAATACTACCTTATTTACTATTATACCCTTGTGAAATAATATTTTTAACATTTCTCACCACATTATTTTTTATTTTTTTAATTTAAAATATTTTTCTAAAAATATAATGTTTTTCTAAAATAGTTATTTAATATATTTTTCTTATTTTTTATAAATTATTTTCATTATTATTTCATATTAAATAAAATTAGAATATCAATGTAAAAAAGAAAAAAAGTAAAATTAGAAAAAATAATTTTTTCAATAAAATTGATGACGGAAATTAAATTTTATTATTTTATATTAAATAAAATTAAAATAAAAAATGATAATTTCATAAATATTAAAGAAAAACAATAACAAATTTGTCCAAAATTTTTATTTCTTTCGATTTCCGTCCACTTTAGGTCGGAAATGATTTCTTAAGAGGGAGGAGAAGTAATTACATCTCACTTTTACTTTTCCCTTCCTTACCAAGTGAAAAGTGATATTTTCTTCGATTTTTACTTACCCTCCCCTTTTCCTTTCACTTTTCATCTCAACCAAATTAACCCTTAGTGTTGCATGATTTTTTTTTTCCCTTTTCATTCAACAAGAAGAGGGGGAAAAAACCCTAGAGATCCATTCATATCTATGACTACACATGATATAAACGTAGTCTTTCTTGGCCATTAATGTTGAGGCTAGAACATATGCATGTCCCAAAAAAAGAATGGAACATACCGAAGCCAATTCCTCAATAACAATAGCCCTGTTCCCATCCTTCTCAAAGATTTCATAGGCACAACGAGCATGTTGCTCCCAACGGTCAAGAGCTTCAAGCTGATAGACACTTAAAGCAGCTGCACAAAATTCATCAAAATCCATTCTTCTGTACTGAAGAGCATTCAGCTGTCAAAGAAGACCAAGGAGTTAATCACACAGAAGTCACATACCAAAGAAAATAGTTTAGTCCTTAGGGCCTACCGACACTAGAAAATCATCAACACGTGATTCCTTCATTGCATCAGTAGCATTTTTTATCAAGGCCTACAGCAGGGGATTGAAATTTTGTAAGACATTATTTATGAAGCTGAAAATAATTGGATTTCTTCAACAGAAACCAACCGCTTTAACATTCTCCAAGTTTATAGTGCCATTTTTGCATGGCTCCAACAATGCAAACTGCTCCTGTAAATAATAGAGCTCATCCACCATCAATGTCTTTGATAGAGCCTGTAGGAAAAATGTGAACAACTTAAAATGAGAAACAGTATATTAAAATGTACAAGCAATATACAGCAACAACAGTTGCTATGGAAAATTATTAATATATATATATTCTAGCATGATATTCGACAATATACTAAAAGTACCAAGTAATTTAATGATGTTTCAGAAGCCTGTTCAAAAGAAATTAATTTGACATCATATCTGCAACTTTACAAATTAAAGACAAAGGCAATGTCAAGCACACACCCTTAAAGCAGCTTTGCGAAGAGATGATGAGCGCATATAAACCCTCATTAGCTTGAATATAAGTATATCAAGGGGGACTTTTACATCACTATAATCTTTAATCCAAGGATGGCCTGCAGTATAATTTGTGAGACTGTCAGTAGAACTTTAGAAAAAGAGGACCGGAAATCTTTCAGAAAGCATCACTCACAAAGGGCTTGAGCAGCGCTCATTCTTTTCCGTGGATCTTTATTCAATAGGCGCTTGACAAAGTCTTTGGCCTCAGAAGTTAGAGAAGGCCAAGGAAGTTCATCAAAACTGGGGTCAGCTTTCAGAACAGCTCGAAAGATACCAGATTCAGTGCGGGCCCAAAATGGACGGCTACCACATAGTAGAATATATGCTATCACGCCTACACTCCACACATCGGCTTCTGTACTGTAAGATCTATGAAGGACTTCAGGTGCAACATAATAAGCACTGCCTACGATGTCATTAAGCCTCTCATCTGTTAAAACCATAAACAACATAATGAGCCAAGTAAGCACCAATACATAAAGCTGATACATTTAAATATCCAGCAAGAAATCAAAATACTTAAAGAAGCAATCACCTGGTTTGACAAAATCTGACAAGCCAAAGTCAATGGCCTTCAATTGTGAATTCTCATCTTTAGTTGTGAACAGAAAATTCTGAATAAGAATCAGCTCCAATTAGGATATTCTTGATGGAAGATGCAGTATAAATGCAGATATCACCACAAGAAATTTCTGTAAATGATGATATGGTAGCGTGCTATGGTAGCAAAAGCTTTGGCTGATCACCAAATAACTTTCTAAGTCCCCAAGGAAAAAAATTAGCAAATTAGGTTGACGTGCATAATTTTCCTGAAGGTCATCACATTCGTAAGAAATTAAACAGGTAAACATATGTACCTCAGGCTTCAGGTCACGATGCACCACACCCTGCAGGTGGCAAAATGCAACAACATTCAATATTTGTATCATGACAGCTTTTGCATCATCTTCAGTGTATTTACCACCCCTGCACAAGTAAAGGAAACTCACTCATCTGGCATGATAGTCTTCTGAAAACGTTTCCACTTCTTTGGTCCAATCAAGCCAAAAGAAGTTCAAAGAAAAACTAATTACAGCCAACAGATAAAAGTACCTGGAAAGTATTCTATCTAAGAGTTCCCCACCCTCACATAACCTGAAAGATATCATCAAATTTGGCAAGTAAGAATCTTAATGTAGCAAACCTTGAAGCCCAAAGCAGCAGTACCATAGTGCAGACAGAAGCAAAGGGCCAAAGGCCATTAAAAGGAAAGCATTGTTCAACAGATTAAATGTTGCAACCAACTCTAGCACCAGCTGATTTTATTCATGTCAAATGAAGGAGAAAGAGAATAAAGCAAAGAAGTGCAATTCCAAAAGGTGATGCCACTTACTCCATCACCATGTAAACATTATCATGGTCTTCAAAGGCATCATAGAACTTTACTAGATTGCTATGTCCGGTTAGAGCTCTCAAGATTTTCACCTCCCTCCGGACATCCTCAATGGCAATGGGAGTGGTCATCTGATGGCAATAAAAATAATCACAATCAAAACCAAATTAGACTCAAACACCAGAAAAAGATGCATAATCCTGTACTAAATACCAAATGTGCTTCAGCCAAATATAGCAATAGGCATTTAAAACCAGTCAAGTTGAGCTCAAAAGGAAAGGAGCCCCAACAACCATTTATAATCTTCTTTAGAAAATACAGAATGCTAGAATAAATACAAGCGCAAGATTAAAAAGAAAACAAATGAGTTTAGAATTTAAATAATCCAAGACCAAGCACCAATTCTCACAGAGCAGAGAGCAAGCCATAAATATAATAGTCCCACGGTGGTTTCATATAAAAAGGAAAAATTAGTCTTGATAACAATCCACTTTCCTGAACATTCCCAAAATTTGATGGATTCTCAATGGGATTATCCTACCAAAATTTAATCATGAGATTTATATTCCAGCAGCAATACGGAACTCATTTTTGTAGCACTATTTCTCATTCATTTTTAGGATAGTTAAAAATGCTACTAGCGTAACTCAACATTTCCCTCAGTGAAGAATCCTTACAAAGAACGACATTCAAGCAAAAAATCTGAACAAATAATGCATTGCATCAGAAGTGATCTTCTCCCATGTGCTACAACTTTTCAAAAGGTCACACCATAAACAATTTCTTCAAACACAATCCGCCCCTAACGTCATTCATCTGCAGATCACAAACTTCAACTTGAAGAAACTGAAACCATGTAACTCTTGCAAAAAAAAAAAAAAAATGCCCATTATAACTTATCAAACTATCAAACCAGACTTATCAAGGACTAAACTTTTCTAGAGAGAGAGGCATAAATCTCTAATGAGAATAGCGAACCCTCATCCGCGACACACCTGATTGTTGGGGTTCAGTGTTTGACCAAACACAAGTAGCACAAGAGATCTACAGAAAACTAATCTCTAGCAGTCTGATCAGAATATCATCCGACCAGTTAATGAGACAAAACGCAGGCCTGCAGATCTGATCTATGTGTCAACGTATGAACAATTTTCAGCTAAGACTAACACAATCACAAACAATGACAACAAGCACGTATAACAAATATTCACAAAACCCACAAACACAAATCAAAAACAAGAAAAACCCAAATTCAGATCAAAACAAACAAAAAAGGAATAATACTCATGCTTTCCCTTTTGAGATGACCTAACAACAAACCCCAAATCCAAAAAATAAATCACATTCCATAAAAAGTGAAGAAAATGAGAAAAACCCCAGATTCAGATCTCACATACTTTAGCCTTTGGGATGACTTTGACAGCAACTTCTTGTCCTTTCAAATCACCCTTCTTCAACCTAGCAGAACATGTATACCCAAAATGCCCTCTGCCAACTTCATCACCAAGCTCATACTTACTCCCGAAGTTCTTTGAAAACCCAAAGCTCTTATCAAGCCCATTGACACCACCTCCATTCTCCAATTCACTTCCTTCCGGAATCGCAGCCTCATTCGGCTTCACCGATCCATGTCGCCGCAACAACACCGCCTTAATATGCTTCGCCGGTGACGGCGGCGGAAACGGCCGCTTGAAAAACCTCTTCGGCGTTGAATTCGCCGAATTCGGCGCCGGAGATTTCTTCGAGAATAGATAATGAGCCGGACTTGGACTGTAGAATGGAAAAAACGGCGATTTCTTCCCGATTTCTACTTCTTCTTGTTTCTTTTGTGGCTTTTGCTCTTGTGATTGTTGTTGTATAGTGTTAGGGCTGGGGCTGGGGTCAGGGTTTGGAGGTTTGGGGCTTGTTTGGGGAGTGACATTGGAGCTTTGCGAGGGTTTTGAATTGCAGAGACCCATTTTTTTGCTCTTCAAGAACCCTTCATAAAACCCAAAACATTGGGGGTTTTAAAACATGGTATTAGGGATAGAGAGCTACCCACTTTCTCAAGTTTTGCTTGAAGGGAGATGCCCTCTTTCTCAAGTACTCAAAAAGGTATATTGAAGAGAGAGAGAGAAGATAGAGATTTGTAGATGGGGATAAAAGGGAGACGACGGATTTTGTTTCCCTGATGTCAAAAAAATGGAAGGAAACTTAAATTGAGGTTTTTGATTTAACTTATTTTTTATCTTAATCTCAAAGCTAATTTTAGGAAATGCATGTGGTTGGGGAGTGATTAAGATTTAAGATTATTCATGAACCCTAATTGCCACGTGGCAACCCCACCTGGGCAAGTGGTTTTGTTCTGATTTCCACTTATTTTCCTGCCATTAATGCATCGGTGATCAAAGAGAATATCAAGAGGATGAATCGACAAACCTTTTTTTTTTTTTCTCCCAATTCTTCCTTCCATTTTTTTTTCGTCTCTTCTAACATCATAATTTCTTATTCATGTCAATTCAAATAAATTTATCTATATCAGAGTTAAAAAATAAAATTTAATATAAGAATTTCATGTGCCTAATAGCATTATTTAAATTAAAAAATAATACTTACAGTTATAAATATAATATTGGATCCATTTCAAAAATTAAATAAATATCATATTTAATTGTTTTTATCAGGGACTCATCACTCGATTAAGTAACATTATCATCATATGTCTTTGTGAACTTGAATAAGGTATTGCTTAGTAAATAAGTAAATTAAATTAGAAAAGGATCTTAGTTTAAAGAAGAAAATTTATTTCCATTTACTCCAAAAATCGAATGAAAAAAAATGGGCGAGTGGGAGTTATGATGTTTAGGTTGGTGATGGTCCATGAGGGATGATGCTTCCATTCACATAAAGTTAGATGTGGGAAATAAATATGAGGTTAGGTTTAGGTGGGATTTTCATCAAAACTTCCTTCATTCTGAAGGGCAATGTTGTAATTTCACTTGCTCAAGTCCCATGTTAAGTATTCGACGTAGGAACTTCGCTTAGAAAACAAGGAAAATTTTGAGGAAGAACCCATGCATTTCAAGAAACTCCTTCAAGAAATTCCCCTTGAAAAATATTTTCACCAACATTTTTTAATGTGCTATTGCTCTCGGATTTCTTTAAATTTGAAAATCTCGAACGAGATGAATTTATATAAGATAAACTCTATTTTATCTTATGTTACATATATTACTTTTAAATATAATAAAAATAATTTTCTATCGATGTAAAATTTGTAAATAAAAATCGAATTACTTAAAAAATTTACACTAATAATGCATCGTTTGAAAAGTATACTTAATTTTAATCAAGTTAATCTCAATATTTCTAAAAATAAACTTAATTTTTAGTTGATTTGCTCATTTGAATTAAAATTAAGCTTAGATTTATGTGTCAGAAGAGAACATTCGTATACTTTTATTGACATTAGCATGATCCATTTGGGGGGGGGTGTCTCTGTCTGAGAGAGAGAGAGAGAGAGAGAGAGAGAGAGACCTTATGAGATTGGCATTTTGTAAGCATAAAAGGACTAAGATGGTTCCAAAAGAACAAACACATAATCCAAACTTAAGGGTTGGCGACCAATTCTGCCCTCCTTTTTTTAGGGGATGGGCATGGGCCTCTTTGGAGCCCTCAAAAGAAAGAGGAAGAAAGAATGTGGGGGTGGGGGCACCATGGGAGTATTTGTCCCAACATAATAAAGAAAGGCAATCATAATATAGGAGAAAATGGCCAAAGTATTTGTTAATTACTTAGGTTTTGTTTTCATTCATTCACAAACATTAGACTTTGATGGGTACCCAACCCCACCATATTAATTTAACAATCTTGTTTATAATATGGTATTTTGTACGAAACTACAAGTCAATTATTAAAATTTGTTTTAGTTTATATGTTGTACCAAATTAATTCCAATACAAACCAAGATTTAGGTTTTAAAATTCTTATTGCTAGATTTCATTCCAAAAGATTTAGCATTTTCTACCTGTATGAAAAATTTGAGATCACATTTAAATGAGATTAGATGAATTTATTAATTCAAAAATTGTATTAGTAATATATATATATATATGCATATAATCTCAGAGGTCCCTAAGCAGATAGTCTAGTGACAACAGCCCTCGACCCCAATCCCGTGATCTAGAGTTTGTTTCCTGTTGTAAAAAAAAAATGTCATTTACAGAGAAACTTAATTTTCACTTAAAAATTATATATTTTCTAATAAAAAATTTCATTTTAATTAAAAAATATTATGATAATAAGAGAAAATAAAAAAAAAATTGAGGAAAGTTAAAATTTTCTAAGCAATACTATCGTCCGCATAGTCCAATTTATTTGGCCGCTATTTTTAATTCAACAAACATTTGCTTAATCTATTTGCAGTCAAAAAATAAAATCTCTGACAAAAATAAAATAAGCTCTTGAAACTCCACAATGCGATTATTATGGCCAAACAAAATTTAAAGAATTTGGTTTGGTTAAATTCAAATTTATGATGCCTCTATGCTTTAGAACAATTGAGAATAAAATGATATTGCTAAAATTTTTTAGATAAATCATTAGCATCCGGTATCATATTGTATCAAATTAAAATTGATTTGAACATCAATAAATTTCAATTCAAATGACATATTTCTCTCTCTCTTGTAATAGATTTGGGTTCAATCCTCAATTTATGAACAAAAAAAAATCTGATTTGAATAGGACTGAATCCTTAAAACTAAAATTCTCCTGATACTTTTTTTTTATATATCACATTTGAACATAAGATTTTATTTAAAAGGTATCGATATCCAATTACTATTTTTACCAGGTATTAGTATAATATTGCTAAAATTGAAGTTCATAAAATTTATCGACAATAAATAGATTCTTTATTTTGCAAAACCAATAGAATCAAATCTAGACCGCTCTTCACACAATTTTAATTTTTTTTCTTTTATAAATTTGCTCTGTGCGTAAAATTTATAAAGTATTTTATTTTTTCAACCCAACAATTTAATGTCTTGCATTTTCAAAAAAAAAAAAATAATGGCCAAAAGATCTATAATTAGAAAATTATACTTAAATTCGATATAATATAACTGAGTAAATTGCATATTAATTTTAACATAATCATCCATAAACGTTTCAAATCCAGCGGCATAAAATAATCTTTTTAAATATATATAATATTTTATTTTTCTACTTTTTGTTTTTTGTAATTTTCTTTTTAAAAATCATTTTATATTTTATATATTTTGATTGGATAAGAACATAACGAGGGCCAACCACTATCATCACGCATCGCACGCAATATAAAATAGCAGTGATCTGATATGCTTAATATATATATATAATTATAAGTCAACTATTTCATGCAAAAGTCAGATAAATGTCAGAGACAATGTAAGAATTTTATTATTATTATTAAGAATTCGGAGCCGGAGAAGAAAGATTGTCAGATTTGAGAAAAAGGTTTTCGTTGCATGGTATTGACCTAGTACGTACTGACCGTGCACACGTATTTATTTATTTTTATTTTTATATTTATTTTCTCCCATTTTTATTGGCATTTCTTTTTGAAAATTATACTCCACATTTATTCTTTTGATTATTTATGATTTTGATTAATACAAATCCTTGCAGTCTTAAACTGATTTTTTTTTATTTATGCAGTAATTTGTAATTTTTGTACAATTACTCATAATTTAACATTACTAAAAAATATCTAATTTTTGCAAAAATTAAAACTCATTAAACATGTCACTGTGATATTTTTTTTTCTTATGCCAAACAATTTTTTCTTTAATTTACAGAAATAACATTTGTCAATTAGGGTAAAAAAATTTTAACAAAAAATTATAATTTTTTAAGAAAAAAATTCACTGTATTAAAACTCTAAAATTATAATTAATCAAGTTAATTTTGTGCTTTAAATTTTAAATTTTAAAAAAAAAAAGTTATTAAGAACTTTTCGTCTTTTCTACCCAATTCCCACATCCTTCTCCCAAACCTTTGTCAAAATGTCTTCATATATATACATATATACGTACGTACATACATACATATATATTATATAAACTTCTAGAAGCCCATTGGATAGGTCACCAACAAGAAACTGGAAGTCATCCCTGTATATGAGTGTGCATATATTATATAAATTTTGATTATTTCGGTTTTTTGACTGGGGGGTATTTCTTGTTTTGAGACCAACATAACCCTAATCAAAAACTTTTGTTCGTATACACAAACAAAATCATATCTTTTCAATTTTAGGGTTGACTCCAACTGAAATAATCATAATTGACAACATAATGGTGACTCAATGAAGGTAATCAAAGATGTTTTTCCACAGGCGGGAATGGACCCAAGCCCTGGAATTGAAAGAAAGTCAACCTTAAGAGGAAAAAAACTAAAAAAAAAAAATATTGCTGAACAAACAGGAGAGACTTTTTGGCCCCAACAAAATCATAGTGTCCAATGAATAACATTGCTTCTCAATTGGTGTAGGTCCCACGTAGATGTGCGCATGCATGGTTTTTGTTTTTATTTTTTTTTTTTGGGGGGGGGGGGGGAGGGGGACACAGAGAGAGAGAGATGCCAGGGTTCAATCCAAACATATTAGGATTTGGCAGATTGAAGAGGCAACTTAGCGCATGCATGGTTTTTGTTTTGATTTTTTTTGGGGGGGGGGGGAGGAGAGAGAGAGATGCCAGGGTTCAATCCAAAAATATTAGGATTTGGCAGATTGAAGAGGCAACGTAGCGCATGCGTGGCTTTTGTTTTGATTGGGGGGAGGGGGGGAGAGAGAGAGAGTTGCCAGGGTTCGATCCAAACATAGTAGGATTTGGCAGATTGAAGAGGGAACGTAAAAGAATATAAAACCCATAAAGAACTAGATATTTTTGGTTGTTAAAAACCGAATTCTCATTAATTGGATTCAAATATTTACAAAAGATTTATTTAGGGAGCGGCACTATAAACAAAGAGCTAGATGATAGAACGAAGTCATTCGTATATCCCATTCCATTTTGCTGTAGTCGGTGACCGACCCGACCCGTCTTTGTGGCAAATGGGGAAACCACTGTTAGCGGGGCCATGGTCCCCCAAGCTTTTTGGTAAGGCAAAAAAGAGGTCCCCCCTACGTCACCTATAGATTTCGAACAGTTCCAATATTCAAGTCAAGGAATTTAATTCGGAGAAAAGATTGTCTCATCACCCCCACTCCCAATCTGGCTCATGTCATGTCGACAGCATGACTCATTGATTAGAGCTCAAGTTCTTTCTATCCATGAAGATCTCACCGGAGCGTCCTCTCCCACATGTCAAATTATTATTTGTAATAAAACCATTTTAACTGAAACTGAAATAAGTCTCAGAGCTACTCAAAGCCAAGACGGAGATAAAGCGGGCTACACCCCTTGATTTAAAGTTTAAACCCTCTCTGCCGTTCACATTTTTCTTCTCTCTCTCTCTCTCTTTTTTCAGCTTTTTTTGGGAGTAAATCCTGCAAGAGTTGAGAAGCAAAATCATTGTATTCTATGGTTGCCTGAATTAGAGAGTAGGTGATCAAACAAAAAGACTGATGATGAACTGTATGTTTGCCACCAAGCCCCAGTTTTACTTGTTAATCCTTTAAACTCTCAACCCAGTTGGGCGGATTCTCAGGTCCTTACCGTGTGACAAGTAGCCCCATGTTTAGTTCAACGAGGAAAAAGAGAATGATAAATGAATTAAGCTCAATAATTTTATTCTAGGAGCCTAAGGTGCTAAGTCTATGGTACATGTTCTGAAACAAGCAATTGGCATCTTTCAAATGGAAGAAACCTAGGGCCCAAAATTATACCCAGTTGATAAATTAGCTGAAAAAATATGAGCGTGCATGTTGTTATGTCTTGAAGTGAGGAGATCACCACATGGCTGTAGCAGCCACTTTGGCTGCATTAGGACCCTTTGTCATGCTCCCGATAATTCAGTAGCAAGTGTATAGAGAACCCCTACAGAGTTGATTAAGCTAACCAGAATTTCTGTCTCCACCAAAACCTGTCTTCAAGAATCCTGTTTCTCTGAGATGACTCACATCCCCCCATGCTTCTATCGCCCACTTTTCATTCTCATATAAGTGGAAGGTATTGACAGATGTGTTTAGTACCTTCCCAGCAGATCGTTTCCTGGGGGAGGCCCGCTCATAAAGTGCCTTTATGACACCTCCATGTGTGACAACTACTACTCTCTCCCCTGAAATGGCCAAGCAGGAAGAGAAAAGGACATCATTAAGAAATTTTGAGACTGTACCTATGGGCACACCATATAGTCCTTGTAAAAGGTGATAGGAAATTAAGTGCGATCACAACCTTTTCCATATTTCAAGGAAGGAAAAGCTTTCTGAGATGTATTGGTACCTCTGTGTTTGTCACCAATTCTTTGCAGTGCAGATGTGCAGCGTTCATAAAGTTGGTCAAGACTTTCACCACCACCCTGCATATGTTAAAGGGAAAATGAGATTTAAGCTGTAGGAGAAAAAGTCTAAATAATAAATCTTACTTCCACAGCTCCATAGGCAAGATTTGATTGCCATTGCTGATCATCTCATTTCCACACTGAAGGCACAAGCAACTATCAGGATGTAAATGCAACAAAATCTAAATTATTGATCACTAGGAATCAGCCTAATGTTTCCCCTTTTCCAAGCCGTCCGTATCTTTACATATCATCCAAATAAGAGGGCATAATCCTTCTCTTAGCCTTAGCAGCATCTTTTAGGTCTATTTCTGATCATAATATCATTCTGAATCCCAGTCAAACAGTCCCTCAATAGCTGAAGACAAAACAGCAAGGCTTTTCTACTTTTTGTGCATAATAAAAGAGAGAAGCTGTTATGCCTTAAACAAAGCTGATTATGGAAGCAATTAATTGGAACTCAAACTCAGAAATTTCCGGACCAAAATACAACTCCATTTTCCTGATCTAGAGCCTAAGCTCTCCCTCCAGCTCAAAGCTGTCCAATCTACAGAAATAAAACTCTCTACCCCTCCTCACTCAAATCACACCCCTTTTATTCTCATTCTAACCCCTTCATTCCCTTAACAACTTTAGATTCCTTTTGGGAGGTTGGTTGAAGCGCCCTTTCTGTGCTGATATACCTTCAGATTGGATTCCACCTCAGCAGCCACCTCATTGTCCAGATGGCCTGCTGCAGAGTTGTCCTGGCCTTTCAATCCCTCCACAGCAGTGACTTGTTCATCCCCAGGCTTCATGTAATCCTTAGCATGGACAGCAACTTCTTGAACCTTCCTGGTTCCTAATTGATCCCCAATGAATTCCTCCCTAACAGAAGCTCTCCCATATCCCCCCCAACATAAGCAACCCAACCACAACCAAAAGAGAGGGAAAAAGTATTCGAAAAATATCTATACAAACACTTCGTGGTGTTGTCTTAAGGAGACCCACACATTTTGGTGCCTGATGAATGATCTATATTTTAACATTAAATTTTTGTAGAAAGGTTTGATAACTCCTCTTTTTTCCCCTATGCAGAAATTGTCACATTTGAATTTCCCTACAATATGTGGCCATCCTGCATAAATGAAGCATCACTATTGGCTTATTAAAACTTAAATAAAAAGTAAAGTCATCTTCCCCCTCAAACAATAAGCATGTTGGGCAGGGAAAATGCAGGTAGCATTAGCTTGGAGCATGAACCATGACCTAAAAGAGCTAGACTCTGGTTTCAAATCTGATTAAGGTTGGACAAACTCCAACTTGACCATGATAAGCATGCTTAAAAAATGGACAGATTTCTGCCAGCTAGGCCTAGTTATGTGTCTTCAGCGACATGTCCTCTTTTTATGCTTTTCTTTTCCTTTTTACAGTTCTTTTTTGTTCAGGTTGTCAGATGCTGGAATTTAAGACACCTACAAACAATGAACTTACAGGGATTTCTTGATCAGTCCTATTAGACAAGAAAGCTTTGTAAGCTTTAGGACAAGCTGTGGCTAATTCACGGTGTACAAGACCTTGAAGATCACCTAGATGTCTTTCCCGCAGGTCTGGATCTGGTATAACCTGATAGGAAAATATAAATAAAAATAAAAACATAAATAAAATCAGACCATAAAACCTTTGGGATTTACTTGGTTCTAGGATTTTAATGAGGTTATCCCCCTTGGTGATTCATGACAATAGATTGAACATTCTGTTTCACACTCAACCAAATTTAAAATTTTCCCTTTCTAGGCACAAGTACACATTCATGTGTATGAATTTTTAGGTATTATTGATGCATAATATTGGATACATATTGGTGCTACAAATGCAAAGGCAGATGAAATTTAAGGGGAAAAAAAGTATAAGCCAAATATGAGAATATACACCTCAAGGCCACCACAGATGGTTGCAATCGTCTGTGCAGTCTCAAGTGCTCGCTTTAAGTCTGATGAATATACAACAGAGACTTTAGGCTCCTTTGATAGCCTAGCAGCCACCTTCAATCAAAAAGGGGGAAAAAATTCTTTTAATGCAAGAAAGGGGGATATAATTTTGATGCCACAGATCAGTACTCACTGCAGCTGCCTGCTGTCTCCCAACATCATTCAAGTCAACGTCCAAATGTCCCTGTTATTGTCCAAGAAAGGAGAACTTTAGAAGTTTATCAATGCCAAAAACTAAGCTTAAGGATTTTATATTTTTTGGTACAAAAAATAACTGGACCAAGCAATGGGGAATGAATCTCTTCCATCCATGAAGCCCCCAAACCCGTATAGAAGAATTTAAATCCAACACCTCTTGCGCTTAGGAATTTAAAGTATTTACGTGACATGAACAAATGGCAAAACCCAAGTGGATGGTAAAATTGCATCGCCACTTAGACAAGGTATTTAGTTCAATTCTTGGAAACATCATCTTCTTTATAAAAATCCTGAACCAGAAGAGAAGGTACTGGTGGAGCGGGGTGGTTTTATAATTTTAAAAAATTATAATCTCAAATATTGTTTACCCCCTAAAAGTTACAATCGCTGTACCACAAAATTATAACCTCGACCTCAAATGCATGTTATATCTCGTCCCAAGATATAAATTTTTAGAATCACCCTTATCCTAAGCCCAGATATTCAGTGAGATGTTTTAAGCTTGAGATGGCTTTTCATTCATACATTAGCATGATCATACAGCTTAGTGTTCAACTTAGCTACCAAGACAATACACTTACACATTCTCCAAATCATGCAATTCCAAAATAATTTCACCGTATGTTCTGCATTTAGTAGTTAAATGATTTTTTTTTTTTGGGACTCCCAAATTAAGCACATAAAAATCAAGAGAAGACACGAAGAGCATTGATCCCAAAACGAAAAGGGCGATTTTCATTCACATGGAATACCTGAATTCTGCCATCAGCATTCCACTCGGTTTCTCCATGACGAATGACGACGATCTCTGCATACGATGAAGAAGAAGAAGTAGAATCAACTTCAGTGGAACCAAAATGGGCCACTCCATCGCATTCAGCCACATCAGAAACCCTAAAAAGAAAAGCCAGAGAGACGTAAATATAAAAGCAATCATATATAGATATATATATATATATATATATAGAGAGAGAGAGAGAGAGAGAGAGAGAGAGAGAGAGAGAAGGGACCTTGAATCGGAATTTGCCATGAAAGAAAGATGATTCTGTTGAAGCGTGAATGATTGGAATTGCTAACGGAAATGAAGAGGGAAGAAGGCGAAGAAGGTTATAAACTGCACCAGGTGCGCAGTGCGCTTTTTAATCCGGGATTCAAGATCGGGTCAAGTGGAAATCGGAGAAGGAGAGACTTGTCATTCCAAAGCTGCCAGAGTCTCCTGCTTATAAATAACTCATCTTTCCTCACCCTCATTTTTTTTTTTTAAAAAAATCAATTTTAATAATAATCTATCAATTTTTCAAAAATTTTAAGAAATAATTTAATTTTTATTCATAAAATTCTACATTCATTTATTAAAAATTCTTATTCAATTAAATAATATTACAAATAAAATAAGATAAAATAGAAAAGACTTGAAATATATTAAAACAAATTAAAAATACCCAAACAAGGCCTATGATGTTTAAATATGTATATCTCTATATATATATATAAATTGAGAATTTAAATTTTAATAATCACTTTAGAAATATCCTTAGAGTGACATATGATTGTTGTAGTGTAAATGTGTTAAGAGATCCGATCTTAACATAAAAGTTTATATATATATATATATATACACACACACACATATTCCATATATATCTTAATATAATTATCATACAAAACAATTTCTATCAGAGAAGCACCACAAAATATTCATTTTTTTAGGGAGAATAAAAAAAGAAAATAAATGTGAGAGTAACTTAAGAAAATGAGTGAGGATCAGCATAATGGAATCCCTCAAATTGAGGTTAATTTCCTGCATGTAGATCCACCATTGGTGTCACTAGTTGAATGGAACTAAAACTCTTAGGCTAATCTTATAATCCAAATACCTCCAAATTTGAGGTTCCAAGCATTTGTCCAGAGAGAGATGAACACCTGAAGAAGTTTTAGTCACTGAGGTTTCATTGGAATGCTCAAGAGGCCCATCATCCATTGGAATGCTCAAGAGGCCCATCGTCCATACAAGAACAAGTATCTCCAAGTTGAGTAAGAGGATTGTAACCATTAAACTCTCATTGGAACGAACAAATTCGAATTTAAGTCTATCCTATTATGTACTATGTGACATAACATGAAATGTCAATGATGAAAAATGTTTCATTGTAGTGAACAAGCGTGTCCTATAACTTTGGAGACTTCTTGAACCACCGTTTCAATTGCTGCAAGAAACAAGGATGCTGTAACAAACTTGAGGAGCTGAAAGTTAAAGATTAGAAGTTAGTTGATTCAACAATAACTGAAGCTGTTAGAGAAGTTGGGAGTAGTTAGAACAAATAACAAAATGTATAACAGTTGTAATCGAAGAAGGATGACTAAGGCTTGATTGATTGATACTTCTTTCTCTCTCTCTCTCTATTTGTCTCCTCTCTCATTCTTTCTTTTCCTCTAGTTCTTAGTTCTTCACTTGTTACAAACACCAGACTAGTTGCAGATTCCTTCTCGTGACCGGAGGTTCTACAGTAGTTCATTCATAATTCCTTGTGTTCTGACTATTGTACAGCTTCGAGTAATTCTTAAGCTTGAAGTTGTAACAATTTGGTATCAGAGCAGGAGATTTTTGAAAAATTAATTCAAGAATCAACCATGGTAGAAGGCACCCGACGAAGACCCTTGAGGAGTAGAACAAAAGATATGAAGCCAAATTGTAGGAATTGACCAATGAAAACAAAGAGTTTCGATCTCAAGTTGACACGAAGCTAGAAGGAATTATTCAGAAGATTGAAGAACATGGTTAGAGACTAAAAGCTTATATGGCTAGTGCAGATGCTGAATTTTGTTCTATCTTGAAGTTAATCAATAAAGATAGAAATGATGAACATGAAGCAGATCGAATATCCAAATCTCTAATTCTTCCTACACCAATGGAAGTAAGAACAAAATATGAAAAATGAGTCTCAATAGTCAAGGAGAGACAATGTCCAACGGGGGTTTTCACCCAATCCTCCAAGAATTGAACTTCCCCTATTCATTGGGGAAAATCCCAAATTGTGGTTTAGAAAATGTAATAAATTTTTCAATGTGTATCAAATTCCAGAACACACTTGGATTAACACAATTGAGATGTACCTGGAAGGGACAACGGAAACTTGGTTTCAGGAAATGAAGATAGTACAGCCCAATATTAGATGGACTGAATTTTCACAGCTGCTATGTTAGAGGTTTGAGAAAAAAGGGTTACATGATGAAATTAAGGAATTCAACAAATTGCAACAAACGAGGTCATTAGTTGAGTACCAAGAAAGGTTCGAAGAGCTGTAGACATTAATGCTACAAAGGAATCCTGAACTAAGTGAGTCATACTTTATCTCTAGTTTCATTAGTGGACTGAAAGAAGATATCAAACCTATGATGAGACTCATGAAGCCGTCTACACTATTCCAAGCATTTGAGGTTGTAGCCTTACAAGAGCAATTTATGGAACTTACAAGGAAGGAAAGAATTGAAATACAGAAACAATGGAGCTCTGTAGAATTCCAAACAAGAAGCAAGTATTCAGGAACCACAAATTCTTCTCAACCAGTAACCAATTCGCTCAATACAACAATAGAAGGAGCAAATTCTTTTAACAACTATCCCAAGATAACAACCCAGGAACTGTAGTTCAGAAGACACAATAATTTGTGTTTCAAATATGGTGACAAATATGTTACAGGGCACAAATGCAGGCTTAGACACCTCAACTTCATTTTGACAACAAAAGATCAGGAAGAAATTGACACTTACAATGGAGGATCAACAGAAGGAGAACTATTACAGATAGCACCTGAAGAAGGCATGCAAGTATCTCTGTGTGCTCTCTCTCATTCTTTCCACAGACAAACCATAGCTTTGCAAGGGAAATTAGGTGGACTAGATATAACCATCCTGACACAGGAAGTTCTAATAGCTTCTTACATATTCAAGTGACTACACAACTAAGTCTACCTATTGAATCTGTTACAAAACTTCAAACAGAAATAGCTGATAATAGTATAATTACTAGCACTACCAAAGTTAGTATTGTCAAATGGGTTATTCAGAATTATACTTTCTCCTTTGATCTAAGAGTCATTACCCTAGGAAGATGGGATGTGATATTAGGGGTTGATTGGATGTACAACTACAGCCCCATCACTTTTGATTTTAAGAAACTACAAGTCAACTTTTCAATGAATGAGATGAAGTAATATTGGAAGGCAGGGTGAATTATCCAACGATGAAGCTGATCAGAGGTAAGAATACAAGGATTTTCAGGCAACAACAATTGTAGAGTTGTCTGACCTTAGACATCTATAATGATTCCCAAAACACCAAAAGTTATTTCTGTTGTCTTGTCTGAGTTTGAAGAAGTGTTCTCCACCCCAACATCACTTCCTCCAAAGAGACTACACGACCATTCAATCCCTCTCTAGCCTGATTCCCAGTCTTTCAAATTAAGACCTTATAGATACCCACATTCCCAAAAATCAGAAATTGAGAAGCAAGTTCAGGAAATGCTATGTAATAGGATTGTTAGACCAAGCACTAGCCCATTTGCCTCACCAGTACTCTTAGTCAAGAAAAAAGATGATACTTGGTGCTTTTGTGTGGACTATAGACAACTTAACCAATTGACAGTTAAAGATAGATACCCCATACCCAACATAGATGAGTTGCTTGATGAACTACATGGCTCTAAAGTCTTCTCTAAGATAGATTTTAGAGCAGGATACCATCAGATTAGAGTTAAACCTTCTGATGTGGAGAAGACAGCCTTCCAAACATACCATGGGCATTTTGAGTACTTGGTCATTCCATTTGGGCTGTCCAATGCTCCTGCCACCTTCCAAGCCTTGATGAACCACATCTTCCAGCCCTACTTAAGGAAATTTGTCTTAGTACTTTTTTATGACATATTGATTTACAGCCCAAACATTGAAGCTCATGCTAAGGACCTGAGGACAGTTTTGTTAATACTGAGACAACACCAACTTTTTGCTAAACTATCCAAGTGTACTTTTGTATAAAATCAGGTCGAGTACCTAGGACATGTGGTCATAAAAGGAGTTAAAATAGACACTCAGAAGGTAGAATGTATTATCTCTTGGCCAATTCCAACTTCGGTTAAGGCATTAAGAGGGTTCCTAGGTCTGACTGGTTATTACAGAAGGTTTATAAAGGATTATGGCATAATAGCTAAACTCCTAAATGATCTTTTGAAAAAAGATAATTTTAATTGGGGTAATGATGCTGAAAAAGCCTTCAATAGGCTGAAGAGGGCCATGAGTGCAACTCTAGTGATGAGATTACCAGACTTTTCCAAAACCTTTGTTATAGAAACAGATACATGTTCTCAGGGAATAGGGGCAATACTCATGCAGGATGACCATCCTATAGCCTTCTTAAGCAAAGCACTGGGGTTGAGAAGCAAGGGAGTGTCTATATATGAAAAAGAGCTGCTTACAGTGGTAATGGCAGTCTCAAAATAGAAATACTACCTACTGGGATACAATTTTGTAATTAAAATAGACCACCAAAGCCTCAAGTATCTGCTAGATCAAAAACTTACAAATTCTTTGCAACACAAATGGTTGGAAAAATTGCTTGGTTTGGACTATGAAATCCAGTATAAAAATGGTGCTGAAAATAAGGTTGCAGATGCACTTTTAAAAATAGAATACCAGGAAGAAGAATCCTCACAACTTACAACAGTTTATGCAATCAAGCCAAAATGGATTCTGGATGTAGTACAGAGTTATGAGGGTGATGAATATTGCCAAA
The DNA here is from genome assembly GCA_037126225.1 of Dillenia turbinata. Classification (NCBI taxonomy): domain Eukaryota; kingdom Viridiplantae; phylum Streptophyta; class Magnoliopsida; order Dilleniales; family Dilleniaceae; genus Dillenia; species Dillenia turbinata. Next base: position 18,090,263 of record JBAMMX010000017.1, read on the forward strand.
AGTTGATAGCTCAGCTCACTCTTCAACCAGACTGCAATTCAGAATACCAATATGAGGATGGGCTATTGAAGTATGGGAAGAAAATTATGGTGGGCAGTGGTATCCAACTCAGAGAGAAGATTGTGCAACAAATGCACAACTCTGCTACAGGAGGTCACCCTGGTCAACAAGGCACATTGCAGAGAGTTAAAGCAGCATTCTATTGGCCCCTAATAAAGAAAACAGTCAACAAACTAGTACAAGAATGTGACATTTGTCAAAAGAATAAACATGAGAACAATCTCTATCCAGGACTTCTACAGCGTTTACCAATTCCAAATCAAACAGGGTCACAGGTAGCTATGGATTTTATAAAAAGGTTACCTGACTCTTAAGGCTTTAATACCATCCTAGTGGTGATGGACAAACTCACTAAGTTCAGTCATTTTTTGGCCTTACAACACCGTTTCTCTGTAGCAAAAGTAGCTCAACTATTTTTGGATAACATCTACAAATTGCATGGCTTTCCTAACTCTATCATATCAGATCGAGACAAAGTCTTTACTAGTCTGTTTTGGCAAGAGCTATTCAGACTCATAAACATCAAACTAAAGCTTATTAGTGCCTACCACCCACAGATCGACGGGCAAAGTGAAAGATCAAACCAATGTTTAGAGTGCTACTTATGTTGTATGACAGTAGACAAACATGCATCTTGGTTTAAGTGGTTGAGTTTAGCAAAATGGTGGTATAACACCAACTTCCACAGCAGTATTCAGATGACTCCTTTTGAGGCTTTATATGGGTACCAACCAAGACATATTCCCCTGGGTCCTTATGCGGATTGAGTGACTCCTGTTGCAGGGGAGTTTATAAGAAACAGACAAGACATGATTCAAATATTAAAGGACCATTTAGCTAAGGCACAAAACAGGATGAAGCTTTATGTAAACCAAAAAAGATCAGAAAGGGAGTTTCAGATTGGTGACTGGATGTATTTGAAGCTATAGCCCGATAGACAACAATCTGTCGAGTTGAGAAAGCAACTGAAGCTGTCTTCTAAGTTATATGGACCATTCAAGGTATTGGCAAAGATAAGAAATGTGGCTTATAAGCTGCAGTTACCTCCGGATTCAAAATTTCATCCCACATTTCATGTATCACTATTAAAGAAGAAGATAGGTCCTAATCAGTCTGCAATACCCACCTTACCTCTAATTGGTACTGACAAGCAAGCACTTGTTGAGCCAGAAGCACTACTCAGAAAGCATGTTATTTGGAGGAATAACAATGCAGTCACCCAGATTCTGATTAAATGGATTAACCTCAACATTGAAGAAGCAACTTGGGAGGATTTGGATTTCATTCGTGCTCAGTTTCTATCCTTTAATCCTTGAGGACAAGGACATTATAAAAGGGTGGGAATGTTGTAACAGACTTGAGGAGCTGAAAGTTAAAGGTTAGAAGTTAGTTAGTTGATTCAACAATAACTAAAGTTGTTAGAGAAGTTGGGAGTAGTTAGAAGAAACAACAAAATGTATAAGAGCTGTAATCGCAGAAGGATGACTAAGACTTGATTAATTGATACTTCTTTCTCTCTCCCTCTCTCTCTATCTATCTCTCTCCTCTCTCCTTTCTCTTCCTCTAGTTCTTAGTTCTTCACTTGTTACAAACACCAGACTAGTTGCAAATTCCTTCTCGTGACTGGAGGTTCTATGGTAGTTCATTTATAATTCCTTGTGTTTTGACTATTGTAACCTTCAAGACTCATAACCAAACAGCTTCGAGTAATTCTTGAGCTTGAAGTTGTAACAGACGCCAGGCTGGCTGGCCAAGGCCAAACAGGCCAAAAAAAGAAGGGTTCAACTTCGATGGCAAGTGTTGAGTTTTCCTAGGGTCATAAATGTGGCAACCTAGGAGACGCGCCTGGTTTGATACCATGGGACCCACTTGAGGGCCCAACCGGTAGGTCTCTTGGTCACTGATGTTGCTGGCATGAAACCAAAGACAAACAAGGTGCTTAAGATTAAGCCCTCCCACTCCCGGCACCATTGCATCAGTAGAATAAATCAAGAAATCTCAGTGCAAGACAAACATGTTATTGTTTTCTTATATCAAGATCAGTAAAACATAACGAAAAAACCAACCTAGTTGTAGAATTTCTCAAAGCAAGTGAAGGAACAAAACAAAGTTTATACAATAAAATATATAGCAATCCCCAGTGTATCCAATCCCGTTGCGTAGTTTCGTATTAGAATCAAAGCAGACGAGACATTTGCCCGCCTCCGGAGTTAACATCAAGAAAGCTTGTTCTAAGGCAATCAAATCCATAGATATGGACTTACATGCTAGCAACTGATTGCAACGGCTAATTTAAATAAATGAAACCAGCAAATGATTAGAGAATGCTGGGCGATCTCTGAGGAGGTCATTTACTAATCAGTTGTGGTGGAAAATTCTTCGTGGTGATCTTGAGATTTGGGAAGAAGAAAATGAAGTCATTTGAGGAAGGATTGGTCTATACCCATTTGGAGAAAGCAAGAGAATAGAAGGAAAAAACGGGGAATATATAGGAGGTGAAAATGGCCGAGTTGATCAAGACAAAAGAAGAGCTCAAGACAGCTAAAGAGAGGGCCATGCAGTCATGGTTGGATTCGAGGCCTCTAATCGATGAGCTTGAAAAGCAAAAATCAGGTCTTGCAAGTGCCAAAAACCAATCCTCTATGCTAAGTACTGTTGTCTCAGAGCTTGGGTCACAGCTCGAGGCAATAAATGCACAGATTAAATTGGCAAAGGGGGAAGAACAAGCAGCAGGGAGAATAACAGACGAAATAACTCATGCTATGGCTCAGACCCATGTAGAGATGGAAAACCTAAAGCACGAAAGAGATGAAGAAAGGAGAGCAAGGGCAAAATTAAAACAGGTCCTACGGCTGAGAAGGCAGACACTGCAGACCCGTCAACTCACACTTGAGGCCATGCGGATGGAATCAGAAGCTTGTGTTGCATCTGCAACAGAAGCACTTCACTACATGAACCATTCAAAGCCGGACAAGAACACAATTCAAATCAGTCAACAAGAACAACATGCTTTAATTAGAAAGGCCACTAAAGAGAAAGCACTTGCACAATGGCGGGTATCAGTGTCCATAGAACAGAAGCTAGTGGCTCAGTCAAGGCGGGACACGGCATTGAGAAGATTAAAGGAACTATACAGGCACAAAGGATCGATGGGTAAAGGTATTATAAAGGGTGATGTCATAGGACAACAAGACGACATTAAACAGACAGAACCACAAGATTCAAGTAATAGGATGGAGAAACAAGAGTTGGACAACAAACAAATTAGTTTGCCTAGAGTTCGGGCAAATTCACTGGCCAAGTCTGATAGGCAGAATTCAAAACCCAAATTGGCCAAGTCCGACAAGCAGAAATCAAAACCCAAATTGAGAAAATCAAAAAGCAAAAAGAATTCAAAGCTGATCAAGAAAAAGAAAGGGTCCATTTTTTGCAAGATGGGAGGCTTCATTGCAAGAAAGATAAATTGTTTGTTTAAATAACCGCAGATGGAGCATCTTGATACAGTAATTAAGTACTACAACCCCGGGTTAATCAAGCTGCAAAAATTGGAACAAGAAATGTTGCAGGACTTCTAGGTTTGTCTTTCTCATATTTGTTTGAGTTAAAGCTATGTGGTTGCTTTCTGTTTCTTGTCAACAAACCTGAAAAATAAATAAGCTCTATTAGAACTGGAAAAAGCTGATCAAATAACTAGGCTTCAGCAGTCATGCTGCATAATTGAATGAATAGTCTTATCCTAAAAAGGGCAATTTATACAAAGGATTTTCTTTCTAATCCATCAGTTCATTTGATTCAAGAGAAATTCATAGTGGAACTAAAAACTTAATTTTAGTATTTCATGTCTGCCAGAGCCAAATCAAACTCAAAATAGAGATGCCATGGACAAAATTCTAAAACCGATCTGTCTAGATGATAATCAGGCCTCTATCACCATAGCTTCAAAGAACAAAGCAACAGGAAAACAGAATCCATAGAAAAAACATACCTGCTGAATGTCTTACTGCTATTGAAACAACTTTGAGTACGCCTTCTTCTCCTGGTTACGTCTATCTACGATCTGTGATCACTTCTCGCTCAGAGGACTATAAGAAATGTGTGTGTGTGTGTGTGTGTGTGTGAGAGAGAGAGAGAACTCTTAATGTTGCCTGAAATAATTCAGATTGCATAAAAGCTGACCTTCTTCTTTGCAGCAGTAAGCTCTCTTTTTATCCCACCTAAAGTACAACACAACGAAATGGATGGAATGTTATGGTAATTGTAACTCTCAAGAACATAGAAGGAACTGGTTCAGTTGGATGCCTAAATTGAGGGGGAAAAAAAAGAAAAAAAAAATCATATTTTCGAAGCTCATGAGCACCAAGGCTCTATTCAGTAATAAAGCCTAGAAATGATATGGATTTTCTATCGCAGTACCATTATGTTGTAAACATCAGAAACACCCCACTCTGGTCAGGTCCTCATGAGCTACATGATTATAATTCAACTACAACTTAAACAAGAATTCAGAAAATTGGATGCAACATACCATCATTTGGCTCCAATGCTAATGCTTTCTTGAAGCTCTCAACTGCAGCATCAATGTCATTGAGTGCCATGTGTGCCTGGGACAATATCAGAACACCTATTAGTGCAATTCGCACCATATCATTTGGAGCTCTCTCATTCCATGTTCGCAGAAATATCTTTACAAGCAACAAATCTGTTACTCTGTCATAAATATCTTCAGTTGAAGACCTGGCGGTGCTTATCATGACACATATCCCAAGTCAACTACAATATAATACATTAACGAAGCATATCACAAGAAAGGATGAACAAGACTACATGATAGCTACACAAATAAGCATAAAATCAGAAAATTCCAAACTAGGAACATCAGACGTCCTTAACAAACTACCTTTTATTTTTTTTAAAAGGAATCTTCAATTAAAGTCAAAGTAATAAACTGCTATAAGTCTCAGCATGCTAGGGAAGTGGGATTTTTAAAATTCAAGCTCATTTATTATCTTCAAGAAAAGCAGAAATGATTCAACAAAAGATATAAAGCATGTGGCATTAAGAATTGATTAAGACTGCTGGAGGTTTAAAACGGAAAAATGTCAGTGCTCCGTGAATTTCAAGAGTATTCAATTCAGAACTTCAGTTGCCAAAAATAATTTCCTTTGGCATAACGAAATGTTTACCAAAACAAGATACCAACCTGGCCTTGGCGAAACAAAGCTTTCGCATTATCTTCATCTCGCATTGCAAGATCTGTATCCACTAATGCTCCCTCTAAATCTCCTAATTTCAATTTGCAGGCCTAAGGTCAGCATGTATACAATTGAATAGTCAGATTAATGGAGGACTTCAAACAGATATTTTAACTGAAAACTTTTACAAGAGCAAAAAGATAACAAATTCATATGCAATTTGTGAAATAGATTGCTAAAAATTGGAGGCAACATGAAAATTGATATATCAAAAAAATTGTCTCCATAGATAGAACTCAAATTAGCACATCAGATTGGTGGTGCCCACTTTACTTTCTCTCCTAAAACATTCAGGTTAAAAAAAAAAAAAGAAAATCATACATTTGCGGCTGGAAATTAGCTTCATGCAACATAACAGCTACCGTATCTGTTGGTGAATGTTCACAATGAAGACAAGATGTATGACTGGCTGTTCCTTATGATGAACAACAAGGGCAATGGAAACTCGATACATTGGTTTAGGTTAAAAATGTGAACAGTTTTCCAGCATCAAGAACTTGGCAGAAAGTTTTTCCAGTCTGCCCAATAGGCAGCCCATCTGGAGATCCAAAGGTTGTGAAAATCAAGGTGAGATGTGTGTATCAAAGCTAATTCACAGTGCAGGAAGAGATGGATAATTGCACATCAAGCCTGTGATGTAAAAAAATTTGAAAGCATGTAACTCAACCAGGTCAAGTCTTAGGTTACTTGTCTCCGGCCCTTATCACAGGCAGATCAAACAAGTCTGCCTTTTAGGCTCTCCCCTTCTCTTTTTGCTTCTATTAGCTCCTAGATGAGTTGCATCCTCTTTTCCTTGACCTTTCTAATTTAGGAGACAAGAGCACTCCAGAGTTTTTGACATTGAGACATCCTAAGTCAGAGAAATCCTGAATCTGAATATCATGACAAGTTATCACAAAAACACTGACTATTAAAATATTTGATATCAATGTTCACCAATCTGATCAATCATTGACAAAATATACATTCAACCTCTAGAATCTGCAGCAGTCATTTGGTATCCAGAAATTGTGATTATTTTGAACTCGATTTCAAGACATAGATGAATCCCCATTTTATTTTGTAATATAAAGTTTTGTTCTTCAACTAAGTGGCTGTTAGGATTACTTACAGAACTGTTTGTAAAAATTTGAGACTTTTTCTTTCGAAGGCACAAGCTTATCTCTGTAATACCAAGAAAAACTGATACGTTAGTGTGTGTAAAGCAAGATTTCTAGAAACCACATTAACAGTGGTTGTCAGAACTTTTGAAGAGAAGTATGATAATGACCAACTAAATGCTTCACCTTCATCAATTTCTTCCTTTTCCCAGCACTCGTCAAGGTAGCGCAAAGCTTTCTGATACTTTCTCAAAGCCATCTTGTAGTCTTGCTTCTGTATTGTGTAACACAGGGAAAAACTCTAGTCAACAACTATAACAAAAGATGCACATTCATCAGTATTATAAAGCAAACATAAATTTGGTGTCACAAGCTTTGAAAGGAATGAATGTATGACAATTATTCACTGAATGTATGTGCCACAACCTTAAAGTGCCCATTCCCAAAATTTTTAATAGAGTCTACAGCAGTCATCCACCAAGAAAGATCATCATGTTTCTCATCAAGATCAGAAGGCCAATCAGAATAGCTGTCACCATCTTTAAAGAAGTTAGATATTCCTTCATCTTCACCCTTGGGAATTTCTCCACAATCTTCAATTATAACATCAAGAGTTGGACAATCATTTTTTCCCGTCGCAACGTTCTCAATTGTGCGCACCACACCCATGCCTTTAATGACCCTTCCGAAAACAACATGCTTCCCATCAAGGTGAGGAGTTCGAGTGGTAGTAATAAAGAACTGAGAACCATTTGTGTTAGGGCCACGATTTGCCATAGAAAGCATCCCCTTCCTTTCATGTTTTAATTCAAAATTTTCATCTTCAAATTTTAAGCCATATATTGATTCTCCACCAGTGCCATCTCGAGCAGATATGTCTCCACCTTGTATCATAAAGCCTTTGATGACACGATGGAAATAGGCACCCTGCAATTGCTAATGTTATCATCAAATTGATATGGAAGAGGTTACAAGACAAAATAGAACTACAGAAAAGCAATCAGTCAAGCAAAGGACTTGCGCAACAACTAAGACCACAAAACCGCTTCAAAAGCATTGAAGTGACAGGATTACTAGAAAGTTAAGAAGCCATATCATAAGTTCCTGCCCAAATCAAAATAATGCACAAAGATAGATAAAGAGCAAGAAAAGCTGAAGACGTGTGAATTAGAAGATTTTAGAACTCGATGACTTAACTGTTGATGTCTGTTCCACATTATGGTGCTACCAAAGTTTGATTCACTTATTAAGGAAAATGGAATTTGACTATCCTCATATTCAAACATCATCAAAGCCATCAACTTCCAGGAGTGGTCTACTACATGGATCAGCAATAATATACATATTTTCTTTTTTTGGCATTTATTTTTCCATTTACTGTGGTTGGCACTACATCAGTTGGGTTGCCCACCACATGAATCAGGTCCAGATTTGTTTTACAGAGTGAAGAAAGAGTACATATTGCTCAGAGGTATCCTTACATTAGTAATGCAAAAGAAGCCAAGGAAAGACTAATGAGGCACTACTTTCCTCTTCCTCTTCAAGTCCTCCAAACTAAAATCTCTATACATTGGTAGTGCATGCGCCCAAAGAGAAGCATAAAAAAAAATAATGCTCAAAAGGAGATAATGACCAATAGTCAGATTTCTTAGTGTTCTACCATTCTACTCAATACAAATGCAAGAATCAACTCTTTTTGTCATTTTCCTTTTTACTCCTTCACTTTCAAAGGTAAACTTGGATACTGCAGCAAGCATCTTCACTGTCATTACTTCATATTATGGCACAATTTGGGTAGCCTCTTCTCCCGTGTACTACCAATCTCAACTAGGACCCAAAAAACAAAAAAAAAAATTACATAGACACGTACAGCCGTTCAAAAATTCATATTTGTTTTTCCTTATAACTGACTATCTAATAGTCATTATACAAGTAATCTTTGGTTTCCAATGCCCATGTTTTAGACTTGTATCGACTGGCATCATAATGGGAACTATACAAAATTTTCCTTCAAATTTTCTCATTTGGTATTGCGCATGGCTAACTCTAATTTAATCTGCTTATCCTTTGTCAAGCTAGCTATTAAAAGCTTTTCAAGCTCATAAGATGTTTTTGAGGCTTATAAGCTCTCACATATTATTTTCAAAATATGTAGTTATTGGATAAAATAAGATCCAACTACTCATAAGATATTCGGAGAGCATAAGAGTTATTGCTGTGTTTGATAATAATAAGTGCTCATAAGCTCTTTTTGACATGGATAGTTATGCTATGAAAGAACCATCCTATGGTATAATATTATCATAAAGAACAGAAACGAGGGGAAAAAGTCATTGACAAAACAAATCAGAAATTTGAATCTCCATGAAAGAGAGTATCTTGCACAAATATGGTTAATCCCAAGGATATGTGCGGTGGGAGCGGAAAGTGGGTAACATATTACTCCCCTAAATTTTTGGCCCCTTTTAAGCGTGTTCGAGAAAACAAGTCCCGCTCCCCTAAAATTTAAGGTGGGGTGACATTTATCCCATAGTTGGAGGTAGAATAAAGTGTAGGGAAAAGCCAAATACATACATATATATATATGTATGTATGTATAAATATATAATATGGAAAAATCCATATCTTTCACTTTTTTTTAGAGAACTTTCTCTCTCCACTCTATAAAAATGGGGAAATAGGTGAAATAATTTGTTAAAGGAAAGAATTTCTATTAATTTTACAGCAGCAGGAGAGAAAAAATTTTTATGGAAGTAAATTTTAGGGAATGGAGTAAATTTGTCCCTACAATCGTTCCTCTCCTACCATACATGTCCTTAAATAGATAAAAGAATATTAAGCAAAATCAAGATAGTCAAAAACCTTATATAATTCAATACATGGAATGGAACACGGTGGCATTTATCACCGGAATACGTTTGCGAAAGACATTCATTAAAAAGGCAAGGTGGCATTTATCAACGGAATCTTTTTTCACGACAGAAAACATTTTCCAATACAAAATGTGGACATATCCATTAAAAGATCTTCCTTACTTTGATTCATTATTCAAAATGGTAATTTAGGAAAAAAAAAATTCTAAAAACAAACCTCAAAGTACTCGAACTTAGGCCTACAAAAATGAACATAAAATCAACCACAATTTCGCACAATAACCCGACAAAAACCACACAGGCCAAATTTCACAACCAGAAAGAGAGAGAGAGAGAGAGAGATAGAGGACCTTGAAATGGAGAGGGACACCAGTGTAAGGACCAATCCCTTTCTCACCAGTACAAAGAGCCCTAAAGTTCTCAGCTGTTTTAGGCACGACATCGGCATACAACTCCACTACAATCCTCCCTTCTAATTCCCCTCCTATGCTTATGTCCAAATAACACTTGGGATTCACCATCTCTCTCTCTCTCTCTCTCTAAAAACCCTAATTCCGCTCTTCTCCAAATAACCCTTCGGAGTTTAGGAAAGGAGAGAAAGGAAAAGAAAAGAAAAGAAGGGAGAAAAGAAATGGCGAATTTTTTTTTTATTTTTTTTTATTTTGTTTAAAAGTTTTAAGAAAGAAAAAGGTGATTTGGAATTTATTTGAAATTAAATATTTTTTTTTTATTTTTAATATATTTATTAAATAATTTTTTATTTTTTATTTTTGAAAAGAAAAAATTTTATATTTAAAATCTTTTAATTTTTCTTTATTTTTTTTCTTTAAAAACTCCAAAAAAAAAAATTTCTATTAAAATCATTCTTTTTTTTTTCTCCTTTCTTTCCCGTCCAAACATAGCGTAAGTATCAATCCCTCCCCGTCTAACAAGTATTTCCCAGGAGATTTCAGAGAAGTGATCGAGTGTAGCAGAGCAGGATGGTATTCCCACCCGGGGGTCTTTGAAATCAGAACCGTGTTATCTGACTGCGTCAAGGGGTTTCCACAAGAGGACACCCTTGAAAAGAGGGGACGTGTGTTCTGTCGCCACGTGGCGTTTTGAGTGAAAAACTGGGTCAATTGCGATTGGATTACGTTGTCCCCCCTCTCCGTCCTATAGACTTGTCTCTTACACCAAATATATATATATATATATATATATATATATATATATAATTATTCATAAAATATGAAAAAGTATATTTAAAATAGAATAATTCTCTTCGAAAGAGAACGATTAAAAGAATAAATTCAGATAAAAAAATTACATCATATTTAGTTAATGGTTAATACTATATACTATTTATATGCATTTTATAAATTCAATATGTAAAAAATAGTTGCAAAAGTGCATTAATGCATTTAATTTATAGAAAATTTTATAATTATTTTGAACATATCTATTTAAATAATAGTTATTATAATTTAAACTAAATGTTATATAATAAATAAAATGTTTCAAAGTAGTGCTCAAAAGATCGAAAATTGCAACGGTCACCCATATTAATTAAAAACAACAAAAATATATCTTCATATTGCTAAAATATTATGAAAATTTTAAATATTATGGATGCCAATAAGTCTAATAAAATAGAGACCAAGTGTGACTACAAAAATGGCACAGTGAAATGATAAAATTCTATAATGTCAATATTGTGAAAAAAAATAGTAAACTTGAATGGGGAAAATTTACAAATAGAGATGGATAATTGAATATGATAGGATGCGGTCTAAACCCCAATGAGAAGAGTCAATCTTTGAAAGGCCCACGAATGATGCCTATCGATCGGTATCTAATGATTGTCACGACAACCTATCGAAGGACCTTAACCGCTCAGATCTCCCAAACGATAGGGGTTTAGTCGCCTCGCTAACCGAACGTAGAACGTCAAGCAAAGGGTGATCACCCAATCAGGCGATCAGGCATCAACTCTTTAACCGAACAAGTCTTGAAGACTCCTCAACGGTCGGATGACCGATCGATAATCAATATCTTTAACGATTCTAAGAGAATGTCAGAACATCCTAATAATCCTAACTTTTTATTTCAGAACGACATCTCTGGGATCGTTCAACCAAGGAAAGTATCCCTCTTGAAGGTGAAAATTTCCCAAATGATGAGAATCGCAACCAACACAAAATATTAAGTTCCTGAGATTTTTGGATCAACCCAATACGGAAGGTATGGTTGAAACTCTCAAGTGGCACATGACTCTAAAAGGTATAAAATCTCTCAAAACTCTTTAAGCCAAGTACGCTCTCGAGTCCAAACACATTGGGCACACCAATCACAGGAAATCACTTCCTCAAACTCTCAATCTGTTCTTTCATTAGAAAACCACTCTTTACTGATTTGAGCGTCGGAGCCTTCCCATCGGAGTACTCTCCGACGATTTTTGCAGGTGTTTTCCTTTCTACTGATGGAGACCGTTCGAGTCTATAAAGAGCCGGTATCTGTGGAGTTATAACTCACCTCCAATAGATTGGCGTCGTCCATGGGAAACAGACTAGAGCAACTTCCGTTATTCTAACGACTATGCCGCCAAGAATCAGAATATCTTCAAGAGTCGTCCCCATTACAGAGGGACGCACTGTAACGCCTTCTGAGGCCGCTCTTCCTAGAGTGTCCGATCTCCTCGCTCATGATCAGGCGACCTCTCTTCGTCCCCCTCGCCAGGAACAAGCCATGTGACCTGCAATTCTCGACCAGTCGATCGTGGCCCCTCCTCCAGAGCAAATCGGCCTCCCCCAAATGGAGAAGCTAGAATCAAGAATTCAAGATATGAGCAAGCAGTTGGAGGGCCTTAACCGTGCCCTTAGGACAGAGGGCCAGTGTTCTGTTGGGGGGTCCAGGCCCCCTCAGCGGCGACCGTCACCCCCATATCAGGAAGTGTTTGAGAATTCTAGATCAGACCCTCACGACCTTCGAAAGCAAGTCGAACAACTCGTTGCTGAAGAACTCAAGCGAGTTAACGCTCAGGGAGATCAACCTTCCCTTGACTCTCCCGTTTCACCTTTTAACCCGAACGTCTCTTCAGAGCCCATGCCTCGCAATGTGTTCCTGCCTCCCATGGAAAGATACAATGGAACGGATCCCCGAGATCATGTGGCCCATTTTGTAACTATAATGGTATCCAGAGACATGTCCGATACGGTCATATGTAAACACTTTCTCACTATTTTGTCGAAAAACACACTAACCTGGTTCAATTCCCTTCCACCGTTGAGCATAAAGACCTTTTCTCAACTACGAGAGCAGTTTGAGTCACATTTTGTGATAAGCAGAGGGGTCAAGAGGAAGTCCACCTCACTTTTGTCACTACATCAGAGGGAGAAAGAGTCCCTAAGAGACTTTTTGGAAAGATTCAAGGCGGAGATAATGAGGGTACCGTCCTTAAACCACTTGATCGCGCTGGCTGCGCTATTAACAGGGTTACGACTTTCTGGCATGAAGGTGTCAATTATGAAGAACCCTCCTGTAACTATCCAGGAGTTCTACGCTCGAGCCGAAAAATACATTGCCGCTGAAAACGCCGAGGCGTTTGATCACAGGAGGGATCAACCTGTTCAAAAGGTTCGAAATCAATCGCCCAGAGGGTCTCCCTCGAGGTAGAACTAAACAAATCCCCCTCCTTCACGGAGGTATAACAACTACACACCATTGAATGAGATTTCCGGTCGGGTCCTGGCTTCAATCAGAGACAAGTCATATGTACGATGGCCACCACGGTCGACGGAAAACACCCCAACAAGGATAGGATAAAGTACTGTCACTTCCATCGTGATTACGGCCATATTATGGATGACAGTAAGAGGCTTAAAGATGAACTGGAATTCCTGGTACGTGAGGAGAGACTACGAAAGTTCATCATTAAGAGAGAAGGAGATCCCCCCGGCGATCTCCAACATGAACCTTCGCGACGTAATCGGGCAAAGGACAGGCCAACCAATCGGCACCCAACCGACAGAAGAGATGAAGTAATACTCCAAATTTACAACAATCCATCAAGAAATGAGGTGAAACGCCTGATCACACCAATTTTCTATTTCCCAAAGATTCTTCCTTCGGCGCCACAGGAAGGCTCATCATTCGGAGGGTCTCAGTCGCCCAACTCCAGTCGATCATACGTATCGTCAATAGGGGATGTAATTCTCTGGACGGGTGGACGTGGCCCACCACTTATAAACTTTCTATCATTCGGAGGGTTTCAGTCGCCCAACTCCAGTCATTCGTACGCGTCATCAATAGGGGATGTAACTCCCCGGACGGGTGGACGCGGCCCACCATTTACAAACTTCTTATCGCTCGAAGGGCCTTAGTCGCCCAGTTCCAATCGTTCGTACACGTCATCAATAGGAGATGTAACTCTCCGAACGGGTGGACGCGACCCACCATTTATAAACTTCCTATTATTCAGAGAGCCACAATTGCCCAACTCTAGTCGTTCGTACGCGTCATCAATAAGGGATGTAACTCCCCGGGCGGGTGGACGCGGTCCATCACTTACAAACTCCCTATCGTTCAGACGGTTTCAGTTACCCAACTCCAGTCGTTCGTACATGTCGTCAATAGGGGATGTAACTCCCCGGAAGGGTGGACGCGGCTCACCACTTATAAACTTCCTATCGTTCAAAGGGTCTCAGTCGTCCAGCTCCAGTCGTTTGTAGTCTACCGAAACCACACAACGAGGATTACAACTAAAAATGACAAAAATCAGGAGTTTCTCATTGAATAGACAAAAACCACTGGGTACAGAATTTTAAGAGAAGTTATACATCAGGGCTCCGAGTATTTTCCCCTCTCAACCGAGGGCAAAGCATCGCTTAAACCCATGCTGCGAATTATCTCTTCAGCACACTCCAATTTCTCGATCAATTTGCGCTGAGAGTCTTTGAAGATGATTGCATCATTCGCACAAAATTCCTCAAACTCAGTTATTCTACGCTCCGCCATTCAAAGAGACTCCTCCCGGAGTTGAGCCAACTTCTCAATTGAGCGCAAGCGCATCTCGCACGCTGTGGCTGCCAATTTCAACCGTTCACATATCCCTTGGCACTGGGTTAACTCCGATCGAAGTTGCCTTCACTCTTCCTCTTTCTGGTTGAGCAATGCACCAGACATACTTTCAGTCCCCACGGTCTCCTTCTCCCAAGCAGGAATCTCTTTTTAAGCTTGAGCCGAACAAGTTAATTCAGAAAGACGTCCCTCCAGGTAACTTATCACCTGCCTGTAACACCGACACTGCGGTATTCGTACAAGTATAGTATTCATGGAATATATATAAAATATTCCTCCGTTTATATATATATATAATTTTTAATTATATTGATTTTTGATTTTGAGGTATGTAATTTAATTTTTTTTTAGGTATATTTAAAATGTTCGTGCTTCTGATTCAAAGTACATCTTATTTTGATAAAGATTTGAATTTTAAATATAAAGTGGGCATAAATATATATATGAATAATTATTTAATTATTAATTTATTCATTTTCTCATCTATTTATTTATAAATTTGTTTTAAAAATATATATATATATATTAAATAATAATAACAACAACAACAACAACAATAATAATAATAATAATAATAATAATAATAATAATAATAATAATAAAAGGGGTTAGGGTTAGAAAACCCTAATCCTTTTCACACACTCTCTCTCCATCTCTCTCTTTCTCCCTGCCGCCGCTCTCTCTCTCTCACCGCTACCCTCCACCGTGATCATCCTCCCTCCACCATCGACCGCCCACTATCACCGACCCACTTCTTTCTCTATCACCCTCCCGATTCTCTCTCTATCCCTTGCGGTCTCTTGATCTCCCTCTCTTCTCAAATCTCTCCCTCCGCCGTACCGCAACCACCATCGCACCACCCACAGCCGCCGCACGACCACCACTTTCTCTCTCTACCTCCCTGTTCTCTCACTCTCTCTTGGTTCCCTCTCTATTTCTCTCTCTATCCTTCGCGGTCTCGCAATTTCTCTTCCTCCACCTCACGCGCCGCTCCTCTCCGCCACCCCTCGATGATTCCTCCACCACCGTTGTCTTCCCCTCACTGTTTTTCTCTTTCTCTATACTCTCTGTCCCTCAGTTTTCTTTCTCTCTCTCTATCCTTTCTCTCTCACTGACCCTCGATCTCTCTCTATCCCTCGCAGTTTCCCTCTTCTGTTTGCTAGACTGCGAACAGTTCACGATTGAGAGTCTCCTGCAACCATCACAGGAGCTCCAAGTTAGCGGTAGCAAACCCTAAAAAAAAAACCCTAGACCCAAATTTCACTCCTGCGCAGGTAAGAGCCATTCTTTTGAACAGTAGCTCTAGGGTTTGAATTCTTTCGGTAATTTAGACTAATTAATAGAGTTTGCTTCAAACAGGAAGCTTTGCAGGTTTTGGACTGAGTTGTAGGCGCACAGACGATAGAGTTGTGGACTGTGGAAACCCTAGGTGAGGGATTTCTAACTGATTTCTGTTAATTGAATGCATTTAGGGTGAAATTAGGATAAGGAAGTGTTGTATAGGTTTCGGATGCATGTTAGATTCGATTAGAACATATCGTTTGACATTATATGTTATTATTTAGGTTAAGTATAGAATTTTATACGAAATTGAGTTGTTTCGGATGATAGAATTGAGTTAAATTGATTTAAATGGTTTCATTTAGAATTTAATTTGATGAATGCACGAAAACAGTCAAAATTTAGGATTTGAGCCTAAGGATTGATGTGTTGTTTTACATTAGGGTTGGTGTTGCATATGGGTAATTCAATTAAAATCTCTGTATTATGAAAATATGTTTCAATACCTTTAAAATGACATATGGTTTGAAGAAATCGGATGAAAAGTGAAAAGTGTATGATTTTTCAAAGAGTTTTCCATTTTGTGAGAAATTTAATTATTTGAGATTGGTTTTCGATTTTGAACGATTTTAGATGTTTGAATTTAGATTGGTTTGGATTTCGTTATTTATTTATAAATGGAAAGAAATTGATTACATTGGAGTTTATTCATAAATTGGAGAGTTAAGGTTTGTACAAACTTAGGGAAAATGATAAACTCTAAGAATAATTAGAAATTTGATGATTATTGTGATAATTTGATTAGGTTGATCTCTTTGGAGACTCGAGGAGTCGAGTTTGGTCTGATTGTGGAAATAGGGAGTGACCACCCTCCTTAGAAAGTGAGTGAGACCCTAATCTCTTGCATGAAATAGTGAAACCTGATTTTATCATGATTTTAATAAAACATGCTTTTGTTATGCATGATCTCGACGTATGAAATTGAAATTCAAATCTGTTTTGTGATTATTGGAGTGTCGCACTTATGTTTTCTACGATTATGCATCCATGTTTGAAATGAAATGAAATTGTGCCATGATTTGAGAAATGGAATGTTTTCTATTCTACCATTGCATCGGTTGTTGATTTGAAATGATTTTGATGAAATGTATTTGGCACATGGATTTGAAATGTTTTGATGAACTGTGAGGGCACTGGGATGCCCACTTGTGATGAGATTACTATGATGATGACATTGATGATTCCGTAGCTATGAAGGGACTTTGTAGAGGCACGAGTTGCCCGAATATGCTTCTGCAGGAGGTATCCGCAAACGTCCAGTTATATTTATTCATAGGCGCGGCCGGTTGAACCCACATCGGGGGAGGATGTGTGTGACGCCACCGTCTAGCACCGGGCAGGGTCCTATTTGACGAGACTGGGTAAGCAAGGAGCTAAGCCCATGGCCAACATCGGGGGTAGAGAGTTACTTTTGAAACACTTTGCATAATAACACCCCCGATGCGCCTGTCCTTGGTAATGGTTGACCTTTGCCAGGATCCTTTCGGCCAGCTCTATATTATACTTGATTTTTAAATGGATGCATATATGTGTGATATCGTGTGAATGATTAAAAGAGTTCATTTTATTGAACATATCATGATTTATTGCGAAACTTGAGTTATTGTTTACGAATGATATTATTTGACACTCCAATATTCACCTACACTATTAGTACTTGAGATTAATCCCCTCACTCACTGAGTATCCTCCCATAAATACTCACCCCTCTTCTTTCCTCCCTCAGACAGGATTTTTGTGCTGGATCGACATTTCAGAGTATAGAGTTTGGGTGTACTTGGTATTTAGGAATGCGAGATCTTAAGTTTAAATTGAAAGATGAATTATGTATTTTATTTCGACCCTGCGAGGTCTTGTTGAGGTCCGTAGTTGACCGTGTACTTATTTTGGGATGACTGTATAATTTATGTATATTTATTTGCGAAACTCTCATATTTCATTTGTATTGAGGCGATAGTATGTATTTGAATGTTACTTGGGAAATTTATTATATATTTGTATAAATTTAGATCCGCTCGGTGTAGCGGCTGCTCATGCTCTAGTTGTGCATGATAGTAGAGGTCTGTAGCTAGGATTGCTGATAGTTTATTTAGCCTGGCGTTGTCCTGGATGTCTGCTGTAGTTTGTGGGTTGTTGTGAGACCAGGATGATCCTTTTATTTTAATTTCAGAATGATTTTACATTTTTTTACAGGTATACAGGTTTATTTGTACATGGGAGACCTCCGATTTATGGGGAGGTTCTGCCCGATTTTCTGTAGAAATACAGTCGACATCCAGGGCAACGGGCGGTTGTTCACGATTCCCGATTCGGGGCGTGACACTGCCTCCCTTGTTGTCCATGAAATCGGGCAAGAGCCATCATTTGCAAAGAAAACTGAGTTAACAAAGGCATGAGGTGAAAAGGAGCCCAACAAGTACGGAGAAAACGCTACCATTAAGCCAAAAGACTCAAGGGCCACGCCGACTTGCTCATAGGACATTCTATGGAAGTCGAGCTCATATTGATGGAAGTCAAATTGGTTGGTGACACGCTCCGCCTCCGCCAAATCTATGTTGCTGTACTGCATATCCCCAGCACAAATGGCAACGGTTCCACGTTCTTTCGAGTCCCTCTTGCCATCAAAGGATCGAACGGGGATAAAGTGTGAAGAAGCCACCCTTTCAGGAATCTTCCGCTTTCCCTTACGCGCAGGCCAAATCGAAACAGCAGAAGAAGACCCCGCCATCTTGCCTCTTGTGACCATGGAAGCATCCGCCCTCGCCACGAAGTCACGAGGAGGAACATCTCCTGATCCTCTAAACTGACTTATGCTAGCACTCGCTCTGCCCGACGAACAACCCTTGTCCGAAGTAGTAGTTTCTTTCGATGAGACTGCCGCCGGAACCGAATGCTCAGGCAGGATCGCCAATGCAGATGAAGGAGGAGAAAACGTCATCCTCTTCACCAGAGGAGGTGGTGACTCTGGAAGGGTCTCAGACACCCCGATGTCTTCCTTAAAGGACCTTTTCACTCCTAGACGAACCAGCTTGCTGATAGTGACGTTCTTTAGCACCACGTTATTGAGGGATCCCAGAGAATATACCAGATCGATCCTCCCTCTCTCCAACAGAAGAGGCCTGTCAATCTTTCTCTTTT
Source organism: Dillenia turbinata (assembly GCA_037126225.1). Lineage (NCBI taxonomy): Eukaryota > Viridiplantae > Streptophyta > Magnoliopsida > Dilleniales > Dilleniaceae > Dillenia > Dillenia turbinata. The sequence continues at coordinate 18,109,085 of JBAMMX010000017.1, forward strand.
CCCCTATCAGCAAGCCGACCAAGAACAACATCTGGTTATCTAGTAAGGAATCAACCTGTCTACTTCGACCAGTAAACTTACAGTAGTCACCAACCGATCGAATAAAATGACCGTGTTTTGATGCGACAAGGGGTTTCAACCCCAAATAAGGCACCTCATTGGCTCTAGGTAACACCAGCATACGATCTTTATCCAAGAACTCAACATAAAAGAACTTCCATATCCAGTTCTTGTTGATGGATTCCTTATAGTAAAATCTCCAGTTAGACTCAAGCCGAGTCTATAACTTGTACCATCCCTTGGTTGGGCTACTACTCCCACATCTCATCAAAATAAAAATGGACGACAAGATGTCGAAATCGAAATGAAGACGACAAAACCTTAATAAGGAAACCACAGCAACGAGCAGTCGCCAGGCGCTTGGAATCAGGAGAGTCAGAAATATATTCCAACCGAGTAGAACCTCTGTGAAGAGACCTGTGTATGTGACTTTCAATCCATATTTGACAGCTTGGAGATACATCAGCATGAAACCCTCGGGTGTCGTATTTGCCCTATCGGCTTCCGTGGCGGACATCAGAGAGAAGTCATCCCCCAACAACATCTCGGTTTGCACCTCTTAGAGTTCCTTTAAAGACATGATGCTCCCAATGTCGCTGATGTTTGGAAAGGTCTGAGAAATGGACATCTTCGCCACCGTTCTCAGGAGTAACTTTTCTGACAGGAGCATCAAAAGAGCAGAAGGTAAGTTGGAATGAAGAATGCTTTGATGGGTACAAACCCTTTATAAAGCGTATGAGAGACGATTTGTAAAAACCGAAACGACGGAGGTCACATTAAAAGGTTCCGTACCCCTTTTTAAAAAAAATCATTACTCATGGCGTCTCTTTTCCAAGACGACCAAGAGCCGTTGACAAATGATGGGACGCAGTCCAAGACCCAATGAGAAGAGTCAATCTTTGAAAGGCCCACGAAGGGTGCCTACCGATCAGTATCTAACGATTGTAACGGCAACCTATCGAAGGGTCTTAGCCTCCCAAATCTCCCAAATGATAGGGTCTTAGTCGCCCTGCTAACCGAACGTAGTATGCCAAGCAAAGGGTGATCACCCCGATCGGGCGATCAAACGTCAACTCTTCAACCGAACAAGTCTTGAAGACTCCTCAACAGTCGAGCGACCGATCGATAGTCAACATCTCTAATGATTCTAAGAGAATGCCATAACATCCTAATAATCCTAACTTCCTATTTCAGAACGACATCTCTGGGATCTTTCAGCCAAGGAAAGTATCCCTCTTGAAAACGAAAATTTTCCAAAGGATGAGAATCGTAACCAGCGCAAAATATTGAGTTCTCGAAATTTTCGGATCAGCCCGATAAGAAAGGTAGGGTTGAAACCCCCAAGTGGCACACGACTCTGAAAGGTATAAGATCTCTCAAAACCCTCTAAGCCAGGTATGCTCTCGAGGTTAAATACATTAGGCACACCAATCATAGGGAATCACTCTCTCAAACTATCAGTTTGTTCTTTCATTCGAAAACCACTCTTTACTGATTTGAGTATCGGAGTTTCCCTGCAAGAGCACCCTTTGGCAGTTTTTGTAGGTGTTTTTCTATCTACTGACGGAGATCATTCGAGTCTACAAGGAGTCGATATTTGTGGAGTAATAATCTACCTCTAACAAAATAAAAAGTAAAAACAAAAATGGCTTATTTAGTACAGAATCTCTCATATTGTGGATTATGAGCAAGAGAATATTTAGGTAGTCTTTTTTTAAAAGATTAATTCAAATACTCGATAAAAAGTAAAAATAAAAATAAAAAGAAAGAAATTATGGTGGGTCGGTCGTCATCTGTCGTTCTCAATTGGACAAGACCACTCGTCAACACTTCCATCACATATTGTAACCCCAAATTTCACTTTTCCCCACTCCACCCTTTTAATCATTTCTTTAAATTCTTGGTCCGACTGAAGCAGTCCAGAATTGTTAACAAGATTTTTGTGGTAAAAGTTGTCAAATTTGCTTGATGGGGCTCGATCAAGAGTGAACCAAATTGGGGGTCTGACTCAGCTAGAAGTGTGACATCAAGTGTTGGGTCAGCTTCACCTGAGCCATCAAAGCTGAATAGCCTACTCTTGAATGTATGGCGTGTGTGCACCCGCATAAAACGATTTGAACCAACCATTCGCCAAATTTTGATCTTTAAATCTACTTAACCATTTGTCTTTGCTTTTTTACCAGATCAATTGATATTAGGGTAATCTAGTCCAAGTTACTATCAATTATTTTTAAGAAAAATTTTCAAATATAATTTTTTTTATTTTTAAAATTTAAAATTTAAATTTAATTAAGAGATTTAATGTTTTTTTTATTAAATCAATAGTTGTTTAATATTTAATTATGAGTTTTCTAAAACTAGAGAGAGAGGGATTAAAATAAAGAGGTAAAGATTAGAATGTAGCCATGCAAAGGTATTTGATGACGATTGATTGAGCATGATCGACCAATGAAGGGGCTCGACTGTGGCAGTGGGTGGCTTTCTCTAGTCTGGCTTCACTTATTTAAGCACTGTTAGGGAGACACCATTTAGTTCTTTCTCTTAGAAGTTCAAAATGCATTGTATTGTTTTCTATGTAGCTAGTGCAGAGCTGGAACATTCGCAGCCAAGCCTAGTTAGGTGATCAAGATCACTAACCAAAGGAGGCCAGTGAAGATTTGAACATTAGCACCCGATTTTAAAAAAAATATATATTTGAATAAAAACTTTTTCTCAATCAAATATCCCTATAAATATCTCTCTCACACTTTGCTGCAGTGCATTGTTCTTTCTCTCTCTTGCATAATTATTTAATCAAATATGCAGTTTAAAATATAATTACCATTGATTAGATGGCTTTCATAATATTGAAGATTTATTCTTTTTTTATTTTTATAAAATCACCCCAAAAACTTTATGTGTATGTTAAGAACCCCAAATGTGTGTACTTTATAGGTTGCATAAGATGAATTAGTAGCTGGCCTTAAAAGGATGAAGAAATGATTAGGCCAATTCATTCTCTCTCTCTCTTTTCTTTTTTTTTTTTGTTTGTCATATAGTAAGGACTTTATCTAATGTTAAATCAATTACAGCTTAAAATTAGTGATAGGGCCCGTTCGAAACATTCAATACGAAAAGTGTTCAATTTTATAAAATTTATAATCTAAAGACACAGATACACCTAGACGTGTTGATAGAATGCTATTGGCATTATCCTAACCGATCGTTCGTTGACTTCTAACAAGGGTAATCTAATTGACACTTAGAAGCATTTTGAAAGTTCGAACCGATGCCCATTTTTCTTCTCGACCGATAAACAAACGCTTCCTAAGAAACCGATCGTACTAGCTAAAGGTGAAATTCGACTAAACGTCATATTAATCTTTTGTTTTTTATTTCGATACGAATCGTATTTCCAAGATAAGGAAGGAAACTTTCAAAATCTAATCGATAAGAGAAGAGATCTTCCCGTATCACTAAATTTCCTAAATGATAACTATCACGAATCATATAAAATATTTGACTATAAAATCCTGAGATTTTTGGATCTCCATGTAAGGAAACTAGGATTATAATATCCCGAATACACACGACCCCTGCGGCACCCATGCATAAAAGCATTCGGTACACTGAACTCTAAGTACGCTCTCCAAAACCCCCACCCTTAACACACAAGTTACAGGAATACCAGCTCTCTCTCTCTCGTTCTCTTGCTCTCAATTTATTTCTTTTCTACCGAAAACTGTTTTTTCTGACTTTAACATCGGAGTCTCCCCTACCGAAATACTCTCTGACAGCCTTTTGCAGGTCTCAAATCACTTCAGCAACCAGCCGTTCAAGTCGAAAGAAGTTGAAATCTATGGAACTGAAATCCACCTCCAATAGATTGACGCCATCTATAGGAACAGATTAGAACAACTTCGTCAAACTTTTCAGATCGTCAAATAGTCATGTCTCCAAAGAGGAGAACCAGAACCACGTCGAAGGCTGTATCCATTATAGACGGATATACGACCACTCCGACCGATGCCGCCTTACCAGTGGCCCCCACTCACCCTATTGATAACCCTAATATCCATCCTCAATCTCCTCGACCACAGCAGATTCCACAACCTGCGCCTCAAGAACATTCGATCGAGCCTCCTGCTCCAATGTCCAATCGCCCTCAATTGGAAAGCTTGAAATTTAGAATACAGGATATAAGCAAATAGCTAGAAGAACTCAGTTGTTTCGTTAAACCTTAAGGATAATCTTCCGTGGGGGGTCGGGACATACACAACCCCGACGACTAACACCTCATCTAAGTTATGAACCATCACTAACTTTTCACCATGACCCTAACAACCTAAGGAAACATGTTGAACAACTCATAACTAACGAGCTTAAATGACCGGGTACAAAAAGAGATGAAACTCCCTTTTACCCTTTTGCTATGTCGCCCTCTGACTCAAAAATTTCTTCGGAACCGATGCCACGAGATATGCTTTTGCCTCCTATGGAGAGGTATGACACTATGACTGACCCCCATGATCATGCGGCCCACTTGTGATAGTGACGATTTCAAAAGACATGACAGAAGCAACTATATGTAAGAATTTTCCCACTACTCTCAAAGGGAAGGCACTTATGTGGTTTAACTCTCTACCATTGCTCAATATCAAGAGTGTCTCCCAACTTCGACAACAGTTGAAAGCCCATTTCGTGATTAGCCAGGGAGCCAAAAATAAAATCCACCTTTTTATCATCATTATGGCAGAGGGATGACAAGTCCCTAAGAGACTTCTTGGATAAATTCAAAATCGAGATAATGAAAATTCCAGCTTTGGACTATTATATCGCGTTAGCCGCATTGCTCACTAGGTTACACCCTTCGGATGTGAAAATATCGATCACAAAGAACCCTCATTCTACTATCCAAGAGTTTTATACCCGTGCCAAAAAGTATATCGCAGCTGAAGAGGTCGAGACATTTGACCAGCGCAAAAATTGATTATCTCAAAGAGAACGTAGTCGATCACCCCAGTAGCCTTTGCCAAAAAAGAATTGACCAAATCCCCCATCCCAACAAAAGTTTAACACTTACACTCCTTTGAATGAAACCCTAAGTCAAGTTTTATTTCAAATCAAGAGCAAGCCACACATCATGTGGTCTCCGCGTTCTACAGAGGATGACTCCAAGAAATATAGAATCAAGTATTGCTATTTTCATCGAGAGTACGGCCACAAAACCGACGATTACAAAAAACTCAAAGACGAGTTAAGTTCTTAGTTCAAAGTGGAAAATTGTAAAAATTCATTATTATAGAAGGGAGGAAAGTTGCACATGAATGACCAACCGGTCGACCGCCGCATAATGGATCGAACGGAATAATCCTCCAGATCTATGATAAACAATCTCTACACGAACCTTATATTCCCACCAGTATTTTTCCAGTCTATGATCCGGAGTTTCCTACACTCCTCTCCAAGTAAACTCTGAACCTCTCTCTCTTAGCGAATGTTTTCACAATGTTCTATAACAAACGGCTCTTGTCTCTTTGTATTCATTTTTAATTTATTTGTTACTAATCTCCTGTTATGACGACATGTTCTAACGAACCGATAGTGCGCAATGGAATTACCGATGGGATCTATTTCTTCAAACAGGTTTACGTCGTCTTGATCTACCGATGAGATCTATTTCTCTGAACCGATCCATATTGCCCCGACCTACCGATAGGATCTATCTCCCTGAATGGGTCTATATCACCTTGACCTTCCGATGGGATCTATCTCTCCGAACGAGTATATGTCGCTCCGATCTATCTCCCCGTACGAACCTACTTCGTCCAAACTTATCGATAGGACCCATTCCATCGGATAGACTTATGTCACCATAATCTATTGTCGGAAGGTATCTTCTCCGATCGAAACATTACCGCCGAAGTCTTCGAAAAGACCAATGAGATCTGGTCTCCAAAGAGATAACTACAACTCGATCGATGAACCTATTAGTGAAGGAGATATATCCCTGACTAAGTTAATGCTTCCCTACTAGTTGACCTACTCATAAATTATCAAAAGTGGCAAGTTACACCAAAAGCACGTAAAAGAAATCTATTCAAACGATTAAGAAAATATCTTCCACAAGACACACACATGCAAAAAGTCTTTCGATAAAAAAACTCCATGGTACAAAAGTCATACAAGGTTAGAAGGAACATGAGGAAGTGCTAAAACCTCCCAAGAAAAAGACTCCGTGGCTATCTGAGTCACAATCAATCCAACGTGATAATTAACTGAAGCCACAAGACCCGAACCCTGGTCCATTACTATCCCACCTGATATCTCTTCGAAAGGGGGTAAAGTATCGTACCTGCCGACCTTACGAAGTATCTCCTCAACACATTTCAACCTTTCAAACAACTTATGATGAGAGCGCCTAAGGGCCGTGACATCCCTAGTAATGGATTCCTCAAGAGTGATTATCTTCTATGTGGTCACCCGAAGAGACTCCTCCCGTAATTGGACTAGTGTGTCGGCAGTTATCAAGCTCTCCTTGCAAAGTTGCACCTCAGCCTCCAGTTCTCTGCAGCGCTTCTAGGATAGGGCTAGATCCTCACGTAAACACTTGATTTGCTTGTCTTTTTCAATGAGCAAAGCGCTCAAGGCTTTCCTTACCTCAGCGTCCTTCTCTATCTGTTCAAGGGTGTCTTGCAGCACCAACACTTGATAATCCAAATGGTTGATATGCTTCTCGGATTGCTTCCTCCTTTGTCTCTGGAATTCCGTTAAAGCCGCAATTTGGGAAAAAGAACACGAGTCGAATATAGTCAAATGAAAACAAAGCAAAGCGAGTCCAGGTGGGAAGTAATACCGTAAGACAAAGAAAGTGAAAGGTTTTACCGATCTATTCCCGAGACATCCTATGCAACTCCAGTTTAGGGTCACAAAAGTCAAACTGCTTTGCTAACTGGAGTGCCTCTTCAGTGTCGACATAATTGTACTGGTGGCCCCCCACACAAATGGTGACCGATCCTTCCCCCTGCATGTCTTTCCGATCGTCAAATAATCTAACAGAAATAGGAGAAAAAAGGCCAACCTCCTTCCCTCTTTCTTAGGAATAACACTGGTACTCCACAGGAGACTGCCTAGATACCTCACCCATGGGGACAACAGGATTGTTGGCTTTACTTGCACCGTTGGAGTAGAAGCGCCTATCGGTCCCTCCACTTTAGGAACCTCCCCAATCAAGATGCTTCTCCTAGCCTCCCCTGCCGATGAAGATGCATTCAATGACAAGCTATCAGCTCCCTCCAATCCTACTCCAACTGGTTCGGAATGCTTATATGATGTAAGAGAAATATGTTCCCTAATCTCCTCAAATCTCTTCGCCTCTTCGGATAATTTGGACAATTGAACTTTTCTCTTCCTCAATGACTGAACCCTAGAAGGCCTATCAACTTCGTCTAATGGCCTTTTGGCATTTGGCCTCACCTGCTTGTCGGTCGAAATTTCCTCTAGAAGAGATTCCTCTATAGATGTCAACACATCAACCAAATCTTTCTCCTTCTGTCTCAACAGAATAGGTTTATTAATTTTCCTCCTCTTGTCAATTAACAGGCCCGCTAGGAGTAACATTTAGTCCTCTACAAGTGAATCCATCCAGATGTTCTACTGAGTCGACTCACAATAGCGTTTAACAGATCGCAAAAAATAGGAATAACAAGTAGGGGTTGAAGGTTTTACCTTTAACAGAGGCACCTGAATGACATCAGGCAACACGAGCAGGAGATCTCTATTAAAAAATTTCACAAAGAAATACTTTTACATCAAATGCTCGTCTTTCAACTCGTTGTAATAAAATTTACTGATGAGTCTGCAATTTGTACTAACCTTAAGTGGAGCCTTGGCCTTCGCACCTCACCAACAAAAAAAGGACCGCTAAAATTTTTAGTCAAAACAAAGGTGACAGAAACCTAACAAAGAAATCACTGTGACCACAAAGCGCCAAACACTAAGGATAAGTAGTGTAGGGTAAACATTCCAATATCGAATCACATCCCCAAGAGGGCCTGTATATGAAACTTTTAAACCATGCTTCACAAATTATTTATACATGGGACACAACCATCGGGTGTCATATTTGCTCTGTCCTTCTCAGTGGCCAACACTAATGCATAATTGCTCCGTAGTGACATATCATCGCGGATCTGTTGAAGTTCCTCCATGGTTGTTGTGCTTCGTATAACATTGATACTCTGATGGGAAGAGGAAAAACAACCCTTCGGCATTTTTTTAAAGAAAATAACCCTTGTATGAAAGAGAAGGTTCGTATAGGGAAATACAGAAGCGTACGCTAAGATGCACGGCTTTATAAAGAGTATTGACGACGATTCAAAAAAATCGAAACGACACTTATTACTTTAAAAGTTTCATGCCTTTTCAATAGTCATCACTTATGACGTCATTCTCATGAAACGACATCACGAGTTTGGGGCAAATGATGGAAGCCCATTTGAAAGATCCAATACAAAAAGTGTTCAATTTTATAAAGCCCATAATCTAAAGAGGTAGGTACACCTAGATATGTTGATAGATTGGGATCAATCTCCCTAAGGGGCGGACACGGCCTGTAAAAGAATGCCATCAGCATTCGTTCGGTTGACTCCCAACAAGGGTAATCCAATTGACACCTAGAAGCATTTGGCAAACCTGAATCGATGCCCCCTTTTCTCTTCGGCCGATGAGAAAGCGCTTCCTAAGGAACCAATCGTACTAGGTAAAGGTGAAATTCAACTAAACCTCACATTAATTTTCTGTTTTCTATTTCGACATGAATCTTATCTACAAGATAAGGAAGGAAACCTTCAGAACTTAATCGATAAAGGAAGAGATCTTCCTGTACCACTGAACTTTCAAAATGATAACTATTACGAATCATACAGAATCTTTGTCTATAAGATTTGAGATTTTCGAAGATAAAGAAACTAAATTTGTAATATCCCGAATACATATGACTCTTGCGGCATCCATGCATATAAATTTTTGGTACACCGAAATCCAAGTACGCTCTTTGAAACTCCCACATTTGACACACAAGTCACAAGAAGACCATCTCTCTCTTTCTCTCTGTTTCTTTCTTATCGAAAACCGTTTTTTTATTTGAGTGTCAGAACCTCCCCTACTGGAGCACTTTTTGGTGATTTTTTGTAGGTTTTAAATCATTTCAACAACTAGTCGTTCAAGTCGAAAAAAGTCAGAATCTGTGTAGTCGAAACTCATCTTCAATAATTAGCAAATAGTTATTCAACATTCAAAGAATTGAATCCATTCTCAGAATCCTCTCAATCCTAAATTTGAACTCACTATTTCAGGTCTATTTTGTTTCACCCCTTCCCCACTATTTAGTAAATGGGGACGTCTCATTCTAGAGAGCCTTTGCTAGTGGTGTCACTATAAATTTGATAACTGAGTAGTTCTTGTTGTTGTTGTTGTTGATATTTGAACATATAGGAAACCTATGTAGTGATTAATAAATCCCCCAACCTTAAAAACACTCAAAGAAGGTTATTTCCAAAATCATATAAAAATAATATTACTCTCCGAAACGTAAAACTCATAAATTTTATTAAAATGAGTCAAAAGAATTCTCAAGAGCCACGAGAGAAAAAGAAAAAAGCAAAATCTCTAAGGAGAGGCTTATATCACACCATCAATCCCACCAAGGCTGGGCCTAAGCGTTCATTGTCCTTGACCGCTTCTAGTTCATTGGTTCTGTGCACAAATTTGGTATCTTTGAAGGGAGTGAGATAAATTCATGTCATCTCTCTCTCCTTAACCAACTAATATCCAAAACTATAATTTAACTAATTTAATTTAAACTAAACTATATAGAAATCTTTACTAACATAATTCTTTCAATTTCTAATTTTTAAAATCGGTTTTTGATTAAAGGATTTACCATCATTCCTACTAAATTAACTATTCATTGATTCTCCATTCCCAACATAATTTTTTTATTTTTAATATTTAAAACTAAATTTTAATTAAAAAATTTAGCGTCCTTTTTACTAAATTAATTATCAATTGATTCTCTCTCTCCGGTCATTGCAAATATTAAAAAGAAATTTAAAGCTGAAATTAGTAAATGAATTACCATCTCTGTGTCTCTCTCTCTCTATATGGATTCACTTTTTTCAAATATTAAAAGATAATTTAAGGTTGAAATTAGTCCACAAGTTACAAATTAGTAGGATCATTAGTTATCTTTCTTTGCAATAATGGCAGTAACTTACAAAATTAAGCTCTCTATTGGCATTTTAATTGCTGCAAATACAAATGTTGAATAATTTGAACATAAATTGAGCACAAATAGATCTTTTATTATAAATCATACAAAAATTCACATATAAGATAAACTCTACAATATGCAAATTTATAGAGTTTATATTGAAATCTCCCCCCTTTATTTCCGTAAATTTACCTGTGGCTAAGATAATCGACAATGAACAAATAAACAAACAACATAAGGAATATGAACTGATAATTTTATTGGATTCCTATGAACATGTTCTCTTGATCCATTTCTTAAAAATTAAAGGCAAACCCTAGGAGAGTATGCCACACATTCCATATTTCCTACAAAACCAGACGGTACTGAAAGAAAAACCTAAGAAAAACAGACCAATGATTGACTAGTTGTCGGGTCAAATCGGTGCTTCTTCTAACAGAGATCAAGACAGCAAAAGTAATCGAAGCAGCTTGTCGTGCAATCATAGCAGCATGAACAACTGCAACAGACACAGAACCACCATCCAATCATATCCAAGAACACAATATAAACATCGAAAACATCAAAATTTCAAAATACTAATCCAGACCCAGATAATAAAATTTGATAAATTCAAAAGGGTATTAATTTTTTCTTTCTTTTTCTCATTTACCATTCATCAACAGCCTTGTCTTGCTCATCTTCACCGGCCTGAAATTCCATGGAGGTCCTAATTTCTTGTGCTGGCGGTGGCTCCATCCCTCTTTCTCTCTCCTCTCTCTCTCTCTCTCTCTTTCAAAATCAATCAATCGAGAGATGATAGTGGAGTGGACTAGTGAGGTTGAAGTCACATGTGGCATCCACCGATAATGAAATGAATCCAATTAACTTTCCAACTCTACTTCTAAGATTTATTTATGTCCAAACTTTGCAAAAAGATTCGCCTTTGTAGATGTATTAGACCACAAGTTGACCCACGTGACAACGCGTCTAATGGAAGCGGAAGATTTTGCAGTATGATCGGACGGCTGTGAATGTTTTGAGAACACTGATGTGATGACTGAAGTAGGAACCTGCCTTAGTTGAAACAAGTCTCGTGTTGGCTCCACAGAAACTAGGGAAGGGGAAAACTAGGTTTTGCGTGAGTGATTTCCATAAATTATGTTTGACATTTTTTTTTTTTTTTGTCCTAGACTTGATTATCGTTTAGTATCTGAAATTTTACTCCAATTAATTTAGGGGTAAGCTAATGTTGGCTTCTCATTCGGAGAGAGTTTCTCCAATATTATTTTTGTCACTTTCAAAACTCGAAACCGAAAACATAGCATAGAATTCTAGAACATTTCTCACTAAACCAACGAATCGTTGATTATGCTTGAGATTATCAATTAATTTCATGTTGTCCCGAGAGAACAGTTTAATGGTCATAATTCTTCTCTTTCAATCTGAAAATTTTAATTTCAAATCTTTGTATAATACAAAAAAAACTAGGTTTTATATTAGTTACAGCAAAATTATTAAAATTCTAATGCCTAAGATTCATTTTATAATTTATTTGAGTTGCAATTTTGATTAAAATAAATTTGTAAAAAATTCTCTAAAATGGATTTTTGCCAAAGAGTGAGTGCCCCGGTGACCATAACTTCATATTGAGTGAGAGAGGAACCTTTTTCACTTGAGAGGGGGGTGAGGGAGGAAGAAAGATGATAGAAAAGTATGATATTAAGAGTGTACACTCACTAGGGAGTGTCACTTTTTGAAAGGGGGGGTGAATCCATTATCCATCTAATACTAGACATTGATGTATTCTATAAAGTATCAAAGTAATCTTAATTTTATCCTCAAGAAATAGTTTAGTGGTCACAACCCCCTCCTAACTTGAAGATTCCAGATTCAAATCTTTTGTATAAAAAAAAAAACCTTAATTATATATATATATTTTATGGAGGGGGAGGCACCTTGAAATTTACCCCTAAAATTATATAAAATATAATACTATTTTTGAGGTATAAAATTATAGGCACAAGTTGGCATACTTATATAAAAATTTAGAAGTGTTTAGAGGACGAATTCTTTTAATTTGGATAATTGTGCAGTTTGAATACTTCTATTTTTATATAAAAATAATATTTAAAATTTTCATATTTAATTGTACAAAGTTTGGATAATTGAACCACTTAATTTCAGAATTTCATAATCTTAATCGTAAGACTTCCGGCAACAAAGTCTTTGATCTCAGAATAAGGCAAGTCCTCCAATTTCTTTTTCTATTGGTTATCACTTTGCATTTGGAAGATTGGGAATTGGGACCCTACAATTATCAGTTGACATCTCATATTGCACTATGATCTTTGCTAAAATGAAATAAGCTTTACACACAAGGTTAAGGACTTCAGATATCTACATGTCATTTTGGATCAACTTGTACAAGGAGGTGTGATTGTAATGTAACTCTCTCATATGGTACAATACAAGGCCTCCATGATTGCCAAAGCCCTAGATTAGTATACAGTATACAAAAACCCACCCTAAATTTTGTGGAGTAACCTATACGGACCAGAATTGGTCCACACCATCGTCACGGCGGAAACCTACAGCTGCAACTCTATCAACTGCAATCACCTTCTTGTGACATCAGTAAAGCTCTACATAATGCCAAATTGTGTGTTGTGTGGCTGGTGCCAGCATATCCGAAACCTTGCTTTGAGAAAGCTTGCTTTGTGAAGCTCTATGATTGCCTCGTCCAGATGCTATCGGAAAAGGCCAGTCTTCTTGACCCCATCGCTTTTGTTGCCAAATGGAATGTTTGGCGGAGGGCTGGTATGATATGTGCTTTGACCCGAGTGAGGAGGAGACGAACTAGGCAATGTCTCAAGTGTGGAGCGAGGAGAATGACGGGAGGCCACTGTTAAGTCAGAAGTTTCAGGATGGGATCGGTGGCTAGTTTCACTGGAGAAAAAGGAATAATGCATGAAGCCCCGGTACAAGAGTAAAAGACTACCAAGTTGACAATGCATTGAAGTGGGTCTCCTGAGTTGAGCAATGACGGTTATGATTAATGAACAAGTAATGCAGGCAGTGACTTTACCCATTTGTGACTGGTTTTCCGCGGGGGACAACGGCACTAGACAATGTTGACAACAAATCAGGCTTAAAAGGGGGATAGTCTCTAGGACTAAGAGCATTGTCCTGCAGAGGGGTAAAGGGTAATTAGCATAAAAATATATAATACAGCCAAATCATGTTTTCTCATCACTTTATGGACTTACCTGCAATTTCGTGCCATTGAAAGCACGGGGAGAAGAAGGCTCCATTTGGAATGAATTCTTTATGAAACGATGTTCTAATAACTTGCTAGCAGTTGGTCTTTCAGCAGGATTTCTACGAAAGCAGCAGCGCAAAAAATCCTTTCCTTCAGGAGATAACATGTCTGGTATTGGTGGGGACTCCCTCATTACCTTAAACAAAGCTGCAGCCTGCAAGAGTGGAAATTTCTTAACCAACATAGCCACTCAACAAACAAAAGTAAATGTAAGACATAAGAGAGCATACCCAATTCCCTAAGTTCAGATGCCAAAGAAATCAGAATAAGGGAAGTCTTAAATTCAAAGGTGAATATAAAGCTTGAAGGCTTGCATGGAAAGGCTAGCTAACAAGTGAATCAGTTAGCAGTACATTAGTCTGGGACCCCAAGAAGGGGTTGACCAGGGAAATGTATTTAAATCACCATGGTTTAACTGGAATCAGACACAAAAGTAGTTTTCTTAAAGTGAAGATGCCCTCCACAATTATCCTCAGACTGATTGCTGTGTAATGTCATAGCCAGTGGAAGCATAGCATGCTGAAGGGTGGTGCAAATAGACAAACAAAAACAGAATGAAGAAACTGGTGAGAAACCAGTGGAAACATGGAAAAGAGCAACGTTAATTTTACTTGTTCAATCGAGAAATGCATTGCATCCAAAACAGTTTTGTTACTTTATTACTCAACATACACATTTAAATAAAAAACACACAAAATGTAAGCCTTGTCATTGATCAATTTGCTAATCCTCTGATTGAGTTTAGAACATTAAGCTGAACTAAGCAAAATTAGAAATAGGCAGGGAACTTCGAAGAATACATAGGGAACAGATGGGAACATGTCCACTCTTAACAGATCAAGTGAGGAGAAGAGACAGGGATGCACCTTGGGGTTGTACCAAGCCAACCCATATAAGAACCAGATTTTTGTGGTTCCACCATGGGTGACTCATAGTCCAAGTTCATTTAAGAACCAAACCAACCTAACCAGACCTGAAAAATATGGGTTGCGTTGTGCTGGACTGGGAACGGGTTCAACCCATAGTTTCAATATCTTATTTCCAAATTCTGTCTAAAATCAGATATTTTGGCTTTTAACTTCCTCTCTAAAACAACTCCTTTAATTTGGATTCTCTCTATAAAACATTTTATAAAATGCAATCACTCTAGCTCATTTAGGTTTTATTTTTTAAAATTTTTTTATTGCTACATAAAGGGGAAGGGGGTTCATCCAGACTCCACGCCCTGACCAAAGCCAAGAAAGGAGCCTCTCCTACCACTCAACCAAATGGGTCGGTTGTCCTTTCTTTAAGCTATAGCACTTCAATTCAGATTCTGTTCTGACACACTAAAAAATACTTCTCCATCTCTCACTCATTCAATTTATACTCTCTCTCTCTCTCTCAAACTCAAGGGCTGAATCTGTCTATAAAAGGCCCACAATCGAACCACACAAACAATATATGAGAGAGAGAGAGAGAGAGGATTGATAGAAGGAACTTCCTGTCTTTTAGCAATTCCCTACTATCCATGCATTCATTTATAGCTTCAATGGCACACAACATACATTTTTTGAGGGAAGATGGAGATGGGGAGATCTAAAGAGCGTCAATGGGGCTTATGGTACATACTTATGGGGTTAGGGTTTGTTCATGGAGATCTCTGTGGTTGAAAGGAGAGTTGTTGCTATTCAAAGTCACAAATGTGGTGAACACACACCGAGGAGAAATTGTTTAAAATAGAAGAATTAATTTGAGATGCTTCTTGATGGTTTACCAAATTCAGGTCTAAGAAGGTCCACATTTTCTAAAACAGACCCATCCCATTTCTTAACTAGAATCAATCCAATGGGGTTGGATTTGGTGGGGTGTTGGGTTACCCAATCCAAGCCGCACCACTAAGTAGAAAGAGACAGGATTTTTTTCACAAAAAAAAGCCAGTCAATTACCGGGAGAAATTCAAAAGCAGTAAATGATGGCAGAAGGCAAGAATAAGCCAGCCAATTACCAGTCGGTGACACACATCTGTTCATTCAAATAGCTTCTAATGCACATTGCACAACATATTATCCAAAAATAATGTGATGCAGACACATGACTTCCTATATGTTACCAAGAATTGAACAAAGGAAAGAAGAAAATAAATACATTGGTATTCTAGATCAGGAAACAACTTGACAAGGCATAAGACTCATATGGGTAAAGCACATAAAAGGACAAGCCATTCTTACCCCTTCATACTCGCTCCAAGGAGGTTTCCCATTAAGCATCTCTATAATAGTGCAACCTAAACTCCAGATGTCAATGGCGAAAGCAAGGTCAGAATTGCTATCTCTCTGCATTACCGCTTGCAAGAGCTGCAGGACATACAGATGAACATAGGTTCAAGTCATGAAAATTATAAATTGCAAAAAATAAAAAAAGGAAGGAGCACAACATCTGCAAAAAGATACCTCTGGAGCCATCCAATATGGACTTCCCTTCATTGAAAGATCATACTTTTGTCCTGTAAGCTAAATAATGCAAGGGGGGGAAAAAATCAAAATCTCAAAATACAAAATGCAGTTCCGAGCCCAAATGCCTATAGAATAGCAATCAAACCATGGGTTCATGCCCAAAGGGCATTGGATGATTTTAAAAGAAGAGGGCAACAAAACTAAGCATAAATGTGTGCAGTAAGAGTGCAAATAAACATAAGCTATCTAAGACAACTAAGTAAAAAATTTGACAAAAAATTTTCTCATTACTGAGACCAACTATTATCTTGAGTTCTGATCCGTAAGAAAGATAATGTTCAAAGCATGGGCATGAAATTAAAACACAGCTCAGGGACCAAAATTATACAATTTTAGGGCAAATAACCAGAGATTTTTTTTTTTTAAATGTCTTTACTTAGAAAGAAAACAGAAAAATACAATGAACAGAATAATGAGATCCCTGTCCAGGAAAAAATACAAATTGATTTTATAAGTGGAAAGCAGGACATACACATAAGATGTAAGAAAATTAAGAATTCCTTATCCTTTTCTTCTGTATAGTCGGGAAATGCGATAAATTTTGCTAAAATCCTGACTCTTGAAAACAGAAAAATACTATGAACAGAACAACGAGATCCCCAGGCAAAAATACAAATTGATTTTATGAGTGGAAAGCAGGACATGCACATAAGATGTAAGCAAATTAAAAATTCCTTATCCTTTTTCTTCTATATAGTCAGGAAATGCGATCAATTTCGCTAAAATCCTGACTCTTGAAAACATCATTGCTAAATGCTAATCCACAAGGATATGTAGAAGCAGACCAAAACAGATCATTTCACTTCCTTACGCATGCAACAGATACTTCAAAAATCCAAACTCACATGTTTAGCCATCCCAAAGTCAGCAAGCTTTACAACGCCAGACGAATCAACAAGCAGATTAGCTCCTTTAATATCCCTGTATGAAGTATCAAAATATAGTAAGACCATAACAGATTATCTCCTGATAAAGAAAACCAGCTCAGAAAATGAAGCCACAGAATGAACAAAATTAAGAAATATGGGACTTTTCCTGACTTAGAATTAACGATTTCTGTTGCAACAAAAGGAGACTGACAATTATCGCTTTGCATAGTATTTGCAATAATCCAGTACATTTGAGTGGGAGGAAAATGCAGAGTTGGCCTCGATGTAAAAAAAATGGAGCAACTAATAACACATCTTTGCACTCCAAGAACATGACATGGAGAAGATAAAAATTGTTACACACGATACAGCATGGATCCACATATTAATATTACCCACTCACAAACACGTGTAGACACACCAATTTAACACACCATTATCCCTAGAAACTTTATTTATGCCTTCATTTTATGGAGACCAATATTTTATTTTGTCTTTTGTAGTATCCTCCATTAAGTTTAATAGTTTATAACTTCACAGTCATATGAATCATTGTGTACATCAAGTGATTTTTAGGTGCTCTAAAAGTTCTATGAAATACATGTGGACATGGTAAAACATGTTTGATACATGTCCCCAACATGTAGTAGAGGGGTCAAGTCCAAAAATGTGTGTGCGCGTGAGAGAGAGAGAGAGAGAGAGAGAGAGAGAGAGATGCGAAGCAAGATCTAGACCACTGAAAAGATGATGATAGACTCCAGTAATGGCACACAAAGGCCTTTGCATTCTCCTCTTTCTTGTTCTTTCAAGCTGCCATATCCAAAGTTGAAAACTGTGTCGAACTCAGATCCCACACCCACGTTTGTGTTGTATGGGGCAAAACAGTAGGGTCCAGGTAATAAAGTATACAACCTAGCTTCTTTGAAATCAAAAAAGGTACTTGTGTCCATCCACATTAACTTGAGGCATAACACCTCCTCAAAAAGTTAAAAGTAAACAAGTAGCTGTTCCCTCTATTTCTCAATAGAAGCATCTGACCTTCATTTCTCAAAAGCTTATTAAGAAATTATAATAAATTGACATGGCCTGTTATTATCTCAGTACACTTACATCACTGCTTCAACTGGCCTGTTATTATCTCAGGACACTTCCATCACTACTTAAACATAGTGCAGATTGAATTTTTCATGTTAAAAAAAACAATTACCTGTGTATGGTCTTCATGCTATGCAAGTAAGCTAATCCAGAAAGAATGTGGCGACTGAAATTGCGAACAACAGATTCAGTCATAGCTCCACCGTGCTCACGCAAATATTTACTAATTGAACCGGGATAAACATATTCCAAATATATGTAAAACTTATCATCAACCTGCATATGTGAGAAATTCAACTCTTGAGGATTTGAGATTTAAAACATCTAAGCAGAAGGTTTCAAAACAGAGAATATACAGCAGAAAATGCTGCAACATAACAACTCACAATTTCACTGCCATAGTACTGCACAATATTTGGATGCTTTAGCTGGCTGAGAACTTTGATTTCCTACAGAAATGAGAAAGAAAGATAGATAAAGAGGAGGAAATATATTTATAACTGGAGAATTCTTCTAGATTGAAGCTAAGAAATCAATGAAGTATGAATCTCAATCAAAATTAAAAGAAGCATGGACCAAAAACATCATTGGGAAAGCATACAAGGTCAGAACAACAAAAAGAAAGCTACAGAAAACAAGCATATGATTCACAAGCACAGGAATATGGGAAAGAATCTATGAGACAAAAAACAAGAATAACCTTGTACAATTACAATTTAGCATGCATTCTTGTTGTGTTGGTGCTAAATTGTATAATGCAGCCACAGACAACAACATCTTTCTTTCCCCTATGGACAGTGTTTCCATATGTATAGTTCCAAGAAGACTAAACATAATCGACAAATTTAGGTCTCACTTTCTATTTCTTAGAAATTAAAGCACCGGTCAATCCAGTATAAAGAGAGCTACTTTTATTGGTGGCATCTGGAATGAAGAAGATAACAAAACAGTTTTACTTGTTTCGCTACAAGTTAGCTATAAAAGAATTTTCCTTTTATTATTCCCCTGGATGACTTCCACATATACTAAACAATCTTTCTTATAAATTACTTCCTCAATTTATTGCCAAGGCTCAAGTACAAGTTTCCATATCGGATTTTTAAACAATTAATCAACGACACTTCAACATACACAGCACATGCTTTCCCACGCTTTTATATCCAGGTGTGTCACCTTATGCATTGAGTATTTAATATGGTCCCATGGGCCTCAGTATTGTGTTTAGAATAACTTATCATAACAAGGACACATAAGCTGGGGTATGAACGGATGTATAAATTGAATTAATGAGTAGCATCTTTGTTCCCACATAGTTTTTTCACATTAACACAAAATGCACAACTAAAAGTTTCCATATTTGATATTCACTAAATTCAAAAAACAAATAGAAAACCCTGTCAGACACTCAACCTCATGCTATGGCTACATTGGAGATTAGCAATGTGCCTACAGAATCACCATTACTTGTTTTTAAGCATCAGAATATAGATGTTGAATAATAACAAAGAATTAAGATCCATAAAAAAGCTAAATCACAAGTTAAATGAGCTGGCTTTGGTAAACCATAAGTTCTTTGTTGACAATCAGTAGAAAGTAACACAAAAAAGATAACTTTAAGATCAAGCTAACAATGCAGCACCAAAAGAACAAGAATGCATGCACATGCTTTCTTTCCTACTATACACATTAAATAAAATTAAACAATAGTTTCATAAATGAAATGCAGAATTGACCAGAGTATTTCACCAAATTAACGCTTCGTTGAAATCAGGCAGAAAACCTGTCCCTCTTGCAAATAAAGTAATAGATATAACAGACAAAAGCCTCACAAAAAAGATAGGCAATCTCAACAAAGCCATTGATAACTTGCTCAGAGGCCTATTCAATACAAGACGCACAGTAGATCTGAGAAAGTAAAATACCTGTTCCAGTTGCTTTATACATTCTGCAGATTTAGAATCATCAGGACATAATTCAACTTCTTTCATTGCACATAAAGCACCAGTTTCTCTGTCAAAGACAAGATTTTCTTAGAACATGATGTAGCATAAACAATTAGCAGAAAGAAAGCTTTAACTAACCTGTTTGTGCCCACATAAACACTACCAAATGTTCCACGCCCAATTAGCTTTCCCTTTTGCCATTGATTTTTCATTGGCAATACCTCAGTTTTAGCCACAACTTGGGGACTGGGAGCTGACTGCGGTGACACGGCTGCTCCTGGAGGAAGAGGTAATGGATGTACCACAGCATTACCATTGCTTTCACGCCGTGGTGTTGCTAATTCAAAAGATCTCCGGGCATGCAATGGAGATGGTGGTCCACTCGTACTTTTGGGGTTTGTGCAAGGACTTCTCTGTCTGGGAGAATTTTCAGGGGATGAGTGCAACTGGAAACCGAAAACTATATCTGAAGCTGGCATTTCTGGTGCAGACCATACTTGAAGCCCTAAAGGGAATGCACCACGAGGCAAAAAATTATCCTCCTTGCTCTTTCTTTGAGGGCTTCGTAGAGGACTAACTGGAGCACTCCTAATGGGAACATTAAGCTTGAAGTTGTCCTGTACATCACTTATACGTGACCTCCTTGCCTTCATTCTCTCTGAACCTCTCTGATCATCTTGAGTAGCAAACTTACTGCATTACATCAAATATAAACAAAACAAAGTCAACAGAAAACAAATAAGCCGTTGTTACAAATAGATGTGTTTTGTCTACAAGTTAGCTAGACTGGCAGACCTACAAAATTGGCAAAAACATTTTCCGTTCTTATTACCCTAGATTAATACCACCATACTCTAACATAATAGCACTTTGCAGAGGTCAGTTAGCTTAGCTAGTGAAATATGAACTAATTTGGCTCATAAAGACTAACTTGGTAGCAACAGATCTCGGGATCAACTCTCTTCTCAACTAGGGTTAGAGGTTTTGTTGGTTATCAGAACTATCACCCACTTTAGTAGGACTCAATCACTTAAAAAAAAAAATGTACCATAAACTCAATCACCTTTTGCATGGCTCAATCACCATATATGTGGCATTTTCTTTTCATCAATTACTTTCTCAAATCACTACCAATGCTCAAGAAATAGTTTGCAGAACTAATTTGAAACAGTTAAATCAAGACAACTATCGATATTATTCCCAAAGAGAATCCCAGTTTTTGAAGTGGTGACGCTTTTCCGCAACAAAACTATTTACATATAATAGCAATTCCAAAAAAAAAAAAAAAAAAGAACTCTAAACCTCACACTCCTGTAGCAATAATTTCTGTATTTCAAAAATTAAGTTTCCAAAACCATTCATTCTCCAACAATAACTTCTCTATTTTCAATAATTATTTATTTTGGAAATTTTTAATATCAGAAATACATAAATAATGAAGTGTCTGGGAAACATTCCAGTCCCTCAGAAATAGACCTCAAATTTTCCATAAGCGATATTAAACCAAATTCGTAAAACAATAATTACCAAAAAAGAGAAGAATCCAACACTTGAAAATTTGTTTACCTCGCAAGAGAACCGCTCGAGTTAAGATCAGAACCCTCGCCATCCTCCACCACTTTACCACAAAAACCCTCTCTCGGCGACGGCAACCGAAAATCCGCGGAGTTCGAGCTTGTCCTCACTCCGTCACGCCGGAGATCTGCCGCCAATTCCTGCACCGGCACCGTCGCCGGCACGGGCACCGGCAGCGGCTGCGGAATAGCATATGGAGACACTGATGACGACGGCGTTGACGGAGAACGAGCCGACGAACGATCTAACCAGCTCGACGATCGCGAAACCTGCGGAAGAAATTTCTCCGGTGAAGCCGAGCCGGATCGAATTCCAATCTCTCGATCGCTGAGGTGACGTAACTTTCGCTGCCGCGTCAATCGCCGGAGAGACTTATAGCCGTAGAATTTCTTCTTCGAAAGGTCGTCGGAGGACGGCGATGATGATGCCTTGGACAACGAAGAGAAGGTGTTTTGAAACCAATTCATGTCATGAGGCTAGAGATATCATTGTCCAGAGAGAAAGAAAGAGAGAGAGACTAGAGATGATTAAAGAGAGGAGAGAAAGAGGTGGTTAACACCCTGTGGCGGCAGACAAAGTGACGAAGGCGGTGGTGTAGCCATGAACGTGAATGGAGGAGGGAGAGAGAGAGAGAGAGATTGGATTATGGATTTCTTAAATTGAAGAGAGAGAGATTGAAGGAACGCGTTTTACAGCAAATAAAACGAGAAAGAAAAACAGCAAGAGAGAGAGAGAGTTTTTTAATTATTTTTTTTTAGCCTTTTTTGTTTTTCCTCACAGGACGGGGAACGGAGAGTCCATCTTGTGAGGTCAAAGGGCCCTCTTCCCTTCCCTTTAAATGAAAGTCAATTTGGCTCCCCATCTTTATTTAATTAATAATTTATTAATTTATTTATATTATATGTTTTGTTTTTCGCTCGTAGAAAACACTGTATTACTTCTGTTGAGAATCATTAAATTTGTTTTCACATGCAAAATTAATCCTTATTTTCAACAAATTTAAAGAGAACAAACCAACCAAATGACAAATTTGAGAGACGACGTTTAAAATGGAAGGAGTCAACAAAGATTCATTATATCATTATTTTAAAACTACAAGTGGTTTATTCAGTTTATCGATAAACCATAAAGTTTGAATACTTAATTTTTGTTCCTAACAACGTTACTAATAACAACAAACCACACATGCAATTAAAATTGATTAAACAAAAAACAAATTAAGAGAAAAAGAAGTTACTGATTCTTTTTTTTTTTTAAAAAAAAATTATTAACCTTTTAGTCACATTTAAATCTTTATCTTGTCTCTTCACTTTTTGCACCAAAAAAAAAATTAATGTTTTAATGGTGTTATCATAAGCCCATGTTCCTTGTTTCTAATATATAAACATCTAGATGTTTTTCTTATATAGGCTCGCAGTTTTGTATTAATAGAGAAATGTGATTTTTAGATTTTTTTTTTTTCACTTGGTTGGTTTATATTACATGGATATCATGATCTTTGTTATGGTCTTATGGTCGTCAGTACCTATTGCAAAGTTTTTGAAAGGGGATTGAAAATGTCCATTTGACATCCCACGCCAAGGAAATTAATGCCCTCTGTCTTGCTTTAATGGTCCGAGTATATATATATAAATATATATATATATATATATAGTATAATTCAATTGAAACATTCCCTTCCTCTTATAAGATTTTGATTTTCGAGTTGGAATCTTTCTGATAATACATGGCCAGACGACCTATTATCACAAGATTAAAACTACTCAAACTCATTAAGCCATACAACCCATAGGCCACCAAATATGCTCGCGATCTCTGGATCAAGTGCCCTCTTGGTCAAACACTCTGACCTTTACCTTTTGATCCTCTCGATCTTATCCTCTCGAGAAGCCAGCTACTCCTCGCCTCTTGATCATCCCAACTCTTGGTCTCCAAACCTCTCAATTATCCCACTCCTTGATGAATACATTTTATTTATACAAGAATAATTTATTCCATCATGCAATAAACACAACTTGTGATTTGAGGAAGTAAATTTCTAACGAATTTAAATATTCCTTAATCAGATATGAATCTCCCCCCGCTCTCAGAAAAGTCTCTTTCAATGAGAAAGCAGATCTCAATAATCACTCCTGATAAGATAAGGGATTCCGCAACAACTTGGGTTTTTCTTAATCAACAAAATTCTAAATCTTTAAAAAATCATTGTCTATAGTTTTGCAATCTCGAAAGATTTTCAGCAATCTCAATACAAGAAAACTAAGATTTTTATATCTCTAAACATATATGGAACTTACCATACACACATGTTATATATATTCAGCACAGACAACCAATCGGGTATGTTCATAAACTTTACACTTCTTACACAAAGATAATACAGGACTATTTTATGTCTCTTCTCAGTCTGTTTCTTATTCATTCAAAAATCATTTTTTTTTAATTTAAACGTCAAAGTCTCCACCGTCGAAGTTTGACGATACTTGTAGGTTTTATCGTTCACAAAGTTTGGAAGACTCCTCGACATCAATCCCGCACTCAAGATCAGCAAAGCAGTTAATTATGGAGTAAAATTCACCTTCATCACTCTCCACTAGAGAGAGAGAGAAAGAGAGAGAGAGCTTTTTTCATGAAATGCCTACAAAATGGTCACTTAAAAAATTTTGTATGGCGCAAATGAGCAATAAATAAACTGATATGATACTACTTCTAGATGCAACTTGCTAATCAAACAGGTGTGACATGATGAGAATAATAAAAATATGACCATGAAAGTAAATAAATGATTTGCTAGTTCATAGAGAACATGGTAAAATATCGAGATGGCAACTAAATCCAAAACTTTCTTCAAAATTTAATCACAAATCTAAAAGGAAAAAGGAAAACGAAAAGGTATTCTCCCTGGTCTCTTTCATTAGATACTCATAAGCTTAAGTAATCTTCACGATAAGAAAATTTGTATTCTCTATGAGTAAATGTCCTCATCAATATCCCCATGTTCAATTAAAACTAGTAGTAAACAAATAAATATGCATGCAAGGTCCACAGGAAAAATAAAAAAGAGGTAAAAGTTGGTGCAGATGATTAGATGGTTTGACTTAGAGCCAACATGGACCATATAATAGGACAAGAAAGGTTTCTATGACTTTATACCAATAAAAAGCCAATGGAAGAATGTCGAGTGTCAATCTCACGCCATGAGTGTGCAATAAATTACTACTTTTACCCATTCATATACTCATGTAGAGGCATTGGAATTGAACAAACAGTGTTATGATTTAACTTCATTAAAGTCAAGGGATTCGGACTCCTTTATCACAATCATTTGGTCAAATTTCCAAAAATTTCAGCAGAACAAAAGCAAGACCATGAGACGGCATGGATTGATGAAGACTCATCTTAACTCTTGACCATATCAAAGTCACTTACAAGACCATCACCATCTAAGCGTTGCAGGTTATTTCTCACCTGAATTCATCTGATCAACAAATGAGAATGGGTCAATCTCTCACCTGAATTCAACTTATCAACAAATGAGAATGGGTCAAACGATCCACAATCCAACGATCAGATCATAAATTTCTTATGACTTGCGGAAGGTACCAAATGACTATCAGTTTTATTCCTCCAAACCGTGGATATTGATCATTCTCTTTTTTTAGTTTTCCAATAATCTGGGTTTGTTGACACGACCTTGCAAATGGGCATGGTTTCGTTCCTACTTTGAAGCTTCAATGATGGATGAACCTCAATCTCATGCATAGAAATTCTGTCTTCAATGTCTAGCTTGCTCACATCAACCTCAATTTTTGAAGGAATGTGCTCGACTGGGCGGAGGAACTTTAGACTATTTTGTATCTTGTTAAGCTGACCCCCTGGACATGCAAAAAGAGTAGCAATCAGCACAAACAGGAAAACTTACATGAATTCACCAAAAGCAAAAGTCAGTGGAGTGAAGCTGTAGGTCTTCATTTCTGCAAGTTCCTACTTACAACATCAAGCCATAAATATAAATACAGCTGCAGAATGGACTTGTTTTCCTAGGTGAATTTTCAGATTTATTACCATCTAGTTGACGTAGTTCCTTAAAAGAACAACCACCCCCCCCCCCAAAAAAAAGAAAAGAAAAAGAAAGCAGGATTAAGGAGGTATCAGAGATTCACAAAACAGAAACACAATATCAAATGATTTTAGTGCCCCCTCTATGTTCGGACACATCAAAATCACAAAGATTTCAGGCCCTCCTTATGAGGTTTCCCTCTAACAAGTATGATCAAACAAAAGTTAAAGACTTGGACTTTAATGGACCTGCCCGAGAGAGGGGGACCAAAGACTTTTCTATGTAGGGGCTTATTTATCCTAGGGAAAAAGAGCTTCTTTATGGTGCCTACTTCTAGAATACTCCATAAGCCTGAGTATTACAACAGGTTTTCTGCTCTCAGTTTGAAGCTTAACTGCAGGAAGAGAAAAAGAAAAAGGAAAAGCTTCATGACTAATTGAGAAACCAAATTTCATGGACATGAAAAATTTATAAATTTACCACCAATCAGGAGAACCAACATAAAAGCAAAAACAAGAATGCCAAAGAAACCGAGGCATGGATAGAGATTAGTATAGATACCTCTACAAAGACTAGCGAAGACTCCAAAAACAAGTGACCTCAAGAAAGATATCCTTCCAATAACACGACATTCACATTAGTGCTAGTGCTTTCAAAATTGACAACAGTCGTTGTTTTTATCTACAGAATGAGTGAAGTAATCTTAACCATTAAACTGTTACACGCGGCAATCAGGTGATAATTGTAAGTTCAACACCTCTATTATAGTGACACAATGTTCACATGAACTTGGGAGTGTAAGCAAGCCAGGTTGTAGGTTGATCGAGCTTTAACTCTTCATCACAAAATTTGGGTGCAAGCTCAGGTTTTCAATCATATAATTAATTTGGTATATGACAAATGTGCACGAGGCAGCTACTCATCCCTATATCAGCTCTCTACATCTGCAGCTATTCAAATCTTCACATATATCCTTCTACGTACAGAGATGTTAACCTTCATATCATCCAACATTTTCAAGTCCTATTTGTCACCCATTTGAAACCATTATTTCTAATTTGAAATGAAAACAGAGAAAACAAAAAAGAGAAAAAACCAACAAATACATTCACAAGTAACCAAATAGAACAATGGGAGAGCTACCTTTTTGAATTCCAGGACAAGCATCTTCTCCTTTGAAAACAACAGGCACATCAACCTTCAGTTCGGAGCCATTATCCGCCCAAAGAAACACAAATTCAGTATCTTACCACTCTCTTCAACTCTGTGGACCTGCAAAACACAAGAACCAAAACCCTAAACCCTAAAATCTAATTCCACAATCCACAATCACACACAGAGAGATAAATGCAAACTCATATAGCCAACCTTAATTGGAAGAACAGTCCCGCATTCAAGCAAAGCTTTCGAGCCCGGAACAGCATGAATCTGAAGCTGGAAAGTAGTCGAACAAAAGAAAGGGAGCTCGACGGACTTGAGAATCGACTGAATTTGCTTTCTCTCGGTCGTTAGAAGATGCTTTCTCGAAACTGATCGGATGATTGCTGAGCCGTCCGATTTAGGATTTAGGTGTTGGGAGAAGACGACGGCGGGAATTCGACCCTGGGCTCTGTCCTTCACCGAGACTCGACTGCCGGTGACCTCTCTCGGAATCGCCTGAATCGTGTGGTAAGACGACGACGACGGCCGCGAGTTTGGTTTCGCCGCAACTCTCTTGACGCCGTTTACAGCGGCGCTCCACCACCTCACCATGTTCTATGGAAAACATTGAGCTGGAGGAAGATTCTGCAGCAGTGGTGGCCATGTTAAGGGAGTCTTGCAATGATGACCACCCCCTAAGTGCCCTCTTGAAAGAGTGCCATTCCCTCATGGTTCAGGTTAATGTGGTGAAGATCTGTCATACTTTTAGAGAAGGCAATAAGTGTGCGGATCATCTAGCTTCTTTGGGGCATTCCAGCAGTCTTGGCTTCTGCGAGCTCTCAAGTCCCCCCCTTCCCTCTGTGTTTTCTTGAGGAATGATGCCCAGGGTAGCCTTTTTCTGAGATCCAAATGTAAAGCCCATTTTGCCTCTCCTAGAGGCTTGGGCGTGGGCAGCTAGTTGCTGTGTTTTCTCTCTTCTTCACCAAAAATAAAAAAAGAAATGGTTTTCTGATTTTTGAGCTTGCGAGACGTGGGTGCTTGGTTTTGGTTTTTCGCTCGATCTTTGAAGCTTAAAGTAGTTTGAGGACTATACCTTTCTCGGCCTTTTGGCTGAGATCAAGTAGTTTGAGGACGTTAGGCCTAGTGTTGGGCTTGTTCTATGGTATTTGTGGGCTTTCGACAAAAGAGAAGGACTTTGGGCTCATCTAGTAATGAAATGGGCTCTTTTGATTTGGATATGTTCATGCCCAAGTTTCTACTAATTTTTTTTTTTTGTTACATAACTATGTTCGAATCCGAGATATTTTACAAGGGAAAGAGGGGATGATATCAGTTAAACTATAGTTCATGGGCAAGTTTCTACTTAAGTTATGCAAGTGAGATGTGCCCGCCATGCTTGCTTCAAAAATAGAAAGTGGGGAAAGGAAGGAAAAAAAAAAAGAAAAAGAAAATAGGAATCAAGGGAAGAGAATATTACCAAAGTAGGGACTATTACCATAGAAGCATGCAAAAGAAAGGATATATGGCCGCTAAAAGCATGGGTAATTTAAAGGAGATTCGATGAGTATGGGTAATTGATAGCAGCCTAACAAGTGTGGTTTTGGTTAGAGTAACATGTAGAGTAGGGTATTATAAATGAAAGTGTGTGTGTCCCACAGGGACAACTCAAGCGGTAAAACCTTCCCACTTTCATCCTCTTTTCTCCTATTTAATCCCCCTTGATTGTATCTCCTTGTAAAAAAAAGAAAAAAAAAAAAAGAAAGTGTGTGTAATTAGATTGCCTAAAAATGTTAGGGCTACTTGATTGTGAGAATCGTTGATTGGTTTTAATAGTATTAAGGAGTAAGATAGTAGTGATAATCTTAGAACCAGACATAATTTTGATCAAATCACATAAATATTATATACTTTTTATTGTTTAATTTCTACCATGCATGCATATATTTATGTAGAGAATTTTTCGTATACAAATACAATTGAAAAGATATACTTTTTTTTGGGGGGTGGCAGTGGCGGAGCCACATGTAAGTGAGGGTGGGCAATCGCACCCCTCAATTTTTTATTTTCTAAAATTCAATTAGAAAAATATAATTTCTCGGTATTAGACTATATTTTTGTATAAAATTTTAATGATAATAATGCGTATATGCTTTGTTTGTACCTATTTTAATTTTTTGCACCCTCTGACTCTGGGTCCTAGATCCACCATTGGGGGGTAGGGAGGGGTGGTGAATAGAGTTTTGGGTGTGTGTAAGTACATGCATTATGCAAACTTGTTGAAATATTGTCCTAAAACATTTATAAATATAATCATTTTTATTAAATTAGTTTTAAGGTTAAAAAAAACAGTTTCATTTCTTAAAGGTTTAAAGCACAAAAATCTCTTTCCAGCTTGACCACCCTTAATCAAGAGACATACTTTTCCTCCTCCATTAGACGACAGCTAGAACAACAATGTGATCCATGTACTTTGGTATCCAAGAAAATTGTTAGCACATTTGACTAACATGATGCTTAATGATAGATTTAGGCAAAAAGTCTTTTCCTTCATGTGAGATTTATAGAATCATATCCAAGATGCCTTAAATTCATGGTTTGGTCTTAGAATGTGACTTTAACAATAACATAGCAAAAATGTATTTCACCCTTTTAAGGAATGACTTTTGCCCTAGTGATAGGAAAACATCTTCAATTGTAACTTACAACTAGAGAGGTCTAAACTCAAGCATGGCTGAGCGTAAGCTGTCGTTTCCTTTTTTTTTTTTCTTTTTTTTTTAGTACTTGATTATGAATATTTAAAAATTTGACTAATTCGGTTTGAGCAGATATAGAGGTCAATTAGGAGCTCTCTCCCAGTCGAACTCGAGATCATAATTAAACAAGTTTAGTGCCCTATCACTAGACTTACAAATCATTGGTGTGATCTGCCATTTCTGATTTTTCTAAATTTGAATTTTTCTCGACCCAAAATTTTTATAAAATCAAGAAATGAAATTAGGAATTTTTAAGCAAAAAATAGATCAGATTTGAATTTAACTTTTATTCTCTATCATCTGCTGTAAGCTTGGAGCAAACCCAGCTCAGCCGATCTTACTCAAGATTACTTAATACCATAAGGCATCATGAAAGGTGAGATTTATAACCTGACAAAAATTAGTTAAGAAGGATGATTTGAGAAAGGATGTTCCATTTGAATGAAATTATATATATCATAGATAGATAGGGTGTTATATTTTTTAATTAAATTTCAAGTTTAAAACTTGAAAATAAAAAATAATATATTAAGAGAGTTATCCTTTAAATAAGGATTTTTATAAATATTTAAATTAAATTAATTAGAGTATAATTTGAAATAAAAGTGATGAAAAAAATTATACATATTATGGCCAAATAATATATATATATTTTGATACACTTTGCTGCAAAAATAAATGATACTCCTTGGGGGCATTGAAATGTTAAAAGAGGGAATACTTTAAATCTCGAGGAGTGGAGGGGGCTGAAACGTTTGGTTAGAAGATTGAATAGAGAATTTAATACAAAAGTTGAGAAAAATTTAATACAAAAGTTGAGAAAAAGTTGGCAGAGAGAGAGAGAAAGAGGAGAGTGAGAAATTTCAACGATGGCACCAGAATATTCATGTCATCGTATTAAATGCAAAGGAGTTTTTGTTTGTTCTGTTTGGCCCATCCCATGCTTCTCTGGTGTCAAATCCATGCACGTGATACATCTCCCAAGGTATAATGAAAATACGAAAGTCAAAACACTAGAATTGGAAAACAAATATTTAGAATTTCTTTTCTTTTTTTTTTTAAAGGAAGGAAATTACAAATGAGACAAAGGGAATACATCACTTGCTTGCTGTCTGTGCGTACTCCTTGCAAACGCCAAAAAGCCATCATTTCTTTCCCCCCCACCTTCCATGGCTCCCCTATGGTTTTCGGGATTTTGTTTGATTTGATATAAATTGGAATTTGAGGACAACAATTTGTCCATTGAAAGAAAACTTCTGCTCTCTCCCAAGAAAATTTGATTGTTGTGATATAAAAATTAAAAATATTTTATATACCAATATTTCATTGATCTAATTACAAAATTACTAAATTTTTTAAAATTTTGATATTCAAATTTTAAAAATAAAAAAATTATATGTCAAAGAAGTTGTTCCATTAATAGAATTGATAGTTTATTCAAATTTGATTAATTAAAATTAATAAATTGATTATTAGATATAGATCGATTAATTTATGTAGATGTTATTTTATTTGTATATTTGATTTAATTTAATGAATTAAATTATACGAATCCGAACAAAAGAAAAAGGAGGGAGACAAATATTTGATTAGGACCATGCCATTATTTCGGGGGGAGGGGTCCCCTACCAATCAAAAATCATTCAGATGCCCTTGTCCTATTTTGTTTCTTTTCAAATGTCAATTTACACCTTTTTTTTTTCTTTTTTAATTATCAAAGTGGGGTTTGAACTTGGAAGCAGACATTTAAATTGTTTTTTGAATTTATTGTGCTCTTGTCGACTTCAGCCACATAGTTTTGTCAAACGCATTTTATTTCCTAATCATTTGTAAATATAAAGATTACATAATGGTTCTTGAGTTTTTTTTTTTTTTTTTTCCTTTTTTGGGCTTATACATAAAGTTCGAGAAAAAAGAAAGATAGAATAAAAATATAATGATATAAATTTTGAATAAAAATCTGTCTCATCGTTGTCGAAAACTTTCCTAGGTATGTTTTCAAATCATCCTAATTGTCCCTACCATGTATTAAAGTGCTTTAGTTTAATTAAAATAATGTAACAAAAATACCAATAATATATTAGCATCAACATTTCTTGTTATTAGAGTGTTGTCACAAAGAGGACCTTTTCAATTTTTTATTAGCAAAAGGGTAAAACATAATAATCAACATTATTATTTCTTATTCAGTGACCACTCATTTTAGAATATTTAATTTAAATTGTAAATTGAGCAAAATATTCAAAAAAAATAAGAGAGAGAGGTACTCAAGGGGATAGTCTAGTGATCACAATCTCTTCTCCGAATCCAAAGATCCCGGTTCAAATCTTAGATTAATCAAGAGAGAGAGAGGGGATGGGGCATGATGGATGATATGCATATCCAAAACTGTAATACAAATGTACCTGGGCTGGGAAGACATTAATGAGAATGAAGCCTCCTGCACGCAATTGCTCACCAACACCTTGCACTGCACATGCACACACTCGTCACTGCTGTGCTGCTGCTTCCTCATGCTTTGTTTTTGTGTGGATGTGTTGAACTGCTCTCTCTCTCTCCCTCTCTCTACTCCCCTCCCCTCTCTCCCCCAAATTTCCATCCATTTTGTCCCCTCCCTCTCTCTCCTTGTGCGGGTCCCATATCTCTCTACAGTCCCAATCACCCACCAACGACTGACGTTGTCTCTCGCATCTTCGCGTCCCGTTAAAGGAAAGCGATCCCCACCTGTTTATCCCCCCTCTCTCCCTTTTATTACTCACTCACTCCTTCGAACTTTGTTTTCGCATTTTACCCTTTACACTCGCCCTTCAAAAAAATATATATAATATTACATACATACGTACGTATAACAAAAATGCATGTTGCCTGGCAATTGATTAATTGAATCATTTAAAAATGATACGAGAAAATCACGAAATTAAATTTTACTTGCACTAGAATACAAAGGGAAAGTCAGAATTTTATATTAGGAGAGAAAATACAATATGTGTCATTTGTTTGAAATTGTAATTTCCAAGAACAAATTACAATTTTTAAAGGGTAAATAATATTTGAATTATAATTTCGGTTTAAAATATATATTATGTGCAAATAATTTTTTTCCCTTAAAATTGAGGGGACAGCGGGTTCTACTCTGACGTTTCACTCTTGCCAGAAGGGATGTTGGCCCTTATCAAGGGCTCATTATTTTTCTAGACAAAATTAAAAGGAAAATATAAAAATCTCAGATGAATTCACCTAGCTAGAAAAAATATTGATTTCAATTTAATTGAGTATGTATTTTTTTGGCACGTTCGAAAATCTTTAGTGTAGATTTTCGGCATATATTAGAAGAAAAGGAAAAGAATCATACCGGAATTGATTACCACATAAAATTTTGTTTATTTATTTATTTTTAGATTATTTTATCTCTCTATCATCATTCTTAGTACAGGTTCATAAGTTCATAAGCAAATTTTGATTCTTAGAGATCTTGGACTAAATGATCATTGCAAACTTATGAACCTCTATACCCGAGAAAGGATGGGACCATTTCAATCATAGAGCATTTTTAAAATCTTTTGCTATATGATCATTTAGCCCACCAATGTCTAGTTGGTTCAGTAGTTGAAAACTGTATCCTTTAAGTAAAATTTTAAGTTTGAGCTTTATATATAGAGAAAACAGACTTTAGGAGAGTTTTGCCCTTAAGGGGTTAACCCGAATTGAGCCAAATTTAATTAAATTCAAAATGATTACCGAATACCAATAATCTATTTCAAAAAATGATCATTTACTAAATCTCTATGATTTGGTTATTAGATGTATCTAAGTTTTTGTTATATTGTTTGTAGATAAATAAACTTGGATTAATCTCCCACTAATTAAAAGGGTGAAATTCCTTTGTCAAATTCAAACCCGAAGAAAGTTGATGATATTCAATGATACTTAACAAAACAAACTCTCAACTAATCTACTTTGAATTTTTCTCCCAAGTCTACTGATAAACATCTTCAAAGTTCGAAGAACTAATTCTATACACAGTCAACATTAGTATAGTCACACAGATGTATATCTAGTTAACTTTTTTTTTTTTAATGAAATATGTTCAAATTTTAGTGATTTTACTAATTGAATAGAAGTGTTATTCATTACTGTGTAAAGAAATTAATAAGTTTAGGTTTTTCTGGTCTCCTAATTAATAAAAGAAATGAATAAAAATTAAAAACAAAAATGGTGGGTTGAATATCTAATTAAAAAATTGTGAAATTCCACTTAAGATCAGTCATCGAATTTTGTGTTCAAGTTGATTCTTAAGATATTTGTCTAATATATTTTTTCGTAGTATATATAATTCACGAGTTATTATCGGGTATATATTAAATTTTTGAAGAATAGATTAAAATTTTTGCATTATTTAAAAAAAAAATAATGAGATATAGAAACAGTCAACTCACTTGCTGATAAATAATTTATTAAATTATTTGGGGAAAAGCAAATGAAATTCAATGAAAAGGACAGTTTTGGAAAACAGAAATTGAGGTTGGTCATTCATTCCCATTGTTATAGAACGAAATGCGAGGAAGGGGTATATTCGTCATATTGAAAGGGACAGCACAGGGACAAATAGGTAACTCAGAGAAATTCATTTATTTGCTCAGAAATTCAGAACCCAATATAGGTTACAACCCTCCCCCTCCCCCTCCCCCAACTGACGGTTCGGGCTCCTCCTCGTAAATCTCTACGGCAATCGTTCTCTTTCCTTTTGGGTATTTGGATAAATTATGAGAATAAAATTGTTTTTTTCCCCAAAATTAAGATTTTAAAATAATAATATTTCCACATTATAAAATTTAAATAAGAAAAAGTTATTAAAGAAAAACTTCATCGGACTAAAATAAATAGGACATTATTGAAGACACCAAATTGTATTTTTAATAATTAATTTTAATTTCAGAAATTTTTTAAAGGCTTGAATTTATAATCAAACCTCCTTATTAATACAAATTTTTAGATAACACAATGGTTGGATATTGATACCCCTTAATCATGTTTCGTATTCGAGTTTTGTATATAAAGAAAATAGTTGCTGAAAGAGTTTTATCCCTACAGGGCCAGCCTAGTTCGACTCGAATTACTTGTATTCAACATAGTTATTAGATACCGATAATTTATTAAAAAAACTTTTCCAATAGTTAAATAATAAAATAATAATATATTAATTTAATATTGAAAGGCTAAGGGTTAATCTCTATTAAAATTAGATGATTTTTTAACATAAAAATTTGAAATAATTAAAATTTTTTTATTTTGCAAAAGTTATATTTTTGTTAATTTTTTATTTTAAATAAAGAATATTATAAATAATATAAGAGAAAATAAAGAATTAAGCCAACTAATAAAAAAAATTAATAGCCAAAATTCCAAATCCAAACCAAACGTGACTTATACTCACATAGATCCGATTGTAATCTCACATCATTTCCTATTCTCTCACTCTGACTATTTCAAAATTCTCTCTCCCATCTTTCTTTCTATTTTTATTTATTATTTCCTTTTATATTTGTAATTTTCTGTAACTGCAAGATCGGATCGAGTGCTCTCCTGCACTCAACTCCAAGAAAGAAAAAAGAAAGAAAACAGAAAGAGGCTCTCCAAACGAAAAAGCAAAGGTTGAACGATTTGGGTTAATCTCTTATATTTTTCAAATAGAAATTCTATATATTGTGAGAATTCTTTTCTTGTAATCAAATTAAAATTTTCAAGTTTTTTTTTTTGGATAATATTTGTAAAGGTATAAAGTCGTTAAAATCATAATCTTTATTTATTAATTTATTTGTTTTGCAGATTTGATGGTGACGGTGAGGAGGAAGAAAGACACCGGAGTATTGATTGAAGGAGTTAAGAGGATTTGAAGGTGAGAAATTCTCTCTCTCCTCTCTCTCTCTCTCTCTCTCTCTCTCTCTCTCTCTCCCTCTCTCTCTCTCTCTCTCCCCTTTTTGAGTTTTTCTCTTAGAATCAAAGCTCTTTATAATGGAGACCTGATTTGTTGAAATCAATAGGCACAGTATTAAATTCTATTTCAATTTTCTCCCATTATTATTTACCAATCTTTAATACCCTTAAAATAAAACTAGTCAAACATACTATATATATATATATATATATATATTAATGGGTGGTGTGCCAACCCTTCTTGTTACATCTGTTCTCTCCTTTAAAAATGCTTGTTTTGAATTTTAGTCGGTAAATCCTTTCAAAAGAAGATTTTTATAATAGCAAAGGAAGATCACAAAGAGGGATTCTAAAATTTTGACAAAAAAATTATATACATATAATTTTTAAAATTATAATAATAATATATTTTTTTCCCAGTTAAAATTATAACTATTTTCTTGAAATTATAACATATAATATATTTAAGTTCCTCTCGACATAAATTTCTGATTTGCTTCAGCCCACAAGAGATTTAGCTGTAGGTTGTGAATTGTTCTGTCATTTTCAATTGGACAATTAATTAATCAAAAACAGAAACACTCTCAGATACATTCAATTTATTTTCCATTCATTTTCCCTTACAACAAATTGTTTGATATTGTTGCAGATTTAAAAAAAAAAAAAAAAATGTCATCAACGAGTTCACCATGCGCAGCGTGCAAGTTGCAGAGACGGAAGTGCACGCAAGAATGCATATTCGCGCCGTATTTCCCACCGGAGGAGCCCCAAAAGTTTGCATGCATCCACAAAGTCTTCGGCGCCAGCAATGTCAGCAAGCTCCTCAACGAGCTCAACGTCGCGCACCGAAAAGACGCGGTCGACTCGCTGGCCTACGAGGCTGAGGCGCGTCTCCGAGACCCTGTCTACGGCTGCGTAGGTTGCATCACAATTCTCAAACAGAAACTCCAACAAGTCCAAAACGACCTAGACATTGCCAAAAGGGAATTGGCTACCTATATTGGACCAGCCGCAATGCTTCCTATGTTACAACACCCAGGATATATGCAACAACATCCGGGAAATCTCGTGGTATCCTACAATGTTCCGCCAATGCACCAACAACAGCAGCAGATGTTCGCTGCGGCACAGCAGTATGCGTCCTCAGCTGTCCTGAGAGAGCAGGAAATGCAAAGAAACTTCGAGCAGCAGCAGCAGCAACAACAACAAGAGATGTTGAGGTTTAGTAGTGGGTTTGATCCAACAATTG
This sequence comes from Dillenia turbinata, assembly GCA_037126225.1. NCBI lineage: Eukaryota > Viridiplantae > Streptophyta > Magnoliopsida > Dilleniales > Dilleniaceae > Dillenia > Dillenia turbinata. Next base: position 18,145,811 of record JBAMMX010000017.1, read on the forward strand.
AAGTAAGTGGTAATGGGATTAATCAAGTAGCTATTACTACTACTAGTGCGGCCGATGCTGGAGCTTGTATGTCACCATCTTTGGCATTGGCTTCAACTTCTTTTGACAACCCATTTCAAATTCAACACCAACAAGACCAATCCAATCATCATCAACATCTACAGGTTTAGTTGTTGCTTCAACAACAACAAGGAGCTGCGAATGAAGTGGTCAGAAGCATATATAGGCCCATCCATCCGATTGTGATCACAAATTCCCTCTCATCGTTTCAGCAAACGTTGAACTAGAAAATCTGATATTCAACAGTTATTACGAATTACTGATTCTCTCTTTTACGTGGATTCGCTCTCTTATTTAAAATGTTATTAATGAAGGGAAGCTATTTTTGTTTTTGTTTTTTTTTTTCTTTTTTAATTTTCTTTTATAAGAAAACGTATCAATTTCATTTGAAATTGTCTGTCTTAAATGCGTGGTGCAGAAGGGTTGTTAAAGAGAATTACTGTCTTTTCACCGTAAAAGACATGTCACGTTCATCAATTATTAGTGACAATCCTTTAATTAATATCCGGGACCCTATATATTTATGATCATATGTTTTTGGGCACCCTCATGTTAAGCTGCTTGACCAGATATTGACTGATTGGCCATGCTTTATATACATACATACATACATACATACATACATATATGCATACATATATATAATTTGTCAGGAACGAGGTAGTTGAAGAGGTTTCCATTTTTTCCGGCCTCCCAATGAAGCTTATCCTTTGCTTAATCAACCTCTGCTTGAGAGTTTTGATTATCGGTAGTTTATCAAAAAAATAATTTAAAACACAGATCATTAATTCATAATTTTTTATTATAGATATTATCAAAATATGTATATATTTTTTTTCATATGGAAAAGGTTCTTAAATTTATTTTAAGAATCTACTAAAACTAATTTAAGCAAATAAGTGCTCTCAAATGTGTAACCCAAAACTCAAGAAAAGAAGCAAACTTTCCTAACTATATGAGCCAAAGTCTATATGTAAAATTGTTTAATCTTGGCAATACACTTAAAGATAAATGTAGTATTAGTTTCCTGAGTTTACCCAGCTTCCATTTTTCTAATAGAAATTTTCTATGAATTGGGTATTTTATAAGGTTAGTATGACATTTTTTTTTTGGGGGGGTCATAAAATAGGAATCCCTGAGAAATTTTCATCTTAGCCCTAATAGCTAACAATTAGGAGTCGTTTTGAATTTTGTATGTATAATAGTTTCCCATTTAATCCTTGCATATTTTGGGAGATAAATGCAATTACCATTTATAGGCATAGATGTTCCATTATTATTATTATTATTATTATTATTATTATTATTATTTAATTATATAGACATTCCAATTTTAGATTTGGAATCAGGATAAGAATGGAAATTATAATTTTTAGGGGGTAAATTATATTTATGGTTATAAATCTGAAATATATATGTAAATTTTTTCCTAAAATTTTAAGGGTTAAACCAACCAATCAATCAACCTCTGAATTGGGGAAAAAAATCAATAACATTAGCATTGCTTTTCAATTTTTGGTTCCTTCACTCCACAGCTTTCCAATGACATTCATTCTCCAACAACTTGAGTTCTCAATCTCTTTTGGAATTTTAATAAAAGCAACTATATAACTTTTTGACAAGGTTTTAATTATATTGGATCAAAAAATCTCAGACCAAAGAACATAGTGAAAGTGAATTTTTCTGATAATTTGATATTCAAATTAAATGTTGTAATGATGAAGACAATGAATGACTACTTCGATCATAATGATAATTAATTTGCAACTAGAGTTTCCTAATATTTAAACTCGATTTCTTTAATTTTGATTTTATTAATTGAAACTGCTCATAAAATCTAATCAACATCTACACTTAATTTGGTTTATTAAATGAGAAATGCGTGGATAATCCTTCTTCATGGCCACTTAGGTACCCAACATAATTGTGTATTTCTGTATTTTTTACAAAAAAAAAAAAAGAATGTTACATAAATAAAAAAAGTAAAAAAAGTATATATAATAATTTTTAAAATATTGTTCAAGAGACCGTTATGTATTTACACACACAGATACACACACATATACATATCAAAAAAGAAAATATAATAATTTTACATATAATAAAAATGTAATATATATATATATATATATACAATAGTTTTGCTCTAATTACTTATAGTAGGGAAGATTTGATAAGATTGATATTTTAATTTTTTGGTAGGTGATATAGTGAGATTTGATGACTATATTCTTTATTCTTGTATTTTTTATGGAAGGGTGAGAATTCATATTCAAAGATAAAAAAACCCCATTTTGTATTTTTATGTTACATCTTCACACTTATATTAAAAGCACTATTTTCATTATAAGAAAAATGAAAAAAATGCCAATAAATCTAAAATTATATTTTGAGTTTTTAGAAAAATTAAAAATAAAAAGAGGAGAAGAAGAAAAAAGGGTAATAGAAAAGGGACAGTTTGGGAACGAAGAATATGGAATCACAGTATTAGGGGTATATTTGGAAAATAGAAAATTACGGTACAGGGACAAATAGGTAACTCAGGGAAATGCATTTATTTGCTCAGAAATTCAGAAACCAAGAGACGAGGACCCCTTCTATACTTCTTATCTGGACGGCTTTGATTCCTTCTTCTCAATCCAACGGCCAAGATTTGCTTTCTTCTTTTAACAGCCCCATTTCCCTCTATATGTATGCACAACACGTCCATGCCATTGCTCTCTCCCTCTCTCTCTCTCTCTCTCTCTCTCCCCCCAAATTCTCTCTCTCTATCTCTCTCCAGAATAAAAAATCATACTATTCTAATTTTAATTTCTTCATTTTTCATTTTTGAATATTCTGGAATTCGAAGATCGGATCAAGTACTTTTCTCTTGCGCTCAACTCCATGAACGGAAACGAGAGGAAGAAAGAGGCTCTCTCTCTCTCTCTCTTTTTTTTGGTTTGAGCTCTCTCTCTCTCTTTCTCCCCCTCCCTCTCTCTCTCATAGGAACGAAGGTCGATTATGCTATTCTCTCTCTATATCTCTTTCTTTATCTCTCTCACCACAGCACGTCGTTTGAGTGACGTATAATTTTTCTGGTTGTTGCAGAGGTTATGACGATGATGGTGATGATAATAATGAGAGAGAAAGAGAATCGAGTTTGAACGGAGCAAGTTTTGTTAATTTATTTTCATTTTTTATTTTGAGGAGATCTAAGGTGAGAATTCTTTTTTTTTTTTTTGGGGTTTTCATTTTTTGGCTTTTTATTTTTTGAAATTTGAGAGAAATCCCCCCCCCCCAAAAAAGGTAAAAAGAAAACGAGATTTGTTGCCAGTAGAGATTTTTAGGGTTCTTTAAGTGATTTGGTTTTCTGATAATTTCTTGATCAGTTTGAGAGACGAAAAGATTAGGATTTACCTGATCTTTTTTTTCGTGATTGCGTATCTTTCTGTTGGATGATTCGGTTTCCTCTCTCTCTCTCTCTCTCTCTCTCAGTCGAAAACTTATTCTACAGCTTTCTACGATCAATTTCAGATCAATCATATCTAAGTATATATTTTTGGGAGTCCCCCCCCCCCCATAGATGGTATGCTTAAGTAATTTTCGTTAAAGTCAGTATTGAAAATTATATAAACATACATACATCCATACACATGCTATATATTCCTTTTTTTGACTTTTCATGTTGGGTTCTTTAAGGGGAAATCGCTGTTTGTATATGAGAAGTCTTTAATGGCGTCCTCTTTTCCTATAATCGGGACTCACACACGCACACACATTTAATTAGTCAAACACATTACTTAAATACGCTTTCTTTGTTAATTCTTACCCCTCTCTCTCTCTACATGTAGTAAAATAATGTCATCATCAAATTCCCCATGTGCGGCGTGCAAGTTCCTACGGCGAAAATGCACGCAGGAGTGCGTTTTCGCACCCTATTTCCCACCAGACGAGCCGCAGAAATTTGCCTATGTTCACAAGGTCTTCGGAGCCAGCAACGTCGCTAAGCTCCTCAACGAGCTCAACGCCGCCCAGCGGAAAGACGCCGTCGACTCGCTCGCCTACGAGGCCGAGGCACGACTCCGCGACCCCGTTTACGGCTGCGTAGGTTACATTTCCATCCTCAAACAACGGCTACAACAAGTCCAAAACGACCTAGACATTGCCAAAAAGGAACTGGCAACCTACATTGGCCCCGCCGCAATGCTCCCCATTTTACAACACCCAGGTTACATTCAGCCCCATCCTGGGAATCCTATGTTACCGTACAATGTTAGTGTTTCTCCCATGTTGGGTCTCCATCCGGGTCCTTCTCATAGCGGGAAGCTAATGATTCGGGAGAGCCAGCAACAGCAGCAACAGATATTTGCTGCAGCGCAGCAGTATTCGGCTCCAGTTGCAGTGAGAGAGCCGCATATGCTAAGGAGCTATGAACAACAACAACATCATCATCAACAACAGCAGCAGCAGCAACATCAGCAAGAGATATTGAGATTTAATAGTGGGTTTGATCAGACGGTTGGAATGAATTCTAGTGGGTTTAGTCAAATGGATAATACTAGTGCTGCTGCAGCTGCAATATCTCCGTCTTTGGCTTTGGGTTCCACCCCCTTTGAGAATGCATTTCAAATTCAACACCCACAAGAACAAACAGTACACTCTCACCCTCATCATCAGCTGCGGGCGCAGTTGTTCCTTCAACAACAGCCTGCACAACCACAACAGCAACAACAACAGCCACAGCAAAATCCCCAGCAACAAAGAGCTAGGAGTGAAGAAGTTGGGAGCATTGGTCCATCCATTTGAAATCTTGGGAGTCCCATCTCAAAATTTTGTCGATTCTAGGTACTCTCTCTCTTTCTATACGTGTATGTATGTATTAAATTTGTTATGATTGCTTAAGGTTTTTGCATTTATGTGAGAGTTTTGATTGAGTAGTGTTTCTTTTCATAAAATGGGGAAGCATTGTGAAAATGGGGTTTCTCTTTAAATGCGTAGTGCAGAAGGGTTGTTAAGGGAATTATTGTCTTTTCACTGTAAAAGATATGTCACATTCGTCAATTATTAGTGACACTCACACACTATCCCCTAAAATAAAAACCCCATGCCCTATCTTTATTTTTTCATGTCCGTTTAGATACCGCCCCTCATGTTCAAGCTCTTTTGACAAGATATTGACTGATTGAATATGTAGAACACAGCTTTTGTTTGTTCTCCATAAGTGAAAACTTCTGTTTGCTTTAAATGTTAAAACCAAAAGGAAAAAAAATATATCGGAAAACATACTTGTGAATTTATTACTTGTGTACCCTTTTGTCAATCTTTATACTATTAAAGAGTAGTCCTATTGCTCATGCCCCAGATGCTTTTCCCTTCTACAGATTGAAGTTACTTAGTATCGTTTAGGGCCACTTTCGCCAAAAAAAAAAAAAAGGAACTTCTCCAAATTTTATGTAGTTTTTATTTCAGATTCTCTTGGAGATTGGAACAATTTCCATGAGCTGAGTCCTCGTTCAATGCATTAACCTGTTTGTGAAGACTTGAGGTAAGGAGTAATTTCAAAGCTTTCTTACAATGGAAGTTAGCTAATCCCTCTCAGCTATTTTCAATAACTGCGGTCGGGCCTGTCCTAGGCTCTTGGTTTAATTTAATGGAGGCTTTTCCTTTCTTCATTTCTTTTTTCTTTTTTCAATATAAATTCATTATTTTATAAATGGTTTGATGCAAGCAATTTTATTTAATACTATACAAATAACAACAACAATTTAGATCTTCTATTCCAAATTTTACTTAATACTATAAGTTTGTTTAACAACACGATTAAAAGTTGTTAAAATTTCAAAATTCATCCAGAATTTGATGCAAAAAATTACCTGATTTTATTAAGATTAACCCATAAAATGTAACTGTTTTGAAACCTAAATTATTTAAAATAATCTTACATGCGTTGAGATTGGGGTTGAGCATGTAGTTTGTACGATAACAATTAGAAAATTTATCCCATGTTATTGTTCATGCATCTAAGGTTTTATTTTACTTACAACCCCTATTCTCTCTAAAAGTATAAGAAAGAACTATTGGTGTCTTTTTTTTTGGGGGGGGGCATGTGCAAAATAAGAGAAAGCAAGCCAAGTGTTGAGTACTTAATTATTGAGAGAGTTTAAACCCTAGTTCTAATCAGAGTGCTAATCTGGGACTTTTTTGTTATATGACTTTTGGTGATGTGGTAGTAATTCCTTTTCGGCATGTTCCGGTTTCGTACTTCAATTTGCAATAAATATAATTTTTTTCCCCTACTCCTACTAATACAATATAGTTTTTTTCATTTCCAAATTTTGAATACGATTAAAGATTGTAACACCCGATCCCACTATGCCTAACTTGTTCTTATTTAAAAAAATGTGTACATATATATATATATATATATGGATTTCATTCCTCATTTATGATTTTATTCCTCAATTTGTATATTTGTCGTGTGTCTATTTCTAGTAATTACTTTTATATGAATTCTCTTATGTTTTATATAATTATCATCGTTTTCAAAAGTTTAATAATTTTTTCCTTTCTAAAAGTTTAAGCGAAATGAGATATTATTATTATTTAAAAAAAAAAAAAAGATTTAACACTCGCCTAAGTGGGTATTCTTATCCAATCACATGAATTTTTAAATGGATTGAGAATGATCTTAGCACGATCTTAATAGAATTCTTTCTGTATATTTTGTGGATGTGACCATGTTAGATAACAAATAATTTTGTTTGTGTATTGAATATAGACACACACACACACGCATGGCATCACCGTTATATGAATTCTCTTTTTTCAATCTTTTGCTTTGATTTTTTTTTTTTCCTCTCCATTGAATTTTGTTATATCCTTAAACAAAAGAATTGCACATTCCTTAACACGCTTCTTTGCCTTTGTTTTTTCTTGGTGCAGCTCATATCTGCCTTGTGCAATGCAAGTGAAGAAGAAGGATGGGAGGGAGAGAGAGAGAGGTTCACATGTGAGAGAGGAGACTTGGGTGGGTTTAAAAGAAATACAATTGAGTTGGCAAGTCATGTGGGGTTTTGGATATTCAAGTTTGAAGAGAGAGGACCCTATGTTTCTCGGGAGAGAGAAAGGTTATTGCAGCAGCTTTCAAATATTATATGTAGGATATCTGCATTGATTTCAGCATCGTCCCCTTTTTCCCTTCACATTGTCATTAAGTTTTGAACCCTTGGATTTAGGTGCAGAATAGCAAACTTCTAAAGCCCCTTTTTCTAGTTGATCTCTCTCTGAGAGGCAAATGTATATTCAAAACTTTCACAAATGATATTTTTGATCCTTGCCTCCTTAATTAGTTCTAATTTGGGTTTAAAATTCCTACTCATTATGGAACAATACCCTCATGATTTTTAAATGAGCTCACTTGCTTTGTATTAACAAGTTAATTTCGATTTGACACGTCATATTTTTATATATTTATCACTTTTTAGTTCATTAAGAATTTTTTTTTTGATACATAAGTCTCACAATCGAGACATCTAATGAAAAGCGAATGGTGTTAGTTGAACTATATCTCTATCAGCTATTAAGAATTTAGATGTCACATATATAACCTTAATAAATAGTATTTAAAAAAAATTATGGTTGTGTGAAAGTGATCAAGTTTATCTCGAAGTGATAAATGCCATTGGAGTGATGTTATGATTCAACCCTTTTATTTGCTCAATCATGAATCATATTTTTACGTGCCCAAGAAATCCCATGCATGTACACATGCACATATTAATAATGTATGAAATTATCCAAGTGGGTCAGGAAAGGATGGCCTCTAATCCCAATAACACCTTTTCATCTTAGTAGCTTATTAATTATTAACTTAGATTATTTGTTTGTTAATTTTTAAATCCTGTGATCAGTAAGTGTAACATTTAGTAGTATATATAATGTCGAAAAGTAAATAATCATTCTTTTTTCTTTTTGTTACAATTATTGTATTTACAATGCATTAACTTGGTAGGCATTGTTGTCACATGCTTTCAGTACACAAATGTTATCAAACTTTTGAACCCACAAAAACCCTCATTTTTTATGGGTAAAAAAATGAAAAACAAGTTTGTCGCGAAAAGAAATGCTCATCGTCATCGTCATCAAAGGAGGGGTGTATGGGATTGGAGGAAAAGTGTTGTGATCACTACACTGTTCTGTTAAGTTGGAATGTTATCTTTTTAACAAGAGACGGAAAAGGTGCTAATTTCACACACACAATACAAATTCAAACTATGAGTAAATCAAACCTCTTATTCCACTGTTTTTATAAGATCGTCATAGGATGCAGATTTTATAATTTAGATAAATACACAACAGAAGAACCAGAACCTAAATCTTGAAAATTTATGAAGGTAAAGTTAAGAAATTATCATATTTTCTGTCTACAATTAAATATAATGTTTTTTGTTTCGAACGTGTCCTTTTCCAAAGATTGCGTTTATTCATGGTGAAGTCAAGAGGGCTGGAGGGTAACTATCTCTAATTTTTTCTAAAAAAAATTAATATATATTAATTAATAATATTTTAAAATATCTCTAATTACTAAAATCTCATTAGATTTACTAAAATTATATAAAATAGTATCTCACTGCTCTTTAAATCCTTTGAACCGTTCACACTTGAATCTAGTGGTTTAGTGATAAAGCAAGCATCTTTGCAGAATCCACACGCTTAACATCTGCAAGAAAACCTCCAATCCGACATCAAACATCAGTGATGTATCATATGGAAAAGTTCCTGAAAATTTTTGTGGGAGTAAAAGGGTTTGGTTTGGTCATTTCAAAGGGTTTGCTTAGCATCACTATCAGTGTTGTCTTGATGGGGAATAACAGTGACCATTAAATGCTTCTTTCAGAATATAAGTCAGCCTCAAGCATTTACTCTTCTTCAACCTCTCTCTCTCTCTCTCTCTCTCTCTCTCTCTCTCTCTCTCATAGGTAAAATCCGCTTTGACCTTTCTTGGATCTGCGCATTTGAAAAGGTTAGGGTATAGGGAAAGGGAACTAGGGAACCTACATGGAACAAAGGGGGAATAGAAGAATCATGTTCTGTCGGTTATGCTTTCACGTTTGAATGGAGATTAGACCCTTCCCAATCTTGCCTGGATGTTTGCACCCACATGCACCCCTTTGAAAACTTTTCCTTTTTTATTATTTGTTAGTTATCTTCTTGGTTTTTTATTTTATTTTCTTCAAACATACATATATAAATATATATATATATATATATATATATATATATATATATATATATATATTTCAGCTCATTTTAAAATAAACAAACTTTACAAATCATATCAACTTGTCTATCCTATTATAGCTTGATAATGAAGATATCATGTTCTCAAAAATAATGTAATTAACACTTTTATAAGATTGAATTCTCTATCTATTTTTTTTTATTATATAAATCGATATTCGGAATTAATTCAATTCGAACGATTGTCAAACTCATTTTAGGGAACAATTCTCCGAACGTAATTTTTTCTATTCCTAAATTTTGAACTCGAAATTGAACTCTCTCTATCTCTAATAATGATATGCTGAGATTTATAACAAAAGATAATTTAATCAAGAAAAATTGATTGCATGCCTATTAATGTGTTGTAAAGCTTCATCCATTACTTCGAATCATTCTTTTGATCAGATTCATTTTCAGCCAACAAAAAACTTGGTGCAATTTCCCTGCCCACCCTAAAAATTGATTTCTCTAAGGAGTAAGAGTGAGTCAATCTCAAGTTTTCTTAAAACTCAAATTAGATCTAATGTGTCTTCTACATTACCTATAAAATATTTTAATTTCAACAGTTCCAATATAATTGTGTATTTTAAAAATAGTTACCAAAATTTGACCCTATATATATATATATATATATATATATATATATATATATATTTATAGGGTAGAGAGTGAATATGGGTTGCCTCCATCCAGGTATTAAAATATTTGGTGCCCCACCTGAGTTCGACCTCATTAGGGTTTGTCTTTTTTAAAGTATGTCTGGATTGTTGCCCATGAATATATTAACCCCTCCTATTATTTTTGATCCAAAATATAATGGACTTATTTTTATATAATGATCCAAAAAAACTATTGTATGCATGAAATTTATGGTTGATGGAATATAATAATATTCAAAATGGTCAAGCCCATAGATTTTATGAAGGGACATTTGATGGGCATGTGCAACCTTAAATTTTAACCTATGAATTTTTAATGGTAGGAGGGACCATATAGTGTTGAAATTATGAAACACAAACCATATTTCCCACTAGCAACCGACGTCTAATTGATTCAATAATTGAACATTATTGTCATTTAAATAAAATTTTGAATTTGTGTTTTGTGTATGTAAAAAACAGACGTTGAAAAAGTTTTGTCTCTGAAGAGTCCAACCTGATTACCAATATCAGTTGTTTATAAAATAAAAATATTGCCCACTTGCATGTGAGATTGTTCCTCTCTTCATGTTAGATTTCAGTTCATCCGAAATTTTCTTTGTTTATGAAACTTAGGCGCGCGTAAGTCCTTATATATTAAGTGCTTGAAGGATAATCCTAATTGGATAAAAGAAATTAAAAAAATTGAATTTGATATTTCTTTCTATAACTTATCTTATATCAAATTTTATGGATTTAGTTTTTGACTTTTTCTAATTTAAATTATTTTATTAGTAAGTAAATGAAAAGGTGAGGTTGAGAGATTCTTGGTTAAAGGGAATGAAAATCAAGAATCGAATTCAAAAGTTGTTTAGATTAATAGAATGAAAATGAAGATTTAAAAATAAAATCGATTTTTGAAATCAAGTAAAAATATGAATTTTATAAAACTCATATTAATATCTGTTGATCTCAAATCTAATTCCGATTTTTGAATAGGAAACAAGCCTCATGAGTTTGTCAAAATAAAGAGGAATCCTACTCGACAAGAATTGATGTAAAAAATGGAGTACGATGATGAGATTAAGATCTCATTGGGCAAAGTGAGGTGTCGGGGAAAAAAATGATGAGATTAAGATTTGTAAAAAAAGTTTTCTTATCAGCCTAATTTCTGTAAATTGTGCTTAAAGTATTTGCCCATTAGGCATATGAGAGAGAGAGAGAGAGAGAGAGAGAGAGAGACTCCTCTCTTATATTACCTCCCTAAATTCATAATTTGAAGCGTAACTTCGAAAATGAGTTTTATTTTTTTAATTACTTTTTTTTTTCACTTTCCTTTTTATTATAAGAGTAATTGAGTAACTCATATTAGGGGATCAAGTTTCATAATTTCTAATTATCTCATCGATAATTTTTATGAACTGAACTATCTGACTACTAGTTTTATGACTGAGTTAATAAAAGCTCACTACTTAAATAATATATGTGTGTACATATGTATTTTACATACATATTATTATATGTAGTGTTATCGGAAGTATAAAAAAATGCATATTATTATATGTATTTTATAAATATGGTAAATTTTGTAAATACATATGAGTACGTATTTATATTTGTATTAAACCGTACTATATCTTTATTTTTCATATAAGTTAGTGTTTTACCATCTTTCACCTCTTTTTTTTTTCTTTAGTTTATTAAGAAGGCGGAGAGAGAGAGAGTCAAGCAGTAAAACCATCCCATTTTCATCTTTCTTTTTTTGATTCGATCCCTCTTGATTGCATCTTCTTGTATAAAAAGAGAGAGAGAGAGAGAGAGAGAGGGCTATGGTAGTAAGAGACGAACCCCTTGTATCACCGAGCCAAAAGGCTAGTGGTTGTATTTCATATTTTTAATCCTACCAAGGAACTTATTTTGCAGTTGATATTGATGACATTGCCTTTCATTGAACTAAGCGCCCTAGTCATCTTTATGTCATTTTTTTTAGGTCTTTCATTGGGAGATATTGCTCGTCTGTGATGTATAAATATTTATGTTTTCTCAAGTTACCCAAAAAATTTAACATAATATTTTCTTGGGACTTCTTTGGAGTAGTAGGGGGAAAAAGGAAAAAAAAAATTAGAACCCCTCTCGGATTAGTCAAATCAATTCATATAAGTAAAATGTTAATTCAGTTCAAGTCATCCATCTGCAGAGAGAGAAGGGTGAACCCAAGGGGCAGACTTTGGTTGCATTGCTTTTGCTTAGTAGAGGGTAATGTTTCAAAAAATTTCTACAACATTTGAACTTCAAGAATCACAAGAATTCAGAATTTCACCAACAAAATTTAGGTGGACAACAAAAGGATACAAGGTTCCTTTCCTTAAAAGGGGAGTAGAGGAGGTGGGGTTTCAGACTGCACATCTAAACTGCCAAGACATATATACTCGACGGAACAAAAGAGAAGTTTAAACATGTGTAAAGCCCATTACACGAGTTACCGTACCTAAAAGGACTGTCTATACTTTCCACCATTACAGTCACTATCCAGCATTTCTAGGTATTGAGGTAATCTGAGGTGCAAAATATAGATAATTTGAACCTCAATTGATGAGGCAACATATGCAGGAGTAGACCAAAGACGTCTGAAAACAACCGGTCTTGTAGCTCACCTGGAAGCTTAATCTGAATCGGAGGACTCATAAGGATGAGGGTCCAGTGTCTTTACAATGTTGGATAGTGTCTCTCCCATGTCTTCCGCTTCGTCCTTTCCAAAGCCCCAGTTTCTCAGCAATTCCGCACCTGGAGCTCCTTGTTGTATATTCCCAACCTTTTCTCCAATAATGGCAACACAGCTGTGCTTGAGCGTAATCTTGCTGCCACAGGGATGGAATGTACTTCAAGAGATCCGCGTGACAGGGATCCGGGGACTGGATTGTCTAACAGCTCACCATGTTGGCCAACTGAGTTTCCAAAGATTGAAGGAAACGGCAGGGGAATTGGAAGTGGACAAGGTGCCACCGAAAGATGAGAGAACCTTGGTCTTGACGGTGAAAGGTCATAAGCAGCATCAACTGAATCTCTTACATCACACACCGCAGCCCGACGCCCATCTGTAAGACAGAAACAATGATTTAAATAACTAGCATCCTAGCCCAACACAAAGCAAGCAATCAAATTTCAGTTATAAAGTAGAGCAATCAAGTAATAAGAACTGATTGTTGAGCATGAATTTTTTATGTTTATCAACCATTGCTAACAATTGTTCATCCTTTTGGACCATGAATCTTGTCTCCCAGTCAAAAATAATAAAATGATAAATGGAAATTATTATACCAGAGCACAATGATAAACAAACAATCTAAAGAAGCAAGTCAAAGATATCCAGGACAACAAAAATTGAGAAGGAAAAAAAAATAATTTTCTAAAAGGTCTCTAGAAAACACCTGATCCAAGGGTTCCATGAATTGTCACTGATTCCGCTGCTTGCAAGTCCACTACATCCTCTGCAACCTCTGGAGTTAATGGCTGCAAATTGCTTAAAATGGAATACCCAAATTGCTTCCCTGGGAATACCATAAAAGTTTGAACCATGATATTTTAGCGAAGGAACCTGGAAGCAAAGAATCACTAATCACTGTTGTACTTACTGCTCATCAAAGGTGGTGCCGGAATAGCAGCATCCAAAATTGCGACCATATTCTGCCTAGCCTGGCCTGCTAACAGTTGTACCATTCCATTAACATCTATAGCACCAGTAACATAGCGTGAATCTGCAGTGGGTCCAGGTAATTCCATTCTGAAAGGTAGACCAATGGAATGCAGGGCAGCTGCATATACAGCACTGCTGTGGTAGGTCTTTTCATCTTTTATTTGAAGGAATGATGAAGCCTTACCTTCAAAATTTTGCAGATATTTTAGGATGATTACCAAATTACAGGCAAAAAGGACAAGTAATTCATGTTTTGGCCAGAGAGACAATCTTTTGACACTACTTACAAGCATGCCAGCATTTTGTGCCTCATGATCATGAAACAACAAAATAAAATTGTTTACGTCCCATTATAGTGTCAAGGTTAGCAGATATACCAAAGAAAAAGGCACCAGAACCAATCCCCGTTATCTTATTGCAGGATAAAGTTGACAGTCAACATGGTCCTCTTGCAGACACACAAGAAATGCCAAAGCATGTTAAACACAATAGTTTCACTCAAAGACTCGATCCTGAGCCAAAAGGTGAGCTCAGGGCCATAGGTGCAAAATCCAGTGAAAAACATTTATAATGCAAGACACAGAATTTGAATGTCTTCTGATAAAGAACATATTGACATCATGACTTCTGACCTAGATAACGTGGCCAGACCCCGAAGGTTAAGACAGTGCAGTAAGTCACTATAAGCCAATGTTAGGTGCCCCAGGCCGCAGCACTTCTTGACCTGCTCATGATTTTTGGCTTGGTGGCTAGACTGCAAGACAAACTAGGAACAGGTGACACTGCCCCAGCCAGCTCAGAAAGCATATACAGGAAAGGCAACCGATATCAATAACCGTGGCTACATTAAATGAGACCAAAGAGGCATTTGAATGGTGAAGTGGCATCACAGGTAAATTCATATTATGTTCCAAAGTCCACTCTACAGTAGTGGACCATAATAGAATCTCAAATAATCATTACCTTAAGGTAAATGGTCTATACAGGGACAGCAACCTAACATTCTCAAACAGCATTCAATATTGACTGCAACCTTAAAAATCTGGTCTATACAGGGGCAAAATTCATGTTATGTTGGACTATTCATCCATCGTTGCAATTATCATGAAGGCGCAAGGATTCAATACAGAAGACTTGAAGCCAGAAATCTTTATTGGACATATCATATCATTTTCTTTGGTCTCAGAAGGAGCAGGTTTGGCATCATTCTGAACTATGATAAATAATTTATCCTTCAAAAGAAAGAAAAAAATATGAATCATCTCAGTACCTGTTTCAAGTGGATGAACTAACAACAACATCATATTATTTAACATCATGGAGAGAGCATATAAACTTATAAAATGAGAGCTTCCACAACAGGGGTATGGCTTACTTTTATTTAGACAGGGTAGACCAATTGGTACAATCAATTTGCCAAAGGGTGACAGTTTTGAAAACGAAACTGCATTATGAAGATCCATAAAGATTGTTTGTTTCTTGCTCCTAGAGTCTGCAAAATCACTAGGGGGCCGAACAGTATAGAGAAGCACAGGAGTGTGTGAATATTCATCTGCGATATTCTCCAGGAAATCAGCAGCTAAACCAGAAAATCCCCCTGAATCATCAACTATAAATTGAAGACCCTGTTTCACATATATGAAGGTATTTACATCAAACAAATTTATGCAAATTTGATGCCAAAGAAGAAACAAATATTCAATGATGTATCAACACCAGTTGGACCTTAGCAGGAAATTTTAAGCATTCGTAAGAACATCAAAAGTTTCACCGAGGAAGCATGAAACCCTCGACCTTTTGCCATTGGAGAATAACATTCAAACAGTTTTGAACATATATTCAACATTTAAGTTGTTATCTACTATTGCCATGCACAAAAATAAAAGATGACTGTTTTTGTTGATGAACTTTCTAACCAGGCCTAAAATTAGCAGGCTAATGGTGCAAATTATTAAAGACTTAAAATAACAACATCCATTAATAAAATTATATCCTATGCATACAATATTATCAATCAAGAGAGAGATCTTAGTTTTTAAAATTACAGAGATGCAATCCATCAGTTATCACATCAGAAAGCAGATCTTGTACCATATATAATGTTGTCCCTTTACTGGAGAAACAAGTTTGTGACCACATACTAAAAGTGATTTCAATGAGCACAATGATAACAGTAACAGTCATAAGCATAAACATAATGGCTCAATGTTGGACTTGTAACAGCCATTACAGCATTGATGAGCAGTAAAACAATCATTTTGACTGACATGTCCATCACGGGACCATAACTGAGCCATTATGATGATTGCGTTACGGCTACAGTGTCACATACTATCAAACTGCAATGGGCACTTTCCTGCATGTAAAATCTGTTGTGCCTCATGCTGTTGTTAACGTGACCAAGATTGCAATTTAAAATCATGATTTTAAGTGGGTTACTCACCAATACTTGTTTAACAATAGAAAACTAAATATCTAAATTTAGGATGCTAAATGAATATTAAGCTAGCGAAGCAATTTCAAATGTCAAAAAAATGGAAAGAGCAAAAAAGGCTAAAATTAGTCTTATTTCTACAATAACTACGCATCCTTCCTGTTCTCAGAACCAGAAATGGGAAATGGATTCTTATAGCTGGTTTCGTACTTTATGACTTAGTTGTGTTGAGTAGAGTTGTAGAACACAGCTATAGGAGAATAAACTAAGCATATATTTAGAATTCAACATTTAATTTTCAGTACCAACCTTTTAAATGATATTCCTAGACCCTTTTTATTTATTTTTTTTTTATTTTTTAAAAAAAAGATATCTGATATTTCTGGACAAATTCAAAGTTGTCAGTTTTATAGCAAAAGTAACTGAATATGGTCACACTCTTCTACAAAAAAGCGAAGCCTCTCATTCATATCTTCACCTCGCAGACATCCGGAGAATGCATCTTTTCCAATTCCGTAATTGTCAAATTCTTGGTCATCAACCCATAATCCGCTTAACTCATACAAACTCTGGGGATGAAAATGAACTTTTGAAAAGTCTGTCCAATATTGAACACCACCTTCTAGAGAGTTGACTATGTCTCTATCCTGAATTTCTCCACAAGGGTCCCCCATCCCGCCATTCACATCATTCACAATGCCAGATTTCTGCTCCTCTTCATCATGCAAACTTTGTAAGAACAAGTTCTGTTTATGAGGAGCAGATACATGAGTGGAAACATTTCCAGACCTGCACACTATCTGGCACCACTCAATACAATCAAATGGTAATCCGCAGTGAGAGAGATCCAAATATCCAAATTATATTTCAAAAAAAGAGCTCAAAGTATAGGAATTTGTTAGCATTTTGTGATCCCCAAATCATGGGAATTGATAAAAACTTGCTGCCATGTGCACCGGAAGTCCTCTCCATGAGTCTATTCTACACAAACTGAAGTCAAAAAATT
The DNA here is from genome assembly GCA_037126225.1 of Dillenia turbinata. Taxonomy (NCBI): domain Eukaryota; kingdom Viridiplantae; phylum Streptophyta; class Magnoliopsida; order Dilleniales; family Dilleniaceae; genus Dillenia; species Dillenia turbinata. The sequence goes on from JBAMMX010000017.1 coordinate 18,162,907, forward strand.
ACATATTTACCAAGGATGAACTAAATTACAAAGAAGAATATTACATTCACTTCAAGTCTTCCACAATATCCACTTCAAAGTTCAATGTGCATACAATAAATTCACATGTATAACATTTAATGTATGTGCAACGAAGTTAGGATCACTCACAATGAAGAGATATGTATTAAGTTGGGAGTGAGTTCACATGTGGATAAGATGCAAAAGTATCACCTAAAGTGATTTGGATATGTGCAACAAAGACCTAAAGACACACCAGTTAGGAGGAGTGAAACCTTAAATGTAGGAAATTTAGTTAAATGTTAGGGTAGGCCATTGAAAACCTAAATGCAAATTATTCGTAAAGATATGAATTTTAAGAGTTTAGTTAATGAGATGACTTTAGATATGAACAGTGATGTAACAGAATCCGAAACATTTAAATCGACCCTTATCATTTTAAGTTTTCATATATAGTTTATTTTTATCTCTTTTTCATTATTTTTATTTTTATCTTTTTAGTATTATCTTCTCTATTTTTGTTTTTAAAATTTAATTTTATTTTTTTCTCTCTCCTATATTTGTTTCGCAAATAGCCGACCCCAAAATTTGGGATTAAGACTCATGTGATGGTTGTTGTTGTTGTACAATCAATTGTAAGGAACTTCTTCTTAGAAGACTTGGAAGTGTGCCAATAAAGCCAGACACAAAAGTGCAAGCCAAAAGATAATTTGAGGTTGATCTTAGGAGAGATACCTTCCATTCAAAAGCTATATGGAAGTCTTCAGCTCACTCTAAGGTTGCTTTCTTGGTGCACCAAGCAGCTTCATAGATCAAATACAACTTTCAGGAAACGAGGGCTTAACATGGTGCCCTCTAAACAACATGGAGCTTGTGTTATTAAATCATTTATTCATGCACTAGTCATAGACACAAAGTTTGTTGAAGTGTATAATCTTAATAAGAAAGGAAAAATATAATCCAAATAAGATGAAAAATAATGGTAAATTGCAAACCAAGAGAGCCTTCCAATCCCAGAAATGAATTACCACTAAAGGCCCCTGCTATTGGCCCGGCCCCCAAAATAAATAAATAAATAAATAACACTTCCAAGAAAAGCTTTTGCATCCTTCTCTAAGAGAAAGCCCCTGAAATAAATAGGCAAGAACTCCTCAAGATTACTCAAATCCCCATAGTTCACCTAAGATTCCAAACACTCTATTCCCTAATAACCATGGCTTATGGAAGTGCATAGAGCAAGTTACGACCCTATGGGTATAAGATGGTGTGCTTTATGCGGATGATCTCACTAGCTATCATTTGGCTGTTGTGAAGGGAAAGGACAGGAGAGTTTTCAGGTACTGAGAGGCCCCTTTCCAGTTTCCGACTTTGGCTTCTAACTTTGTTTATATGTTTTCTTCTCAATCTTTTGTTGCTTATGCAGATGTAACATTTTTGTAGGTTCCTTATTAGGCTCTAAGGTTGCTAAGGGTGCATTACTTCTTCCTCCTAGTTCTTATTTTACACCTTTCTTAAGACACTGAGTCTGATAAAGACACAAAAGGGAGCAAAGATAAGAGGCACCCAAAAAAAAAAAAAAACACCAAAAGGGAGAAAGTGAGAGAGTGGGAGGAAGAGAAGAAGAGGGAGAACTGTATGGTCGACTCACGAGTCCACTCTTTTGCAATGTGTCTAACCAGCAGATCTATTTTTTTAATAAAAAATAAGAGATGCACACAAAGGATGTACAAATGAAGTATTTGCAAGTAGAAAACAAAGATACCAGTTAGCATATTTAATTAACTAATCAACTACTAGTGCTGACAACCAAGTCAATCATCAGCAATAAGATGGATGCTTATTTTCATTATTGTTTATGTAAATAGCATCATAGGTCATATTGTAACATAAACAAATGAAGCAAAGCATGTTTTACCATGTGAGAACATTTGATGGTCCAGATGGCCTCTCACTGTACAATGTACCACGTGAACTAACAGATCCAAGTGATCCTGCATGATTAGAAACTCAACATAAAAGGGCGTACCCAGTGCCGAAACTCCCACATTGTGGACTCTGGAGAAGGGAATACCTAGGCAGCCTTCCCCTTGCTTTTTTTGCAAGGAGGCTAATTCGAACCCCGGACCTCCAGGACACAATGGAGAGACTCCACCATTGCGCCAAATCCGCCCTTCAAACTCAACATCCTCATGAAAATTTTTTTGCACAACGTGGTACAAAATATCGTCAACCTTGATCAATTAAAAATGACTATTTAAATATGAAGGTAAAACTATAAAATGCACCAATTTTCTCTTGATCAACGCGCCAATTTTTTTGTTTTTTGGGGGTGGTTGGGGGAGGGTATTACAACTTCCTTGTAAGAAAAGCACAAAGGGAGAGCAATTACAAACTCTCACAATGAAAAACAGTCATGAAACTAGCTATTCCATCCAAAGCATCCTAAAAAAATTAAAAGTCACCTCTCAAACCACACCATCTTTTTCCTCTGCATCTACAT